>OY856361.1:8336590-9586590 GCA_963693475.1 Ectropis crepuscularia
GTAACCGGTGCCTTTTTAACGTATAAATCCACGGATACTACAGGTGACTACCACAATGAAATAACGAATAACGATAACTACGAGAAATGGCTGGTTAATCAATTAATCCCAAATATATCTAATGATTCCGTTCTAGTTATCGACAACGCACCCTATCACAATAAATATGTTGAAAGACCCCCCCAACTCAAACACCATTAAACAGGAAATGATCAACTGGTTAAACAGACACGAAATTCCAGTTGATCCAAAATTAACAAAACCCCAGATTTACGCTATTATACCTATGTCAGCACAAGGAGAGGTATACAGAGTTTTCCGTGAACAAAGTACTTGCCGAACATGGGCATACTGTGTTTCATCCGGATTTTAATCCAATTGAAAATATATGATCTCAACTAAAAGGCTATGGAGCCTCTAGAAATGTGGGTATGAATTTAACTACAGTAAAAACGTTATTGACTGAAAAAGTAAACATGATCGGGACTGAAGAGTGGAAAAAGGTTTGCGATCACACGATCAATGTGAGAATGAATATAGAAGCATTCAACACGGTTTAGACAATTACACTGATAGACTAGTGATAAATACGGCTGATAGTGACAGTGATATTGACCTCTTTGAGAGCACAAATAGTGAAATGGAAGTAATTGAGAATTATAATTATTATTATTTTTATAACAATGCCTCACTTTAACAATAGGTACAATGGTGTTTATTATGTATACTACAGCTGTAATTTTCCAAAGTAATTAAATACGTAAACATAATGTGAACTTTTTTATTTTATTTAACCCGAACCTAAAGCCATCACTTATAGAAAAAAATGTATTTTATACAAAGAATAAAAATAATAATTAAAAGAAACAAATTAAAATTGTTTTAACAGCTCCTAATAGATGCCGGACTATTTGTATTTCGTGCGACAGAGATGACGCTCTACGAATCCGAAGTTGGCCGATTGTCTCTTTCCAGGTGTCGATGTGCAATATTTATCGCCGGGTACTGTACTGTATTATTAATCGAAGACAAAACACTAGCATTGACCAGTGTTATCTCTCCTTACCTAACCTTGATAAATTAATAATATTTAGTAATGTTGTTGATAAATTAAATCAAATGTATATTATGCTAAGGGCCATGTTACTATCTTTTTTGTCTAATCCGTGCACGGTTGCCTGGAAGAGATCGCTATGAGCGATAAGGCCGCCAATTTAAATGTCATGTTTAGTATATTTAGTTAAGTTGTTTTTCTTTTGCATTGTGGCGTTTAATAAAGAGTTTTCTTATCTTATCTTATCTTGTAAATAAAGGTCGATGTCTACCAACTAAGACATGCACTACGGTTTGCGCTTACTATTAATTACTCGAATGGTCCAATATCTCATTCAAATTGGGCTTCTAAATTACGCTTTCTCTAATGATTCTCAGGCAAACCTACTGTTAAGGTGCGGCCATAATAAAGCGTTTACAGAATGGCGAAAACCTTAAAATTTGTTAAAATCAGTTCTCAATTGCCACATTGCGTTAATGCTTACTTTTAACCTACTTCAAAAAAGGAGAAGGTTATCAATTCGGTTGTACGTTTTTTGATGTGAAATATCTATAGCCGAGGTATGAAACTGATCGGTGGCGTGGCGACGCTTGTCGTGGCGACGCGTCGCCACGCTGCATATAGTATTTATCTAATAGTCCAGTAGGCTGGGAAATATTACGCCGTTTGTTTAAGAATTCCAATATAAATGGGGTGAATTGAACTATTTTTGTGTTAAAATATTCAGAAATTTATGTAGATCCTTCGCGCAAAAAAAAAATCGCAGGAATTAAATTGTTTAAGAAATTGCAATTATGCAAGTAGCTTTAGATTAAAATATCTCGTAAACTATGGAAAATTAGTCGAAACATCCTGCGGATGAAATTTAGATAAATAATTAACAAACGAAATGAAAAAAACCGCATTGCGCTACAACCAATAGTTTACGAGATTCATTTTTTAATACAAATTTCCGTACTTTCGCACGCTCGCTTACCAACAAATAGCTCTATCTCTGGCAAAATTAAACAATTTGATTTTTTAAATTATAGCTACTACTTAGTTTTCCTATGAAAAAATTCAGCTAAGCTTAAATTTTTTTTTGTAATTGTTATAAATTTAATGCTTTCAGACCTGAATTTTGGATTTTTGCGATAAAAAAATAATTACCTACTACTAAAAAAATGGTTATTTTTTAATTTAGGTAGCTACTACCTATATTCATAAATACACCAGGTAGGTATGACAGAAATGTAGTGGTAGGACTCTTAGCAGACTCCGCCTGGGGAAGTACCACAACTTTGCCAGTTATTCTACCGCCAAGCAGTAATGCGCAACCATTACTGTGTTCCGGTTTGAAGGGCAATGTTTCCAGTGAAATTACAGGGCTTAGAGATATAACATCTTAGAAATCTGGGTGACGAGCGCAGTGCAGTGCTAGGTAATGATTTGGACTCTTCATGTTCCAATAGCTGCGTGTCACTGTGATTTTTTCATTTGTGTCATTTCAAATAATTGGTGTCTGACACGATAGATTCAGCATCTCATTTTAAAAATTCTGAATTGTTTGATACGTATATTGTAAGAATAAATTTTCAATCAATTTTTAAAGGGGTTTGGGTAAAGTTGGCGTCGTTTTTTTTTAGCGGCCAGAGATCAGTTATCACTTTCTTGTAACAATAAAATTCGGATTTGCTCTAAGTCATATCGAGAGGGCTCGTTTTGACCATATTAGTCGAATAGGGAAAAAACTGGCTTCGTACCCTGCGGGCAGCAAAGCGTTTTGGTCCCTAGCTAAATCGGTCGAATCGAACTTCTGCCGCTCCTCACTGCCTCCAATGCTGAAACCTGATGGGGCGCTGGCTCACACGGTGATGGAGAAGGCAAACTTGTTTGCATCTCAGTTTGCGGAATCTTCACGTCTAGATGCTGGTAGCGCGATACCTCCTACTCCACCAGGCAGTTCGTCTTTAATGTCGGAAATACACATTCGCCAAATAGAGGTTCGTAAAGCGCTACGCAATCTGGATGTGAATAAAGCCAGTGGCCCGGACGGAATTCCTGCTGTAGTATTGAAGGCTTGTGCGCCTGAGTTGTCTCCTGTACTGACGCGCCTGTTTAGACTCTCTCTCCAGACTGCGCAAGTACCGAAATCATGGAAGGTTGCTAACGTGCAACCTGTGCCCAAAAAGGGTAGTCGTGCTGACCCTGCCAACTACAGGCCCATCTCGGTCACGTCCATACTCTGTAAGACTATGGAACGTGTCTTAAACCGCAGGCTCCTGACGTACCTAGAATCTAACGACCTCCTTAGCGACCGGCAATACGGGTTTCGCCGAAACCGGTCCACTGGGGATATTCTAGCGTACGTCACTCACATCTGGAGTGAGGCCATCGATAAACACGGAGAAGCACTTGCAGTCTCTCTGGATATATCGAAGGCCTTTGACAGGGTTTGGCATGACGGCCTTATAAGCAAACTTTCTGGTTTTGGTTTGTCTCCTGGGTTTGTTGCGTGGATATCGGACTTCTTGAGGGATCGATCCATACGAGTCGTCATTGATGGCTGCTCGTCAGATCAAATGGCTATCAATGCCGGAGTCCCTCAAGGGTCGGTACTCTCTGCAACGCTCTTTCTGCTACATATCAACGATCTGTTGAAGCCCGGTATCTTTGGGTACGCAGACGATAGCACTGTTGTAGAGAGTTACATATCTAGCGCGAGAGCCAGTGGGCAGCAAACCCAGTTACTGAGAGAGAGTATGATCGAGCGTTTGAACTTGGCCCTTGAGGCAGTCTCTGAATGGGGCGATACCAATCTGGCCAAGTTTAACGAAGAAAAGACACAGGCGTGTCTGTTCTCTGCAAAAAGGAGTCCATTTCAACAAACTCTTTCTTTTCGAGGTGTATTCGTGCCGGTTACCGACCATCTCGACCTTTTGGGTGTTACCTTGTCATCTACGCTCAACTTTGGCTCTTATATCGAGTCCAAAGCTAAATTAGCTGCCAAAAAACTAGGTGTCCTCTCAAAGGTGCGAAGGTATTTCAAGTCTGAACAGTTGCTTACATTATATCAAGCACAGATTCGCTCTTGTATGGAGTACTGTTCGCACCTTTGGGATGGATCGGCTAAGTATCAGCTCGAGGCTTTGGAATCTATCGAGAGGCGTGCCAAAAGGCTCATAGGCAATGATACTCTTGTGCGGAAACGACTTCAAAGTCTTGAACATCGCCGCAAGATTGCTGGCTTATCGGTTTTTTATCGGATGCATTTCGGAGAGTGGGCGACTGATCTGCATAACTTAATACCACCTTGCCCTTTTTATTATCGGACTGCTCGTAGCTCGAGAAAGCGTCATCGTTTCATGGTTGATGTTCCAAAGACACGAACAAAGAGGTTTGACTCTACTTTTGTGATAAGAACATCTAGGCTGTGGAATGAGCTACCTGAGTGGATTTTCCCCGATAGTTATAATCTTGGTGTCTTCAAGTCGAGAGTGAATCGGTTTCTTCTAGGTAAGCACGCTTCACCGTAGGCCGCATCGTCGCTTTACATCAGGCGAGATGGCGGTCAAGTGTAAACCTATTATAGTTAAAAAAAAAAAAAAAAAAAAATAATAATAATAATAATATATCGGAGCTGAGTTATAGCCTGTCAAAGTTATTTTTTTTTGGATTTTTTTGTACATCCGCGAGCACTTTTATGATTACACAAATCTGATTACACAGGTACCTTAAGGTAAAAATAATGTTGCATAAAAGTGCTCGCGGATATTTGGCCGCTATAGGAAATTGTGCCACTTGTACATACAAAGAAAACCAAAAAAAAAGCTTTGAGGGGCCATAACTCAGCTCCGATATAGTTTGGAGTAAATCTGATTACACAGGTACCCTAAGGTAAAAATAATGTTCCATAAAAGTGCTCGCGGATGTTTGGCCGCTATAGGAAATGGCGCCACTAGTACATACAAAAAAAAAACTTTGATGGGCCATAACTCAGCTCCGATATAGTTTGCAGCAAATCTGATTACACAGGTACCTTAAGGTAAAAATAATGTTTTATAAAAGTGCTCGCGGATGTTTGGCCGCGTGTGGGGGGGGGGCCGTCCTACACTGCGGGACTGCGGCATGCTGCGGCTGCCAGTTCGTGGACGCCAATGTCGCCATTCGAGATCCTTTACTCCCAGCCGTTATCGGTTATTCGTACATCACTAATAATGTTCGTAATTAAATTTCCTACCCGTTAGCGTAAATACGAAATTATTTACAATAACATCGTTAAAACGTATTATATTTGACACACCCGCATGAATTGGTGCTGTTGTTTGTTATTAAGTAGTGTATGTGGTAAAATTGAAAATAGATTAATATAGATTTTGGTTGAATTTCGATCACTTGGCGGCCATTAGCAATAATATATTATATTAAGTAGGGATGGCAAAACTAGCTTGGTAAACGTGGGCTAATACAAACCGGTTTGGGAAACGGAGGGGTGTGTTGCGTTCATTGTGTACAGCGATACCTAACAGTGGCATCTCCGTTACGCCGGGGCCACGAATACAGCGGAAAGATAACATAAAGTGACAGCACGGCGGACAACGAAAATTGCAATATAAACTTAAATCAGTCTAACGAAAAGCTTAATGTGTTTTGGCAAGTGGAATGGTAAAATAGAATACATTAAACATATATACAGGTACAATATTTTTTTTTCTCAGCTATTTTATCTCAACATAACCTACGAGAATTTTCTCAAAAAAAACAAAAACCGACTTCAATTTAAACTAAATTTAAACACTCGACCAAATTTCATAATTATCTCTATATCATCTAAAAGGCCATGCCTTTTAAAGTATTTTTTGGGATTTTCTTAAATGGACTAGTGGCGCCATTTCCTATAGCGGCCAAACATCCCCGAGCACTTTTATGAAACATTATTATTACCTTAAGGTACCTGTGTAATCAGATTTGCTGCAAACTATATCGGAGCTGAGTTATGGCCCCTCAAAGTTTTTTTTTTGGTTTTCTTTGTATGTACTAGTGGCGCCATTTCCTATAGCGGCCAAACATCCGTTAGCACTTTTATGAAACATTATTTTTACTTAAAGGTACCTATGCAATCAGATTTGCTGCAAACTATACCGGAGTTGAGTTATGGCCCCTCAAAGTTTTTTTTTGGTTTTCTTTGTATGTACTAGTGGCGCCATTTCCTATAGCGGCCAAACATCCGCGAGCACTTTTATGAAACATTATTTTTACCTTAGGGTACCTGTGTAATCAGATTTACTCCAAACTATATCGGAGCTGAGTTATGGCCCCTCAAAGTTTTTTTTTTGTTTTCTTTGTATGTACAAGTGGCGCCATTTCCTATAGCGGCCAAACATCCGCGAGCACTTTTATGAAACATTATTTTTACCTTAAGGTACCTGTGTAATCAGATTTGCTCCAAACTATATCGGAGCTGAGTTATGGCCCCTCAAAGTTTTTTTTGGTTTTCTTTGTATCTACTAGTGGCGCCATTTCCTATAGCGGCCAAACATCCGCGAGCACTTTTATGAAACATTATTTTTACCTTGAGGTACCTGTGTAATCAGATTTGCTGCAAACTATATCGGAGCTGAGTTATGGCCCATCAAAGTTTTTTTTTTTGGTTTTCTTTGTATGTACTAGTGGCGCCATTTCCTATAGCGGCCAAACATCCGCGAGAACTTTTATGAAACATTATTTTTACCTTAGGGTACCTGTGTAATCAGATTTACTCCAAACTATATCGGAGCTGAGTTATGGCCCCTTAAAGCTTTTTTTTTGGTTTTCTTTGTATGTACAAGTGGCGCCATTTCCTATAGCGGCCAAACATCCGCGAGCACTTTTATGAAACATTATTTTTACCTTAAGGTACCTGTGTAATCAGATTTGCTGCAAACTATATCGGAGCTGAGTTATGGCCCATCAAAGTTTTTTTTTTTGGTTTTCTTTGTATGTACTAGTGGCGCCATTTCCTATAGTGGCCAAACATCCGCGAGCACTTTTATAAAACATTATTTTTACCTTAGGGTACCTGTGTAATCAGATTTACTCCAAACTATATCGGAGCTGAGTTATGGACCCTCAAAGCTTTTTTTTTTTTTTTTCTTTGTATGTACAAGTGGCGCCATTTCCTATAGCGGCCAAACATCCGCGAGCACTTTTATGAAACATTATTTTTACCTTAAGGTACCTGTGTAATCAGATTTGCTGCAAACTATATCGGAGCTGAGTTATGGCCCATCAAAGTTTTTTTTTTGGTTTTCTTTGTATGTACTAGTGGCGCCATTTCCTATAGTGGCCAAACATCCGCGAGCACTTTTATAAAACATTATTTTTACCTTAGGGTACCTGTGTAATCAGATTTACTCCAAACTATATCGGAGCTGAGTTATGGCCCCTCAAAGCTTTTTTTTTTTGGTTTTCTTTGTATGTACAAGTGGCGCCATTTCCTATAGCGGCCAAACATCCGCGAGCACTTTTATAAAACATTATTTTTACCTTAAGGTACCTGTGTAATCAGATTTGCTGCAAACTATATCGGAGCTGAGTTATGGCCCATCAAAGTTTTTTTTTTTGTATGTACTAGTGGCGCCATTTCCAATAGCGGCCAAACATCCGCGAGCACTTTTATGGAACATTATTTTTACCTTAGGGTACCTGTGTAATCAGATTTACTCCAAACTATATCGGAGCTGAGTTATGGCCCCTCAAAGCTTTTTTTTTGGTTTTCTTTGTATGTACAAGTGGCACCATTTCCTATAGCGGCCAAATATCCGCGAGCACTTTTATGCAACATTATTTTTACCTTAAGGTACCTGTGTAATCAGATTTGTGTAATCGTAAAAGTGCTCGCGGATGTACAAAAAAATCCAAAAAATAAATAACTTTGACAGGCTATAACTCAGCTCCGATATATTTGTTTTTTTTTTTTTTTTTTTTTTAACTATAATAGGTTTACACTTGACCGCCATCTCGCCTGATGTAAAGCGACGATGCGGCCTACGGTGAAGCGTGCTTACCTAGAAGAAACCGATTCACTCTCGACTTGAAGACACCAAGATTATAACTATCGGGGAAAATCCACTCAGGTAGCTCATTCCACAGCCTAGATGTTCTTATCACAAAAGTAGAGTCAAACCTCTTTGTTCGTGTCTTTGGAACATCAACCATGAAACGATGACGCTTTCTCGAGCTACGAGCAGTCCGATAATAAAAAGGGCAAGGTGGTATTAAGTTATGCAGATCAGTCGCGCACTCTCCGAAATGCATCCGATAAAAAACCGATAAGCCAGCAATCTTGCGGCGATGTTCAAGACTTTGAAGTCGTTTCCGCACAAGAGTATCATTGCCTATGAGCCTTTTGGCACGCCTCTCGATAGATTCCAAAGCCTCGAGCTGATACTTAGCCGATCCATCCCAAAGGTGCGAACAGTACTCCATACAAGAGCGAATCTGTGCTTGATATAATGTAAGCAACTGTTCAGACTTGAAATACCTTCGCACCTTTGAGAGGACACCTAGTTTTTTGGCAGCTAATTTAGCTTTGGACTCGATATAAGAGCCAAAGTTGAGCGTAGATGACAAGGTAACACCCAAAAGGTCGAGATGGTCGGTAACCGGCACGAATACACCTCGAAAAGAAAGAGTTTGTTGAAATGGACTCCTTTTTGCAGAGAACAGACACGCCTGTGTCTTTTCTTCGTTAAACTTGGCCAGATTGGTATCGCCCCATTCAGAGACTGCCTCAAGGGCCAAGTTCAAACGCTCGATCATACTCTCTCTCAGTAACTGGGTTTGCTGCCCACTGGCTCTCGCGCTAGATATGTAACTCTCTACAACAGTGCTATCGTCTGCGTACCCAAAGATACCGGGCTTCAACAGATCGTTGATATGTAGCAGAAAGAGCGTTGCAGAGAGTACCGACCCTTGAGGGACTCCGGCATTGATAGCCATTTGATCTGACGAGCAGCCATCAATGACGACTCGTATGGATCGATCCCTCAAGAAGTCCGATATCCACGCAACAAACCCAGGAGACAAACCAAAACCAGAAAGTTTGCTTATAAGGCCGTCATGCCAAACCCTGTCAAAGGCCTTCGATATATCCAGAGAGACTGCAAGTGCTTCTCCGTGTTTATCGATGGCCTCACTCCAGATGTGAGTGACGTACGCTAGAATATCCCCAGTGGACCGGTTTCGGCGAAACCCGTATTGCCGGTCGCTAAGGAGGTCGTTAGATTCTAGGTACGTCAGGAGCCTGCGGTTTAAGACACGTTCCATAGTCTTACAGAGTATGGACGTGACCGAGATGGGCCTGTAGTTGGCAGGGTCAGCACGACTACCCTTTTTGGGCACAGGTTGCACGTTAGCAACCTTCCATGATTTCGGTACTTGCGCAGTCTGGAGAGAGAGTCTAAACAGGCGCGTCAGTACAGGAGACAACTCAGGCGCACAAGCCTTCAATACTACAGCAGGAATTCCGTCCGGGCCACTGGCTTTATTCACATCCAGATTGCGTAGCGCTTTACGAACCTCTATTTGGCGAATGTGTATTTCCGACATTAAAGACGAACTGCCTGGTGGAGTAGGAGGTATCGCGCTACCAGCATCTAGACGTGAAGATTCCGCAAACTGAGATGCAAACAAGTTTGCCTTCTCCATCACCGTGTGAGCCAGCGCCCCATCAGGTTTCAGCATTGGAGGCAGTGAGGAGCGGCAGAAGTTCGATTCGACCGATTTAGCTAGGGACCAAAACGCTTTGCTGCCCGCAGGGTACGAAGCCAGTTTTTTCCCTATTCGACTAATATGGTCAAAACGAGCCCTCTCGATATGACTTAGAGCAAATCCGATGCTATATATGCATATATAGCATCAGGGAATTTTATTGTTACAAGAAAGTGATAACTGATCTCTGGCCGCTAAAAAAAAACGACGCCAACTTTACCCAAACCCCTTTAAAAATTGATTGAAAATTTATTCTTACAATATACTTACGTATCAAACAATTCAGAATTTTTAAAATGAGATGCTGAATCTATCGTGTCAGACACCAATTATTTGAAATGACACAAATGAAAAAATCACAGTGACACGCAGCTATTGGAACATGAAGAGTCCAAATCATTACCTAGCACTGCACTGCGCTCGTCACCCAGATTTCTAAGATGTTATATCTCTAAGCCCTGTAATTTCACTGGAAACATTGCCCTTCAAACCGGAACACAGTAATGGTTGCGCATTACTGCTTGGCGGTAGAATAACTGGCAAAGTTGTGGTACTTCCCCAGGCGGAGTCTGCTAAGAGTCCTACCACTACATTTCTGTCATACCTACCTGGTGTATTTATGAATATAGGTAGTAGCTACCTAAATTAAAAAATAACCATTTTTTTAGTAGTAGGTAATTATTTTTTTATCGCAAAAATCCAAAATTCAGGTCTGAAAGCATTAAATTTATAACAATTACAAAAAAAAATTTAAGCTTAGCTGAATTTTTTCATAGGAAAACTAAGTAGTAGCTATAATTTAAAAAATCAAATTGTTTAATTTTGCCAGAGATAGAGCTATTTGTTGGTAAGCGAGCGTGCGAAAGTACGGAAATTTGTATTAAAAAATGAATCTCGTAAACTATTGGTTGTAGCGCAATGCGGTTTTTTTCATTTCGTTTGTTAATTATTTATCTAAATTTCATCCGCAGGATGTTTCGACTAATTTTCCATAGTTTACGAGATATTTTAATCTAAAGCTACTTGCATAATTGCAATTTCTTAAACAATTTAATTCCTGCGATTTTTTTTTTTGCGCGAAGGATCTACATAAATTTCTGAATATTTTAACACAAAAATAGTTCAATTCACCCCATTTATATTGGAATTCTTAAACAAACGGCGTAATATTTCCCAGCCTACTGGACTATTAGATAAATACTATATGCAGCGTGGCGACGCGTCGCCACGACAAGCGTCGCCACGCCACCGATCAGTTTCATACCTCGGCTATAGATATTTCACATCAAAAAACGTACAACCGAATTGATAACCTTCTCCTTTTTTGAAGTAGGTTAAAAGTAAGCATTAACGCAATGTGGCAATTGAGAACTGATTTTAACAAATTTTAAGGTTTTCGCCATTCTGTAAACGCTTTATTATGGCCGCACCTTAACAGTAGGTTTGCCTGAGAATCATTAGAGAAAGCGTAATTTAGAAGCCCAATTTGAATGAGATATTGGACCATTCGAGTAATGGATAGTAAGCGCAAACTGTAGTGCATGTCTTAGTTGGTAGACATCGACCCTTATTTACAAGGTTAGGTAAGGAGAGATAACACTGGTCAATGCTAGTGTTTTGTCCTCGATTAATAATACAGTACGTGGATGACCGAGCTTTGCTCGGTTTAAACACTGAGTATACTTAGATAACCAAAGATAAAGGGTTCCCAGTAATAGATTTTCTCAAAAAAAGAAAGAAAGCAAAAAGAACCTGAAAAAAAAGAGACACCATCTGGATTTGAACTCGGGGTCTACTGCTTCATGACCGCCCATCTTATCGACTGAGCTAATATACTGCCACGCTGGCCTGCGAAATTTACCGTCGAATTCTAAGGTTAATGAACAGTTTTTCGTTGTCTAAAAAACGCGCATAAAATGCGTTTTTTTAAATTGAAACCTAGACAGATCAATTTATCGTCCCCGAAACCCCCTGTATACCTACATAATTTCATGAAAATCGTTCGAGCCGTTTCCGAGATTCAGATTCTATATACATAAATATATATATTTATAATTGTTGCTTGTTTAAAGGTACAAGATAAGATACTTACATATAAAATTGTAAATTAATATAAAATATTTATTTTATCAAACTATGGACCATTGCCGTCTACTGCTATTTATCCCTTCAGCCACTTTCGTAACCGACTGATTCGTAACCAGCTACGAAAAAATTTTTTTCAGTGTTTTGTAACCAGTTACCAATAAACACTTATTTTCCGTTTTCATTACCTATATTTGGTAACCAGTTATGAAAAATTATGCACTTTTGCCATCTCATAAGGTTTGATATCCCAGTGCAACTTGTCCACTTCATCTTCCAGCTCCACAATCTTTTCGTCAGCCCTCAGCGTCAGTGCGTTATACGTTGCCAGGTCAAGTCGTTGGGTTTGGTGGCGGGGCTTCTGTGGGGGATTCAGTGTGACTCGTTTGGTGTTACTCGTTGGGAACCCACCGATTCTTAGCACATGCTCCGCCGGAACCAAGGCTGCCACCAACGCAGCGCCTGGAATATCGGAGCCCTCGGGGACTAGGGGCCGTTTATTTTTTGTGACCACCAGCCGTTTGCACCGATAACGCCGCTGCCTGTCACCGGCGTGGTCAATTTAGTCCTGACTTTTAAATGGATATACCGCCATTGGTTCAGTCGTCAGAGCCTCGTGAATTGGCAGCAGGGTGTACCACGCGCAGGAGAGGTTGACATTTCGGCAAATGAGGTGTTTAGCGCTTCCCCCTTAACCCCAGAAGCTTTATTACAGTTGGCTAAATTTAGTAGACTGCATTTAGTCGCTAATAACCTACTGAGTTCAGGCAATCAGAATGCTAGCATACTAAATTCAGAAGCAAGGATTACTTGCTACTAACTTACTTCTGAATTCAGTCATCTAAATTTAGCTAAGTGTAAATAAGCCTTGTATCTAACAAAAGGAAACACTAACCCCACCTTTATCGCTACTAACAACTGTTTTGGTGTTTTGGACATGTTTTTTGCATACTGAGAACAACTCATTAAAAATTAAAATTAAAAAACCATCTCAAGACGCGGCAAAAAAAAAAAGAATTCAAAAAACGAACTCCCGCCACATTTGACATTAAACGCCGCGTTCAGAAACCGTTCCCTCATCCACGCCGTTCCGTTTCACTTGCGCCGTGATCAAAGCGCGCGCGTTGACGGCGGCAGTATAAGTTAGATTTACAGCTTACGGAAGCCAATTAGTTGTAGTAGACTACAGGCCCGTGAACAAAATTTATGGGTCAAATGAACCACCAGGAGACCTATGTAGGATGATAGAAGGGTATAAAGTAATAAGATTCAGCACTATGCCGTCACTTGTAAGCTGTCCAACTGAGTGTAATTGAAGAGGGGGGGTTGCAATTCTCGATCATTTCTCCTTGGCGCATTATTTTTGTACGGCGTTGCGGAATAATAGATCAAAAGAGGTATTGAAACTATAAAAATTATAAATTTTAACTTTTTAATTATTAGTTTGCCGGAAAAATTTACAGAGTACGAGTAATTTACAGAGCAAATTCGGTCCTTTGATTAAGTACGGCATTGGTTCCATACATTTTCAATACCTCTTCTAATCCATTATTTCGCAATGCCGTACAAAAATCATGCGACAAGGAGAAATAGTAGAGGGTTGCAACCCCCCCTCTTCAATCACACTCAGTTGGACAGCTTACAAGTGACGGCATAGTGCTGAATCTTAATACTTTACACCCTTCTATCATCCTACATAGGTCTCCTGGTGGTTCATTTGACCCGTAAATTTTGTTCACGGGCCTGTAGTCTATAGAGGTGTAGTCGTTTTGTCTCAAATGGGCGGATCGGTTTTATTTGTGAAGGCGCTTCGAGATTCTCACATTCCTTTTGTGTTGTAAGCTTCTGCGTCTTAAAATGTGTGTTTTTGCGTGTAAATCCTGTACTACACAAACTAATCATTGATTTGATTGCAGGTAAACGCGTAATAAACTATAATATTACTGCTTACGTCTTTGGTCAGCAAAAACAAACAAACTTCCTACTAAAATATTTTCATAATGAAACATGGAAAAAAATATGTAGACGGTCCTTTTTCACACAACAGCATCTAACCCCGAACGAAAGCAAAGCCTGCTGCAGGTCTACTACGAAATCCGATAAACGATATATCGGCCGAACTTATGGATGTCTCCAACCACGAAAGACAATCGGTCGGTTGATCAGGGTAGCGATTCTGAAACCATTCGGTTGCATCCGACACGGAATCTCATCTCTCGGTCTTTGTCATGCTAAACAAATAAGACAAAGACCGAGAGATGAGATTCCGTGTCGGATGCAACCGAATGGTTTCAGAATCGCTACCCAGATCGGCCGTTTCGTTCGATCCGACCCTCATCCGACCTCAGTCTAATGTTTTTCGTGGTAAACTACAATCCGATTCAGCTGTCGGTCGGATCCGATCATTCGGAGTTTGTTTTCGTAGTAGACCTGCTGTAGTAGGTACTTTGGGTGCCAGGTGCCAGATAGCTGATATACCTAATACTTATATAGTTATAAATACATACTTATTACACAGAATATTAAGTTTGTATTAATTAAACTTGGTGTCCCCAAAATTAGCACACATTTTCTGCGGATCATTGTATCTACGTACAATACGTATACAACAATTATACGTCCATAACGGCAACCGATCGCCAATACCTAATCCGATCCCGGCGGGGAGCAGCCAATTACTGACGCCGACTAATTGAAAGGGGATCGCCTTCTAATTGATTGTTTCTGCTCAGGGAGCGATATGAGCGCTCTGAGCGATTATACCGGCGCTTCGGACGTGATAAGCGATTGTAGTAACAACTTTGTACAACTGTACCATGTTATAGATACTGTTCTTCTTAATTATACGAGAAAAGCAAACACAAAATTTGTATGTACCTACCTACAATCTAAATAGATTATTTAAAAAATGGCAGCCATAGGGACTGCTGATAGAAGTGAAACCTTATAAGTTAAAATTTGATTGCATACTTTGGAAACTACGCGGGTGAAACCGGAGGGCGCTGCTAGTCTGGAATACATTTTCAAAACATTGTCGTCTATATAAGTCTTCTAAGTGTGGCCATTCAGACTTGATGGCCATGGTTAGATGTGTAGTGGTAACCATGGTAACACGCCATGGATCAAGAAATGCGTCAGCATTTCTAGATGGCCATGGTCCCGAGCAAGCCCCGAGTTAACCCGAAGATTTGTTTCATTCACGAGCGTGAGGCCTGAGCTCAAAATACAGCCCACAATTTTTTTATTGAAAGTTGTCGTTTTAGGAAGTTGTCATTTTAGGAACTTGTCGTTTTAGGAAGTTGCCGTTTTAGGAAGTTTTCGCTCTCAGCCTGAGGGAAAAAAATCTATGCGTGATGCGCCAAAATAAGTTTTTACTTAAAAAAAGGCTGTCTACAAATCAAACACGCCGCTGTCGCCCTTAGATAAGTTCTTCATGTCCTTATCTAGTCTGTGGTCTGTGTTTTTAATTTCTGAAGTGCAAACTTCTTGCGTGTTTAGCTCTTTTTGGAATCATGGAACTCGCGTCATCGTCTCTGAACGCTTCCCGTGAGCTATACGTATAGTGTGTATGTGTGTGTGTAATTTATATGGTTGAACAAAGTGCGTGAAACTTGCGTCATTCTCACCTCACTCTTCCCACAAATCCCACGAAATTCACATCGTAGAGTTCGCGTCTCTGACATGCTAACGTTAATTGTACAATAGTAGTGCTGTTTAATACTAGAATTCTATGTTATAAGTTTACTTATATGACTGCCATTTTTATTGCAGTTGTTCGAATATGTACCTACATGAAATTAAACAAATCATTTATCATAAATACATGAGACAAAATTAAACAAATCATTTAGCATAAAGTTTTTAAGACAAATAAATACATAGGTACTTCAAATAGTGCATCAAAATATAACACAAAAATCTAAATAAGCAAGTAAATAACAATAGAAAAAAACTCAAAAACGTGTGTAGGTATATAAATTAGTCAAGTTTTAAATATGTTGATCGCGTTCAGGCGGAGCTTGGTAGCACTTGTTGTGGCTTTGCGGAGAGGACGGGGGAGACTTCATCAGGATCGAACCCACGGACGAATGGGGCAGCTGGGGAGATACACATCATCGATTATTTAATTATACGATTCTACAAGTGGGAACTTTTATGAATACTCACAGGCATAATTAACCGCCCACCTAGGTATATATTTTTCGTCACTTCGATATTTTCGACAAAATCGGTTTTGTGGAATTATTCTCAAAAACTGTTTATGTTTTCAATATCTTCATCTGTTATATTACTTTCATCGTAATAGCATAAAATTTGCTTTAAAATAAACTATTTCTGCAAACTAGGTGGACGGTTAATTGTGCCTGTAAGTGTATTTGGCATTTGTTGATAGTTGAAAAACTAATTTAAAAGATTCGAACTAGGATGTTCGACTTTACTTTCTTAATAAGAATGTTTAGGCTGTCGAATGAGTCCCTCGAGTGGATTTTCTACATGAAAAAAATTGAAAATAAAGTGGCCAAGTGCGAGTTGGACTCGCCCATGAAGGGTTCCGTTGCAGCAAGTAACATAATATCCATAGTACACATAGTTCTTGTAGTTCGTTGTAACTTTGATCGAAGTTTTAATAATAGTGTATTATGACGTACTAAAAAAAAACTACTCATCAGATCGAGTTCAAACTAATTTTCGTTGGTAGTTTGCATGGTAATTTACATCATATTTTTTTTTTAGTTTTTGCATTCTCTTACTTTAGAAGTTAGAGGGGGGGGGACACATATTTTACCACTTTGGAAGTGTCTCTCGCGCGAATTATTCAGTGTAGCCAAAAATTATATCAGAAACCTCAACATCATTTTGAAGACGTATTGATAAACACCCCACAAGTGTAGGTTCGATGAAAAAAAAAATTTGAGTTTCAGTTCTCAGTATGGGGGGCAAGCCTAATTTTTCTTTTTTTTTCTTTTTTTTTCGTAAAAATCTTAATGCGGTTCACAGAATACATATACTTACCAAGTTTCAACAGTGTAGTTCTCATAGTTTCGCCAAAAAGTGGCTGCGACATACGGACGGACAGACAGACAGACAGACATGACGAATCTATAAGGGTTCCGTTTTTACATTTTACGGAACCCTAAAAACGATCAAGTATACCTATTTTGTATAAAAAAATGATACATTAAATATTGAATGTCCTTGAATAATTAAAATAACAAACAAAAAATGTAAGTATAACTGTATAAATTTAAAAGTCGGCTTTCTTCGCTGTAAATGTATCAAATATGTCACAAAACAATTTTTTTTCACTTTTTTTATCTACCTTTCATCCGCTCAAAGGATAAGGAAACTCGTTCCATAAACTGTTTACTTACGATAGAAAGTGATCTCTTCCACTCCCGTAGACAGAAAACTCTAAAAAAATAAAATTGGCAGTAATAGGAACTGCCGATAGAAGTAAAAACTTATAACTCAGAATTTGATAGCTTACTTTGGAAACTACACGGGTGTGACCGGAGCGCGTGACCTGGCCATCATTGCATGACCATCTAGAAATGCGTCAGCATTTCCCATTGGCTGACGCATTTCTAGATGGCCAATAGCCATGGTCCAGAGTTTACCCGAAGATTTCTTATCATACCCGAGCGTGACGGTAGAATCCAATTCACACCCCACGAAAAAATTGTCTAGGTGCGCCTAAAGAAGTTTTCACTTCAAAAATCTATACTAACCTATACTAATATTATAAAGCTGAAGAGTTTGTTTGTATGTTTGTTTGTTTGTTTGAACGCAAGGATCTCTGGAACTACTGGTCCGAATTGAAAGATTCTTTCTTTTTAGGATAGTCCATTTATACGCTACGAGCAACAGGAGCCGAGCATGAATGAAAAATGTAACAAAAACGGGAAAAAAATATTGCTTTTAGAGAGCTTTCGTTGCATGACAGCATTTGTCATATATGTTAAAGGTTGCGTCATTAGAACCTAAAGTAACCGAATTTGTTCAAAATTTGAATAGGTACGACCAATTTTCGATAGATGGCGTAGCAACGCGCGCGCGTTCAGCTAGTAATGGATAATATTGGGCTCGGTACCATGCGCGGCTCCAAGGGGGGGGTCACGGGGGACATGACCCCCCCCCCCAAAATCATATACATTAGATTAAAAATCTAAAAAAAAACAAAATCTAATCTAAGTCTAATAGTACATAGACTATTTTTAAACAATATCACCGCAGTCCGCCACCATCTAGAGACTGAGCAGTGAGCAGCCGTCGCTCTTGTTTTTAATACGAATGGCTATGGAATATTTTATTCCATACTCTGACGTCCCATCATCCAGCAAAGCTCACCCTTGGTTTGGATCTCAATGTTATAGTGCAGAAGCATTTAAACATGAGACCTGCCTAGCCTGGGTTGAAGCTCGACAGCGTAAGGCGTTTAACAAAGCTGCCAAGGCATGCAAAAAGGCTCTTCGGAGGGCTCGTTTTGACCATATCAGTCGAATAGGAAACAAACTGACTTCGTACCCTGCGGGCAAAGTGTTTTGGTCCCTAGCTAAATCGGTCGAATCGAACTTCTGCCGCTCCTCACTGCCTCCAATGCTGATACCTGACGGGGCACTGGCTCACACGGCAATAGAGATAGCAAACTTGTTTGCATCGCAGTTTGCGGCATCTTCACGTTTAGATGCTGGTAGCAGTCCGTCTTTAATGTCGGAAATACACATTCGCTAAATAGAGGCGCTACGCAATCTGGATGTGAATAAAGCCAGTGGCCCGGACGGAATTCCTCCCGTAATGTTGAAGGCTTGTGCGCCTGAGTTGTCTCCTGTACTGACGCGCCTGTTTAGACTCTCTCTCCAGACTGCGCAAGTACCGAAATCATGGAAGCTTGCTAACGTGCAACCTGTGCCCAAAAAAGGTAGTCGTGCTGACCCTGCCAACTACAAGCCCATCTCGGTCACGTCCATACTCTGCAAGACTATGGAACGTGTCTTAAACCACAGGCTCCTGACGTACCTAGAGTCTAATGACCTCCTTAGTGGCCGGAAATACGGGTTTCGCCGAAACCGGTCCACCGGGGATATTCCAGCGTACGTCACTCACATCTGGAGTGAGGCCATCGATAAACACGGAGAAGCACTTGCAGTATCTCTGGATATCTCGAAGGCTTTTGACAGGGTTTGGCATGACGGCCTTATAAGCAAGCTTTCTGGTTTTGATTTGTCTCCTGGGTTTGTTGCGTGGATAGCGGACTTCTTGAGGGATTGATCCATACGAGTCGTCATTGATGGCTGCTCGTCGGATCAAATGGCTATCAATGCCGGAGTCCCTCAAGGGTCAGTACTCTCTGCGACGCGCTTTCTGCTACATATCAACGATCTGTTGAAGCCCGGTATCTTTGGGTACGCAGACGATAGCACTGTTGTAGAGAGTTACATATCTAGCGCGAGAGCCAGTGGGCAGAAAACCTAGTTACTGAGAGAGAGTATGATCGAGCGTTTGAACTTGGCCCTTGAGGCAGTCTCTGAATGGGGCGATGCCAATCTGGCCAAGTTTAACGAGGGAAAGACACAGGCGTATCTATTCTCCGCAAAAAAGAGTCAATTTCAACAGACTCCTTCTTTTCGAGGTGTATCCGTGCCGGTAACCAACCATCTCGAGCTTTTGGGTGTTACCTTGTCTTGTACGCTCAACTTTGGTTCTTATATCGAGTCCAAAGCTAAATTAGCTGCAAAAAAACTAGGCGTCCTCTCAACGAGAAACGAGAAACGTGCCAAGAGGCTGATAGGCAATGATACTTTTGTGCGAAAAAGGCTTCAAAATCTTGAACATCGCCGCAAAATTGCTAGCCTATCGGTTTATTATCAGATACATTTCGGAGAGTGCGCGACTGATCTGCATAACCTAATACCACCTTGCCCCTTTTTCTATCGGACTGCTTGTAGCTCGAGAAAGCAACATCGTTTCATGGTCGATTTTCCTAAGACACGAACAAAGAGGTTTGACTCTACATTTGTGATAAGAACGTCTAGGCTGTGGAATGAGCTACCAGAGTGGATTTTCCCCGATAGTTATAATCTTGGTGTCTTCAAGTCGAGAGTGAATCGGTTTCTTCTAGGTAAGCACGCTTCATCGTAAGCCGCATCGTCGCTTAACATCAGGGGAGTTGGCGATCAAGTGTAAACCAACTCAAGTTAAAAAAAAACGCGGGAAAACAACTGGAGCGTCAACTACGCGGGTAAAATCGTGGGGCGCTACTAGTAAAGTCTTTTTTACTCGATTCCTTGTATTTCTACTCGTGACCCCCCCCCACCCCCTCCCCCCAAATCTGAGGCTGCGTACTGGTGACCCCCCCCAAAATTCGAGGCTGGGACCGCGCCTGCTCGGTACACCACCTTATCTGACAAAAGGCAAAGAGCTGAAGATAATATCTCTTCACTATTATGGGTAACATACCTAAGCAATTAATTTTAGTATCCTCGGGAACTTCTCTCGCAAGGAGAGAGCCATAATCTACCACGCCGGCCCAGTGCGGATTGGTAGATGATGCATACTATCGAAAGATTCTTGGAACATGCCAGATTCCTCACGATTTTTTCCTTCACCGTCTTAAAGTTAGCGCCATTACGTACATGACTTCGAAAAGACATTGATGCGACGCGGGATTCGAAACAGGGGCTCCGGATCAGCAGTCCCCGTTCTTCCGACTAGACCAGTTGTAATTTGGGCAGGCTCGTGTAAAAATATACCTACTGGTATCACTCACCTGAGGTTCCTTTCTATGCCTGAGCGACGTGAGTGAGTTGTCATACGGCTTCTCCATGACATTGTAGTCGGTGCGACCGCGTTGCAATTCAGCCAGGTTCGAGGCCAGTTCAGCGGCAGCCTCACCGTACAGACGCTGCCCTTGATACACCTTGCCACGACAAAACAAAAAAATATAAAATAAATAAGTGCTTGCTGTCAGATGTAAAAAAACAAACATGAAGTGTGCAAGTAAAACACTGATTTGTAAAATAAAATGATTTAAAAATAAGCCCGAAGTAGGTAGGTATATATTTATGTTCCACTGATATATTATTTTGTATTTGTATCTTTGAAATGATTGATATTCCCAATGAAATAAATAAATAAATCGATATTCGTCACATTACACCCAAAATAAAGAAGTAAAAAGCAATTTTCCTAAGACTACCTATTACATTTTATTTAGGGTTGGAAAAAATATACTTTAGTTTAGCAGGGTAGCGATTCTGAAACCATTCGGTTGCATCCGACACGGAATCTCATCTCTCGGTCTTTGTCTTATCTGTTTAGCATGACAAAGACCGAGAGATGAGATTCCGTGTCGGAAGCAACCGAATGGTTTCAGAATCGCTACCCTGGTTAGTATCCAGCTAAATTTTCCACACGAAAGATGATAACAACAACAAATAAATTAATAATACAAATAAATTCCAGTGGCCTCGTTATCGAAAATAATATTTTCCGAATACATTTATATATTAGCATCTTTTGCATTTACAGCCTTTCGAACAAGAGGCGTGATCTTGGTCTTGGCTTGTTTTTGTGGCCATACAATCATTCAATATTTGGTCTTCCAGCAGCTTCACCGCTTCTATGTCGCACTTTCCTTGGCGAATGATCTAAATAAAATTGGAATCATTGACAAGATGATATTCATATAATTATTTTCTATGTTACAGTATCCTAATAATATGAAAAATGCGAAAGTTGGGACGTTTGTTGCTAAATCACGCCAGAACGAAACGGATCGGGTTGGCATTTGGAATACAGATTATATTATTATAATCCAAAATTGAATACTTTTTTGTTGCGAGCAAATATCGGGAACGGGAACTACGCAGATGAAACCACGGAACGTCGCTACTCGCTAGTAAATGATAAAGTATATTGGAATGTTTAAACTAAACACAAAATCTTATGACTTGAACAGTAACAGGAGCCTGATAAAATTGTTTTTGACGTGATAACGTCTTATAATTCGATGAAGCCGGCTGCACGCCCGCAAAACATGACGTCATGTAACGTTACCGCCATAGATTAGATAATATTTACCGCCGTTACCTCGCCTTATTACTTTTCGCACCATCTAGTGAGTGAAATGTGTATTACGTTCAAGGAGTCTGTCCATGTTTTAGAAAAGCGACGATATGAAGTTAAGAACTTGTGCTAGTACAATGATGTACCCAGAGATGGCGCTTTGAACAGCTTTTCAAATAGCTTCAGAATGTTTTACCTAGATGGCGCTTAACACAAATACTAGACGTTGTCACGTTCAACTATCATCAGTAAACCGACTTTACAGGCAACCATTTTTTTTTGTTATTTGTTTTAGAAGACGAATTTTTTACTACCTTAATTTTTTATGAAGAAGGGTCATTCAAATTGCTTGGGTATCTTAAAACACTTCTTGTCGTATTTCTTATTCTCGTATTAGGTAATATCGTCTACTAGAAATGGCAGTACCTTGTAGCCAACGGTTAGACCGACCGTGTACAAATTGCCCATTTCTATTAAGTCCGATTCCAATTCAGAATCTCCTTCAAAACGTTTTTAATAACCATCAACATAAAACCAGCAAAACTGTACTTCAACAACACATTTTACTTGAGCTCGCCTGCGTGAAACATACCTACATCTTTACGGAAGATTTACGCACATAAACATGTATTCATATTTGCAATAATAGTACGAAAACAATATAAACATAAACCAAACATACAACGATTTTTTTTATAGTGGTATTTTTTTTTCTTACTAATACTGCTCGTCCCGTTACTGTATACCCACTGCAAAAAAAACAGTTAAAAATTGTCAGCCATAGGAACTGCCGATAGAAGAGAAAACTTATAACTCAGAATTTGATAACTTACTTTGGAAACTACGCGGGTGAAAGCGGTGGCCGTGGCCATTTCATGGCCATCTAGAAATGCGTCACCAATAGGAAATGCTGACGCATTTCTAGATGGCCATTGGCCACGGTCCCGAGTTTACCCGAAAATTTCTTATCATTCCCGAGCGTGACGCTAGAATTCAATGCACAGCCCACGAAAAATCTATCTCTGATGCACCAAAAGAAGTTTTAACTTCAAAAACTCACCTCAACTTTAAGTTCCGCCCGTCTGCGCGACACCCACTCAATCTGCTCCTGTATCTTCTTACACTCCTTCTCGTTCGTGCTGAGATCTGTCTTGAGGGAGTCCATGATCTGGCGGTACTTGTAGCGAACGTTCTGATCGATCGCGTGCAGATTGTCGATCTCGTTCTGGGTCTCTCTGATCTTCATCTTCGATAGGCGGAGGCGGCCTTCCTGCGAATGCTTGGAGAGTTTGATACTAGATCTTTAAATTCGTCGATGCTTAACACAAATACTAACTGCTGCTGTTGATATTACATTCCAGTTTTAACGTTGTCAGTATTCCATCTGTGTATTTGCAATAGTACTAAGTGCTAGCCCTTGATGCCTCTGATATATGAGATGGTTGTGAGAGCCACGCTACTTTGTGATAACTATCTCAGCGCCATTCTACTGTATGATAATTATCTCAGCCACACTCTGTGTGATAATTATATCAGAAACACTCTGTTGTGTGACAATTATCTCAGAGTCACTCTACTATATGATAATTATATCAGAGCTACTACTGTACAGTGAAACAATCATATCTACTACGTGTAAATTACTTCAGAACCACTCTACTGTGTGATAATTATCTCAGCGCCACTCTACTCTGTGATAACTATCTCAGAGCCGCTGCATGTTCACCTTCTCGGCGAGTTTCCTAGAGAGCACGTCGAGGTGGTCGTCGAGGCTATCCTTCTGCTCCACCTCATATCGTTGCACGACGTTGTTGTGGGGGCACAGCCGGTGCACGAGTCGGGCGGGGGTACAAGTCAGCTGTGTAATAATTATCTCTGCGCCACTCCACTGTGTGACAGTTTTGTCAGAGTCACTCTACTATATGTTAATTATAACTGAGCAACTGTACAGTGTAACAATCATATCTACTCTGTGTAAATTACCTAAGTACCTCTCTAGTGTGTGACAATTATCTCAGCGCCACTGTACTGTGTGATAGTTATCTCAGCGCCACTGTACTGTGTGATAGTTATCTCAGCGCCACTCTACTGTGTGGTAATTATCTCAGCGCCACTCTACTCTGTGATAACTATCTCCGAGCCACTGTATGTTTACCTTCTCAGCCAGTTTCCTGGAGAGCACGTCGAGGTGGTCGTCGAGGCTATCCTTCTGCTCCACCTCGTACCGTTGCACGACGTTGTTGTGGGGGCACAGCCGGTGCACGAGTTGGACGGGCGTGCACGGGGGGCAGTCAGGCTCCGATCGAGGCACGTACTGATGAACAGGGATCAAGATGAGAAACACACACAGAGGATAAAACAACGCAAGAACCGTATAAGTAGTTATAAACGTAGGATGATTGAACTTAAAATTAAAATACAATTAAAATGAATGTCCATGCTCAACTCTAAACTAAATTATTGCTTGCGAGTTGCGATATATCATCTCATGCTATTGCATTAGCATAACAATAGGTTTTACTAGGTTAGGTTCACTTTGGATCCTGCGCCTTCCGCGCCAACCCAATAAATCCGATAAGTAGTAGGTACATCTATCAGGCAGCTACTGTAATATCAATTTTAAAAAAAAGCGTGCTGACTAGTCGAGTGCGAGCCGCCGATTTGTAATTAGTACAAGTAAATAAACGACTTCAATAAGAAAATTTGGTTTTCAGCAATGCTGACATCACACTTTATAAAAATAATAAGGACGTTGGTCCTCCGTCACGTTATTTTTTTTTTGGGCATTCCTGTTTTTTACGTTGAAATATATGTAAATGTATTTCTTCCACCACCTTCCACGTTCCCCCTGGTGGACACGGACAGGTTATGTCGAACCCGACACCACAGAGAAACATGGTGCCTCTTTCGACTAAAACCTCCACGAGGTCCCACCTTCGACGATTACGGTGGGAACGCGGGGTCACTACTGACTAGGGATAGAGATACTGACCATATGTATTTGCACTGGCAGAGAGTAGAACGCAGTAGACATTTTAGAAATTCCTCCAAAAAAATATCGCCAAACTAAACAAAGTTTGTTTATGGGAACCAGATATCTGATATAATACTAATATCGACGGTGGTAAGGAGAAACCCTTTAAGCGACAATTTTAGAATTTTACAGGAGAGCCAATCAAAGTTTTTATTTTCCGAAAAAAAATCATAAAAATATACTGTTTGAAATTAAAGGGCCAGGAAAAAAAATAGTTTCTTTATTTTTTATTTACCATCTACCAACAATCTTACGAAAGTAGGCTAGCATGGTAAGAAGATTTATGTGTCGCTTAATTATTTTATAGCAAATACAGCGCAAGGAAAAACACATTAAATACCAGTTCAGTATTAAGAAGAACACCAGGAAAAACACTTTAAACGACAAGCTGTGCATGACAAAACTAGTAGGAAAAACGCCTGAAGCGTATCGTGCATAAGATACAGAGTTATGGAAAAACGAGTTAACGAACAAAACTATACTATGTCAAGTAATGGAAGAACACGATAAGCGATAGCGATGTATTAATGCAATGTTATATTTTTAAGTTAAGTCCCTGCTTTGTTTCTCAAAGATACCAAACAGACACAAAAATATTGAGATAGAACAAGTGTTTTTTTATTGTTTTGTAAGCTTACTGGTACAAATGAGTCTTGATGTGGAATGTCTTTTCACCAAAGTTCCAGTAAACAAATGTTTCTAAGTCGGCAAAAAGCTGCTTCTGAAGAAGAACTACTTACCGGAAAACATGATAGTTTTGTTGAGAAATTGCTTAGATGGAAACTATTTTTTACCGTGAGCAGCTTTACCTACAAATAGATGGCGTAGCTATGGGAAGTCCTGGACGTCTACTCTATTTCTACGAAAACGTAATTTCGAAAAAACACTCGTGACTTTCCTGCGCTCGTTCTACTTCGTTTCATCCGATACAACATTGTTTGACGTTTAAATGTTCTAAGCATACTCTAATTAGAGTAGACTTAGAACATTTAAACGGACAAAACGACGGATCGAAGTAGAATCGGAGTTGGAAAGTCGCGAGTTTATTTCGAAATTACGTTTTCGTAGAAATAGAGTAGACGTCCCGTGTTAGGTACCAGTGATAACTAACATTTGGACAGAGTCTAGGGAAAAAATGCTAACTTTCAATCAGCAGCAGTTTATATGTGGATAAGACACATGGACAATGTTTTCTGCATCTTAAACCAAGACAGACGAAAAACTTGTTTTTGGAGCATCTCAACTTGATTTGTGATCAACATTGATAGATGTCAGCATTAGGTTAACATTTTATTTCGAGGTAGATTGATCTCTACCGTTCTTGGACGTGAGAGTGACAGTTAAATCTGATGGATGGTCTGATAAGGTGAGGACATTGTTAAATGAGTATTCTATTAAAACTGTGTAGTGTGTATACTTGTATATTCCCTTATCCAAGACGAGACATATATCAGGATGCCGAAAGACGGCATTCATTTCAGACTCTAGGTGTGTAGGAGGTAGATTGCAGCTGTTCTTATCGGTCAAACAAAGCATACAATTGCTGAAAGAATCAATGAATACATGGCCGCTGTAAAAAAAATCTAGACTAGACCAGTTCTCTCCACCGAACGTCATTAGTATGCAAGAATAGTTTGGGAAGCCTCAAAAATAAAAATAAAAATATTGTAATCTTATCCGGTTTTCCGTTATTGGCATCGTGCATCGTCGTCCTGTCATAAATAAATCTATGCATCGCAGAATAAGTTTAGAGAAAGCTGTTGATACGATCTGTTTTGTGTATCATGGTAATAACTCTGCGATTTTTGAAGACCAAATGAGGGTAGATCGAGATCACCTCATTTCATAATGAGACTATCCGCAATTGTTTCAGTCTTCGGTTGTGACGCTGCCGAGACGTCAAAATAATTAAAAAAATATTTAGATCGTGACTAGGTCCTATTTAATTAATGTTAACATAGAACAATCAAGCTTTCGTTTCTATATTGCAAACTTACTTTCAACTTAGTTCCAACTTCAATATTAGAGACTTTAACAACTATAAATGAATTCTGTATAAAATATTTCTAATCATGAATACCCATTTCAGTCTTATGACTTAAACAACTTGACTTGACCGAAATCTTCAAAACAAAAGTAGAATTAAATGATTAATAGAAACACTAAACTCAGATAGGTACTATCAAAACGTAAGTTTCAGAGGATTTGAAGTTGCTTCTTGTGATACACGAGTAAATCGCTTCAAATATCCTCAATATCTGTTTATGCTAACGTATCGACATCAACGACGTGGGGTAATGTAACATAATATTCATCGTGGGACAGTTTTGATATAGCAAAACTATCACAGTTTTTTGTCAAATCTTTGTAATTCGTCTGGGTTATTTATACTCAATTCTTGTAAAGTTTTTTTTATAATTTGTGGCGTTAGAGCTCCGTTTATCGGTATAATTTATTCTTCAGAATTAGGTAACATGATGTTCCTGGGAACGACTTGGCATTGTGTTGTTGTGGCCAAGCGTGTTGTCTATCATCAGACGCATGTCTTACTCGTCCCGTTACTCCATAGTAAATGTAAAAAATATTGCTGCTATTTACTTTAATTCATTGTGAAATGAAATTTATTTGGTTCAGAAACACAATTACTTTAAAAAACAGGTTATTATATTTATACATAATGTTCATAAAGGAATTTAGACAAATGTTCGCCGGTACCCGCAATAATAAGGCAACTTGTATTGTATTTTAATTGTTTGTACCTAATAAGTAAATTTGTACACCAAATTATAAATAAACAAAAAAAAAAGTATTACAGGTACCTGAGTCAATTTCCGATAACTTATTTTGCAATGCAATGAAACCTGATGTGCCTGAACGATGGTTCACCGATGAATGAAGCGCCACGACAATTGACATTTCCTTAAATGAGTGACGCCACTTACATAAAAATTACGTAAATTCATTACTTGTAACGTCATGTCTTGTTTATAATTAACAATTTAAATACACTACGTCATAAACAATTATTACTCTAACCGACTATCGTCTTCATTTGTGAAGTCAGCAAAAGTAAATGAATCGACATTTCGGAAACAAAAATTGATGTCGTTTAATTTAAATATTTATGTGGGTTTTTTGGAAGTGTTTATTTCAACCGACACCACTGCTTTTTCCAGTGTTTGTCAAAACAATTGAAATCCATAACATCCTATAACAAGCAAATAGGAAAAACACCTCAACTCCATCATATAGTTGAAAGGTAAGCAAGGAAAAAAGAGTGTAGCGACTGGACACACACGCAACAGGAGTAAGCAAAAACACATTAAGTGTATTCACTGGTATTTCCTGTGACGAAGAAAAACAATTTAAGGAACCTATGCTATTCGAAACAGAAAAGGAAAAACACATGAAACAACAATCTGACCATTCAGTCGGTACTTCAAGCGGTAAATGAACCCAAATTTCTGTAATTTCATGTCACTTCATTTGGCGTCCAAACAAAATCAGCCTAAAAAGGCTATTACTTGAAGCGACATCAAAGTGGTCAGATCGCTACAAAACCAAGCCCAAACGACGCAGAAAAAATCGCTGATTCCAAATATGTATATAACTCATTTTCGACCAACGTGTCGCTTCAAGTGTTTCTCCTTTCCACCGTCGATATGTATAATTGTAAATACATACTTATTATAAATAGGAACACCCAATAAGAACCAAACGTTTGTATTCATCACACAAATATTTGCAATGGTTGAGTTTTTAACCTACTAATTTTAATTTATAATCACACTAATCTAATAAAGGCGAAAGTTTGTGAGTGTGTGTGTTTGTTACTTCTTCGCGTCTGAACGGCTGAAGCGATTTTAATAAAATTTGATATGGAGTTAGCTGACGCCCTGAATTAATACATAGTAGACTACTTCTTGCGCTGCTAGTAGTATTATGGATGCGAATTTAGGTGTTTATTGCTGAATCGAGTCGGAACGTCTGAACGGACCGAATTAAAATTTGGAACATAATATGTGGGTAGAATATTATACAGGGTTATTGGTAATCAGCCTGCATCCTTTTAAGGGGATGTTAGGTACATTCAATACGTCAACTTTTGTTCTATAGTTTAAAAAAAAATGTTTTTTTTTTCTTTTACAAAATAAATAAAAAGTGCATTTGCACGGTCTAAAAGTATCGAACTCTTCGTAACAATTCGTAACGAGAGTAAAATGATGTACCGAAGTGAATAAACACTAAAAAGTCGTTAAACAGTACAAAAAAGGGCAACAAATACAGTTTTTTTTTGGGTTATCTATTAAGTTTTAACGAAAGTTGTAGAACAAAAGTTGTTTGTTTAAATATACAGAACATGCCCTTAAACGGATGCAGGCTGATTACCAGTAACCCTGTAGTCTAGAAAAACACATAGACCACTTTTCATGTACTAGACTGTGAAACCACAGGACGCTACTAGCTACTAGTACATGCATTAAAATAGCTCTAGGTGATGAACAACCAGCCAACCTTCACAGTCCTCCATTTCCACCTGAAGAATAACAGCATCAGCACCAACCCTACGCCAATTCCGGCGGCGACAGCAGCATTCATCATACCACCAGCCACTTGCCTCGCTTCATCGTTACCCCAGATTTAACTCAAATATTTAGATTATTTATTCGATTTTACTCGATTATCATTATTGAGGCGGAAAATCGAAAACAGAATATATCGCAGTTTTTAAATGACAACTGTCAGATTGACGTCCTCCAGGCATGATTTGGAATTGGAACTGAGCAAAGAGAATCGTGGAACTGAATTTTTCAAAGATTACAATTTTTACTTTTTTTGGTTTGTGGCCTTTGACAGTATATGACTTGTGCGACAGTATGAAGGTTTATTTTTCAACTAAATGAATCCTTACCACACCAATAGGTAGGTATATTATGACAAAGGAGACAAATAAAGAGAGAATTGGTAGTGGTCGGGCTCTTGGCAGAGCCCGCCTGGGAAAGTACCACAAATTTGCCAGTTATTCTACCGCCAAACAGTAATGTGAAAACAATATTGTGTTCTGGTTTGAAGGGCAATGTTTCCAGAGAAATTACAGGGCTTAGAGATAAATAACATCTTAGATGTTATAAAACATCTTAGAAAACAGTGCGTAGAAATTGATAATTTCAATATTTCAAGAGGAATTATAGATGTGGCTAGATCGGCTCCAATACATATTAATAGCTCTATTCCTCAAGGTAGTGTTATTGGATGCATAATGTTTTTGATTTATATTAATGACCTCCCTAAAATAATTGACAGCCCCTGTATAATGTTCGCGGACGACATTTCCATTGTGACATCGTGTATTAATAATTTAAATTTAAATGACAAACTCCGTGAACTATTTGACCAAACCACTGACTGGATGACTGATCACTACCTAGATTTAAATTTTACTAAGACAAAAATAATGCAATTTAGACCTCCACAAAAAATCCCTCTTGACATCATCTATATATATAAAAGCGAAAGGTCACTCATCAAGGAATCTCAGAAACTACAAATGCTAGGAATCTGAAATTTTGCATGGAGGTTCCTTTTAGCACGTAGGCGCTCGCTAAGACGGGGTTTTGCAAAAGTCAACCCCTAAGAGGGTGAAACAAGGGATGAACGGTTGTATGAAAATTCGTCATTTTCTAGACACTTGACACGAAGCAATTAAATATTTGTTCTAACAATTTTGTAATTTCGAACTGTATGGGGATTAAATTGGGGTTGAAATGGGGGATGAATGTTAAAATGGAAGTTTCCCAACCATTGAAGATAAAACCATCAAACTCAGTATATAGACACTTGACACGAAGCAAACGAATGTTTGTTCTAGCAGTTTCGTAATTTCGAACTGTACGGGGGTGAAATTGGGGTTGAAATGGGGAATAAATGTCAATATTATGAAAGCACCCAGCCGATGAAAATAAGACCATGAAACTCTGTATATAGACACTTGACACGAAGCAAACGAATGTTTGTTCTAGCAGTTTCGTAATTTCGAACTGTACGGGGGTGAAATTGGGGTTGAAATGGGGAATGAATGTCAATATGAAAGTACCGAGCCGATTAAGATAAAACTATGAAACTCTGTATATAGACACTTGACACGAAGCAAACGAATGTTTGTTCTAGCAATTTTGTAATTTCGAACTGTACGGGGATGACATTGGGGTTGAAAAGGGGGATGAATGTCAATATGGAAGTTTCCAACCTTTGAAGATAAAACCATGAAACTCTGTATATAGACACTTGACATGAAGCAAACTAATGTTTGTTCTACCAATGTTGTTATTTTGAACTGTACGGGGATGAAATTGGGGTTGAAAAGGGGGATGAATGTCAATATGGAAGTTTCCAACCTTTGAAGATAAAACCATGAAACTCTGTATATAGACACTTGACACGAAGCAAACGAATGTTTGTTCTAGCAGTTTCGTAATTTCGAACTGTACGGGGGTGAAATTGGGGTTGAAATGGGGAATGAATGTCAATATTATGAAAGTACCCAGCCGATGAAGATAAGACCATGAAACTCTGTATATAGACACTTGACACGAAGCAAACGAATGTTTGTTCTAGCAGTTTCGTAATTTCGAACTGTACGGGGGTGAAATTGGGGTTGAAATGGGGAATTAATGTCAATATGAAAGTGCCCAGCCGATGAATATAAAACTATGAAACTCTGTATATAGACACTTGACACGAAGCAAACGAATGTTTGTTTTCTTTTTGTTTGTTAATTTCAAACTGTATGGGGATGAAATTGGGGACGAATGTCCTTATCCCCCCTATCTTTTCGCTTTCACACCTAAACAACTGAACCGATTTCCATGAAATTGTTTTATCATATAAAGCTGTTTTTAGTAACCGTTAATGTGTCTGGGTACACAAATAGGTATTGCCTGAGTTACCTTAGTATTATTTATTTCGCGCGGACGAAGTCGCGGGTAACAGCTAGTTTCATATATAATAATAATAACCTACAATTCGTTGACGCAGCCACATTGCTAGGCATAGATATTGACACACATACTAACTGGAAGGCTCACATAAAAAAGCTAAAATCCAAATTGTCCAGCTTTATTTACGCCCTAAGAGAACTACGACGAGGCACCGACCTGGATACAGCCTTATCGGCCTACTACGCGTACGCTTTCTCCAGGCTGTCCTACGGGATATTACTTTGGGGTGGGAGTGTGGATGCCGCTGACCTCTTTACCTTACAAAAGAAATGTGTGCGTATCCTCGCTAACATTAGGCTCCCTGACATAAGTAAATTATATTTTCACAGACCTTATTTTATTGACTACAAAATTAAATTTTAACTTTGACATCACTTTATTTATTAGAAAATTGCAAATTCGTAAAGAAATATCCAATTTTTTTTGACAAAGTAGCAGACAACCGACGCTACCCTATTAGGACATTCTATAAAAATAACTTGAACGTACCGACATCCAAACTAACGTTACATAGTACCGGTCCGCATGCGATGGCCATAAAAATATATAATAAGCTTCCCACCAAATTAAAGGAAATAGAAGATGAGCGTAGGTTTATTAGGACTTTGAGAAATCTGCTGCTGTCTAAAGCCTACTCTATAGCATATCCGAGTTTTTAACCGACGACCTAAGAAATTTCGAGGATGAAAGTTTGGTAATTGACTGTGAAACATAACGCTTCGCTCCAAAACGATCCATAACGATTTTTAATTGCAATGCCCGATTGGGTACGTTGTGTTGCGACTTAATTTTGTACGAAATCTACCTATCTGTATTATCTTTCATTATATCTGTAACATAACAAAGCAATAAACGATTGAGTATTGAGTATTGAGATCTCTGGGCGACGAGCGCAGTGAAGTTCTAGGTCATGATTTGGACTCTTCATGTTCCAATAGCTGCGTGTCACTGTGCTGTTATGTGGCAAGCATGTTGCTTACCATCGGGCACATGTCAAGCTCGTCTCGTCATTTATTATTTTAAAAAAATTGTCAGTCATAGGAACTGCCGATAGAAGTGAAAACTTATAACTCAGATGCTACATTCATTACATTATGTGATGCTACTGCTTGGCGGTAGAATAATTGGCAAAGGTGTGGTACTTCCTCAGGCGGATTCTGCTAAGAGTCCTACCACTACAAGCGAAGCTACGAAGTAGGTACTGCAATGCATTCGTCCCTATAAGATGACTATCAGCTTACTTATCTTATATTTTACTACAGATCTTTAAAAAAACATTTATTCTAAAATGACCTAAGTCTGGGGTGACTAGGATTTTGGCCTAAAAATTAAACTTCGTGAAAAAAATACACGTAATCAAATTGCAACTTAAAAAACCTCAAGAAATGAAAACAAAAGCGCGCGACGGAGTTTGTCCAACGGCCGCGCAGCCACACACGGACCCTTCCATTTATATCTCCCGTTAATTCCGAGGGTTAAAATCCCCGAAAAAGTGAGCACTTGCCTTGTTTACAAGGTTTTAGATTTTAATTTAGATTGGGGCGAATGCGTCGCGCTCGAACAGTCGTAAACGTCAAACGAGTTTAAAAAGAGAATTGGGTTCTTTTCTGTTGGTATTAGAGTAGGAGTGCAGTTTTTTAGGGGTGGTATCATTAAAATCGCATTCGTGTGTGATCACCTAATACAATATCATCAAGTCCGCGCCGGGGGTGCTTTGTGAATAATTTCGCGGCAATCTGCTCCCGTTTGTGTCGGATTTAGATGATTTCTTATAATTGGTCCGTCAGTTGAATTAGTAATTGACTAACCGCGGGTTATAATTTTAGTTTGCACTTTTTTTAAACTGTTATATAAGTTTACACTTGACCACTGGGCGACGAGCGTAGTGCACAGCTAGGTAATGATTTGGACTCTTCATGTTCCAATAGCTGCGTATCACTGTGCTGTTATGTGGCAGGCATGTTGCTTACCATCAGCCACATGTTCATATTCATATTCATTTTTATTGATAAAAATACTTTTACACGTCAATTCACAAATCCAAAATCAGTAGGTACATAAATGAATTTTTAAATCAAATGTCTACATTATTGTAAGTATCAAATTAAATTACAACAATAATAACGAGTGTCATCATCATCATCATCAGCCGTAAGACGTCCACTGCTGGACATAGGCCTCCCCCCTAGATTTCCACAACGAACGGTCCTGCGCAACCTGCAACCAGCGGTTTCCAGCGACCTTCGTGAGGTCATCTGTCCATCTAGTGGGAGGCCGTCCAACACTGCGTCTTCCGGTTCCTGGTCGCCACTCGAGAACCTTTCTTCCCCATCGGTTGTCAGTTCTGCGAGCGATGTGGCCTGCCCATTGCCACTTCAGCTTAGCTACTCTTCGAGCTACGTCGGCTACTTTCGTTCTTTTGCGAATATCCTCATTACGGATTCTGTCGCGCAAAGAGACTCCGAGCATAGCTCGCTCCATAGCTCGCTGTGTGACTTTGAGCTTTGTTATGAGGCCCACAGTTAAGGACCACGTCTCAGTTCCATAAGTCATCACTGGCAACACGCACTGATTGAAGACTTTCGTCTTCAAGCATTGGGGTATTTTGGACTCCAAGATGTGCCGTAGTTTCCCGAACGCTGCCCATCCGAGTTGGATCCTTCGCTGGACCTCTTTGTCGAAGTTGGATCTACCCAATCGGATCTTTTGACCCAGGTAGACGTATTCGTCAACAACTTCGAGTGTGGTATTCCCAACAATAACCGGTACAGGTGAGACATGAACATTTGACATGACCTTCGTCTTGTCCATATTCATCCTCAAACCTACCTGTTGGGATACTCTACTGAGGTCCCTGAGCATAGCACCGAGGTCCTCCATCGACACCGCCACAATGACTATATCGTCGGCAAACCGAAGGTGAGTGATGCATTCGCCGTTGATATTGATGCCATGTCCGTTCCAGTCCAGTAGCTTGAAAACATCTTCCAGCGCGGCAGTGAACAGTTTCGGAGATATGACATCTCCCTGTCTCACGCCTTTCTGTAGCCGGATATGTTTTGTGCACTGGTCCTGTAATCGGACAGACATTGTGGCTTTGCTGTAAATGCACCTCAACACTTCGATATAGCGATAGTCCATGCGGCATCGCTGGAGAGACTGAAGCACTGCCCAGGTCTCGATGGAATCGAAGGCTTTCTCATAGTCCACATACGCTATACATAGTGGCCGATTATACTCCTCGGTTTTCTGTATAATCTGCCGAAGCGTATGTATGTGGTCTACGGTACTATAGCCTTTTCGGAAACCGGCTTGTTCGGGTGGCTGGAAGTCGTCAAACCTGCGTGCGAGACGATTCGTGATTACCCTCGAAAACAACTTATAAACGTGGCTCAGAAGTGAGATGGGTCTGTAGTTCTTCAACAAGGTGTTGTCACCTTTTTTGAAGAAGAGCACCACCACACTTCTGCTCCATGCTTCTGGCGTATTACCGTCAAGTATGACGGAGTCGAACAGCTTCTGGAGGACTTTAAGTACCGGTTTTCCACCCGCTCTCAGAAGCTCAGTCGTAATTCCGTCGTCGCCAGGTGCCTTGTTGTTCTTAAGTTGTTTGAGGGCCATCCTAATCTCATACAGGCTGACTTCCGGGATGTCTTCGGTAAAGTGTCGGGTCAGCTTGGCTCTTGGGTCTTTTGCCATGCTAACGACAGGTCGTGTTTGCGTAGAGGTGTATAACTGTTCATAGAACCTCTCAATCTCCTCCAAAATCTCGGCCCTCGACGAGACGACGTTACCACTGTCGGTCTTCAATTTGGTCAATTGACTTTGCCCAAGAGACAGATTTCTTGCGAACACTTTCGAGCCTCTATTCCGCTTGATCGCTTCTTCAATACACGAAGTATTGAAGCAGCGTATGTCGCGTCGCACACAAGTAGAAATCTGTCTATTGAGCCGTCTGTATACCGTCATGTCGACCGAAGACTGCAATCGCATATCTCGCCTAATCGCCATGAGATTCAGAGTATGATCGGAGAGCTTTTGGGTTCTATTCTGGCGTCGGGTCTTATAAAATTCCCTGCCAACTGCTTGAACAGTTTCCACCAGCCTGTCGTTTATTTCATCCGCCGTTACGCATTCATCTAAGGCTTCGAAGCGATTTTGAAGTTCGAGTTGAAAGTTGTCGGGATCTTCGATTTGAGCATAATTTGGTCGGAGCGTGGACTTCATTAGACGTGATCTTTCGAACTTAATGTTTAGATTCAGCGTGCCTCTTACAATACGGTGATCGCTGCCGGTTTTAACCCTACTGATCACAGAGACATCGCTGAATATTTGCCGTTTAGTCGTCATAATGAAGTCGATCTCATTTTTTGTGGAACCATCTGGGCTAATCCAGGTCCATTTTCGTTGTGGCTGTTTCTTGAAAAAGGAGTTCATCATAAAGAGGCTCTCCCTTTCCAAGAAATCAGCTAGACGTTGCCCTCTTGGGTTCCGCTGCCCATATCCGAATTGTCCCACTCTCAACTCATCACCGCTACGTTTGCCTAGTTTCGCGTTGAAGTCTCCCATCACAACTGTGAAATGTGTTGGCGAGACATGTATGGCTTTGGAGATATCCTCATACATGGTCTCAACCTCTTCGTCGGGATGTGTCGAGGTCGGTGCGTATACCTGTATGACCTTCAATGAATACCGGTCGGTTATTTTAAGTACAAGGTATACAACCCTGCTCGACACACTCTCGATCATTAACACGTTGTTGACGAGAGACTTGCGGATGATAAACCCGACACCCCCTTGGGATTGTTGATCTCCCTCCCGGTAGTAGAACAAGTTGCCGGATTCGAGGGTTATTCTGTCCTCGCCCTGTCTACGGACTTCGGATAACCCTATGATATCCCAGCGCAACTTGTCCACTTCTTCTTCCAGCTCCACAATCTTTTCGTCAGCCCTCAGCGTCCGTGCGTTGTACGTTGCCAGGTCGAGTCGTTGGGTTTGGTGGCGGGGCGTCTGCCGGGGATTCTTAGCACCCCATGCTCCGCCGGAACCAAGGCTGCCACCAGCGCCTGGAATAACGGAGCCGCCGGGGACTAGGGGCCGTTTCTTTGTTGTGACCATCATATGGGGGGGTATTTTCCATAGTCACCACGAGTGTGTCAATTCATAAATATAAATTAATTTCTAAATCAAATAAATCATGTCTTGCTCGTCTCGTCGCTCTTTATTTTAAAAAAAAGTATCACACCTTTAGGTACTTACCAGTTATTCTACCGCCAAGCTGTAATGTGCAAACATTGCTGTTTTACGATTTGAACGGCAAAGAAGAAAAAATACAAGGTAAAACGTTAGTTTATTCATCTTAAGTCTATCTCTAGGTGACGAGCAAAGAACAATGACAGATTGTTTATTTGGACTCTTCGTGTCCTCAAAGATGTTGCGTGGGAATGTGCTGTTATACTAAACAAGCGAGTTGCTTACCGTTTTGGTCGTCCCGTACATAATCAGAAAAAATATACCTAGTAAATACATTCTTAAATTCGAGAGTGTAAGAAACTTCTATACTTAGCAATAAATAAAACAGTCAAATAACTTGTATAACTATATTACATTAACTGGAGATAGTTACAGTACAAAATTCAGAAATAGAAAGAGACATTTTGATCCTCGCAGGGAGTTTTTATAAGTTTTTACGGCGAAGTCTGCAGTCCGTGGTCCGTTTCTTCTCCGCTTGGCGGCGCCACGCGCTTCCGCTGATGACGTATTCTTAGCTCCGGACAGCCAATAACAGCGTTTCTTCAAACGCTTCCGGTATAGGCACCGATCGCCAACAAGAGTGAATACGAATTACCTTCTAGGAATTCGAGCATCTTCTGGCCACGTCGTATTCCGCTAAGAAAGTTGGTATATGTAATAAAAAAAAATTAGCAGTCATAGGAACTGCCGATAGAAGTGAAAACTTGCTGTTGCCCTGGTACTGGTACCTAGGGGCAAACGCAACTCTTTTATATTTCTGTTGTCCTGGTATCTGGAGATAAACGCTGGGCTGTTGGAGGTAGGTAATCGAAACTCTTTACTGTTTCTGTTGCCCTGGGACCTACCTGGCCGTTTTTACCGAGTTTACCCGAAGATTTAATATCCGATCCGATCCATTATCATATCCAAGCGTGACGATTGATGAATCCATTTCACAGCCCACGAAAATTCTGTCTATAGCGCGCCTAAAGAAGTTTTCACTTCAAAAACCTATGTATGACTGATGTAATAAAAAAAGATGAAAGAAAGTACATTATGATAGTTAAGGTTTATCATATAATCATATAAGGTTTATTATGATAGTTGATCGTGAGAACAAACACAGTTTCTTATAACAACTTGGTTTTTGTAACTGCACTGAATAAAATAGTTTCAAACCCAGTAAATAAATCACAATAAACAGATAACGAGTCGTTTTAGTTTAATTAGTCGTCCGTGGTTGAGGCGCCATCTGCCGCGTTCGATTCTATTTATTTTTGTTTTTTGGCTCGTAGCATCACATTTGTTTTGCCGCGGGCGGTACGAGAGCTCTCCCGTGTGTAAACATACTAAGTGTCAATCAATTGCGTCCTTCTGGTCATTTCAATTACCCACATTTTGAGGGAGTTTTCATTAAATTTACATTGCTACCGAAGTAGGGTTAGATTTTTTAAACAATTTTATTAATGGGTTGCAGAAGTTAAATGAAGCTATGAAAACTTAATAATAACTGGAAAAAAGAGTTTTGACCTACGCAGCATGCGGCTTAGGTAATATGTTCCTACTGCTGGGATACTGCTTATGAGAGAATTCTCATAAGCAGATAGTTAAGCCGTAGTCCTTTACATTAGCCAAGAGCAGGTTAGTGATTTTTTTTAGCGATTTACCGGTTTACAATTATTGACCGCCATCTCACCGGATTTTAAGCGAGGATGTGGTCTAGAATAGAGCGTGCTTATCTTGTAGAAACCAATTCACTGGATTTGAAGACATCACTTTTGTAACCATCGGGAAAACTCCACTCAGCCAGCGAATTACACAGACTAGACGTTCTTATCATAAAAGTAGAGTCAAACGTCATCCTTCGACTCGTTGGATCGTCAAGAAACGATAACATAAGTCCTCGCAAGATGTATCTTTTTTTGAACACGCTGGGCTTCTTCATGATTTTACTTCACTGTTAAATCCAGTGGTGATGGCAAACTCATATGTACTTGAAAAAATACTCAGATGTTCAGACGGGTTTCTTACCCGTGACCTCACGACTTTGAAATCGGACCTTCTAGTCACTCAGTCACTACCGCTTTTTTACGGCGAGACCATGTCATGGCTTGTTTATTTACATATTATGAAGAATTTTTTTATTATTTTACTAGGTAAAATAAATACGAATACGCAGCGTCTACATTGTCGTCAGTCTAGCAAATGTATTAACATGTGTTCCTTTCGGGTTCTTTAAAGAGAGCTGTTTTAATTTCTTATACTTTTTCTATAGCTGGGCAGCTATAGCATATATCATAGGGCTATGATGACGGAAATATTATGTACATAACTATTAAAGCTTCGGTGGATGGTACGACTTTTAACACCTGCTCTAAGTGACATCGAATTACAGCCATATTGATTAACTGGTTATAGTCATCAAAAAATAAAATACCCTTTTAGACATTTCAGTAACAGTCGTCAACGTATTATATTCTTTAACGTGCTATAAAATATACCTAAGTTTTTTTTAAACATTGTATCGTTTAATTCCGTTTCGTTCGAAGTTGCATAGGGTCTTTCTCAAACATCGAAGCCTTTGGTTTTACCGCGACCTGACAAACACATTCAAAACAGTATGATCTACCAATATGATTATGATTAATTAAATTGTAAATCGCATAGTGAAGCCGATGAAAATCTCGAGAACTATTTACCGTTTGTATGAGAAAGGGTGATTTTTTTAAAAACATCCGTAGTCCTCGACGTAAAATGTTTTTTTAACTAGTAGGCTTGCACTCGACGGCCTCGTCCAGCACGTCTACTCTCTTTCTACGAAGAACGTAATTTCGAAATAAACTCGCGACTTTCCTATTCCGGTGCTACTTCTTTTCGTCCGATCGAGCATTGTTTGACGTTGTTCTAAGCCTACTCTTATTAGAATTAGAACATTTAAACGGACGAAACGACGGATCGAAGTAGAGTCGGAGTAGGAAAGTCGCGAGTTTATTTCGAAATGAAGTTTTTCGAAGAAAGATATTAGACGTCCTGATGTTAAACAACGATACCGTCTACGATGGAGTGTGCTTACTTGCCTAGAACCCAGAAGAAGGCGATTCGTTAAGTTTGGCGAAATAAATTGTACAGACTTTACTTATGTACCTACTTCACACATCGCTTACTTTTTTCACCTTTGTAGATGGCAATACTCTAGTTTTACGTAGTAGACATATTCAATACTTATACTGTATCTAAGGTAGACATTTGCACAGGAACAAAAACACTCCCTAGAGTTCTCCCCATCAGTTTTTTAAATTCGCTAAGCGCTCCACATATACAACGTGTTTATATTTTAAATAAAACAACTTTAACTTAACCAATGCATCTGCAACAAACACGCAATAGTAATCCTAATCTCAAAATGCTAAGGTTCACAAAATATTTTGCGACCGCGAAAGTAAGCTAACAGTGTATTAAAAAGTTGCAACACCCTTCTAAGTAGGCACTTTTTTCTTTGTCCTAATGTAAAAAGAAAACGCGAAAAGTTTCGGGGCCGAGAGTTTAAATTTTTTCCCTTAATGCGATTATTACGAGTGGGGAAAATTGAGTGTCTCGAAGTTGGCAACTTGCAAATAAGTTTGGTTTTATTGTCTTTTTATTTTGCTCATTTTGCATTGCGACAGTTACAATTTTAGTGGTACTTTTTATAGGGTACTGTTGAAAAAACAAGGTTGGTTTGACCTCAACAATTGCTATTTTATTTTTACTGGTTAAAAGGTATGAAAAAATGAATCTGAAACAGAAAATCAAATTCGAGAATAATCATATTTATTATTTAACGTGATTATTGTGGTTTACGAGACGTAATCATAATTTAACAGTGTTTAACCACAACCTACTAAGAAGGATACTATAAGCTATAACTACATGTCTGTGGCATCGTAGCTCGTTGACGAATAGACATATTTTGATGCGGTTTGTTTTTATTTGAAAGCTGGTGAAACTGTTGACCTGTAAATGTGTTGCATGAAATTACATCGAAATATCGAGGTACCTTACCACGGCAACAACTCGGAATCCTACTAATAAATATTATAAATGTCAATGTTTGTATATGTGGATGTTTGTTGTTCAATCACGTCGTAACGTCTGAACGGATCGGGGTGAAATTTGGAACATAGATAGATTGACAGATTATAGTCAGGAAGAATATATAGGCTACTTCTATCCCAGGAAAACATCGGGAACAACGAGAACGCGGGTAAAACCGCGGGGTGCTACTATGTAGTTAATAATATCTACAAGTGAACAACCGCGAAATCATATTATGACCGAATTGATTCTTAGCTATAATAACTGCTGTAGGGAGTTACAAGCCGACGGCGATGCGGCTGCCGGCGCGACTATGGCAGGCCACGATCGCAATGTGCTATCGCGGCAGTGAAGAGACCGCGACGGCAGAGGAGTGCCGGTGTTACCACAGTCTATTAATTTATTAAATCATACAGACGTTCGACAAAGCCGTCTAGACGGGGCAATCGTGCGGAGCGTGTGGGGTGAGACGCGGGAAACGCGTTCATGCATTGCCTACATTACAATGCTAGTATTGCAGGAGCGCGGCTCAGGGCTGACGTCTTCCGTATATTTTATTTTTATTTTGATACCACGTTTTTAAAATTGCGATAACCCTACCCGTGTCTAGATATTATCGGCGTTTCTCCCAAGGACAAAGGCGATGAACTACTGGTAGTACTTCTTTATATTGTGCTATTACGGTGTACCGTTCTCCCTGCCCGCCGCCAGAGAATAAATATTAGTACAGAAGCCTCACTTACCGAAAACAATTATATAAATAGCGGCTCTTGCTAGGACACAACAAAGTTCAATTCAGCTCGCAATACCTGTCGCGATTTTCAAATAAACATTTGCGCTCTTTCTAACGCGTAACTCTGTCCCTGTCTAGCGCGGAGGGTTGTCGACATATCTAATAACAACATGCGCGGGAAACGTGCGCGAGCGCTCAGCTGTGCGTCCGACAACCGACTGGCACTTGTCCTCTGGGAGGCAAGGTCTAGCTGTAGGCTAAAACCGCGCGACCTTGTGCGAGTGTTGATGCACTACCGCCGCGGCCATGCGTGGTTGACAACGCGCGATGGCGAATGCTGTGGGTTTGAAGGGGAAGAGGAGAGCCGGTATTGCGGTGCGCCGTTCTACCAATCCTCTGCAGCCGACGGGACCAAAGTGGTAGGCGGCGGGACCAAAGACCTGACCAGTCGCGGGGGATCAACGGTGTCGAGACGCGAAGGTCCTTGGTACCGACTTACTGGTTGGTCCCCGAGGTGGTCACGGCGTATCCTGGGTTCAGGTACGTCTGTGACGGGGTGACGGAGGTGTGCCCTAGAGAAAGGCCCGGATACGGTCAAGCGGAGGGTTCGCGGAAGAATGCGAGAGTGGTCCCGCGTTCTCGCTGCAGGTGGCTGAGAAGCTGAGATGGAACCCTGTGGAGGTTTTAGTATGTGAGGCACAATGTTCGTTCATGGTGTCCACTCCGACACAACCCGACCATCTCCCCTAGGCGGAAGTGTATGCGTAGATACAGCCACGACAAAAAAAGGACAAACATACATACATACATCATCATCATCATCAACCGCCCACTAAATGTTCACACTGCTGGGACACGGCGCCTTCTCTCGCAAGGAGAGAGTTAGTGGATACATACATACATACACAGGCAGAACACATAACATACATACATACACAAGCTATGTAGGTGTAATGTACATGAAGACACCCATACTTTTTTCCTCGATGGTAGGTTAGTAGGTAATCGAACTCACAACCATTCAATTCAGTTAAGCAGATTTGCGAGGCACCGATTAAAGTTTCTATAGTTTCGAAAATCTAAATAAACCTACTTTTCAATAGCTACTTATATTTTATATCAACGTTACCCATAAGTAAAAAACAAAAAGGAAATAAATGTTTTCTGAGTATTATCATACGTAGTGATTACTTACTCTGTGATTGTCATTCTGTTTTGAATATCTTGACGCACAGATTTCAAATTTTTGCTTATCTACGTAACTTAAATATCCAAGTTTATTTTAACCCCCAACGCAAATCGACGAGGTGTTTTAAGCTTTTAAGTTGGACTAGTCTCTGTCTACAGGTCTGCACCTTAGCTCCCAAAGGGAAGAACCGATTTTGATTTATTTTTTATTTGCAAGACAGATTATTATTATCTATCGGTTATTCTCAGCTGTTTCATCAAAATCGGTTTAACCGTTTCAAAGCTCTTTTGTTGTACCTGCGCTGTGGTAAGAATTTAAGACTCATTATAGGCAATAGGCATTTACCTACTTGCAAACATACGTGTAATCTACAATTTAAAACACTTACTTTGGGTTATTTCCATGTAATTTAATATATACTTATGCCTGAACTAATTGCCCTATTACATTTTTATAGAATACTAGAGAGACTGCTTGTTTGAGAGACCTATGACAGCGAGATCTACTACTAAGTACTTATCTACTTACCATTCCCATAGACAGCCTCCTCACTGCGCCACTAGAATATGGAAGAAAAAATATGGAAATACCTTAGCTCGGAACTCTGAAAAGGGAGCTGTTAATGTACTGCCATTACAAAGCGAAGAATAAAATAGCTTGCGGTCTGCCCCGGCTTCGTACGTGGTAAATAATAATTGTGTATAGGTAGCACTCAGGTAGGTATAACGAACATATTTATTATTTATCCAACAGTGAGATAATGTTTGAAATCAGTCCATTTTATAATTGCTGAGATTAGCGTGTTCAAACAAAAAACAGCTTTATAATATTGTAACACTTCGTTGTAGGTACTTAAAACATGTATAGGACTGTGATGTAATGAAACACCCCACCACATCGATGTATCGCCAATCGACTTGGCATCGCTTTTAGGACTTCAAAACAGCCCAGGTTTCGACTGAATCAAAGGCCTTCTCATAGTCACCTATTAGGTGTTAGTACGACGCCGCTACGACAAGCAGACGAAACATACCTCTGCATCGAGGCGTCAGACAAGGGGTTACTTCCCCGAAATTGCTCTCAAACGCACAAGAGGATATGTTTAAGATTTAAGACACTGGATATTCGGTTGGACGTGACCTAAATATCAATGGCGAGTATATCTATCACCCACGATTAGCAGACATCGTCATTATGGCAGAGTCGCTGGAAGACTTGCGGTGTATGCTGGACAGACTGGCTAACGCTTCTCAACGCATCGGCCTCCGGATGAATATGGATAAAACCAAAGTCATGGTCAAAGAACTCGTTGTATCGGGGCCGATTACAGTAAATGGAATGGCTCTTGAAATTGTTCAGAAATACGTTTACCTAGGGCAGACGCTACAACTAGGTAGGAGTAGCTTTGAGAGCGAGGTTATGAGAAGCATTCAGTTGGGCTGGGCAGCATTTGGGAAACTTCGTCGAGTCTTCTCGTCACTCATCCCACAAAGTCTCAAGACAAAAATTTACAATCAGTGTATCCTTTCAGTTATGACCTACGGTGCTGAAACGTGGATAATGACAGTGAAAATGGTCCGAAAGCTCAAGGTCGCTCAGCGAGCTAAGGAAAGGACTAAGCTTGTGGTTTCTCTGAAAGATTTCATTCCGCAATGAAATAATTGGTCAGAGAACTAAGGTCACCGACATAGCTCAGCGTATTAGCAGACTGAAGTGGCAATGGGCCGGTCACATCTGTCGCAGACCCGATAAGCGTTGGGGTTCTGGAGTGGAGACCGCGAATCGGTAAACGTAGTGTAGGACGCCCTGAGACTAGATGGAGTGAAGATATTCGAAAGGCAGCTGGTGGCGATTGGAAACGTAAGACCGAGGATCGGGTAGCGTATTATAGGAGAGGCCTATGTCCAGCAGTGGACGAACACGGGCTGATGATGATGTAAAGAAATGAAACAAAACATTCTTTCAAATTTCTAGTTATATTTAACTACAATCATCTTATGATAAAATACTATATTTACACCATGTAAACATAAAATGGAAAGTACATCATGTTAGTGCAGGTAAAGAATATCACTCTACAATTTTTTAAACAATATTATGTCATAGATTTTTTTTTTACAATCCGAACAATTGAACAAGTTACAGTTACTTACATCGCAATTTACAACAAATACCAGTATTATACAGAACGCTACAGTCGAAACGGGCACGTTTTTGCAGAAATAACTTCTTTAGGTTCGTTGGGCACTTTTTGAGAAAATCTAACGTATTCGCGTCACCGACATACAATGTAACAGCGTGCCGTGCTTAAAGATTGTGGATTAAAAACACGTGGAACCCTATTATTGGACACATCATTAATCATTGACATAATGCAAGGCTATCTGAGAAATTAAACCGAAAAACTGAACGTTTTATAGATAGATTTTATTACATCAGCTATCTGGCCGCCATAGTTAAAGGCCTTGCTTAGTTTGGGGTCAAATGGTGTTGTGTGAGAATTGTCCACCAATTTATTTAAAAGGTTCTGAATATCGATTCAAAAAAGTTTTATTAAACTTTTAAGGTAAACCTAGGCATATACAATTCCTAGCTCTATTGGGCATTTTTAGATATGCAGATATAGATTTACAAACATATTTAGTATTTACTAACTAGCGGCCCGCTTCGATTTTGTCCGGTGATATTAACTCATACAATACAATAATACATGATCTAACTTTCAAGTGTAGATCGATCTTTATTCGTCATTTCGTTCGAAGATATAAAATCGGCCGCCAGTTAAATAGAGGCCCGAATTCCTACAAAATTAAAATCCCATAGAATTTTGAAAATAAAATTGAAATTTGTATACCTAACTACTACAGCATAATATGGCAACACAGTTTATAAAATATGTATTATTACACCTACTTATGTGCATCGTATTTAAACGTGTAGTATGTAAATAAACATAAAATATCGTTATCTTCATTTATAAATGAGTTTGAAGTACAGTTAAGGAGGATAGTTGATAAAAAAAAAAAATTGGTTGCCTGTAAAGTCGGTATACGGGCGAAAGTTTTACGTGACAACGACTTTGAGTGGTAAAAGCGAATCGGCGACTCGGGCATGGTTAGCCCGCCTAAGAGCGAGAGAGACAGACATAAAAAGTGAAAGGCACGCGTCCCTCTCACTCGCTCTCATTGTGAGCGCATAACGTGAGCGGAGCGTAACGCAGTTTCTTGAAGTGTCACCCGGCAAACCAATTTATAAGACGTTGTCACGTCAAAACAATTTTAGAATCAATCGACTTGTTTTAAAATGAAACTGACCTGTATGATAGTTAGGACTATTTATTAATTATATCTTCGAACGAAATAAGGAAATATTACCATCTGGCGAACCATACCTAAAAACTGGTGATTTTTGAAAATATTTTTTTATAATGTGCAATAATACTACCTAATCTAACTAATCAATAAACAGGATGAAATAAATCATTTTGTTTCCTTAATTAGTATAAAATTTATTTAATATTTTAAAGTCTTTATATTCTTTTTACATTTTCAATACTCAATAAAACTAAAGCCATGAAAGAGTTACGTAAAAAAAACTTTAGTAAACAATTTTACAACAAATGATAAGGATTGTTCGCTATATGGATATGGAACATAACTGCATATCAGCTGAAGTATGTTTTCTACATAACTCTATAAAATAAATCTATTTCGATTTAATATACACTCATGAGCACAATTAACAGTCCACCTATATCGTCACTCTGATCTTTTTAACAAAATAGCTTTGGTGTGATTTTTTTTAATAAACCATTTATTTTTCAACATCTTCATTTGCTTAATGACAACTTTCAACGAACCTTCCATTCAAAATTGCTTTAAAATTAACGATTTTTTATAAAAAAGGAAGAAATTCAGGGTGGCCGATTAATTGGGATAATGACCGAGTGAAAAATGTAATAATCTAGTCCGACCGTCAGGTTGATTTTAGAAAAATATGGGACACGAATTTTTCATTTTATCAAATTATTGAAAATCGACAAAGATACACATCGTCAACTTCCGGAGTGGGGGGGGTTATGACGTCACGTCTACATAAATATCGTACAGACGTGAGGAAGTAACGTCACTTCTAAGCACTGTATCTTCGTAATTTTTTGTTTGTGAAACACAAAGAAAAAATACGTGTACAATATTTTTAAGAATCTAACTGACGGACTAATTATTATAATCATTAATCACCATACCTATTGTGCCTATGAGTGTAGTAATAAAGTATTTACACGATTCTGGCCTGTGTAGAGTCGATCTCAGACCCTACTATAAAATTCTAGTTTACATTTACATTTAAGTTACATTTGTGAAAAATGTCCAGCAAAAGCAACCTTTTCATGTTCCCACAGCTGGGACTCTGGGTCTCTCTCACAAGAAGAGTCATGGCCATAATCAATCACGCTGGGCAAGTGCGGATTGGTGGTTGACACGTGCTCGAAAGAAATTTTTCTGCAAACATGTTTTCATGATGTGTGATGACAACTTTGTACAAATAGGTTTTTGGCTCGCATAAACGTTGAATAAATGTTTGGGATAGGGTGATTTCAAAACTGATATTTCATCTGGTTTTCGACTTGAATTTCTCAGGGGCAAATCCATTAATTGCCTCACAAAGTATACTCACTATATCACGTGTAAGCGTCTTTCCATTCTATAAAAGGCCAAAACGCAAGGGTATGAAACTAATCACGTAAATTGGAAATAAGTTTTTTACTAAGTTCTTCCAAACCAAACAAGAGCAGTACGCAAGTACTCGCGTATACTTTGTAGTAACGTAGAAGTATTATGTTGTTCCATAATACAGCGCCAGTACGCATGCGGACTAATGTAGATGTTGGTTTCCCAGATCCGACTCGGAGCACCCCGACTCCACCTAGTCTTGTCGCTATTACCCCTAGAGTGTATATAAAAAATGCGGGAGCCAGAAGCTCAAAGGAGGTCCTGAGTGGAGCGAGCCATACGAGGCCTAGCGAAGCGTAGGGGAGGCGGCGAGCGAAGCGAGCCGGCGACCTCCGTAGTGGAGCTCATGCCGAGTATGGAGAAGCGACACTCAGGGGTGACCAAAGAGCTTCTGGCGGCAGCCTACCCAGAGTCAAATCTCAGTGATAGCCCCTCATCGGATCGACAACATACACAATCAGTACGGAAAATTCTTGTATGCATTGTAATAACAGATTTTAAAACAACATTACAATATATACGCGAGCAGTTTCCTATGGCTGCGTTCTGGCGTTGTATAGAATGGAAAGTGTAATATTGTTTCTTTGAACGCGGAATTTTTAAACCAAAAAGTGGTATGTGGACCTTACGTGTGTGGAAGTTTACGGGGAGTTAAAAATTTGCTCAAAACACCGTGTTTAATGGACTTCCCCTACTGATTTAAACCGAAAACGTCAAATCCGTAATCATATACCCAAGTCTGTTAACATATTATTCTGACAATCAACTCTATTAAATTAATATATCTTGCAAGTTTACGTACCTTTATTTTTGTAAGTCACATTAGGAAATTCATCTACGCTTCAAAACCACAATATGAAATATAGAGATATAATAAGTCAGTGTTTTTATAATGTTCCCGGGAACTATAATGGCTACTCCATATTGCAATAAAATGATTTGTAGCTAGCCCGTAATAGTATCTTCTGATAAATGCGTCAATTTATTTAACATCGTCGTCATCCATAAACTCCGCGTCTAATACGACCTGTAAAAGAAAGATTTATTTTATTTAGGAATAGCAACAAACTACAAGTCACATCATATACTAAATTCTAGTCAAAACAACTTAAAACAAAAATAATTAACTGTAGACTTCAAAACTCAACTAACACAACTGTTGTGTTAGTTTTAGGGAGTGGCAGTAAAAGCAACTCTTCCAGGCAACCTTAGGACGGTTTTTTTATAACAATGAGTGTCATACGAGCAGGACAAAAACACAAAACTGATGGTAAGCCAAACACCTACCATTAACAGCACAATGTCCCGCAGCTGTATGAACATGAAGAGTCCAAATCATTACCTAGCACTGCACTGGGCTCGTCACCCACAGGCATAAGATACTTAAAAGAAATAAAAAACCTCATAACGGTAAGAGTCTAAGTCACTGTCTTGCACTACACAGCGCTTGTCACTCGGAGATAGCTATTAGCCTATTAGATTAGCCCTGTAATTGCTCTGGAAATATTGTCCTTCAAACCGGAACACAGTGATGTTTGTTTACATTACATCTTGACAGTACAACAACTGGCAAAGATATGGTATTTCCCCAGGCGGAATCTGCAAAGTGTCCTACCACTACTAAAAATGAAATGTTTCAATAGAGTTGAGTTTGGCTTACCGCTTGCATCCCGGCTACAGCTCTATGGGTTTCCTTCTCGGAATCCTCGTCCTCTTGGATCTGATCTTCTACAACCTGCATAGTCGATTCTTCTCCTTCTGTAATATCACAGTAAAGTTTGTAAGAATCACAGATATTCCCACAATTTAAACAAGGAATGAATCATAAACCAGAAAGGAATATTACTAGCGTGGTATGCCTTAAAACTTGGCAAGGTAACACAAGCTCATTTTTTGTAGGGTTCCATACCCAACGGGGAATAACTGGTGATCTTTAGGAGCGTGATGTTACGTTCTGTAGTGGAGGTAAGTTTTTTTACTTAAAAAAATTAAGGAATGTAAACTTTCTGGAAAAAAGGAGTTTTGGATAAAAATGGTCACTTATTATTAGGTATTAATGGTAACATTTAGAAAGAGTAAGGTGAGGGGTGCCAAAAAACGTTACAGTGCGTTACAAAGGCGGAGGGGAAGGGAGGGGGGAGTATAAAATATTCAAAAATTCCATATGTAGTCTTGAACATCACTTCGGAGAGTGCAACTGATCTGCATGATCTAATACCACCTCGCCCTTTTTCTAACGGACTGCTCGTAGCTTGAAAAAGCGATTTGGATTCATGGTTGATGCTCCAAAGACACTAAAGAAGCGGTTTGTACTTTTGTGATAAGAACGTCTAGGCTGTGGAATCCGTTGCCCGAGTGGGTTTTTCCCGATGGTTACAATCTAGGTTTAATCAAATCGAGAGTGAATTCGTTTCTTCTAGGTAAACATGCTCTATCGTGGACCACATCGTTGCTTAACATCAGGCGAATTGGCGGTCAAGTGTAAAAGTTAAAAAATAGGTAGGAATGATTTTATGTCCTTCAACGTATCCTAAAAAATGGAGAAGTCTCTCACCATCAGCGCCCATAAGCTGCAGCTGTCCGTCCACAAACTGTCCGGCCACGACCCCAGAGAGTCCGCTCACGTTGATCTGTTGCCTCATCTTCTTGGCCTCGGCTTCCATCTGCATCTGAAGGTAGACTTCCTTGTGGTGCACCTTGTTGTGGTACTTGAGGTGGTGGGCTTTTGTGAACTTCTTGTTGCATGGAGTGCATCTGTGGAGGGAATAACAGTTTTACAGCAAATTTGCAGAGTAGATATCATTTTTACATGACATCTGTGGAGTAGATATCATTTTTACAGGACATCTGTGGAGTAGATATCATTTTTACAGGACATCTGTAGAGTAGATATCATTTTTACAGGACAGCTGTAGAGTAGATATCATTTTTACAGGACAGCTGTGGAGTAGATATCATTTTTACAGGATGTGGAGTAGATAGAAGATGTGATTTCTAAGGTACATCTGCGGACAATATCTCCTCTTTTTTTAGCTGCAGTAGGAATCATATATACAGCGTAACTTTGAACCAATAACTGTCAAAAAATTGCATGTATGCATTTTTTTATCAGCACACATACATATGACTTAAAATTGCATAAACAATTGCGTTGGAGGTTTTTGAGATTTGATATTCACTTAAAATTAATTTAATTAATTAATTAAATTATTAAGATTTTTATAAATTAAATTATAGAAAACTTACGAATATTTCTTCTCGCCGGTGTGCGTGAGCATGTGGTTCGCCAGCACGTATGAATACGTGAACGATTTGCCGCAGATCGAACACTGGTAAGGTCTCACGCCCATATGTAACCTGAAACACGCACAAATTGATAATTACATTCATATAACAAAGGCGAAACTTTGTGTACTTTTTTTTTGAAGTGAGATATTCTATTGGCGCACAACACAGAGTTTTCATGAGCTGTGAATTGAGTTCAAGCGTCACGCTCAATGAAAGAAATCTTCGGTTGAATTTGGGACCATGGCCATCTAGAAATGGTTACCATTACACATCCGACCATGGCCATCTAGACTAGATGGCCATGCTTAGAAGACTTATTTGGACGACAACGAAAAAACTTTAAAGATTTATTCCAGACTAGAAGTACCTTCCGGTTTCACCCGCGTAGTTTCCTAAGTGAGCTATCAAATTCTGAGTTACAAGTTTTCACTTCTATCGGTAGTTCCTATGACTGCCAATTTTGTTTTATGGCAGTTGGCTTCAGGTGGCCTCTACTACCTACCGAGTTAATTTTATTTTGTTATAATATCGATAATGGCGATGATTATTTCTTTATCATCCCAGATGATGATGAGATGATTTTCAGTGATGAAATTGATGATGATGTAGATAATAAATACTCGCCTCTCATGCTTCTGCCGGCTGCCAAAGTCTCCGAAGCGGCGGTCGCAGATGCGGCACTTGTAAGGACGCACGCCCGTATGACGCAGCATATGACGACGCAGCTCCATGTTCAGTACGCACGCGTAACCGCACAGACTGAGGAAAGGAACAATTAATATTATTAGTTTAATTTTATTAATCTTGTTTAACATCGTCTAATAACCCTTAACCGAAAATGTTACTTTTCAATTAGAGTAAAATTCAGTAGCAGTAGGTACAGAAGATTAACTAGATAGACACTTAGTTCTTTTTAGGACTCTTTAAAAAGAGTTCTAACGTGTGCGCGGGAATCATGAGTCGTGTGACGCAACATGTGACGACGTAGCTCCATGTTCAGTACGCACGCGTAACTGCACAGACTGAGGAAAGGAACAACCAATTTGTTACTCTTGTTTAACATCGTCAAAATATAGCCCTTAACCGAGAATGTTACTTTTCAAATAGAGTAAAATTCAGTAGCAGAACAGAAGATGTCTAATTCATCTTCTGACTTAAGACACTTAGTTCTTTTATGGACTCGTTAAAAGTGTCGTAACGTGTGCGCGTGAATTATGAAGAAAGTCGTGTGACGCAACATGTAACCGCACACACAGAGGGATGAAACAACCAATTTTATTACTTTCACTAGCTGTACCCGCGTTTTAAGGGTTTTAGTGTAAATAGCTCGTTTACCCGGAACAAACAGACAAAAAAAATAAAAATTGTTCTTTAGATATAGGTACTGATATCACTCCAATTTTATGAATTTGTATAGATTATAGTAATCTCCCGAAATAAATGAAATTGGCGACACTGGTCACGGGCAGTTTTTACGCGTCAGTTTCGTTAATATTTTCTTACGGTTTTAGTTTCACATTTTTTTTTTCAGTTCGGTCGTGCAGCAATAAGAGATAAGATAGGAAATAAGGATAGGAGAATAAGAGATAGGGATATCTCCTTCAGGCTTGCCGTAAGGAACTTCGTTCCATTATTGTAGAAATAATGTCAAATGTTGTCAAAAATAGTGTTAATATATCGTCAAAATATTGTTAACTACCGTCCAGACAGCGCATGACCAAGAATAGTACTTTTCAAGCGGAATCAAATTCAATAGCAGCTCAGTGGGTGAACTAGACAAACAACATACCTGCATACAAATGGTTTGATGCCGAGATGTCTCCGGATGTGAGCCTGCAGAGACGCATTGGATGTGAATGAAGCGCCACAGGTCTCGCATGTGTGACTAAAACAAATAACAATACATTATTTGTTGTGATAGCTATTTACTATGTAGAATTTTAGTAGTATCCCTTGGGGAAGTAAATCATTGTCAGGCTTTCAATCGCCAAGCAGTAATGTGTAAACTTTACTCCCTCTTTAATTCTACATACAGCATACCTGGCCTTCTCTCGCAAGGAGATAGTCAGACATAATCCATCACACTGACTCAGTGCAGGTTGGTCGATACCGCATGAACGAAGGGTTCTAGAAACATGTCAGTGTCCTCAAGATGTTTTCTTTCACCGTTTTTAAATTAGCAGCATTATGCATATGACTTCGAAATGAAAGTGACGCGCGTGGGATTCGAACCAATGGCTCCGGTTCGGCAGTTACCGATCTCCCGACAAGACCAGCCGTAACTTCTAATAGACTACAGGCCCGTGAACAAAATTTACGGGTCAAATGAACCACCAGGAGACCTATGTAGGATGATAGAAGGGTATAAAGTAATAAGATTCAGCACTATGCCGTCACTTGTAAGCTGTGCAACTGAGTACAGTTGAAGAGGAGGGGTTGCAACCCTCGATCATTTCTCCTTGTCGCATGATTTTTGTACGGCGTTACGAAATAATGGATTAGAAGAGATATTGAAACTGTATGGAACCAATGCCATACAGAATCGAATGACCAAATTTACTCTGTGAATCGTCGGCACATCATAATTTTTTCCGACAAACTAATAATTAAAAATTTATATTTTTTATAGTTTCCATACCTCTTCTAATCTATTATTCCGCAACGCCGTACAAAAATCTTGCGATAAGGAGAAATGATCGAGGATTGGAACCCCCCCTCTTCAACTGTACCTACTCAGTTGGACAGCTTACAAGTGACGGCATAGTGCTGAATCTTATTACTTTATACCCTTCTATCATCCTACATTGGTCTCTTGGTGGTTCATTTGACCCATATTTTTTGTTCATGGGCCTGTAGTCTATAAACTTAAACACATTAAGTCATAAAACAATCTGTTGGTCTCTTTGTAAATTTTGATGTTGGCAATGTGGTATAAAAAATCTACAAGCAACACTTCGTAGACAAAGTCATTTTTAACTAGTATTGAAGTGAAAACTTCTTTTGGCACACCATAGACAGATTTTTCGTGGGCTGTGAATTGAATTCTAGCGTCACGCTCGGGACTGATAAGAAATTTTCGGGTGAACTCGGGACCATGGCCATTGGCCACCTAGAAATGCATCAGCATTTCCCATGGGCCATGGTCATGACCACACCCTCCGGTTTCACTCACGTAGGTTCCAAAGTGGGCTTTCAAATCAAAATTCAATCAATTTCAAAAGTTAATAAGTTTTTACTTCTATTGACAGTTCCTATGACTGCCAATTTTTTTTTTTTTTTTATTGTCACAATTAGCAGGATGTGCAAATTAAAATTAGTTACCAAGGGACCTGACAGACATTATCCAGTACATACATAAAAAAAAGAAAATAAAATATCTAATTGTTATCCTAAACTATTCTCGAATTCCCTTGAACAAACACAAAAACTATCATTATAATTGGTCCAGACATTTAGGAGTCAAATTACAAACACGCACGAAGGTAAATAAACCAACTCACGTCTTTCCATAGTTGTATCTCTTCTTCTTCGATGCTGGATACTTCTTCTTTGGCTTGGGATTGAGGATGTGGTCTGGTATGGGCTCGGAGAATGCCATGATGGTCTCCTTGAGAAGCATGTCTTCGCTCTCTTGGTCCGGGTTGTGGCTCTCGTCCACTTGCTTCGGCTCGTTCTTGCGGGGGCGGCCACGCTTCTTTGGGGCTGGAGGCTGTAAAGTTGAGTTTATGTTAGTATGGAGTTATATAAATAGAAAACTCTTTATTGTGACAAAAAATAAAATAGTTAAACACTTATTACTAGCGCCACATGTGGCGCCCTCATGGCTGAGAGTAATCTCTTCCAGACAATTATTTAATAATGTTCAATACAATACAACTGCCAATTTTATCATTAAACAATTATGTTAAAATGTTGATTTTCATCAATAATTAATCTAGATTCTCCTCAATTTATAAGTATACTTGTACTCACAGGCATTTTCTCTTGTTCATCTTCTTCTTCTTCTTCTTGAGGTTCAAAATTAGGGTCATCATCAGGAAAATCTGAGGAAGAAAAATTACATCAATATTATTTTTGTTTAAAATAGGCATAAAATTAAATAACTTAACAATACCAAGAATATTGTATGCAATAGGTATATTACTACCATATCTTGTGATCCAAATCAGGACATCTACTCTTATTTCTACGAAAACGTGATTTCTAACAAAAAAAACGCGACTTTCCTACTCTGATTCTACTTCGTTTCGTCCGACACAACATTGTTTGTCGTTTAAATGTTCTCGACGGATCGAAGTAGAATCGGAGTTGGAAAGTCGCGAGTTTATTTCGAAATTACGTTTTCGTAGAAAGAGAGTAGACGTCCAGGTGTCATGTTAAACTGATTAAACTGTTAAAAACACAATATAACAAAATCAAAACATTAAAAACAACTACTACCACCCTTCTGGACAATTTGGTGAGTTTATTCAATAACTATAGACAAACAACATAACCAAATGTGTCTAATTTAGATACATAGTGAGAAACATTACATCTTTTGGGTTCCTAAGAAATTAGGGTCATTGTACACAATAGTAAGTTACGGCTGGTCTAATCGGGAGAACGGCGCCTGCCGTTCTGGAGACCCCGGGTTCAAACCCCACATGCACCACTGTCTTTTTGAAGTCATATACGTAATGCCGCTTACTTAAAATGGTGAAGGAAAACATCGTGAGGAAACTGACATGTACCTAGAATCTTACGAAGTCATGTGTCATCCACCAATCCGCACCGGGCCAGTGTGGTGGAATATGGCCTTAACTCTCTCCTTGCGAGAGAAGGCCCCACGTCCCAGCAGTGGGAACATTTAGTAGGCTGTTTATGTATGTGCACAATAGTTTGAAAGGTAACTCACCATCACCAAATGGTTCATCAAGATCCTCAGTTGGCTCTTCCTTGATCTCCAGGGACTCACTCTCGAGCAAGCTGGTGAGGGACTGCTGCTCTTTTGGAGGGTTCCTCTGCTTCTTGCGAGTGTATGGAGAGATCACTAGAAATAACAGAGAATGAGAAATAATGTAATACAGTGTAGTCTATATAACAACATTCAAGGGACTACATATTTTGATGTTATAGAGATATAGTGTTGTCGATATATGGTTAAGAAGAAAAACTGTATTAAAAACAATTTTTATTTGATGCTTGTGCGTATAGTCTGTTATTCTCGTCTAACGCCTTTTGTTTTCACCAGTAATTTTGTTAAATTTTTTTACTTATGAGTTGGTTGTTAGATTGAATTATGTTATATGGAGTTTACACTGTATTTCAAAAATACATTAGACAAAATGCTCCAACATGCTGCCTTCCAACTAATTCAAAATATACACCAATTCTATAAAAAACAGTCTTTTAACCCAAAAGACCTAAAGTTTGTAATGCAAATTCTTAATGTTGTTGCACACAGATAAATAAATTGTATAGCCTCCATAATATAGCACTTCATTAAAGCAAACCTTTTTCAGAAGAATAGAGAATTTGGATTATAGTTTGTTAGAGAAGAATATAACCATAACTTAAAAACATAATTATATTCAGTCAGTCAGTGATAAACTTACAATACAGACATACATACAAAATTACAAATGCAGTTTTATTCTCAAACTGTTGGGACTCAGCAAATGCCCACCAAATTAACCCCATCTCTTCCCCACCATCCCTTTTCTACATGGATTCATGAGTAAAATGTAACACACAGACCTAGCGTGGGTTAGCAGGTGACATATTATGTCCTCCGGAAGATGTCCTTATTAGAACATTGTTGAACTATTCCTCTCATACATTCCCTCAACATCAAAGACAGTAGTGAAGAGAAACTTATGCAACTGCTCTTGGAATACTTGGAGCAGCAGGTAGTATTCTCCATGTGATTTCACTATTGCGAAAATCCTTAAGTTTGCTTTTACCTAGCTCAGTTTGCCAGGAGGCAAAACTTAGACAGGAAACCAACTGAGAACTTCTCCCATAGTTCAATGAAATATAGTAGTAATATGAGCATTTGGAGGTTTAATCCACTCAGGTCTACTCTCTGCTCTTTAATAGTTATATGTTGTTCTATTAAATATCTTTAATAATAATATATGTTATATATATAATATCTTTACATTGTACACCTCAGTAAATATTTAGTACTTAACTAATATGTAAGAAAACAAAAATGGATACCTATTTGTCCTTGTTCATTTGGATACTTCCGTGGCCGTCCTCTCTTCCTTGGTCCTGGTGCTTTTGTCACCACTGCTGAATTTGGTGTCTTTACTAGGGTCCGTGTCCAACCATGAGGATCATGTTCAACTGGCAACTCATATTGAAGCAGCATCCCATTCTCTTGCTTTACAGTGATTGTTTCGGTCTCTTTTGGAGCTGAAGAATAAAAAATTAATAATTTAGGATTTACAGTCAAGTACATGTAGGTCTAAACAGAGATGAACCTTTCTACATAATTATTGTTGATGGTGTTTATTTTGATCAACAGTAAAAGAACTGATAATTTTTGTTCAACTAAATAGGAGTAAAAGAACTGAAGTTTGCACAGGTCATAAGCTTGTCTTATTTACATATCAAAATGGGAATATTTTAATACCACGTGCAATAATTACCATCTCTGGAAGTAGAAGCCAGTACAGCAGCAGACGTCTTCTTGAACTCTTCCAGACATTCTTTCAAGGTCTCGTTGGATGCCAGACACTGTTGTTTGAACTGGTAGGCCAACGTGAGCTTATCTACACAATTTAGACAAATCAGCGTCGGTAACGCGTCATTTTTGGTCACCTGAAAAATGCATCTAATGAGCTATGTATTTTAGAAATTTTGCAAAACAATACCATTTTCTGATAAATAATACTTGGGGATGTCAGCAAAAAATCTCGTTTCACCACAAATAAACCAATATAGCAACATTCTAGCTGGTTAAAATTAGGGTGGCCATCGCAACCATTTTGATTTGGTAATTTTTACAAACCTCGACGCCGCAACAGTACGCGTACTTGTCACCGAGTTGTTCATTATTTTCGTCCCAATCAAAGAGAGAAACCATATCGCCGCTCTCTAGACAAACTCTGCAAGTTAATTGCCAATCCATTTTGTACAATTATCGACGCACAAGCGAAAAATACGTCAGAAATCCCATGTAATAAGGCGTTTTCTGACACCGGAATACTGCTATTTGGTTATCATGCCAACCTAACAAAATTAACTAATCAAAAACGCGGCAAACAGACTGTTTCCGGTAAAGGCATAGAATAGATAATATAGATAGAACGGACACTCCCCACCCCCCGCCAATTTCAAGCTTCCTCCCCCTCGCGGACGCGAGGCGGACTCAACGAAGGGTTATTATATCGGACGATAATTTTCTATGAGAATACGACCATGATGCTGTATTATTTAATAAAATGGTACCAAACTTTTCGTCTATTATACGAAACAAGAATAAGAGATTTTTAATTTCATAAGAATTTCTACAAAGATTGAATCATTTTTATAAACTGTGTTAAGTTATTCTGGTTAGAAGTACGCGCCAACACTGAAGTCCTGTGACGAAATTATTGAACTCGTTGTTTTTATTTACGCGATATGTGGAGTGATTAATTAATATATTGTCAGAATAAAGTTCTCTTTGGGTAAATGTACTTAACTAAAAATCAATTCGTACATGGTACCTTTATTATCTCGTATTTTGTTTTAAATCTTCTCCCTTCTGATTGTTGATGAAAGTTATATTTACCTACATTAAAGATCGAACACTAACTAGTAAACACTACTAACTAGTAAGATTGTAAGCCACTTAACACAGGCAGGTGAACTCACGGGTCACAGCTATTCCATAAAATAATTTAGTAACCCTAGATGACACGCACACATGCGTAAATGTGTTCGAACGATATATGCGTAGTTGTGTGAGTGTAGGTATGTCGACTTCACCGTTTGTTTGGAGTTTAGGCCGAGTGTCCGGGGTGTGGTAAAGGTTGAAATCCTCAATAAACCGGTAATTTGCGTCTATCGTTTTTTCCGCTAGACCATAGACAAGAGATTTTACCATCCATCCCTTTATTCAGTAACTACAACATTACAATACAAACCCACGAAAAACTACATCTCTAGTTGTCAAACTCAAACAAAGTCTCGGGATTGATCTTAGCCACAAATTACAAAAACAATAAACACAATGAAATATAAAACACTGTAAACGTATAATAAAAATCATCAAAATGGAATTATTTAGATCAGAATCTTACTACATATTTGTCAGAAACGAATCTAGTTTGTGGTGGAACAGAATAACTGGAGCCTTTTCAGTTAGATCAGGTACGTAATTTATTATCAACTTTTCCCCCTTTGATTAGCAATTTGACCTACATTTGGCTCATCTAACTCACTATTCAGTTATTATCTTTCTATTCGAAACGGTTCAGAGGCTTTTGTATGTCAGAATAATAAAGTATGAATAGTTAATGATCGCGATATTATTTCGTCGACTCCTTCTTTGTTGCAGCATGGGACCTTTCAGATATCGAAGATATAGAATGCTTAGGCATCACAGAAGGTATTATTGGCAAAGTGGAGCATTCCAATATATATGACCAGCGCCTAATGATAATAAAAGAGAGTGTACCAGTTGGCAACATCTACTTTCATCACACAATATACAAAATCAAGTCCATATCGTTTTTAAACTTGGGATCTGCTAATCAAGAAGTAGATCTATGTCCGTGTACAAAGCATGGATCTTCCAATTCTGTGGCAAGTGTAAACAAATCTTCTAACAAAAAGATGAGTGCTCGTCTCTTTGAAAACTCGGCATTCTTGAACAGAACTGTTGGTGCTGTTAAGAATGTTAGTAACACGATAAAAACGACAACACAGCAAGCTGCTACTCAGGTAAGTAAATCAATACAATATGACAACAACTGACAGTAATAAATTACACAACTGAGAAAGATTAGAGAGAAGTTTAAGTAATGCAGAACACTAGGAATTCACCAAAATATTAATGTACTTTTCTCTTCACAAACCACTTTTACTATGGAGCTAACTCTAAATTAACAAAAAATTCTGCTGTTCACATCACATTGGCAATAACAAGGCATAATAAGATATAACAGTGGATATATCTCTATTTAATAGATTCTTACTAGATTATAACATCTAACATTGAACCACTGGAAATAAAATAAAAATGTTATTCTAAATAAGCCCCAAGGTGGTTAATCATTTTGAATATATATAAAACTGGAACACTATCTGAGTCTTATGTTTCCCAAGGGAACTGGGTATCTTGAAATCTACAGTAAATAGGTACCTTCTGTGTAAGCACAGTCCACCCTAGGCTATGGTATTGCTTAACTTCAGGCTATTCATGGTCAACCCTAGTCCAACCTATAAAAAACGGTTTAATGTGATACAGATAGTTCAACTCATCTGTGCGCGCGGGCCTATGTGTGGGTGAGCTTGTACATATACAGTTACTTTGTATGCTTGTCACGTTTTGCTCGGACGACGACTGCCGCTCCACTGCCACACAAATGAAAGTTGTATAATTACAAGCGCACGCACACATAGCGCCGCGCGCACAGATATGATGAACGATCTGTAATAGAACTATAAATAATTAGCAAAAAGGAACCGTAGATACATGTGTGATGAGGTAGAAGCACTTTACATTGATATCCAATATGGCTCTAATCATTTTTTGGTAGTGGGGGTCTATCGTCCAGATGATACAGAGGAAATGATTTGGAAGACTCGTGATGTCAAATTAATGCAGAATCTTTTATGTGCATCCCAGCATAACACCATAGTGATAGCCGGGGATTTTAATTATAGGCACCTAAAATGGCCTATCACTGTAACTCAATATCACAGTGGTGACCAGATCTCTAAACCTGAAGATCTTTTCATCAACATGTATTTATCTAGTAGTCTGCATCAGTTAGTGAACAGTCCTACAAGACACCAGATTAATCAACAGCCATCAATGTTAGATCTTATCTTAGTGAATGAGGACACTCTTATACATGATATTGCTCATTTACCTCCCATAGGAAAAAGTGATCATTCTGTGTTGCAGTTTACCATTCAATGCACAGTACATAAAAAGAATTCTACGCCAAAGTTCAGAAGGAATTACAATAGCATTGATTATGACAATTTTAACACTGACCTTAGCAACAATTTGGAAATGATAGATATAGCGAACAGTCCTGAACAACTGTGGAATGGTATTTTAAACGCAGTTAACATCATTACTGATAGCCATGCTCCATTGCGGCAAGTAATCACCAAGCCAAAAAATAAACCATGGATTGATGTTAGTGTCCTTAAATTGATCTCTGAGAAAAAAGCATTGTGGGGGAAGTATAGGAGTTCTATGAATGTAGATGACTATCAGAAGTTTAGAGAGGTGAACAACAGATGTGTTGCACTGTGCAGACAACAAAGGAGCAGTTATGAATCTAGAAATCTCAATAAGGGTGATAAAGCTTTCTACTCCCACATGAGACGATGTACTATGTCAAAAGTTAGCATTCCTCCGGCAATTAGGAATCACAATGGAGACCTTGTTACTCAGCCTTGTGAGATAGCTGATGCTTTCGCTGATGAATTTGAAAAAGCTTATTTAAATGAACCTACCCTTGATCCTGGTGTGATAATTTCATCTGTTCCACGTGTAAATGATAGCTTGTGTGACATAACTTTCTCAGAATCGGATGTGATAAAAACAATTAAAGGTTTTAACACCCAGTCATCTCCAGGCCCGGATCAGCTTCCAGTATGTGTTCTAAAAAATTGTGCTCACACACTTGCCCCTGCTCTCTCAGCCCTGACGAACGCGTCTTTCGAAGCTGGACAGCTGCCTCAGGATTGGAAGCATTCTGTGGTCACTCCCATATTTAAGAAGGGGGACAAAATGCATCCAGAAAATTATAGACCCATAAGCCTTACTAGTATTGTAGTTAAGATAATGGAAAAGATTGTAAATAGGCAGCTGATAGTCTTCCTCAATAGGCATTGTATTATGTCTACCAAGCAGCATGGTTTTGTTGAGAAAAGATCCACTATCACCAACTTGCTAGAGTGTGTCCATACTTGGAGTAATGAAGTGGACGGACGGAGTCCTGTGGACATTATTTATTTAGATTTTCAGCGAGCTTTTGATAGAGTCCCTCATCAGCGTCTCTTGGTGAAATTAGACCATTATGGCATACGTGGCAGGCTACTGAAATGGGTAGAGCATTATTTGATTGGAAGAACTTTTCAAGTTCGAGTCGGGGATTCCCTATCACAGCACAGGAACGTGTCCAGTGGTGTGCCTCAAGGATCGGTGACTGCTCCACAACTTTTTGGGATTTACATAACAGATCTAATTGAAACAATTGAAAGCCAATCTGCCTTCTTCGCTGATGATGGTAAATTTTTTGCAAACCCACTGGTCAGTTCTGGGCGTCTCCAGAAGGATCTAGATCTAGTGCAAGACTGGACCATGGACTGGGTTGTTAATTTGAATGTTGCGAAGTGTGGCGTCTTACATCTGGGCAAGAATAACCCACTAGTCACCTATTATCTCAATGGTGTAGCTTTGTCTTCAGTGAATCAGCAAAAAGACCTCGGCGTTATAATTACACCAAATTTAAAATGGGAAGAACACATTTCTGCAATTGTAAAGAAAGCAAACTCTTTTCTTTATGTCATTCGTGGATCCTTTCAATCTATAACTGTAGAAATGTTTCTTAAAATATATAAAACTTATGTGAGGCCGCTACTAGAATATGGTTATCAAATTTGGAGCCCCTACTTCAAAAAAGATATTGATTTACTTGAAAGTGTGCAAAGAAAAGCGACAAAATGGCCATACGCCCTTCGACGTAAATCTTACACAGACAGGTTGAAAGCCCTACGTCTCACTACATTGGAAGAGAGACGGTTACGGGGAGACTTGATCGAGACATTTAAAATAATGAATGGATTTTATAACCTCCCTCACATACGGAACCTATACAGATTGAAGGAGCATAAGAGAGACAGTCGGCGTCATAAGTCCCAGTTATCCTATGCACCATCACTGACAAACACTGCACATCACATCCTCAGCAACAGAGTGGTTTACAACTGGAACAGGTTGCCTGAGGATGTTATTTCGGCAAAATCATTGAACTCGACAAATGGATAGCAAAAGACAATATCATTTTAACAGACAATTACCTGTAATTTTGTTACATATTTCAACACTGAGATATAGGCATATCAGCTAATGCTGCTCGCCTATTATTAAATAAATAAATAAAAAAAATACACCTACTAGCAACACCTACATATTTCCCATTCCTGTTATTTTCCTGAGATAAAAAGTTGCCTATTAGTTAGTAGTATAAAAAGTAGTACTATTTCAGACTATAATCTAACTATATTCTAGATTTCAAGTCTGTCCATTCAGTTGTTACGCCGTGAAGCAACAAACAAACCTTCACATTAATAAATTGAGTAGAATGATTTATTTTTTCCACAGTTCTAAATTTGATTTGATAGTAAAACATTTAAGTAGTGATGAATACATCAAAATTCTTTTGATTTTTAACCATTGAAAAGGAATACTTCCTGTAGGCATCCAACATCATTAGATTAAACTAAAAAATAATGTTGAATCATGAAATTGTAAAGCTATACTATGGAATTTCAACATTACTCATACAGTTGGTATCTATGTATCACACTCATTATACATACATAGATTGCAACCGTATGTCCCATATCAGGTGAGTTATCAACATGTCATGGAATTAGTTCTGTAAATTGAAATTCCTACTATATTATTAAGAACTACTCTTATGCCTTACCTACCTTATGGTTTTAACTGATTTTCTTTAGTATTATTGAAATTACTAGCACCACCCTGCTGTTTCACTCGCATAGTTACCGATCCCGTTATTTTCTGGGATAAAAATAGCCTATGTAGTAATCCAAACCATTATCTATCTTATGATTAATAAACTATTACTATTAACTTATGATTAATAAACTATTACTATCTATGTCACATCCCTTTAGTAGTTTTCGCGTGAAAGAGTATCAAACATACATCTATACATTCCTACAAAGTTTTGCGTTTACAATATTAGTTGGATACGTCTTTTGGTGCATTAGAAAAAATTATGAGACTACATTTTTACGATGCGCGCGCACACGGTCACATGAAACGACACCCTGAAGTTGGCTAGTCAAGATTTTAGTTACCATTGTAATAAACTTCAGGTTAATACTTTTTCTTTTTTTTTTTAATAAAGAGTGACAAGACGAGCATGACATGTGCCTGATGGTAAGCAACATGCCTGCCACATAACAGCACAGTGACATGCAGCTATCGGAACATGAGTCCAAATCATTACCTAGCACTGCACTGCGCTCGTCACCCAGAGATCTAAGATGTTGTATCTCTAAGCCCTGTAATTTCTCTGGAAACATTGCCCTTCAAACCGGAACACAGTAATGTTTGCCCATTACTGCTTGGCGGTAGAATAACTGGCAAAGGTGTGGTACTTCCCCAGGCGGACTCTGCTAAGAGTCCAACCTTTTTGCGGACAATGTTAGGGGCATCATAGGGGTGCACCGTGTGAATGCATACAAAGTTGGAGTAACTTTTAAAAAGCCGGCCCCGGCCAACAACTTTTTGAACATGGACACTTTTTTTACTAACCATAAATGTGTAGGTATACAATCTAGGTATACAAATAAGTACTGCCTGAGTAACCTTAGTATTTATTTCGCGCGGACTAAGTAGCGGGTAACAGCTACTTTGTATTTAAATAGAATTTCATTAAATATTTACTTTAATTTCTGGTTTGTTTTACACGTTTATTCAACTAATACGATCCATAATATTTTATTATATTACGACATACCTATCTTATACAAAAATCAGCTAATGAAGTTTTCACTTCTGCCGTGTGGTCTTAAGCACACACCTTTTTTTTTTTACTTTTATGGGTTTACACTTGACTGCCATCTCGTCTGAGGCGCGGGACAAACACAAGTGGCGTGTGGCGAGTGGCGAGTGGCGCGGCGTCACTTTTTTAATAGTTCATACAAAATGTATAGAAGTGGCGGGGCGCGAGACAAATACAAGTGGCGTGGCGCGGGCGCCGCTTCCAAGCGAACGGCGCCATAACAGGGCGCGGCGCAGCCCGCGCCACACGCCACACGCCACTTGTGTTTGTCCCGCGCCTGATGTTAACAGACGATGCGGTCTACGATGGAGCGTGTTTACCTAGAAAAAAACCGAGAGTGTATCTCTCGATTTGATTCACTTACACATAATAAGTGTATTAGCAATTTCGACATTTTAACTTTTTAACAGATGTTATCAAACTCAAGGCTGTTTAGTCGCACAGCGTTACGCTTCTGCGTAATCCAATAACCTTGTTAATAGCATGGTTCCTGTTTTATTACTCAATATGGCCTGAATAAATAAATGATATAATAGGCATAAAGCATATTAAACAACCTAATCTAGTATGGAAGGATTTATCAAAATTCCATTCCCAAGGGGGTGGAATAATAGGGAATAAAAGTTCCAAGAAAACGTTGTAAGTACATAATATTGGGGACGAAAATTAAAATAAACCTTAGGCCTTACGCCAACAACTTAGAGAACGCGAGCGAAGCCGCGCGCATAAGCTATTTATATATTATATACCTATCGCTATTCGTTGTCAACAACCAAAATAAGTAGAGTCGCAAGTCGCAACATACCTCGCCGCTAGCGATTCTAGGAGTCAAGTAGATTGGTAGATATAAACCACTCACGCTACACATTCACTTGGTCGCAATTTGTTAATTTATTTATTTATTTGCACTGTGTACATACATACATTATGAGATAGATCTTATAGCTAAAATCTATAACTATGTGTACAAAGACCCTGTTAGGGTGTTGCAAAGCAAGACGACAACACAGTTTCGTCCCAAGGGTAATTATAAAATGTATTAACATTAATATGAGGTTATACAAAAAACCATATATTACCATCTATCTTCCATAAACTCTTGTATGTTGTAGTAACCTTTTTCAATAAGTTTGGACTTTATTTCTTTTTTAAATATGCTGTTTTCATTGATATTTTTAAGAGTTTCAGGTAATTTGTTGTAAATTTTGACGCAACGGTAGTCAGGACTGGATTTGAATAGTTCGAGGTTGGGAACAGGTAGAGCTAGTTTCGATTGGCGGCGTTTATTTCTGTCGAAGTTAAAAAGTTCTAAATCTTTCCTTACGAACATAACGGTTTCAAGTATATAGAGGGAGGGTAGGGTCAAAACTTTTTCTTTGATAAAATGAGGTCTACTAGTAAGTTAAAGGTGCTTAGGGCACATCTATTGATATATGTATATCGATCGATGGTCACGAGGTACAGGCAGGATGCGAACCTACGACTTCACGAAATTAAAATCGAAGGTTCTATCCACTATATCGAATTTTAACAATGTATTTTGCCACTAAAAATAAAACAAGTTACGGCATCGCAAAAACGAATTGTTTTCGTTGAAGCGATCAAGTTGCTCATTACACCAGTTTTACTTCTTACGGGATATTTACGACGGTTGTTGTACGTCAAAAAGAGACCCCTTAAACCTACGCCCGAGTCAGAAGTCTTGGGGGTCTACTCGGGATTCCTCTCTCTGCCACACGATGGACCCGGCAACCGCATGGTGAATCCATGGTGAATCCATGGAATGCCAAGAAGTACGTCTCGTCTCTCTGATGATGAGTCCCGATATTTCGATATAGTTTCATGCACCGTGTTCACCGATAAACAGAGGTTTTGTTAGCAGCTTGTTATTTATATGATACACATTATTATGAGAAATTAACAAAGATTGGAATTATTGAATTATATATTACTAGCAGCGCCCCAGCTAGTTCCCGAACTCATTATTTTCCCGCAATTAAAAATAGCCTATGTGTTCTTCGAGACTATAATCTATTTATGTACGAAATTTCATCCAAACCCCTTCAACAGTTATTGCGTGAAAGATTAAAAACATACATCAATTCTTACAACCTTTGCGTTTGTAACATTAGTAGGATTAAAAGTATGTAGGAGCCTGAGAGCACGTCTGTACGTGTCAGATTTCTATACTAATATTATAAAGAGGAAAGATTTGTATTTTTGTATGTATGTAATAAACTCAAAAACTACTGAACCGATTTCAAAAATTCTTTTGCCAAGAGAAAGCTACATTATCACTGAGTAACATAGGCTATTTTTATTACAAGAAAAAAATAGTGATCTTTGGAATTTTTTACTAAAACCAACGCAAGGTATAAAAAAAACAGCCATAAAATGGCTTTCAGCGCATACGCTGCGGAAAGTACCAATGATAGAACCAAACAATGTTCTACAATATTATAGAACGTATTAAAGTCTACAAAAAACCTCGCGAGAGCATATGTCTAACTACAGTAATTACGTCGCTACAACTGCTTTTTTACATTTTAAAAGAAGATAAAAATGCCGATCAACTTAAGACCATGCTATTCATACATTTGTTTTAATTCTTATCAAAATAAATTATTTTTCAATCAAGACTGCTTTATTACCTATCGATTCCTTTTTGAATTATTAAAATCGGACATTCCATTCAAAATATATTACGAAATTAAAAATATCCATCCTAAATATTTGCAACGACGCGACGGCCGGCAGAATTATGAAGAGTGTACATAAATATAGTACAGCGTTCATCCCAGTCAGAGTGATTTTATCTCAGAATACTTCTTTATCATGTACCACGTAGGTACATCGTTCCAAGACTAGATACTCAAAATCAAAGAAATCACTTTGAGAGAAGCTTCAATTTCTCGGTGTCCGTTGAGGCTGCGAGAGTTGTTTGTGGTAATATTATTATTTTGTTTTCCCTCGGAATTATGGCACATTTTTGAAGACAATTTGTGTCAAGACATCAAACATACAGCCCAACAACGAGATCCGGATTATGATGTATATGTCGCAGCCGGATTGTATAGTTCGCCGTATTACATAACGGCTAGCCGTTTTGAAAAACGGGGCCGTTTTGTAATGCGGCGGTTCAACGATTAGCCGCATTGTCATTGCAATACGTTCTTCAATAAGGCGGTCCACGTTCAGCCGCATTGTATTACTGCTTTATGTTGTAGGAAGACCATATTTAAAAAAATAACAACACAAAATCTAAATTAATTTCATTTATCTGAATAAATTGATCGATTATTTCGTACGATATTCCGTACTATTTTTTTTACAACATTTTACCTCTCACATAAAGTTTGAAAGCCCATAACTTGATATCGGTGACGGTACACCTAAGAAACATGGTGAACTTCCATAGACAAGGGTCTATTATCGAAACATGTTCCATCGTAGATAGCATCGTCGCTTAACATCAGGTGAGATGGTGGTCAAGTTACGACCTATTATAGTTTTAAAACTACTTGCATGGCTCGCTCCACTCAGGACCTCCCTTGAGCTTCTGGCTCCCGCATTCTTTTAAATACACTCTAGGGGTAGTAGCGCCAAGACTAGGTGGAGTCGGGGTGCTCCGGGTCGGATCTGGGTCTTATGTAACCTACCCGGTCCGATTTAGTCTTAACAAGGTGGACGGTGGAAACGAAATAGTATCCAAGTAACGCCCAGGGTGATAAGTGCCACCCTAATAATATTGTGTACGATTCCTCCAAACTCCAGAATCCACTGTCACTTTAGCAATTTAGGAACACACAGTATTCAACGCCATAGTTGTTGTTATATCAGGCAGCGCCATGAGTGTTAAGAATTGGAACTAAAAATTGTCAAAGAGGCGGTTAATCTCTCGCTTTATTACATTACGGCTAGCCGTGTTAGCAATTTAGGAACACACAGTATTCAACGCCATGGTTGTTGTTATGTCAGGCAGCGCCATGAGTGTTAAGAATCGGAACTAAAAATTATCAAAGAAGCGGCTAATCTCTCGCTTTATTACATTACGGCTAGCCGTGTTGAATAACGTATGGCGTTGAATACATTCCAGTGGTTTTTTAATTCAGCTGTATTCAATCCGGCTGATCGTTAAACCGCCGCTTTACAAAACGGCCTTTAACCAACTAAGCCACCAGGCCAGGCAGTTTAATGTTTTTGAACTTTAAAGTTTTGGTTTTTAATTTTGATCTTTTGGAAAAATTTGGTCATGTACATTTCATTTAGCATACCTGCTTAACAAAAAATTTGACCCCGTGCGAAGCCGGGACGGGCCGCTAGTAATATATAAGCGGATGACAGCGGTCGAGCGTATAGTCTCTCGCCCCGCGTCACTTGTATAGTTAAGATCAATATAGTCAGCAGTTTATACAGTGACGTGGTTTAATTTCCTCTCCAGTACCAGTAACACCAACAGGTATCTTGTATTACAGGTCAAACAAACGGTGAAAAAGCAACGAGACCCGAAAGTAGCGGAGCGTTTCGAGAAACGTCTCACCGACGAATTACACAAAATATTCGATGACTCTGATAGCTTCTACTATTCCCGCACTCTGGACATCACGAACTGTTTACAAAGACAGCACGAGATTGAAACGAAGTTGGCGACCGAAGAAGGGACGGGGAAAGCGGTTACGGATATAACGAGGTGGTGGAAATATGTGGATGACCGATTCTTCTGGAATAAGCATATGCTGAAGGATATTATAGCTCTAGGAGTGAGTACTGTATTAACCCATATTATCAATCAACAGCCCACTAAATGTTCCCACTCGGGGCCTGCTCTCGCAAGGAGAGAGTTAAGGCCACAATCCAACTCGTTGGCCCAGTGCTGGTTGGTGAATGACACATGACTTCGAAAGATTCTAGGTATTACATGTCGGTTTCCTCACGATGTTTTCCTTCGCCGTTTTAAGTTAGCATTACGCACATGACTTCAAAAAGACAGCGGTGCGCGTGGTCTGATACAAAATAGTTTGTTTATTTAACTTTAATAAGTTTACAGTTGAGCGCCATCTCGCCTGATGTTAAGCGACGATGCGGTCTACAACGGAGCGTGCTTACCTAGAAGAAACCGATTCGCTCTCGATTTGGAGACACCAAGGTTATAACCATCGGGGAAAACGCAATCAGGCAACGCATTCCATAGCCTAGACGTTATTTATTTGTTTTAGTGTTATTTATTTTTACATAATATAAGCAGCTCATTAAATGTTCCCACAGCTGGGACTCGGGGCCTTCTCTCGCAAGGAGAGAGGCAAGGCTATAATCCATCACGCTGGCCTACTGCGGGTTGGTGAATGATACATGACCTCGACAGATTCTAGGTACACGTCGGTTGCCTTGCCGTGTCTTGCTTCACCGTATTTAAGTTAGCGGCATCACACACGTGACTTAAAAGACAGTGGTGCGTGTGGGATTTGAACCCGGGGGCTCCGGATCGGCAGGCGCCGTTCTCCCGACTAGACCAGCCGTAACTTCCCATTATTAACCCATATAGATAGATAGGAACATCTTATTTTTTTAAAAACAAAAATAAATAAACAAAAAGATAAATTCTTAAATCTAGTGAAACAAATGGCGACCTTACCGCTAAGAACGATCTCTAAGGGCATATAATAAGTATGTTTTTTTTTAAATAAAGATTGACGAGACGAACAGAACATGTGCCTGATGGTAAGCAACATCCCTGCCACATAACAGCACAGTGACACGCAGCTATTGGAACATGAAGAGTCAAAATCATTACCTAGCACTGCACTGCGCTCGTCACCCAGAGATCTAAGATGTTAAATCTCTAAGCCCCGTAATTTCTCTAGCAAACATTGCCCTTCAAACCGGAACACAGTAATGTTTGCACATTACTGCTTGGCGATAGAATAACTGGCAAAGGTGTGGTAGGTACTTCCCCAGGCGGACTCTGCCAAGAGTCCTACCACTACTAATTTATAACTAAGTAAAGATATTTATTAAGAAAGTATGTATTATGACTGGCCTCGTGGCTTTGTGGTTCGATTCCCACCCTGTGCAAATGTGTGCACTGTGTCTGGGTGTTTATATGTATAATAAGTATGTATTTACAACTATATAAGTATTTATTATATCAGCTATCTGGCTCCTATAGTAAATTCCATCATGCTTCATCCACCTTTGCTTGGTTGGGGGTCAGATAGTGTGTGTGAAACGTTCACCATAATTATTATACATATACTAGCATCGTCCCGCGGTTTTAGCCTCGTAGTTCCCGTTCCCGTTATTTCCCCGGGATAAAAAGTATATGTGTTTTTCCAGACTATAATCTAACTGGGTTCAAAATGTCAGCCTGATCCGTTCATACGTTGCGACGTGATTGAGCATTCTTGCTCAATCACATTGACATTCATAAAATTAATATAATAATTAATATAATGTATTCGATTGAATTGTAATGAATAATATCGTTTAGGAAACAAGATTATACCTATCCTATGTGATTTTCCTCCATTTGGCTTAAATGGAATAATACTACATACGTAACAATGTTTCGATTTTATGGATTACAATATTATCTACTTATTACATTATTTTTTCTATATCTGTGTGAATTTAAATGAAGTTTATTTACGTAAATGTGTATGTAGATGACGTTCGTATTGATGCGTGTCCTAAATGTTAAAAAAAACGGCCAAGTGCGAGTGGGACTCCCGCACGAAGGGTTCCGTACCATTAGCAAATAAACGGCGCAAACCTCTTTGGCTTTATTCGAAATTTCTTAAAGATATAGATCGCAATTTCCGCAGACAGGCAAAAAGTTTTATTAAAATAATATTCTATAACTATTACCGTTCTTGAGATACAGCCTGGTGACAGACGGACGGACGGAGAGCCAAGTCTCAGTAATAGGGTTCCGTTTTTACCCTTTGGGTACGGAACCCTGATAAAAAAGAATACTTAGAATTTAGAATCTTTTCTTATTCATTTAAGTTAGATTGTAATCTGAGATAACACATAGGGCTACTTACTTTATATCAAGTAAAACAGCGTGACAAAACTAGTAGCTCATAAGTAGTACATCTACGGCCTATTATTCATAATTTTTTGGATTAAGTCCAAAAAAATAACTATAACTAAAACACGAATACTCCCGTATTCAAGAATAAATAACGGTAAAGTTACGGCTGGTCTAGTCGGGAGAACGGCGACTGCCGATCCGGAGCCCCCGGGTTCAAATCCCACACGCACCACTGTCTTTTCGGAGTCATGTGCGTAATGCCGCTTACTTATAAACGGCGAAGGAAGACATGGCAAGGCAACCGACATGTACCTAGAATCTGTCGAGGTCATGTGTCATCCACCAACCCGCAGTAGGGCAGCGTGATGGATTATGGCCTTGCCTCTCTCCTTGCGAGAGAAGGCCCCAAGTCCCAGCTGTGGGAACATTTAATGAGCTGCTTATATATAAAAATAAATAACGTCTAGGCTATGGAATGCGTTGCCTGATTGCGTTTTCCCCGATGGTTATCATCTTGGTGTCTTCAAATCGAGAGCGAATCGGTTTCTTCTAGGTAAGCACGCTCCGTTGTAGACCGCATCGTTGCTTAACATCAGGCGAGAGAGCGATCAAGTGTAAACTTATTTAAGTTAAATAAACAAACTATTTTGTAGTGTCCGACCGCCGACCGAAATGACAAATGATAGATATTTTTTTCTGATTCCAGAGCCCAAACTGCGACCAATGGGTGCTCCCGGTCATCCAAGGCTACGTCCAGCTTTCCCAGATTGCTGTCGAACAGGAAAGCAATCCCCTGAATACGGCGTCACTCTCCGGTGCCGGTTCCTGTGATGAAACCTTCACTCTGGGCATCATATCGAGACGGTCCAGATACCAAGCCGGGACTAGGTAATAATATATTATTAGTACAATATTAGTTTTACGATAATTATCATCATCACCAGCCGCAAGACGCCCACTGTTGAACATAGGCCTCCCCCGTCGATTTCCGCAACGAACGGTCCTACGCAACTTGCAACTAGCGATTTCCAGCGACCTTTGTGAGGTCATCTGTCCATCTAGTGGGAGGCCGTCCAACACTGCGTCTTCCGGTTCATGGTCGCCACTCGAGGAACTTTCTTCCCCATTGGTTGTCAGTTCTGCAAGCGATGTGGGCTGCCCATTGCCACTGCAGCTTAGCTACTCTTCGAGCTATGTCGGCTACTTTCGTTATTTTGCGAATATCCTCATTCTGTCGCGCAAAGAGACTCCGAGCATAGTTCTCTCCATAGCTCGCTGTGTGACTTTGAGCTTTGTTATGAGGCCTACAGTTAAGGATCATGTCTCAGTTCCATAAGTCATCACTGGCAACACGCACTGATTGAAGACTTTCGTCTTCAAGCATTGGGGTATTTTGGACTCAAAGATGTGCCGTAGTTTCCCGAACGCTGCCCATCCGAGTTGGATCCTTCGCTGGACCTCTTTGTCGAAGTTGGATCTACCTAATTGGATCTTTTGACCCAGGTAGACGTATTCGTCGACAACTTCGAGTGTGGTATTCCTAACTAAGTATACTAAGTATATTTAATTAAGTATATAAGTATCAAGTAATAAGTACTTCGAGTGTGGTAGATAACCGGTACAGGTGAGACATGAACATATGACATGACCTTCGTCTTGCCCACATTCATCCTCAAACCTACCTGTTGGGATACTCTACTGAGGTCCCTGAGCATAGCACGATAATAGTTCCATTAAATAGAATATTAATAATAATTGGCACTCATTTAGATCTCACTTCTTATGTTGAAGTCAACAACTAAGCCATATTATCATAATATTTGTTGAACTTGGCTCTCGTTTAAGCTCATAGAAGTTTTCACTTCAGTCATGATTGTAGATTGTAGAAAGGCAAAGTTTACTATTGTAGTTGTAATTTTAATATGTTTAAAAAGAGATTCCATTGTACTTGTTTCGTGGCATTACTATTATTTATTTTATTATTATTAAGAGCCCATTGTGTCCCAGTGTTGAGCAAAGGCCTCCCTACCCTCCTTCCATTTTTGTCTGTCTTGAGTCAGAGTAGTCCAGTCTTTAAGGTGTTTGTCGAGATCGCCTTTTGGGTCTCCCGCATCGTCGTTTCCCGTTTGGCTGCCACTGGGTGGTGATCTTAGCCCAGCGATCGTCTGACATTCGATAGACATGTCCAGCCCAGTTCCACTTTAAATAGCTGACCTTTTGGGTCACATCAGCTATTCGTGTCTTTGAACGCAGTATGGTGTTTCTTATGCGATCGGTGAGCTTTACTCCCAATATACCTACTGCGTTCCATAGCTCGTTGGCAAACCGCGAGGTCGGACCTTAGACTCTCTGTCAAAGACTACTTACTATTCGAAAGGAATAAATATTTTTAAAGTAAAACTTTCATAACATCGCCTCAATCCATTTCGTCGCAACTATTGCATGTCGCGTGACAGTCGGCCGAGGAGTAGGGGTAAAGTGAAAGCCGCTCGACAGAGCAGACCAAGTCAATATGGCGGCTATACTCGTTAAGCTACTTAAATCGAATATTTTTCCAAAAATGTGTAGTCTACAATGCGAAAAAAGGTTCAGTTTTTACCGTGGTTTCATAAAACAACATAATTTTTTTTTGCATATTATGTATTTTGTAAATTGTGAAATTGTTCAGGTACAATCGTCGCGGTATCGAGCCGAGCGGGAAGGTGGCCAACTATGTGGAAACCGAGCAGATAGTCTCCATCATCTGTTCTGATAGCATCCACAGAGCGTCTTTTATTCAGGTATGGGCTAATCTAGACCTCATTTCCTCTAGATAAGTGTTTAGGTCCAAAAAAGACAATAAGTTAAAAAAAATTGGCAGTCACAGGAACTGCCGATAGATTTGATAGCCTACTTTAGAGACTACGCGGGTGAAATATAACAAATATTAAAATATTACAAATTAAGTTGCCTCATGAATCAAACGAAAGTGACGCAGTGAAGAAAAAAAACGAATAATCCCAGAAAATGCGAATATGAGATATCGCCATTACGAGTATCCTATATTTAATTAAGTTAACGGGTGACTCACGTGTGATATGATCGGTCCAATCCGACTCAAGTAATATCCTGCTCGTAATATCCTACAAATAATAAATACAAAAGTTTATATGAATGTCTAGATAGATAGCAGACTTCACTCTTTGAATTGATCTTCTGTATATACTGGTGCGTGTGGGATTCAAACCAGGGGCTCCGAATTGGCAGATGCCGTTCTCCCGACTAGACCAGCTGTAACTTATGTTTTATCAATTGAATTCTTTTCAACAGGTCCGCGGTTCAGTCCCGATATTCTGGAGCCAACCTGATTATAAGTTCAGACCACCGCCTCGGCTTGACAGAGGTAAATTTTACCAATCAATTTGACTACCTGCATCTGAGATTGCAGTACCTATACTATAGTATTTATCATCGCGTTACATATATGGTATTAAAGACACTTAAAAAATACAGATACAATCGTAAGTTGACTGGCCTCGTAGCTTAGTGGGTAGCAGCTCTGCCTGCGAAGCCGAGGGTCGTGGGTTCGATTCCCACCCAGTGCAAATATTTTTATGATGAATTCAAGTGTTTGCACTGTGTCTGGGTGTTTCTATGTATAATAAGTATGTATTTAAAACTATTTATGTATTATATCAGCTATCTGGCCGCCATCGTACAAGCTTTGCTTAGTTTGGGGTCAGATGGTGTTGTGTGTGAATTGTCCACCAATTTAAGTATTAAATAAATACTCGTATACATTTTCATGATAGGTAGGAGGATACTCTTTGCAGAATGATAAATAAATGTAAAACGAAGAGCCCTAATCATTACCTGGCGCTGTACTGCACTTGTCACCCAGAGATATAGATATATATGTATGTGTCAGGAACCATTGCCCTTCAAACCGAGACACAGTGATGTTTGCACATTAGTGTTTAGCAGGATAGTAAACTGCCAAAGATTGTAGTACTTCTCCAGGTAGACTGCTAATAATCCTACTACTATGAAACTGCCGGGTGAGCTCATATTATATTGGTGGTGGACAATTCACACACAACACCATCATAATTATAATATGGCACAGTCTATACAAATCATACAGTCGTTCAACGAAGCCGTGTAGACGGGGCAATCGTGCGGGGTGAGACGTGGGAAGCACGCTCCCGCCATTGCCAACATTACAATGTTAGTATTTCGGGAGCGTGGTTCCAGTTTTCGGTTTTATCTACTCGTGTCTAGACATTATTCGCGTTTCTTCCAAGATCAAAGGCGATGAACTACTGGTATTATTTCTTTATATTATACAATACAATACAAAAACACTTTATTACACCACAAAACAATACAGAAAACAGTGATTAAACTTAAAATTAAAACATTTTATATTATGGGTATGGGCAGTATAGACGTCTCCTATTACACGTCACTCGGTTCTATTCCAACATTAATTAAAATCTTATTTTATTCTCGGCTTTCTTTTTCAAATTACCAAATTTTTGTTACAGACGAAGAAAGTTCCCATAACGCGTTCAAGAAGCATTTCGAAGAGGAGCTATCGCTGTACAAGCAAGTGTGCATAGTGAACCTGGTGGAACAACAGGGCCGAGAGAGGATCATCTGGGAGGCGTACGGGAAGCACGTGCTCAAATATAATAGCTGTGACGTCATATACGCTACCTTCGACTTCCACGAATACTGGTGAGTGGTTATACACTCGATATTTACGCTTACGCACGCACACACTCACATATCTTCACATACCCTCATCATCTACGCTACCTTCGACTCACGAGTACTGGTAATTTGGTATACACTACGATAGTTACACATTATACCTACACACAGTCTAATATACACTCACATGAAAGCAAGTGTGCATAGTGAACCTGGTAGAACAACAAGGCCGAGAGCGGATCATCTGGGAGGCGTACGGGAAGCACGTGCTCAAATATAACAGCTGTGACGACATCTACGCTACCTTTGACTTCCACGAATACTGGTATATATGCTGGATATATATATACTGGATATGTTGGATATATTATATGCTGTTATATCTTATACCTTTAAACGAGCAATTCTTGTACCTAGATAAATATGTAGATATATATATATAGAATCTGAATCTCGGAAACGGCTCGACGGATTTTCATGGAATTATGTATGCAGGGGATTTCGGGGACGATAAATCGATCTAACTAGGTCTTATTTAAAAAAACGCATATTATGCGCGTTTTTAGACAATGAAAAACTGTCACATTAGACATTAGAATGTGAAGGTAAAGTTCGCCGCGTGACGCGACAGCATAATTAGCTCAGACGGGAAGTCGGGCGCTTATAGCGGTCACGAATTAGTAGCTCCGGGTTCGAATTCAGACGGGTTCTCTTTTTTTTTTAATTCGTTTTTTTAAAGAAAATCTATTTCTTGGAGTCTTTTATCTGTAGGTATCTAAGTATATTTAGTATTTAAACCGAGCAAAGCTCGGTCACCCAGGTACTTTACTCTTACCCTCGTATATGTATACGCACACGCACACTCACCCTCATACTCTCATCATCTACACTACCTTATATCTTGTGATATTTACGCTTACGCACACACTTATATCCTCACATACATATACAGACACATCACTTTGCATCTACGCTGTTTGCGACATCCACGAATACTGGGGATACGGTTATACACTGTGATATTACGATTATTCGCTTACGCACGCATCATCATCATCAGCCTGTGTTCGTCCACTGCTGGACATAGGCCTCTCCTATAATGCGCCACTCAGCCCGATCCTCGGTCTCACGTTTCCAACTGTCACCAGCCATCTTTCGTATATCGTCACTCCATCTGGTCTTAGGGCGTCCTACACTACGTTTGCCGATTCGCGGTCTCCACTCCAAAACCCGTCTACCCCAACGGTTATCGTGTCTGCGACAGATGTGACCGGGCCATTGCCACTTCAGTTTGCTAATACGCTGAGCTATGTCGGTGACTTTAGTTCTCTGACGAATTACTTCATTACGAATGCAATCCCTCAGAGAAACTCCAAGCATAGCCCGTTCCATAGCTCGCTGAGCGACTTTGACCTTTCGGACCATTTTGACTGTCAGTGTCCACGTTTCAGCACCGTAGGTCATAACGGTAAGGACGCGCTGGTTGTACACACTTTTGTTTTGAGACTTTGTGAGATGGGTGAGTAGAAGACTCGACCAAGTTAGCCAAACGCTGCCCAGCCCAACTGGATTCTTCTCGTGGCCTCACTCTCAAAGCTACATCTACCTAGTTCGAGCGTCTGCCCTAAGTAGACATATCTCCGAACTATTTTGAGAGTAGTTCCACTTACGGCAATCGGCCCCAGAGCAACGAACTCGTTGCACATGACTTTGGTTTTATCCTAATTCATCCGAAGGCCGAAGCGTTGAGAAGCGTTAGCCAGGCTGTCCAGCATTCACTGCATATCCTCCAGCGACTGCCATAATGACAATGTCGTCAGCAAATCGTAGGTGAGAGATGTATTCGCCATTGATGTTTATTTAGGCCATGTCCAACCCAATCCAGCGTCTTAAACATATCCTCTAGTGCGTTTGAGAACAATTTTGGGGAAATAACATCCCCTTGCCTCACGCCTCGATGCAGAGGAATATGTTTTGTCTGCTGATCTTGGATTTGGACCGCCATCGTAGCGGCGTCGTATAAACACCTCATCACCTCGATGTATCGCCGATTGACTTGGCATCGCTGTAAGAACTCCAGAACAGCCCAGGTTTCGACAGAGTCGAACGCCTTCTCATAGTCCACAAACGCGAAACAAAGTGGCCGATTGTACTCCTTTGTCTTTTGTACAATCTGCCGTACCGTGTACCGTGTGAATGTGGTCTATGGTGCTGTACCTACTTCGAAACCCGGCTTGTTCAGGAGGCTGAAACTCGTCGAGCCTTCGGGCGAGACAATTCGTGATAACTCTCGAAAACAACTTTTAGACGTGGCTCATAAGCGATATTGGTCGATAATTCTTTAAAAGGGTCTTATCTCCCTTTTTAAAGAATAGGATGACTACACTTTTGTGCCATGCCTGAGGAGTTCTCCCGGTGAAGAGGACGGCTTTAAACAGTTCTTGGAGCTCCTTTATAAGTAGTGCACCACCAGCCCTTAAGAGCTCTGTTGTAATTCCGTCCTCGCCCGCGGCTTTTCCATTTTTAAGTTGCCCAAGAGCCATCACGATTTCGTCCATACTTATTTCTGGCAGTTCTTCAGTGTAGTGGCGAGTTAAAGTCACTCTTTTGTCCTCGTTCTGTGGGAGATGTGGAGCATGCGATGCGTACAGCTGGCTGTAAAAGTCTTCCACTTCCGAGAGAATATCCGCCTTGGATGAAACGACTCTCCCCGTCGAGGTAGTTAACTTCGTCAAGTGACTTCTACCCAAGGTCTTGACGAACACTTTTGACCCCCGATTTCGCTGAATTGATTTTGCAATCAAGAGCGTGTTAGCTAATCGGAGGTCACGTCGTACAAGCTTGGTAATTCTCTTGCTTAGAGCCCCTTGTTCAGACGAAGTTAACGTGGGATTCCGTCGTTCCTCCATGAGCTCTAAGGTCTCCCTGGAAATCTTGGACTTTCCGCCTTTGCGCCGCATTTTGCAAAACTTTGTGCCCTCATCTCGCAAGGCTTCCACTACATTTTCGAGCTTCTGGTCAGCGCTATTTGTGGTTTCCAAGGCAGCAAACCGGTTCTCCAATTTTAACTCGAATGCTTCAGACCCAACTATGGTTTGGAGACACGCACACGAGACTACGCACGCACACACACATATCTTCACATATACACACATACCCTCATCATCTAAGCTACCTTCGACTCACGAGTACTGGTAAGGTATATTGTCTTTTTTAAACATCGTGTATTTATATACACTCCACAGTCGCGGCATGCACTACGAGAACGTCAGTATCCTCATCAATGCGGTCGCGGACATCATCAGCGAGATGCGGTTCTGTTGGCGCGATGACCGCGGCCTGATCTGCGAGCAACGCGGGGTCTTCAGGGTCAACTGCATCGACTGCCTCGACAGGACCAATGTTGTGCAGGTTAGAAACTAGTTTTCAACTCTACAGTCGCGGCATGCACTACAAGAACGTCAGTATCCTCATCAACGCGGTCGCTGACATCATCAGCGAGATGCGGTTCTGTTGGCGCGACGACCGCGGCCTGATCTGCGAGCAACGCGGCGTCTTCAGGGTCAACTGCATCGACTGCCTCGACAGGACCAACGTTGTGCAGGTTAGAAGCTACTTTTCCACTTTACTGTAAAGGTGTGGCCTATTAGGAGAGGAATCAAACACTCGAGCTCATCTTTAAGACTGAATTTATTAGAATAAAGAACAATGTTTTATAGGCATCTTAAGGTCACACCACACTAGAGTCGCGGTATGCACTATGGGAATGTGAGTATCCTCATCAACGCGGTCGCGGACATCATCAGCGAGATGCGCCCAAAGATATAAGATGATTTATTTTATCTCTATGCCATGTAATTTCTCTGGAAACATTGCCCTTCAAACCGGAACATATTAATGTTTCCACATGTTTAGTAATTGGCAAAGGAGTAGTCTCCAGATGATCTCTCCAGAGAGTGACACTGTGCTGTTATAGGCAGTCGTGTTCTGTGCCCTGTTCTTCCCGGCTCTCTATACAATGAAACACCAAATGATGACCTATACAAATCGTTAGACATCTCAAAGTTGCATACGTTCTTAAGCATGACAGATACGAACTATTACAACAGATGGTAAAAAGAAAGAAGTAATCGCTATAAAATCACCTAACAAGATTTATTTACGGGAAATGAATCCGTACCCCAACTAACATAGGGTTCAATAATTCCAGACGGCGATAGCAAAGAACGTGTTGGAGCTGCAACTATGTCGGTTGGGTTTAGCGACTCCGGGAGCCGGGCTCCCAACGGCGCTCCGACAGGCCTTCCTCACGATGTGGGCTGATAATGGAGACCATGTGTCAAGACAGTACGCTGGCACGAAGGCACTCAAGGTATGGGGCATTAAATCAGTCAAATTATGCCTTGATTATGCGCTCAAGGTGTGACTTAGTAAGACGCTCAAGGTGTGACTTAGTTAGGCGCTCAAGGTGTGACTTAGTTAGGCGCTCAAGGTATGACTTAGGCGCTCAAGATATGACTTAATTAAGCGCGCAAGGCATGACTTACTTAGGCGCTCAAGGTATGACTTAGGCGCTCAAGATATGACTTAATTAGGCGCTCAAGGTATGACACACTAAGGCACTTGATGACTTACTAAGGCATTCAATATATGACTCCTTTAGGCATTCAAGGTATGAGTCATTGAACCATTCAGGGTATGGTCATACTCTTAATTTAATCAACCATCAAATCAAAATTAAACTGTGTTTATATGAACTAGATATTACAAAATACACTTATGAATTGAAAGTCATTACATTAATACCATGGTATTAGAGTAAAAACAAAAATTGCACGCTACCTGGTCCATATGTCAATTTAAAAATAAAATAAATTATGCGAACAGGGTATGACCCATTATGGTACTCGAGATATGACTTACTAAGGCACTCAATCTGTGAATCCCAAAACCGCTTGGTACGAGTCACAATGGCGTTCAAGGTTTGACTTATTGTGACGTTTAAAATATGAGGCGATAATGTGTGTAGGCGCTCAAGGTATTACTAACTTAGGCGCTCAAATTATGACTCACAAATCAAATTTCAATATAAATTATGGCGTTGACAAGTTACTACACTTCAATTATGGAATCAAGGTAGAATTCACTAAGGCGGTTTTGGATAATTACAAAGATTTTTTTTATACTGTAGGAAGAAGCCTTGGCTCAGCATTTAGACTTCAAAACTTTAAAAGAATAGTAAATATGTATATTGAAATATTATTTTTTGTTTCCAGGGTGACTACACAAGAACCGGCGAACGGAAATTCACCGGACTCATGAAAGATGGTGTCAACTCCGCAAACAGGTGATTTTGAAAATATTATTTTGAACTAGTTAGTATATCAGGGGTATAATTTTTTTTAAATTAATGCTATGTCTGTGTATATTCGGGATTAAATGATTAGAACTAACCCAAGTAGAGATTCTGATAAATTAATATTCTTAAGATTTAAACGGTGTTTATGCTAAATGTTATGAAAATTGGTCCTTGCGTGTAATGAATAGAGTAACTTTCCTTTCTTTCTTTCTCTCCGTCGCTCTCTCTCTCTCCTTCCTTCTCTTTCTTTCTCTCCGTCGGTCTCTCTCTCTCTTTCCTTCTCTTTTTTCTCTCCGTCGCTCTCTCTCTCCCTCTTTCCTTCTATCCGTCGCTCTCTCTCTCTCCCTCTTTCCTTCTCTTTTTTCTCTTCGTCCTACCAAAAAAAACCTTCACCTTCACCGGTTAAAAAGTTGCATTCATAAATTTGTCTCTAGATTCATCGCACATCATTTCAAAGACGCTATAACGCAGTTCGCATTAGACATCGTTCTCGGTCAAGAACCCAACATGGCGACCGTCGACGATTTCGACAACCATTGGCGGGACGTGCAAACCGCAGCGATGATGATATACGAAAACATGGAGAGTGAGCGAGCGAGCGATATGATGCCGGCCTATTTCGGTCACGCTCTAACGAGGGAGTTCGCTATGGCGGAGGTGGCTTATGGAGCGGGGAGGTCAGTTGGCAGTGTGAAATAGTGTGAATTTGTTCGATTTTCGGAAATTTTACCAACTTTTATTATGTGATTCTAACCGTAATACTGACTAACAGACAAAACATTTTGTTATGCACAGCAGTAAAATAATGAAAAAGTTGGCATTCGTAAGGAGTGCCGTTAGAAGTGAATAAATTAGAATGCTAATAGTAAAGAGTACCTACTAATATCTCACAATGCGTCACCGGCACAAATGTATCCCCCTCCGCCGCCGCTAATATACTAGTATTAGATGCTAAACGTCCCCTGTATATCGTCACTATCTTATCTGAATGCATCCTACGTTTTGCAGTTCACTTTTTCCACGCCAATACTCCAGGGATTATTTAATGTTTATGGGACCGATTAAGCTTTTCGCTCACTCATACGACTCCGCTACTGTCTGACAAATAAAATACACTCAAATATGGGCTTTATGTCATGATTTCTAAGATAAAGATTACATTGGCAGCACAAATTAGCTAGTGGCTGACAGCCGTTTGCTAATTTATGTTGCCAATGTAATCTATATCTTAATGGGCATGCCATAAAGCCCATATTTTAGTGTGTTTTATTTGACGGGAAGAAGCGAAGTCGAATAAGTGGGGACGCAGACCTTTAATTTTCCTGAAATTTTCAGATGTGCTAAGCTATACCTTGGTGGTTCTCTAATGAAATACTCCATTGTAAATGCAATCCTTTTTTGAATTGGGGTTTTATCGGAGTTCATAGATCATATCAACATAATATAAATATGTGGTGTCATGGGATACTAGATTGTATCGAAGTTCCTTCAGATAATATGGAAGCAACACCATTTGCAAAAAAAACATTCCTTAATATTATTATTTATGGTATCGATCATCTGATAAATAAAGTTGGCAACACTGGCCCCGGGCAATTTTTACGTCCAAGCCTTACGTAATGAAAAGCCAAGTTTTACGTAATGTATATAATAAATTAAAAAAAAAAAAAAAAAAAAAAGCAATTTTTACGCGTCACTTCCGTTATGTATTTTTCTTACGGTTTAGTCATATATTTTTTTAAGTTCGACCGCGCTGCAAAATCCCTATCTGTCTCCTCCAAACCTGCCGTTGTTTCAATACATAAAATTGATCAAATTCATTCATAACGTTAGCACTTTCACTGTGATTTTCTAGTTTGTTTTGCCCATATGACCTCCTCGTAACCACGACATTATCACTGCATACTGTGCTCTCTTCTAAATAGTTAAATTATACTTTTGAATGCCAACAAGCGTGAAGTTGCAATGCACATTTTAGCTTTATTTAATTCGGTTTTGATTTTACCACTACGCTTACTTATTATTTATTCTAGAAAATGGCTTTCCCTTATATTTTTTAGGGAATAGTAGTTTTCAGAAGTTTTTTCAGGATAAAAGTAACCCCTATGCTATTGCAGACTAATATACGCGGATAACTCACGTTTGATTATTATAGTCAGTCCAGTCCGACTCAAGTTTCGGTTCGTTGTCTGTGAAGTCAAGATTCGTTGAGTGCTAAACGAGCAGCGATCACGCGCGCGCGACTCTCCTTGAAAAAGATCGCCGGACGCGATCGAAACTTGAGTCAACCTGGGCTGACTATATCAAACATAAGTTACCCGTGTATTTATTTAAAATGTGTAATAACCACTTTAGTTTCATACTATTGTGTTATGTGTTGATGTGATATTTTATTGTTTCAGGTACTATCTGTCTACGTTCAAAGACGCCTTGAGGCAAGTAGCTATCGATATAATGACCGGAGAATCGAAGTCCATACCTGAGCATCTGATGGCGCCGGACACTAAAATCGACGTACATATGGTCAAGGTAATTATAATCGAATTAGATTTGTTACGGCTGGTTTGGGCTAAGAACTCATGGAACAATTTTCTGCCGCGCCGCGTGGGAGCGGTTTTTATTTCAAAACTCACGAGACCGCTGGTTTTCGCGGTTTCGCAGCCGTTGTGTGTGAGATTATAGTCCGCGAACATGTGGCGGATGACGGGCGGGCGGCGACCGCGAGGGAGTCGCGGGCGTAAAATGCGTCGTGAGTTTTGCTTTCAATTGTTTTTCATAAATATATCTTCATATCGGAGTCTCTTTGCGCGACAGAATCCGTAATGAGGATATTGGCAAAAGAACGAAAGTGGCCGACATAGCTCAAAGCGTAAGCAAGCTGAAGTGGGAATGGGCAGGCCACATCGCTCGCAGAACTTACAACCGATGGGGAAGAAAGGAGTGGCGCCCACGAACCGGAAGACGCAGTGTTGGACGGCCTGCCACTAGATGGACAGATGACCTCACAAAGGTCGCTGGAAACCGCTGGTTGCAGGTTGCGCAGGAGCGTTCGTTGTGGAATCTAGAGGGGAGTCCTATGTTCAGCAGTGGACGTTCTTGCGGCTGAAGATGATATCTGCATTCTACAGAGGCTGCGGGCCCGCAACCGCTGCGGGCGCGGCTGAAATCGCTCCATGAGTTCTTAGCCTTAGTTGGGAGAACGGCATCGAGTGGCGTCAAGTAGTTTTGTAGTGGAGACACTTTTACCAGTTATTCTACCGCCAAGCAATGTGTAAACTTTACTGTTCCGGTTTGAACAGCAACATTTCTAGACAAATTACCTTCGGAAAATCTTGATCGCAAGCTGTTTTGAGGAATTTAATTACAAACACATTCCATACTTGTAGTGGTAGGACTCATTTCAGAGTTCGCCTAGAGAAGTACAACAACTTTGCCATTATTCTACCGCCAAGTAGTAATATGCAAACATCACTGTGTTCTGGTATAAGGGTAATGTTTTCAGAGAAATCACAGAGCATAGAGATAAAGCATCTGATATATCTGGGTGACGAGTGCAGTGCACTGCTAGGTAATGATTTGTACTCTTCAAGTGCCAATAGCTGCGTGACATTGTGCTATTATGGGCAGGCTTGTTGCTTACCATCAGGCATTTATCCGGCTTGACTCGTGACTCTACGGCCTACACTATAAAAACACACATTGGAAATTTATATCTATACTAATATTGAAAACTGAAGAGTTTGTTTGTTTGTTTGAACGCAAGGATCTCAGGAACTACTGGTCCGAATTTATAGATTAATGCTCTATTTAAGATAGTCCATTTATCGAGAAGGGCTGTAGGCTATAGACTATTTAACATTATGTTACTATCAACCAGAGCGGAGAATGAATGAAAAATGTAACAAAAACGGGAAAAAATATTGCTTTTTGAGAGCTTTCGTTGCGTGACAGCATGTGTGTATCTTTTAAAGGTTGCGTCATTAGAACCTAAGGTAAACGAATTTGTTCAGAAATTGAATTGGTACGACCAATTTTCGATAGATGGCGTAGCAACGCGCGCACGATTCAGCTAGTATAAAGATAACTATGTAAATAATACTAATAATTTGTTTTTGCAGAGTCAAAACATGCCCGACACGGCGTGCATGGCACAGCACGTGAAGTCGTTGATCGACGACTGCAAGAAGCTGGTCGTGGATACGGAACCCGTTCTCGGTTCGTGGGGACTCATCGACGCAGACCCGCAGTGAGTTCATATATACGTCCTTATTATTATATAGTTGTTGGATTGCTTTATTAAACTCGTAAATCTAAATTAAGCTTTACTCTCAGGAAATAGTCCCCTGTGACCCCCCCCCTTCGGACCGCCGAAGGGGTGGGTCACAGGGGACATTAACCCCCCCCCCCCTCCCCAAATCGCATGTGTTACATTAAAATGGGGCGCTACTAGTAGTCTTTTTTTTCGATTTATTGTATTTCTACTCGTGACCCCCCCCCCCCCAAATCTCAGGCTTTGTACTGGTGACCCCCTCCAAAATTCGAAGCTGGGACCGCGCCTGAATAGAGCTGTCTTTTAAACTTTTGAGAACATAACAGAATAGGATTTATAAGCATGTGATATAGTGCCCGGCAAACAAGTTGACCCAAAATTGACGTGGAAGGAGAAAGTTTGCGCATGTACACTTCCACCAAAGAGACATTGAAAACGTTTCTGCGCAGCTAACTTCATTGGGTCTACTTGTTTGCCGCACCTATACGTATAAACGAAATAGGGAGACTTTATTTTTAACTTTTGTTGGAAACATTGTGTCCATGTGATATAACGTCATTGGTTACGTCACTTACTTTTCTACTTTTGTGATAAGAACATCTAGTCTGTGGAATGCGTTGCCTGAGTGTTTTTTTCCGATGGTTACAATCTACGTATCTTCGAGACTGAATCGGTTTCTTCTAGGTAAGCACGCTTCGTCGTAGACCTAGACGTGAAGCGAGATGGCGATCAAAAGTGTACCGAAATGTGAAAAATGTGTATGCTAAAGACCGCACACGCACGGCAGAAGTGAAAACTAAAACAAACAAACAAAATTGGCAGTCACAGGAACTGCCGATGGAAGTGCAAACTTGTTACTCAGAATTTGATAGCTTACCTTGGAAACTACGCGGGTGAAACCGGAGGGCGTGGCCATGAGCATGGCACGCATTTCTAGACGGCCAATGGCCATGATTCTGAGTTTAACTGAAGATTTATTATCATTCCCGAGCGTGACGCCACTGGACAGATGCGGCTGAAGGACTAGTATCCGTGCCCATGAATAAAAAAGACAGTGATTGCAGCCACATAGTATTAGCTATTTCTCTCTCGCTCTAGCACACGTGGCAGTACCGAGTTCACCCGAACATTTCTTTCATATCCGAGCGTGACGCTGAGCTTCTTACACTGCCCACGAAAAATCTGTGTACGGTGCGACAAAAAAATGTTAACTAATATAAAAAAATATGTCTGTAAAGTCGGTTGGCTTACGGACGATAGTTTATCGCGACAACGTCATAACAAAAACATTGATAGATGCGCGCAAGCGTGCAATGAGCGTAAAAAAAAAAACAGGCCACATTTTCGCGCATGTTCATCGATTTATTAGACGTCACGTCCAAAATCGAAATTAGATTATAAGTAATCAAAGTATTCAAAGTAATATTTGTCCACAGCACTGGAGATCCTCAAGAAACCGAAATGGACAGCGTACTAATGCTCACCAGCGACGCTTACTACGTAGCGGACTACGACGAGACCTCGGACCGCGTGCTGTCCGTGCAACGCGTGCCGTTGGGAGACGTCACGTGCCTCGAGCTCGGCACTTTGGACGCTAATAACACGGTATTTAAAGACCATAATAGCATGCTACTAACATTATAATCAATTAGCCCGTGGTGCTTGGGGGACATTAGACGCTAACAACACGGTATTAAAGTCGAAAGTACTTTATTCATAAATGTACAATTTACACGTCAATAAATAAAAAAAAAACAAAAGAAAGAGCATACAAATTGTATACATTTTCAAAGTTTGAAATGACTACTTTACTGTATTATACTAATTGTTGTACAGAAAACTGTCAAGCATTATATGAGTATAATATGTTTTTATAACAATAGTACCAACCCATGTCAAATTTGTATATACATTTTTGTAGGACTTTGCCATCACTCTCTAAAAATTCGGTATAACTTTAAAAAGTTTGATCGATAAGCCAGTACTTTTATCTGTAATGTTATTGAAGCTATCGAAACTTGGGGCAGATATAACTATTTTGGGAAGAGTGTTATAAACTTCAGGTGTATTAAAGACCATAATAGCATTCTACTAATATTATAAACAGTGCCCCACGGTGCTTGGCACTTTGGACGCTAATAACACGGTACTAAAGACCAGAATAACATTCTACTAACATTATAAATTAGCATATAGTGATAGTTTCTTATGAAATTCTGTGTCTGAATTTAATTTTAAATTGAAAATAGATTATCTCTAACTTTAAATGAATTGTGTTTCCAGATATTCGGCGTAGGCCGTAAGGGCGTGGAACCGGTGCACTGTATCCGAGTCCAGTATTCATTCAGCGGCGATTCCGGGTACTTTCACATGTTCCGATCCACAACTCTTCGCTTCTTCAACAATATGGCCGTCGTCATCAATACTAAGGACGAAATGATCGGTCAGTACTTATCTCCTATTTTTACACATATTTTAGTTAATGTCTGCATGATCTTATACCACTTTGGTGGCAAACGTAAGACAACGTAAGGTAAGAGGAATAAACGAAAGGCCGAGTATCGGCATATTATGGGGCTGCTTCTACTTCTTATTTCAGGAGAGTAGAAGAATAATATTCACACGTAATTTACTGAGCATTGTATTGAGACAATCATCCTAATAGGGTACCGGACTGGGTCAAAAATACACCATCCTAATTAGTCCGTCAGCTAGATCATGGAAAAATATTGGACACGTATTTTTTGTTTTTTCCATATAGACCATCTAACTTCGAGAGTGGGGGGTCACGACGTCACTCGTGAGTAAAAATCGTACTCACAAGTGACGTCACACGAAACTTCGAAGCGCTGTATCTTCGTCATTTTTTGTTTGTGAAACAAAAGAAAAAATACGTGTACAATATTTTTTGGCAATCTAACTAATGGGCTACTTAGTTTTTTTTGAGGATTGTACCCTATTGTATACAAAATTAACATTCACATAAATATGACGTCACATGTACGCAGTATACACTTAACATGTACGTTGTATACACTTAACATTCTGAAATGCAAATCCATAAGTCAAACAAGGATGCTGCATATTTCCTTCGCACTCGCACACTATACATATACTTCGGACACGCGCCGCGGCGATCGCCTCAGTCCTCAGTTAGTAGTCTCTCAGTCACCGGCGTGTCGCTGTAGATGCACGTCCAATGCACGTATGTTTTTCCGCCGCTCATTACGAACGTAGGGTGCATGAGTTACTACATGGAAAAGGCCTATGTTAATTTTTTTTTTTTTTTTTTTTTAACTTTTATAGGTTCACACTTGACCGCCATCTCGCCTGATGTTAAGCGACGATGCGGTCTACGATGGAGCGTGTTTACCTAGAAAAATACCGATTCACTCTCGATTTGAAGACACAAAGATTGTAACTATCGGGGAAAACCCACTCAGGCAACGTATTCCATAGCCTAGACGTTCTTATCACAAAAGTTGAGTCGAATCTCTTCGTTCGTGTCTTTGGAACATCAACCATGAAACGATGTCGCTTTTTCGAGCTACGAGCATTCCGATAGAAAAAAGGACAAGGTGGTATCAAATCATGCAGATCAGCATTTCCCATTGGCTGACGCATTTCAGGATGCCCAATCGCCAAGGCCCCGAGTTTACCCGAAGAATTCTTATCATACCCGAGCGTGACGGTAGAATCCAATTAACCCCCCACGAAAAATTTGTCTAGGCGCGCCTAAAGAAGTTTTCACTTCAAAAAGTTAACGTTTCATAGCTGACGTTCCAAAGACTCAAGCGAAGAAGTTTGACTCTACTTTTGTGATAAGAACGTCTGGGCTGTGAAATTCGTCGCCCCAGTGGGGGTTTCCCTATTATTACAATATTAGTGTCTTCAAATCGGGAGTAAATCGGTTTCTCCTAAGTAAACACACTCCGCCTTAGATCGTATCGTTGCTTAACATCAGACGAGATGGCGCTCAAGTTGTAAACCTATAAAAAAAATACCTTGGAAATCTGAACTGACTAAAGTTCTAGTAAATATGATTTCAGAATCACTACATTCCATATGTGAGTCAATAATGGTAGCGAGAGACGTGGCCAAGTTACCTTCGATACCGTTCCACGATGGGATCAAGCTGGAAAAGAAAAAATCAAAGGTAAGAACAGTGACAAGTCTAAATTATCATGCAGTATACAATAAACGTATGTGTAAAGCCGTCATTGAGTAGGTAGTTTGGAGCCATAGAATTATAACGCCTAGGAACCGGGTCCGCGCAAGAAAAGTGAGGCAAATCATAGGCATATTGGCTTAGTCTGTTCGAAACTACCGTCAGTTGTCAAGGTCGAGCGCTAGTGCATGTGTCTCCGACAATTAAAAACATTATGATGGTATGTGACCATTAAGCCCGACTCGCGACGCGGCCGGCGTCGTGACGTCACACAAAAAATCATTACTAAAAAATGAATCCAAATTTTGTGTGTCTGTAAACGACAATGTACTAATTAATATTATCGTCTATCTCTTAGGAATCAAAATAAATTAATAATCGAGTATGTATATCTAGAAAAAATAAGGTTTTAAAGTCCCAAAACCGGTTTTGGCCAAATTTGGCCTCTTGGGGCTTGACTACTTCTGTACATACTCTACGGCATTAAAGTTTTGTTTGGCGAACTTCAGTACATACTGCTTACGCAGACATCAATCTGCGTTTTGCCTCACACAAGATGAAACGTTTGTTTCAAGATTATTTATCTAAGCTATGTTTGAGGCTAATTATTAAATAACGGATTTAAAAAAGATCTGCATATCTAACTAAATCTGCTTAGGTTTTTTTTATAAACAGTAACGAGACGAGCTGGTCATGTGCCTGGTGGTAAGCAGCATGCCTGCCACATAACACGCAGTGACACAGTGCACAGTGACACGCAGCTATCGGAACATGAAGAGTCCAAATCATTACCTAGCACTGAACTGCGCTCGTCACCCAGAGATCTAAGATGTTATATCTCTAAGCCCTGTAATTTATCTGGAAACATTGGGATTTGCTGTTGCTTCTCTATAATTTCAAGCGCAACGAAAAGAGAGAGCAATGTCAAAGCTAAGACAGTTTTTGTTAAGCGGTACACTTTGGTTCTCAATTCGGTTGTGTTTGTTTTTCCTGCGGTCAGAAGTTCGATGGCTACACCGATTTCGATAACATTTATATCGGACCACCTCTGAAGTATTAACCTATATACCAAATCAAAACTCATCAAAATCGATTCCCTATTGGCGGAGCTATCGCGTAACATACACACAAAAAAAACAACCGAATTGAGAACCTCCTCCTGTTTTGAAGTCGGTTAATTTCTTCTTAATTTCGTACTTTAAGAAGGAATGTATTGACTTGCTTGGTTTTTACATAGAATACGCATCTCGCTTTAAGGAGTAATTTTCAGTAAAAAAAACCACCTTGAAAAAAGTTTAACTTAAGAGGATTTAGAAATGACCGATTCTTAGTTATTTTTCATGTTTGGTATCCAGATTCATCCGAACCACTCGCAGTCGGGCTCGGGACGAACGTCCCTATACCTGGGTCTGTCGCAACTACCCACATTGACGAGAAACGTCAGCGAGACCCAACTCGTCGCCGATATCAGAAGCGTTGGTACGTACTTATAGCACGTATTTTTGTAATTATACCAATAGGCTACAATCCTAAAAAATACTAAATAGTCCGCCAGCTAGATTGCTAAAAAATATTGTACCTACACGTATTTTTTCTCTTGTTTCACAAACAAAAAAAAATTGGCAGTCATAAGAACTGCCGATAGAAGTGAAAACTTATAACTTAAAATTTGATAGCTTACCTTGGGAACTACACGGGTGTAACCGGAGGGCGTGGCCACACCATCTTGGCATGGCCATCTAGAAATGCGTCAGCATTTCCCATTGGCTGATGCGTTTCTAGATGGCCATGTCATGATGGCCTTTCCACGCCATTTCAGCATTTCCACTGGCTGACGTATTTCTAGATGGCCAATAGCCATGGTCCCGAGTTTACCCGAAGCTTTCTTATCATACCCGAGCGTGACGAATGAATTCAATTCACACCCCACGAAAAATCTGTCTAGGCGCGCCTAAAAAAGTTTTCACTTCAAAAATGACGAACATACAGTACTTAGAAGTTTCGCGTGACTTCAATCTACGACCTTATGATTGTGAAATTGGACTCCCTAACCACTATGTTGACAGTACCGCCTCCTAATCCTATCCTATCCCCCCCAGTAGACGAGAATTCCATCCACTCTGAGATGTCCGTCACAAGTTCGATCCTGAATCAGATAGTGCGCCTGGAAGAAAACACCCGCTGTCGAGTCATCCCGGGCCGATACAAGATGTTCCCTATCGTCTCGCATAACGTTAGTTAGTGACTAATACTCGTTTAAAACCTTATTTGAATAAGGACTGGAAAGGACATAAACCACGAATGATGGATTAGGGTTTCATAAGCATCCCACTGAATGGGAACATTAAGCTGCTGGCACTCGGGGCCTTCTCTAGCAAGGAGAGAGTCAAGGCCATAATCCACCACGCTGGCAAAGTGCAGGTTGGCGGATGACACATGACCTCGAAAGATTCTAGGTACACGTCGGTTTCCTCACGATGTTTTCCTTCGCCGTTTTTAAGTTACCAGCATTACGCACATGACTTCAAAACGATAGTAATGCGGGTGTGATTTGAACCCGGGAACTCCGGATCGGCAGTCGCAGTTCTCCCGACTAGGCCAGCCGTAACTTTGTAAGGATTAGAGTTTGATTGTAGACATTAGCGGCAAAGCAATAGAACGGGATGTGCGCATTGATCAATTTTTGTGTGTGTGAAATTATGTGAGTTCACGTCACGACATGCGTAATAGTCAAGTTTTAAAATAAACAAAACTTGTATTGTACTTGTAGAGCAGAGACGAGGTACAGTATCTAGTGTGAGATTGTGATTTCTTTCTGGCAACACCGCAGGAAATACGTCACAATTTTGGTAGCTTTAAAATATGAAAATGGCATGATATAACCTATTTCCGGTTTCCAGTCACCAGTAAATTGACATAAAAAGGAAATATTACCGTCAGCAGTAAATATTATCCTTCTCAATTTGTCAAATTTTCATTTTCCAAAAACGGGACAAACATTTTTATTTGTAGGTATGTTCCGAAAGTTTACCAACGTGATTGTGTTTATGTGCCGGTATCAGTCTTCGAACCAAAAACTGACCACAATGTTATGGCCATACCCCTACCTACAAGATGTTCTGAAGATATTCTCAAAAGAGGAAGGTCATGCACAAATAACAAAAATGGGCACAGAAGTGTGCATGATCTGATGCCAGGCCCGGATTTAGAGGTCTGGAGGCCTCGGGGCAACAAAGGAGTGAAGGCACACCGGCTCCAAATTAATTTTCAAATTAAATTAACAATTTTTTAAATTGATTTTTAAATAAATATTTTTTTTACTGATTATTGAAATGATTATTTAAGAATGATGTAATCATGTATGTGCAAAGTACTGTAGGTAAAAGTAATCAGCGAGAAAAAAAATATCAAAGGAGAAGGTGTTTACTGTAAAGTCGAGAGTTTGAAAGATTTTTTTCCCGAAGTTTCTATTGTGGAGGCCCCGGAGCTTTCGTCCCGGTGCTCTCCCCTAAACCCGGCCGTCTGATGCTGACAAAAGTAGACAGCTTAATCCTACGCGATAGACACGTCACGCCTCACTACGTAAACATGTCATTTGGTGTCATGTCATGTCCCAAACTAAAGTTTTGTAGCTAAAGTCTGTCAAGCTAACTTGATTAGCTATATCTATAATCTTATATATAAAATTCTCGTCTAAATATAAAATTCTCGTGTCACAGTGTTTGTTTCCTTACTCCTCCGAAACGGCTTTACTGATTTTTACCAAATTTTATATGCATATTCAGTAGGTCTGAGAATCGGCTACTAGCTATTTTTCGTACCCCTAATTGTTAGGGGTTGTTCACCCCAAACATTTTTTTTTTAATTTTTGGTAATTTTTTTTTGTTTTAATTTTTTTGACCGATTTGAATGTTTTTTTTTTGTGTGTGTATTCGAAGATGGTTTAAATTCACAAATAAGCCCGGCAGATGGCGCTGCAGACAGTGTCTAGCTATGTCCGAGCGAAGCCGGAACGGGCCGCTAGTCTATAATCTAAATGAGCACCAAAATCAAAGTGTTGTGACTGGCTAAGCAAGTGTGATAAATACCTTGCCAGCAAGCTTGGATCCGTGAGTTTGTAATTGAAATTCTTGGCTGGTCACTACTCTATACAACGGTCCCAAGCTGGTTTATAAATTTTAAGAGTTGAGTCTCGTCAACTCGCTCTTACTTAGATTTATTTCCATGTCATACCTTGATTTTACTAAGTTAGTCCACCGCCAACATTCCGTACTAAAAGTATATGTGCAAGCCCGTATCCACGTCTACTAGGACCTAAAGTAGTTAGGGCTGACCAATTATGGTCGGCTCGACTGGTCTATGAGAACTCGGCGACGCGGATGTATCCAGAAGGCATCGGACTACATCGGCGCTATTAACAGGTGCGTGTCTTTCGCAGAATTCCAGTCATAGAGAACGTGAAGAATCAGATACGGCGAAGGAAATACCCGCGCCATCTCATACGACTGACGGAATTATGAAACATTGCTGTTTTGTCTGAGCGATTCATGGTGACATAATCCCTTACAATGTTGGTCCATGTACATCGAACTTCCGAAACGCTGGAACTAGAGCTGACCTTAGTAAATTATATTCTGATACACTTTTCCCACGGGGCAACCCGTCGGTTACTTAGTTTAGTCTGCCTGGTAAGTGCACGGCTGAGGTAGTTACACTCAGTCAATCACAGAAGGTGTTGGTAGGTTAGGTTTTGTAATGCAACAGACTGCCTTCCTCCCTCCACTGCAATCGTTCGGTTGTCTATCAGTAGAATCACATGGCATCCTTTCAATTCGTGTATGAAGTGGGATATTGCTGCCACGAGTATTTTTGCGTACATTTCTTTCCATTTGCAATGCCAATTGAGTTGAAACTGGTCTCACCTGCCGTATGCCATCGTGTCGTTCACTTGAGCTCTTCAACCGTAGTCTGCTGCACCCTTTGAGTATTTACCATAACGACGCAAGACATTTGGCTTGGTAACAAACTGTTTCACATTTTTTGCGGGGCGCGGGGGGAACGTATATTTCACACATTTGTAAACTTGAACTCGCACAAGAGCAACAAATCTCTGTTTGTACTAAGACAAATGCTACACACCTAAACAAAACATACACACATCTATAATATACCTCGTGACATTTTTCGTACCTCTATATATCACATAAATACCTCGAAACTGCGAAACTACTTTATAAAATGCGGTTGACCAATTTTGACAATAAAGCTCATTTGACACTGATATGGGCTGTATGGACACGAAAGGGGTATGTTAGAACTAGGCTCGTCCCCTAAGAATAGTTGGTCTGAGGCTGCATCGGTTGTCAAAAAATGATAGATTCGAGATTGACGCAGAGAGTACGTTGTAAGTGTTCGGCTGCAATAATAATCCACCATTATAGGTCGTTACGTATTACATTACGACTGGCTTATGTTGTTACTTTAACGAAAGAATACGACGCTTCAATGATACTTCAATGATACTTTATTCGTCTGTGAAACTAGGATTAACAAAATTGTGTTGTTGTGTCAGAGACCAGAAAAAACGTACGCTAGTTTCCACCATTGTTTGGTATACAGACATTTATGTGCACGCTATTAGTATGAATCGCCTTAGCTCAAGCTCAGGTGACCAGAACCGGGAATCAGGTTGTACGAGTTTCATAGACTAAAGCTACTAAAGTTATGACGTATCTGTTACCTCCCAAACAATGTAATCTTTAGTTATCTTTATTTGTCAACATTACGGTACATTTGTTGATCTTACTTCTCTGCATATAGAGACGAACTTCTTAGCATTCCATGGATTCATCGTGCGGATGGACCCGGCACCCGCACGGTGAATCCATGGCATGCTAAGAAGTTCGTCTTTATATGCAATAGTTTTCCATAATGACCTTGATTGGGTATGGCAATATAATTCACGTTATGCGGAGCGGATCAACTCATTCCATAGTTGATTTGTCGGGAAAGTCGACTTTGTAATGTAAAATATAACGTTTTGACAATTGTTAAAATATAATTTGTTTTATTCAGGATCAAAGGCCTTCAACAACATGACAGAACAGTTCAGCAAGCTAAACAAACTAAGCGCCCGTGCCCGACCCAGCCTGCAACTGAAATTCGACCAAAGCGCGTCCCGAACGAAAAAAATATTCACCCTCGGCTCCAACAAAAGTGACAAGAAAAAAGGAAGCCTTTCAGACGGCATGAGCTCTGATTACTCATCCGACGACGAAAACAGAACCAACATATTCGAACCGACCTTAGATAACTTCGAAATGACCCAACACTACATCGGCAATACCCAAAAACAAGAGAACGAAAACGATTGCGACTTGGTACAGAATCCTCTTTACTCCTCCAAAATTGAACCCAATGAAGATACGACACAAGAGACAGTTTTAAATGCTCAAGTAACGACAGTACCTCAGAATGTGAAGACTCCTAGTAACATGAATAAGATAAATCCGTTCGATGCGGAGTCGAATCCTCCTCAAATACAGGTGGAATATTCGAAGCCTCAGCCTCCGAATTCTTTAGTACTAGCGCAGAAGCTCTCGCATAGTTCCAATGACGTTAACTATCAAGAACAGTCGCCTGAAAGCGTCAATTTCCATGTACGATCGAACTCCCAGCATGAAATTACTTTGAACATAGCTCAGTCGCACAGTGAATCGGCGATACGACAGCTTAAGGCTATCCCGAGCCCAGTTTCTAGTTCGACGAAGGATATGGTCCTCTCTCCGCTGACGAAATTGGCTAAAGGGGTGCAAACTCTTGGGGCTAATTTGGACCCGAGGAAAATGAAGGTAATAAGAATTGATTTTGTTAAAATGCATTTTGAACATGCTCAGCAACACTTGTACTTGACTGGAAGAGACACTTTGAATAATTTGAAATTTTTGCCTAAGTGGGGTTTCCCCGATGGTTACAATATTTTTGTCTTCAAATCGAGAGTGAATCGGTTTCTTCTAGGTAAATACTCCGAACCGTAGACCGCATCGTCGCTTAACATCAGGCAAGATTGCGGTCAATTGTAAACCTATAAAAATTTAAAAAAAATACGGATCCCACCCTATCTGGAATTAAAAAAAAAATCGCTTATTCGTACCTTTTGTCTGGTTCATAGTTGTTGTGGTGATAGGACTCTGCAAAGATTCCTATCACCACAACAACTATGAAAGTAATTCTGAACAATAATTCTAAATAATCCACCTTTCAAAAAAACAAAACCAAAATGCGTTCATCCGTGTTGTGGTGATAGGACTCTGCAAAGAGTCCTATCACCACAACAACTATGTTTTAGGGAAGTACTACACCTTTGCCAATTATTTTATCGCCTAGAAGTAATGTGCTAATATTTAACATTGCTATGTTGTGCGTCGGTATGGCATCGTAGCTCACGATCAGACGAACAGATTTTCGTTTTGTTTTTTCGAAAGGTGGATTAGTCAGAATTATTCTTAGCGATGTTTCATCCGCTTTAAAATGATGAACAACTTGTTAGTTAAACGAATAATGGTAATGTGCTTTACTTGTTAAAGATTGAAACGATTACGTTGGGGTTTTTAACATTTTTCAGGGCATGTGCCTGATGGTAAGCAACACGCCTTCCTCATAACAGCACAGTGATACGCAGTTATTAGAACATGAAAGTCCAAATCATTACCTAGCACTGCACTGCGCTCGTCACCCAAGGATCTAAGATATTATATCTCTAAGCCCTGTAATTTCTCTGGAAACATTGCCCTTCAAACCGGAACATAGTAATGTTTGCCCATTACTGCTTGGATGTAGAATAACTGGCAAAGGTGTGGTACTTCCCCAGGTGGACTCTGCCAAGAGTCCTACCACTACATAAACTTACCGTACGTACTTATTACTATCAAACTAATATCAGCGATTTAATATAAATATCGTAATATTCCAGAGCTCAGCGAACGTAAAGCACATAACGGAACAACAATACGAGGAACACCGAAAACTGCAGGAAAAATGGCGGGGTTGCAACACTCGCCTCATCGCGCTCTAACCAGTGTTGCCAGGACAAAAATAACAAGTTACCAAGCACTGTATGTATTAGTTACGTGTTGTAAAAAACATTTATTTATTGTGTAGTGACGTCGATGTATTTGATTTGATACGATTACTGTCAAACTCAAGTAAAATTAATGTACGGTCACATTAACACATAATGCAGACTGTTCTAAGTACCGGGAAATTAAAAAAGATAATTTGATTGAACAAATATTGAGTTTTCGCGTCTGCCCTTTGCATTAGTGTTAATACTGTGGTGCAAAAGGCACCGTGTTCCATTATTTCACTTAACTATGTAACTAATCTGTACTTTTTTTAATTTAAATTTGCTAAGGTGGAGTCAATAAAGTTTTAACATAATACTGCGCTTCCAAATCGGATTAAGTTTAATTTAGTTGATCATATTAGAATATTATCTACCAAGATAATATATTGGTGTCATCATCTTTCTAATTTGTTTAAATTTTGACAGTTACGCAATTATTACTAAAGTTAGTAAATCGGTACTCGACTGATCAAATAAATCGACGTCTAATAGAAGTTTGTCTCTCTATTTTTTTTTTCTACTAAATGTACCCTGTAAACGCACTTATTAAAATGTTGCCACTTAATGCGCTTTCAAAAGTTGCCAATAAAAAAAAAATATAATAAAATGTGTATAAAAATCGAATACTTACAAAATAATTCCTATAGATCTGCACAATATCAAACTGCTCGCTTTTGATATATAAATGTTATAATAGAATTTCTAGAAAGTGAGGCGACCGTAGTCTCTTTTACCTGCACGCAAATTACCACCCTAATGTCTTATAAATAAGATCACATGTTCTGTTTTGACATTGTTAATGGCCAGAATGACAACAGTTGCTTGCAACGTAAAATGCGCTATATTGGTAAGACATTATGGTAGGTAATCGCGGGCAGGCAAACTGTTTTCACGCGAATTAGTTTTTGGACACATATAAATGTTTAGATATAGATAATGTAAAATTACGATTTTAGCCGTTTAGGACAGACCAAAAGTACAGGCTAGCTTTGATCGTGTTCAAAAAATGTTCTTATATGAGGTTAAATGGAAACGAAGTACTATGCAAACTATTACTCATATTATTTAAAACGGGAAGCTGATTATCCTTTGAAAATATTCATATAAATGTAACTTGTGGTCATGCTTTATTAAACGAAAGAAAACGAGAAAAAAGGGTCTAGTAATTTACGAGAAAAAAAAACAAATGCTTCCGCGTCTCATCGAATCGTCAAACAATTGAAGGCACGGCGGCTTCACTCCCGTGGATGGTGATCCGTATTGACTAAAATGAGCGCTAAAATGATAGCGTCCTATTACAAATTGTCGTTATCATAGAATATTGCAGGAAACGCGGAAAGTGGCCCCGTGAAGGATTTGTTTGCGATAAACTAATTATACTTGTTTTGCGTTAACAATGTTAATAAATAGTTTGATGCTGAGGGTCAGTGTAATCTACAATAATGATGAATAAAAACCGCTTTTTTTAGATCACTTAATCTGTACCATGTAATCCAGTTGACGTATCTCAATTTATTCATCCGTTAAATCATTGCTTGATTCCTTGTCATGAAACCACAACAAAACGATGGCGCTGAACCAGTGACTAATATAGTACGTATATTGATATTTTTAATCGAATACAAAACAGCATTGTATTTGTATTGTAACAGGCAAATTGCTAATCACAACAGTACGCAGTTCTGCTATTATTGAAAAAGTAAATCACAAAGTCAGAAAAAAAATACAAATTAACATCTCCGTATTTTACAGTATATTTGACAAAACATACATTTTAAATTTAATATTTACTTTATTTTATAATCAGAACGACCAAACAGCGAAATTAAACATACGTCACCGGTATATCTTGGACTTATGACTACGCAGATTCTAACCTTCTCTAAGTGTTAAGTTATACTGGTGATCAAACATCATTAACTCTTATTAGTTAAAATACTCTAACATAAAAATAACGAAACCTCCATCGTTCTCTCCCAAATAAAATGGAGCTATATTACATGAACTGTCATTGCATACTACATCGACATTGCAGTCTAAATAATATTATTTATCGATATTATTAATTTTAAACCAAATGTATAGGTAAATTAGAAGTTGTGATGTTTATGTTTACAAATAAACCTTCGCTGAAATACTCTTTGTAAAATAGAATCTAAATGAGCTGTAATACGAATAGCTAAATCAATATAAAAATAGCGAATTATTAATATATACAAACATAGACTGTCCTGTCATAGACTTCCCATAACATTTTTTTAAACGATTATGAACTATGTGGAATGTCCACAAAATAATTATTTAATTATTATTAATCAAAAGGTAACATTATTGCCGTAGCAATGATCATTATTAATTTCTATTTATTTATTTTGCAACAATGTTACGCATTATTGATTTTTTGTAATCCCTATCATTGTAATTTATTTACAAAATCTAATCTGATTTTAGTATGTTTTTTTAAGGATATGGTTTTTAGGGTTAAATGAGTTTTTTTGTGATTGTGATTTTTTAAAAAGATTTCACTTATTTTATTTTCTACAATAGTCACTATTATCATTGATTTTTTACATATTCGGGATTTAGACTCATATACACCAGTAATAAAAAAAAAATTGCGGTGATATTAGGTCCTGAGAAATGTTTGCCTTAAAATCATGCTTGCCAGTGGTTTTAACCAGGCCAGGAAGAAAAACATTGTGAGAAAACCATGTCCATCATATAACCAGTCAATATCCTATAAATACCGATAATGTCGGATATAATGCTTTCAGTATTTACCTATTTATGTAAATTTTAGTATAATTTCTTGCCTGTTGTTAACGATGATTATTGTAATTCACACATTTTGAAACACGTTCCATTGCTTTCACTCTAAGTGCAGGGTAATGCATGACGTAATTTATAGCATAGTTTTAGCCCGAATCGAAAATAATTTCGAAATAAACTCGTGATTTTCCAACTCCTACTCTACTTCTACTTCGATCCGTCGTTTCCGTTTAAATGTTCTAAGCCTACTCTAATTAGAGTATGCTTAGAACATTTAAACGTCAAACAATGTTGTATCGGACGAAACGAATTAGAACGAGAGCAGGAAAGCCGCGAGTTTTTTTTCGAAATTTCGTTTTCGTAGAAACAGAGTAGACGTCCAGGGGTCGGTAACGCGCGGCCCGCGACCTTCGTTCTTGCGGCCAGCGACGGTTTTGAATATTTAATATATTTATTGATTCACTATCTATACATGGAGGGGTGCAAATTAATTACAAACATTTAGAAGTGCGGCCCGCTTTTATCTACTTTCTTTACCATGTGGCTCGTGGCTCCCAAAAACTTGCCGACCCCTGCTCTAGAACTAGATGGTCAAATATTGTCATTATGTTATATCATTTAAAAAATAAATTTGTGACAATAAATATCCAATCTGGACGTCTACTCTCTTTCTAGGAAAAACGTAATTTCGAAATAAACTCGCGACTTTCCTACTCCGGTTCTACTTCGTCTCGTCCGATCGAACATTGTTTGACATTTAAATGTTCTAAGCCTACTCTAATAGGCTTGACGACTTATTTTTTATTTAATATACCATCAAAAGGCTACTCATAACTAAAACATAGGTGAAAGAATTAGTTTGTTATCTTAAAAACTTCCCGTGATATCACGATTTTAAAATCACAATTTTACACTTTCCCAAATACGCTACTAAAGCGTGACGTCACAGTCTGGCATTTCCTATGCGTCGCGCGTAGTTTGTATGTTAGCTATATTAAATATTGCGTTTAGGAAAGTGGTTTCATAACAAAGGTCACTTTAAATTAAATGGGTTTAAGTATCCAGTAATTTTTAAATAATTTCGTACTTTTAAAATGGACTTGCCCATCCAACTTTGAATGATCATAAAGTAAGTTAAACAAAAGGATATCAAAATTAAAGTTGGTACGTATTTTATTATATTTAAATACTGTAATTATATCAAATAGTTTATTATAATTTCAGGATCAGTCGTCATGCCTATTAGAGTAGGCTTAGAACATTGAAACGGACGAAACGACGGATCGAAGTAGAACTGCAGGTCTACTACGAAAACAAACTCCGAATGATCGGATCCGACCGACAGCTGAATCGGTTTGTAGCCTACCACGAAAAACAGTCAGATCGATACATCTCGGTCGGATGAGGGTCGAATCGAACGAAACGGCCGATCCTATCAACCGACAGATTGTCTTTCGAGGTAGGAAAAGTCCATAAGTTTGGCCGATATATCGTTTATCGGACTTCGTAGTAGGCCTGCTGGAGTAGGAAAGTCGCGAGTTTATTTCGAAATTACGTTTTTCCTAGAAAGAGAGTAGACGTCCTGAACGAAGTTGTTGCTGGCTGCTAGTGCAGTATACGCCGCAATTACCAACTTCAGATAGTACATGACGGAACGACCGAACTGTGTAGTATTTTTGTGACCACGGCCGTTTTAACGCCGGGCGGTAGTTAAAAATTATTTAGAACACGATTAAATCTTAATATTTTCATAACTGTATAGTTGTTGGACTTTTGAATAGACATAGGTAGTTCTGGTAGAATTGTTACATAATTATCTTGTTTTTAATATTATTATAAACATTCCTGTTAGTTTTAATAGTGATGTCGCTAAATCGACACCACTGATTATGTCGTATTTCAAAACACCAAATATACTAATTTATTGTCTCAATGATACACAGTATTATTAATTAGTGATTTAAATTGCGTTAAGCGCTGTACCAAGTCTTAGTACGAACCTTTATCCAAAAAAATCTACGATTGTTGTAAATGCAATTACTGTAGAATTCAATAGTGGCGCCCTCGAGATGAAAAACGCAACCCTTAGAATTTAACGTTGTAGTAACGATATTAACTAATACTAAGTCAGCATCTACATAGATCAGGTTAGATCAATCTGTAGATTGAAAAAAAAGTCTTTCTATAGTGGACTAAAATTTGCTGACAATAATCATGATGCAACATAAAACAACTCTTAAAGTCTTAAATAATAGGTCACAAAACAGCATAGAAATTGCAATAAACTTAAGATAATATTTCGTACTAAGACATCTGTCAGAGATCACACGGTTCAACTAAGTATATCCAAAGTTGGTATATATAGGAATAGTAATGTAATAGTAAATGACATACATTTTTAACTTGTGACATTGAATCAAAAGCAAGATTTGTGAGGAAGCGCCAAAATTACCCTCATGTTGGGATGGAGCGATGGCATAAATTAAAGATGTTTGCCGGTAACTGTACCTACTTCAACTGATAATATTAAATAAAAGCTTTGAAACATCGTGTAATATCTCTAAAACAGTTCTAAATCAAGAATATGGGTAAGAAGGCTGTTAGTGTGTTAAAATAGAATCTGATTCTCAACAAGTTTGATGTGTGATGTGTCGAAGTGATGGTATTTCACAAAATGATTACCATTACAAGTGAAATGATAATAATTTTGTGAAACCTACTTGTGGAAAATTTAAATTAAATTCCTCATTTTTTTGTTATCCATGATCGCCTTGTAAAATGTTTCTCAAATTGCAAACTTTTCAATGCTATTGAAAAAAGACTACACATTATTTTAATCCAAGACAGAAATTTAGTTTGCAGTAAGCACACATGTATCTGGTAGAACAAAATTTTTCAATTATAATCTTAAAAAAAGAAAAGTGCTAGTACTTATTTCTCAAACATCAAAACAACATACACTACAATATAGAGTCTGTTATTGAGCGCGCCAAAAAAAGTAATCTATATATTTTTTTAAACACTTTATGTACACAAATATTATTTCTAATATTATTCAGTATCGTTTTAACTTACATTCAGAGCGTGTTTTAGAATGTTTAAACAGATCTTTTGTTTTTAGATAACTACAAAATGAATGGATTTTTTAGTTGTACCGTGTGACAAAAAATTACTAAAAAAACGTATAAAATTAGCAATGTGTTAATTGTTATTAGGTTAATTAATTAGTATAGTTTGTGCGATTATTTTTAGCCAATAAAGCCAATTATAGTGTAGTGAAATTATTTGTAATTAGATATTAAATGTCTTTTGGTATTACTCTTATAACGTGTAACTTTAATATGTACAGTTACAAGTTTTTTTATTTTATGGACCGTGACTTTATAAACAATTTTAAATTTATTGATGACTACAGTACACATCTAACTATTTAGTTTGAATGAAGTTCTCGTTAAATTCTGAACGTATCGATATTACCACAATAAAAAAAAAAACATTTTTAATGTCTTAAAACTCTACATACGGAACGGAGTGCTTGCTAGTTTGACTAATGAAAACAACAAATTTCGATTTGTTAGATTGATAGGAATTCACGATAGTGCTGCTGTTTATAAAGCAATGGCAAATGGTATACAATCTAACCATACACATCAAGACTACTCAACATTATAGCACAAATATGTTTTCACTACGAGTAACAATTTTCCACTCTCCTACAATCTTTAAAAGCGAACCTTTAAAAGAGCGAATAAGTATCTTCTGAGTTCTAGGCACGCGTGTTTCACCATTTTTTTTAAATATCTTTTTTATATAGTAGAACCTGGATTATCCGAACCAATTGGGACTGAGACTAGAAACGGATAATAAACATTTCGAATTTTCGAAACGTGTTTTTTTTGGAACGAGATCATAAACTTTTCATTTTTACATAATTTAATATTAATCGAGTCCGTACCATTCGACGTGGAAACGGCTGGACCCTGGGGTTCTGAGGCGCGGGCATTTGTTGCCGTCATGAGTCGTATTCTTAGGGAGAGGGGATGTGATCCCCGCTTAGGTTTCTATCTGGCCCAAAACGTTTCTCTGGCCATACAGCGTGGAAATGCCGCCAGTCTGATGGGCACGTTTGGTCGGCAATTTGATGAACACTAAATTATTGACTCCAAAATTGTGTTTGTAGTATTTAGGTATTTGATATTTTAGGTACTAAATTGCATTTTTTTAATAATAACGTTGATATGTTTATGTATTTTCAACACCTGAAAAAAGAGGGAATACGTTAATGTTAAGTATATTTTTAATTGACGAACGGCTGTAACGCATTTTCGGGCGAGCAACAATGTATCTTTCGCATCAATATTCGCATAGAGTAAGTCATAGTGCGGATGATTGAGGGTTCAGATAATCGTGGTTCTACTGTATACTATGTCAAGTCTAACATAAGTCCAATCAATTTTATTTTTTTATCATTTTGATAATCTGAAGTAGGTATCTATATAATTTTGGTTTTCATGTGATTATTTGCCCTGCTGAAATCCATTGTACACTAAATAAATGGGAAAAATGTATTAGAAAGTGAGATAAATTAGTGTATTAGCTAAAAAGTTATTTTTTTTTTTTTTTTAACTTTTATAGGTTCACACTTGACCGCCATCTCGCCTGATGTTAAGCGACGATGCGGTCTACGATGGAGCGTGTTTACCTAGAAAAAAACCGATTCACTCTCGATTTGAAGACACAAAGATTGTAACTATCGGGGAAAACCCACTCAGGCGACGTATTCCATAGCCTAGACGTTCTTATCACAAAAGTTGAGTCGAATCTCTTCGTTCGTGTCTTTGGAACATCAACCATGAAACGATGTCGCTTTTTCGAGCTACGAGCATTCCGATAGAAAAAAGGACAAGGTGGTATCAGATCATGCAGATCAGCCGCACACTCTCCGAAGTGTATCCGATAAAAAACCGACAGGCTAGCAATTTTTCGGCGATGTTCAAGACTTTGGAGTCTTTTTCGCACAAGAGTGTCGTTGCCTATGAGCCTTTTGGCACGTCTCTCGATCGATTCCAGAGCTTCCAGCTGATACTTAGCCGATCCATCCCAAAGGTGCGAACAGTACTCCATACAGGAGCGAATCTGTGCTTGATATAATGTAAGCAACTGTTCAGACTTGAAGTACCTTCGCACTTTTGAGAGGATACCTAGTTTTTTGGCAGCTAGTTTAGCCTTGGACTCGATATACGAGCCAAAGTTGAGCGTAGATGTCAAAGTAACGCCCAAAAGCTCAAGACGGTCAGAAACCGGCACGGATACACCTCTAAAAGTAGGAGTCAGTTCGAAAGGACTCTTTTTAGCGGAGAACAGACACGCCTGCGTCTTATTCTCGTTGAACTTGACCAGATTGGCATCGCCCCATTTGGACACCGCCTCAAGGGTCAAGCTCAAACGCTCGATCAGACTCTCTCTCAGTAACTGAGTTTGCTGCCCGCTGGCTCTCGCGCTAGATATGTAACTCTCTACAACGGTGCTATCATCTACGTACCCAAAGATACCGGGCTTCAACAGATCGTTGATATGTAGCAGGAAGAGCGTCGCAGAGAGTACCGACCCTTGAGGGACTCCGGCATTGATAGCCATTTGATCCGACGAGCAGCCATCAATGACGACTCGTATGGATCGATCCCTCAAGAAGTCCGATATCCACGCAATGAACCCAGGAGACAAACCATAACTAGAAAGCTTGCTTACAAGGCCATCATGCCAAACCCTGTCGAAAGCCTTCGAGATATCCAGGGAGACTGCAAGTGCTTCCCCGTGTTTCTCAATAGCTTCACTCCAGATGTGAGTGACGTACGCTAGAATATCCCCGGTGGACCGGTTTCGGCGAAACCCGTATTGCTGGTCTCTGAGGAGGTCGTTCGATTCTAGGTACGTCAGGAGCCTGTGGTTTAAGACACGTTCCATAGTCTTGCAGAGTATGGACGTGACCGAGATGGGCCTGTAGTTGGCAGGGTCAGCACGACTACCCTTTTTGGGCACTGGTTGCACATTGGCAAGCTTCCAAGACTTCGGTACTTACGTACTTCCAAGTATCGTTTTTATAGGCAGTGTTTTTTTTTAATGTTAATTTCCAAATTACTAATACAAAGATTTCAGAGTTCGATTATGTTTGGAATCCACAACAAGTAGGTACAAAGTACAACAATGTAAAATGCTCAATTATTTTATATTTTGGAAATAGATCAAGAAAAGAAGCACAACCGGTGCTTGGTTACTACCAAGTAAAGTGCTGGTAAAAAAGTAAAAATGATGCAACGACACGTATTATTTTCGAAGTTCCAATCTATAATGGGCTCAGTATAAATAATATATGCATGGAACATGTATGCATGTCATTCTGAGACGAACTTTTTCGCATTCCATTGATTCACCGTGCGGGTGTCGGGTCCATCGTGTGTCAGAGAGAGAAATCCCGAGTAGATCCTGAGACTTGTGACACTGGTGTAGGTTTAAGGGTATAGTACTATAATCGTAGCGTAATAGGTACTCCATCTAGTATTTAGCAGAAGCTGAATTTCTTTATCGTATACACTGTGTTCAAGAGAGTTCTATTTAATGGAAGAACCAAAGGTTTTAACCAATGCAAGGACTAAATAATAAATACTACTATGCTACTATAGTAATATACATACCTACGCTCTTTACACTACCTAGACTCGGGCACTGGATGTGATTTTTTACTAATCTTAGCCTATTATTAACTACAGTACAGCTTGGCAAAAAAAATCTAGAAATAAAGCTTTGTGAAGAAGTTTTTTTTTTTTTTTTTAATGGCTCTATATGGATTAGTCGCACAATTCCGCCAATGTCACGTTAAATGATAGGCCGTCAAACAAAGAGATAGGGGCCAGTAATAGGAATATTGTACAGTAGAGGGGATTTATCACGTATTTTATGTTTTACTAGGTCGCAAAAAATTAAAGCTAATAACAAACATAAACAAATATAATATACAAATAATATGATGTACACATATTTGGCATAAAAATATACACAAGTACAAATATTACAATTTAATCCTATTGCTTTTAATATAGTTACATAATATATAAACAAAGGGGGTGTCTACAAGGGACAGTAGGCATTTAACGGAGGTGGGACGAGGAATATCAGGGGGAATAAAATCATGCAATGAAGACTGCATTAAGGGACAACTGAAAAAAATATGGTTCACGTTTCCTTCGTCTAAACCGCAATCGCATAATGAATGATTCCTAATCCTAAGTTTGGCCAGGAAGACAGGTGTACAAGAGTGATTGAGACGTAAACGGCAAATCACAGAAGTAGTAGCTTTATTTGCTTTTAAATACTTGAAAAACCAAGGTTTGTGAGGAATTTCAGGCTGGATGTCACCATAGAATTTACCTTTCTCGATTCTAGATACCTGCCATTTTTGAGACCAACATTTGCGTAGCATTGGTTTAAGGATGGTACATAAGTCATGGGCATGGATTTGAGAGTATGTAGAAAGACCGGACTGAACTGCCTCACTAGCACATGCATCAGCACGTTCATTGCCCAATATACCTGTGTGACCAGGAATCCAGGCCAGTACTACATTGATATTTTGAGAGAGGCATTCTAAAAGGGCTTCTCGGATTTTGAGGATTATAGGAAATTTGGTTTTTGAACGAAAAGGGTTGGCAAGAATAGCTTGAAGGCAGCTCTTAGAGTCTGTTAGAATTATAGAATTGTTTAGGTTGTGCGATATTATAAATAGGAGTGATTCTAAGATAGCAATAGCTTCTCCCGTAAAAACTGAAGTTACAGAGGGACATTTAAAACTCAATATAATATTAGTATAAGGGATCCAAACAGCAGCACCAACAGGGCAAAAGGGAGACTTGGAAGCATCAGTAAAGATTTTGATCCAATCTTTGTATTCCGTCTGAATTTTGTGACAGAAAACTTTGTTAGCTTCCATCGAGTTCTTGTCAATCCCAAAGTCTAAAATGATGTTGGTGGGAAGGAGAGTAAGTGCATCAAAGGGCGTAGAATAAAGGGGTAACATGGAAACCTGAAAAAGTGGGTGAGGAAGACGATATAGGAAAACGAAGCTACGAAGCAGGCATGGTACGTCATCGTCGAATAAGCGTTGTGGGTGATAAAGAGAAGCTAGATATTCTAGTTTGAGCAACAAGCTATGTTCTTTCTGTTGGGCCAGTTTGATGAGAAACGAGTCGCATAGAAATTGACGCCTGAGAGATAGAGGAGGGTCACAACATTCAACTTGCATGGCGTTTATAGGTGACGATCTCATAGCCCCAAGAATTATTCGCAATGATTTAGCTTGTACTTTATCTAGTTTCTTTAGGCCTGCTTTGTTTCCTGGATCTAGGAGAAATGAACCGTAATCCATATGACTCCGTACTAAGGCATTGTACATTAATTTTTGTGTGAATGGGTGAGCACCCCACCACACGCCAGATAAGGACCGTAAAACATTAATGTTTTTTTCAAATTTTTTGTTGACAAATTCAAAATGGGGAATACCTGATAACTTCCGGTCCAACCAAACACCCAAGAATTTTACTTTTAGATCCTCAGGAATCATCTCATTGTTGATTGTAATCAAAGCCGGAGGGACTATCCTTTTATTAGTGAACACCACAACCTTGCATTTAGAGGCTGCTAAGGCAAAACCATGCGGAGATAACCAGTTCATGAGATGTTCCAGAGCGATATTCAATTGACTGACAGCTTTTTCAAAGGAATTACTGGAATAGTATAAGGTTATATCATCAGCGTACTGAAGTATCTCGCAAAAAGGCAGTACTGACAGATCCAGGTCATGGGTGTACAGGCTATACAATATAGGGCTAAGTACCGAGCCTTGGGCTAAACCCTTCCATACTTTTCTAGCAGACATTATAAAGTTGGGAGTCTTAATGGCTATTGTTCTTTCGGCTAACATATTGTATACAAAACGAACCAATTTCTGAGGGACACCTTCCTGTGAAAGTTTTCTCCTGAGCACTGGAAGAATTACGCTATCGTATGCTGCTTCAATGTCCAGAAATACTCCAACCAGATATTCTTTTTTAATTATCGTAGTACGAATGTCTGTAGTCAAGATGCTAAGACTATCCATAGTGCTCATACCTTTTCTAAATCCGTATTGTGTCTTAGCAAGAAGGTTTTTATGTTCTGAGAACCACTCTAGTCTATTTTTTATCAGATGCTCTGTAATTTTTGCAAGGGCAGAAGATAGAGCTATTGGTCTATAATTATGAGAGTTGGACGGATCTTTCCCAGGCTTCAAAATAGGGATGACAATTTGGGACTTCCATGCAGGTGGGACTATACCATATTCAAAAAAGGTGTTAATGATATTTAAAAAGTAATCCTTGGCCTTGTCTGTTGCGTTTCTTAGAAATGAATACGGGATGCCGTCACCCCCTGGAGCAGTGTCAATTAGTCCACTAAGGGCTAGTTGTAGTTCGGAATAAGAGAAAGAGGAATCCAGATTATTTAAACATGGAAGAGGGCATGCAATGGAGGGAAAGCAATCTACATTAGGAACAAAAGGAGGAGCTATCTTATTAGTAAAATCCTCAATCCAAGCACTAGGGTCAACACTAGATGAAGTGTCTGGACGGAATGATCCTCGGTAACGTTTGACTTGCTTCCAAACCAAAGAAGATGGAGTCCTAGGAGACAAACTATGACAAAAATTTATCCAACCTTGTTTCTTTTTCTTTTTGAACAACCTAGTGGCTCTGGCAGCAATATGTTGGTACTCAAGGAAGTTCTCCATAGTCATTGAATTCTTATAGGCTTTTTCAGCCTCCTTACGTTCCTTAGCAGCAGCTGTACACTCAGCGTCCCACCAAGGAGTAGACACCTTGAAATTAAATGGTTTTTTAGTAGGGAAATTTTCATCAGCACTCGAGGAAATGGCATCCACGAAATTTTGATAATTGTGCAGGGCATTTATGTTGTTGGATGAAGGAAAGGACTCTATTCTGTTTTCAAGGGCTAAAGAGTAGGACGACCAGATAGGGTTAGATAGCCGGTATTTAAGTAGGGGGTTGAAGTTATGAGCAGGAAGAGCTCTGTTAGAAAAGAATATGGAGATTGGAAAGTGATCGCTGCCATATGTGTGAGGAAGAACTTGCCAGGAAAGAACAGAAGCTAAAGGAGGAGAACAGATGGTAAGGTCAATCGCACTATTAGGATTTTGGGTAGGTGACACTCTACGGGTAGGAGAACCATTGTTGATGACACAAAGGTTTAAATCATCGAAAATATCAAGGAGAGAAAAAACAAAATCATCATCGACACTGCAGCCCCACGAAGTGTGGTGGGCATTGAAATCACCCATCACAATCATGGGAGGCTGGATTGCTGAGAGAAGGAAGAGAATGTCGGCGATCATGGAAGAATGAGGATGAGATATGTAGATGGAAACATAGGTGATATCCACTACTTTAGCAGCTACGATATTAATGTTGGGGAGAGAGGGAGGGAGGAAGATTTGAGAAAAAGGGAGAGAACGTTTTACAAATAAGGCGCAACCAGAATACCCGTCAGCCCTGTCATCCCGCAGGCAAGAGTAACCAGGGACTCGAAATCGAGAACCAGGCACCAGCCAAGTCTCCGAGATGGCAATGACTGATGGGTTAAACTTGTTAATCAAGTGAAGAAGGCTAAATTTCTTGGGACGAAGGCTTCTCGCGTTCCATTGTAGAACGACTTGGTCCATATTTGGTAATCGATGAGATCTGGGAAAGTTTTTGGGCAACGTGGGACGGTAGGTTGAAATTATACTGGGAGATAATAGTAATAAGTGTAGAAAGAAGGGCATCCAGGATGCTATGATCCTGGGGGAGGGAAGAAGATTGAGATAGAGCAAACCCGTTTGGAAGGACAGAGGGCTCTTCCGCAGTTATGGCGGCATGAGCTGATCTGTCAAACGACTTGGACAACGGAGCTCTAGGGCGGGGAGAGGTAAACACAGTTTTTTTGTAGCTTCTAGAAGATGATTGGGATTGGCTGGGGAAGGAAGATGATGGGGTGAGTGATGAGGGCAATGAAGATGATTGGACAACTTCTGCATATGGCCGGCTTGATCTTGGATAACGATGGGAAGCTTGATCGTAAGATAAATTTTCTTGTGACATAAGGATTTTAACAGCCTTTTGTCTGCCCTGCTCAGGGCAACTCTTGTTGCTAGCAAAATGATGCCCTAAACAATGCAGACAACTGGCATCTGTCTCCTCGACATTGCATGAGTCACCAGTATGTGGCTGAGCACATCGAAAACATCTGGGCTTCGAACGGCATTGGGATTTAATATGGCCAAAACGACAACAGTTAAGGCATTGTATAGTAGGAAATTGATAAGACTCTACCTGTAGGGAAGTATGGAAGAGGAAAATCCTTTGGGGAAGGGATTGACCTTGGAAAGTTATGACCACAGTTTGGGTAGGGATCCAGGAGGGTATTCCTTCGGTAATTACTTTCCTGTTAAGTCTGCGAGTTTTAAGCGGGATACCACATCCATTGGGGACTACGAGGGAATTTGCAAACTCGTCCATCGACAGGTCGATGGGGACGTGCCGTACAATACCCATTTTAGTTATATTATAGTTTGGGATTGATGCTACAAAATTGTTGGCTTCCAAAATGGGATTATCAAGGAAACAATTTGCTGCTTCACTCGTAGTAAACTCCACGGAAACTTTGTTTCGTCCCACTTTTTTAATTCCATCGGGGCAAATATTAGGGACGTGATTTTGACATAGCAACTGGCCAAACTTTATGATTCTTATTGAGGCGTCAGTAGCAAGATCAGGGTCTGAGCGGGAAATGTGAACCACGAATGGCCCTTTGTCTAAATCGGTGTACTGTTTTATACCTATTACAAGGGTAGGGTGTATGTATACATTTTGGATTGAGGCGTTAGATAAATCATGGTTAACAATTGTTTTCTTTGCAACTGTTTGTTCGGAAACATCGGTAGCTCGGCGTTTAGCACCAGCAGATGATGTCGTAAAAATATCCGGAGGAACAGGAGGAATTAGATTTTTAACGTCCATGATGGACGTCAAAATTTATAAAAACCAGAATAGTCGAAAATAAAAACCTCTCGCCGTATTAAATTATGTCACCACCTAGTAAAAACACAAATACGTGATATTTCGCGCAAACAATGCCCGTTAAGGCACAATTATCCGTAATTTTACACAAAATTCGCGACTCCTGTGTGACAGCTATCGGAAAAAATTTTCTTGTGAAGAAGTTAAGTGAATATCATCCATCATCAAACGTCATAATCATCATGATTTTTTTTTATTTTTGGTTTGGTCAATTAAAGCCCAAGTTAGAAAACATTGCACAGAGTTGAAAATAGGATATTTTCTCACACAATCCTATATACTATATAATTTAATCAGACTATATTTCATATTCTTTTTGCTAAGCTGTATAAGACATGCCACACTAAACATTTTTATTTTTTTATTTCTTATACTTTTATTTATGTTGATAATAATATAAAAGTATAAAGGATTAGATTAACTATACAAAGTAGAAGCTTTTGTACCAACATAATTATAGTGCTTCTAATGAAATCTATAAAATGACTCTTTAAATATTCGTTTATTATCCTTGAGGACTGTATAAAGATAGAATTTTGTTTTAATTTTCATGGAACACTTGAGGTGTGGGGCTGTCCATTAATCACGTGATGTTTTTTTTACATTTTTTAACCCCTCCCTCCCCCTTGGTGATACGTGGTGAGGTTTAATACTAACCCCCCTCCCCCCACCAAAATCACGTGTATTTTTAGTACCTACAAAGAATCTGAATTTTTTATAATATTTTTTAAATACCGGTATAAAGTATAATCTTATCCTATTCTAGGCGCGCGAAGACTTCCTTCGTTACTTTAACGGGGAGTCAAGGTTACACTACACGTCGATTTTCGGTTTAAAAATCACGCATTTGACGAAAAAATAAATACACGTGATATCTTACTATACCCCCCCTCCCCCCTTGTGATATTTCGTGATTTTTGCCGAACCCCTCCCCCCCCCTTTTGAACCTCACGTGATTAATGGACAGCCCCTGTGCTGTTGATGGTCACATCAATAGCCGATTTCGACATTTTTAAAGATTAAGTATAATATACAATAAAATTTAATTTTACAAATGATACAATATACTACTTAAACTCATCTGTTTATGGTTTCAATACATTTATTCTGAGAGTAAATCAGTGAATTCAGAGCAAAAATGATTACAAAATGCAACAACTTCACACCTCAAGCAACACTTTAATCAATAAAATAGTTTGTAATCATTTGTGACTGCGATTTTATGTACAGATATTATGTTATTTTAATTTATGATATTGACATCAAAATAAACAATGCTTGCTCTACTGACTTATTATTTTAATATATGTCTTAGTAATAATATTTATAACATGGTAATAATATTTTATTTTATTTATTTAATAATAGGCGAGCAGCATTAGCTGATATGCCTATATCTCAGTGTTGAAATATGTAACAAAATTATAGGTAATTGTCTGTTAAAATGATATTGTCTTTTGATATCCATTTGTCAAATTTGTTCTTGAAAGAGTTCAATGATTTTGCCGAAATAACATCCTCAGGCAACCTGTTCCGGTTGTAAACCACTCTGTTGCTGAGGATGTGATGTGCAGTGTTTGTTAGTGATGGTGCATGGGACAACTGGGACTTATGACGCCGACTGTCTCTCTTATGCTCCTTCAATCTGTACAGGTTCCTTATGTGGGGGAGGTTATAAAATCCATTCATTATTTTAAATGTTTCGATCAAGTCTCCCCGTAACCGTCTCTCTTCCAACGTAGTGAGGCATAGGGCTTTCAACCTGTCTGTGTAAGATTTACGTCGAAGGGCGTATGGCCATTTTGTCGCTTTTCTTTGCACACTTTCAAGTAAATCAATATCTTTTTTGAAGTAGGGCTCCAAATTTGATAACCATATTCTAGTAGCGGCCTCACATAAGTTTTATATATTTTAAGAAACATTTCTACAGTTATAGATTGAAAGGATCCACAAATGATGTAAAGAAAAGAGTTTGCTTTCTTTACAATTGTAGAAATGTGTTCTTCTCATTTTAAATTTGGTGCAATTATAACACCGAGTGGCGACCACGAACCGGAAGACGCAGTGTTGGACGGCCTCCCACTAGATGGACAGATGACCTCACAAAGGTTGCTGGAAACCGCTGGTTGCAGGTTGCGCGGGACCGTTCGTCGTGGAAATCTAGGGGGGAGGCCTTTGTTCAGCAGTGGACGTCTTGCGGCTGATGATGATGATGATGATAACACCGAGGTCTTTTTGCTGATTCACTGAAGATAAAGCAACACCATTGAGATAATAGGTGACTAGTGGGTTATTCTTGCCCAGATATAAGACGCCACACTTCTCAACATTCAAATTAACAACCCAGTCCATGGTCCAGTCTTGCACTAGATCTAGATCCTTCTGGAGACGCCCAGAACTGACCAGTGGGTTTGCAAAAAATTTACCATCATCAGCGAAGAAGGCAGATTGGCTTTCAATTGTTTCAATTAGATCCGTTATGTAAATCCCAAAAAGTTGTGGAGCAGTCACCGGTCCTTGAGGTACACCACTGGACACGTTCCTGTGCTGTGATAGGGAATCCCCGACTCGAACTTGAAAAGTTCTTCCAGTCAAGTAATGCTCCATCCATTTTAGTAGCCTGCCACGTATGCCATAATGATCTAATTTCACCAAGAGACGCTGATGAGGGACTCTATCAAAAGCTCGCTGAAAATCTAAATAAATAATGTCCACTGGACTCCGTCCGTCCACTTCATTACACCAAGTATGGACACACTCTAATAGTGGGAGCTTCATGTTCAGGTACGTAGTAAAACATTCCATCATAGATCAATTTTTAATTTCTTTAGATTCTAAATTATGTGTATCTTGGACTTTGTCGTTGATAGAGTTATTATCAAATCTGATATAATTTGCTCTACCATTAAATATTTTCTTTCTATTGTGAACTTTTATTTGATGAGTCAACAGGTTTTTTCTTCTTCTAAAGGATTTGTGACAAGTGTCACAAATATGTAAAGGGGTTGGACCCATGTGATGCATCGCTATATGCTTTCTCAGTTCACTATTCTCATAGAATTGCCTCTTGCAGGACTCACATTGGAACTCAGGTTCTGAATGTCTGCGTAGATGATGCTTGAAGTAATTTTTTTCTTTGAACTTTCTTGGACATTGTGGACACTGATAATTGTACTTAATTTCATGTATTCTCTTCATGTGCCCTTTTAGTTGTTCCTTATTACGCCCTTTATATGGGCATAATTTACATTTAAACTGCAACACAGTACTGTGAGTTCTCCGATGCATAAATAGAGTACTAAATCTTTTAAATTTTCTTCCACAGGTTTCACAGATGTACTGTGATTCGGAATCTGGTTGATGTGATTTCATATGATCTGGCAGAGATCTCTTTTTATAGAGTTTTTTACAAACATTACATTGATATGCAAGTAAATTGTTGGGACCAACAATCTGTTTGTAATATTTTTCATAATCATGCTTCTCTTTGTTTTCTAAGTATTGTTTTAGAGCCGTTACTGCTTCAGGGTCGTATGCTAAGAGTTCAACTTCATCAGGTAAAGATTGTTCTTCAGTTACGTGTTTTTCTTGATGTATTGTGTTGTCTAATATTTTATCTTGCTTCAATGAGTCTGTAGAGCCATGAGGATATGATATTGGAATTGTTGTATATTTAGGAGAATTTAAGATCAGTGGTTTTAATTTTAATTGAGTTTCCTTAGCTGTGATTCTGAATTTAATCGCCGTTTTAAGCGAATATAAACAGGATTGACACAGGTGTTGTGGACAATTATCATCTTCAGCTACCTCAATGTCACAAATCCATTTCAAATAAAGAGATATTGGTATAGAATAAGTTCTACTAAATATTGGATGTGTACCATCCTGTAGGCATATTCTGCATGTTGGATGCACTACTTCAGATACTTCAAACGTAATTTCGTTAGTATTCGGTGGAGATGGAGAATCCTTTTTTAGAAGCTTTTTGGTTTCTTCTGTTTTCTTTCGATTTCTTTCACTTGAGCGTGCATTTTGTAACAGCCTAATAAGGTGGTAAGTTGAGACCATCGCTACTATACGTGTTACAGGATGGTTTTATGGTTCTCGTTGTAATTAAATCACAGAATTACCTACATAGGTACCTACACAATACACATTGATATATTCAACTCGTTATTTTTGTGTTTACTAGGGATGAAACGATACGAGTAATTACTTGATACTTTTCTTTCGAAATCGTGTAGGTACTTTTGGTATCGATACTTTACAACTGAGTATCGAGTATGGAAATTATCAAATATACTCGTATCATTTCGTTTACTCATTAATATTCATGAAACACTAGGTTTAAATCCCGTTTTACGTTCTTTGTTGGCAACAAGCAACCATGCTTACTTGTTATTTTTAGATAACTTTTCTATCCACACTGTTTTGGCATCCTTATTGCTTGTTTCACACGCTCACTGTTCGCATTTGGGTAAATTAGTATCATGAAATTACAATGAGGCGTTTTCCGACGAGACGAAAGGATATGGTTTAATAAAACGATAATAGGAGGCTCTTGTAGGTCTTTCACTTTGTTGTCTAAAGCGGTCGACATAATGGGACTCAATTCATTCAATTTGCGAAACACGACTTCTAGTAATAAATGATAAACTACTTTATCCATGTACGCATTTTATTCGAATGAAAACTATATCAAAACATGCAAATTTCAAAACAAATTTGTAAACCGTTGTCGTATCAGTGTTGCGATTTATATCTTTGAATTTTCCTTCTACTTTGGCTTAGTTGGTGTCTATTGAATCGGGAGTTCTAAAGATTTTTGAAGTGAAAACTTCTTTAGGCGCGCCTAGACAGATATTTCGTGCGCTGTGAATTGGGTTCTAGCATCACGCTCGGGTATGATAAGAAATCTTCGGGTAAACTCGGGACCATGGCTATTGGCCATTTAGAAATGCGTCAGCCAATGGCAAATGCTGAAAGGGTGTGACCTTGGCATCATGCCATGGCCATCTAGATGCATCAGCCAATAGGAAATGCTCACGCATTTCTAGATGGCCATGCCATGATTTGAGGATGAATATGGACAAGACGAAGGTCATGTCAAATGTTCATGTCTCACCTGTACCGGTTAATGTTGGGAATACCGCACTCGAAGTTGCTGACGAATACGTCTACCTGGGTCAAAAGATCCAATTAGGTAGATCCTACTTCGACAAAGAGGTCCAGCGAAGAATCCAACTCGGATGGGCAGCGTTCGGGAAACTTCGGCACATCTTTGAGTCCAAAATACCCCAATGCCTATAGACAAAAGTCTTTAACCAGTGCGTGTTGCCAGTGATGGCTTATGGAACTGAGACGTGGTCCTTAACTGTGGGCCTCATAACAAAGCTCAAAGTCACACAGCGAGCTATGGAGAGAGCTATGCTCGGAGTCTCTTTGCGCGACAGAATCCGTAATGAGGATATTCGCAAAAGAACGAAAGTGGCCGACATAGCTCAAAGAGTAAGCAAGCTGAAGTGGCAATGGGCAGGCCACATCGCTCGCAGAACTGACAACCGATGGGGAAGAAAGGTTCTCGAGTGGCGACCACGAACCGGAAGACGCAGTGTTGGACGGCCTCCCACTAGATGGACAGATGACCTAACAAAGGTCGCTGGAAACCGCTGGTTGCAGGTTGCGCGGGACCGTTCGTTGTGGAAATCTAGGGGGGAGGCCTATGTTCAGCTGTGGACGTCTTGCGACTGATGATGATGATGATGCCATGATTCCCAGGCCACGCCCTCCGGTTACACACGTGTAGTTTCCAAAGTAAGCTATCAAATTCTGAGTTATAAGTTTTCACTTCTATCGGCAGTTCCTATGACTGCCAATTTTTTACTGAAAATGGATTGTGATCGGTAACTGTTTTTTATTACATTATCAACTTAATTAGCTACTTAATTCCCAATATTTTAAGAGTTTAACACAAAAGGTAAGAAGAAAAATTGTTTCAGTATGAAATTCCTTTATGTATTTAGGGGTTTTTATAGAAGGTATAACAAACTAATCAGCTGAGCTAAGAAGAAAATTATAATTTAAGTGTCTAAAATAAATAATTGATGTGTTTACGAAATCTCTAAAATTTTAATAATTTAGATTAGACTTTTTCCATGAAAATAGGGAAGGGTTTCATTGTGATTACACTTTTGAGAGTCTATGGTAGAGACAGATCTTGCTGAATCTACACTATCGCCATCTAGTGCGTACGGTGGAACTATTTTTGTCTCGTCGGAAACGTCCTCATTACATACTTGGCAACCCAACCTTTTTTTTTTTGTGGGGGAAATACATTTATTCATTTATGTTTCCTCACCATGCAGGGACATAGTGAGGTATGTCGGGCTCGACACCATGGCAACGACAGACATGGTGCCCCTACCGACTAAAACCCCCACAGATTTCTCCTGCATGGTCAGGGGTCAGGGTCGCGGGGTCGCTTTTCGCATTTCCGTCAACGACCCTGGCCCTGGCAACCTACGCAAGTGCAACTGGACGGCGTGGTCATGAGTATGATCATTGTCCCGAGTTTACCCGAAGGTTTCTTATCATTGCCGAGCGTAATGCTAGAATTCCATTCACAGCCCACGAAAAATCTGTCAGTGACGCGCCAAAAGAAGTATTAAATTAATTTTGTTTTAATTTTATTACCTAATTCGATTTTTTCTCAAACTCTATCGATTTGAGTAAGTACCGATACTTGTCCATCGAGCACGAGTAGATATCGATATTTCACGAACGATACCATATCGAGTAAAACTAACAATACTCCGGAGGTATAGTTTCATCCCTAGCATTGACATCACAATCTTTTTTAAATTTATTCTTGGCTATGGATACTAGTGTTTCAGCCGTCACAAACACAAAAGATGGTCAGTGCTGTCAGAGGCCTATTTCAGTTTGTTTCCCCAAAATGTTCTCGAAGGTCCTAAAAAACGGGTTTTCAAATAAAAAAAACTCTAAAATGTATTTAACATCTATTTGCTCATAACACACATTTTTACGCTGTGAACCGTGTTAATTTCTCTCGAATATGTTCTCGAAATCCCCTCTCAAAACAGATTTTCCAGAAAAAAATTGGCAGTCATAGGAATTGCCGATAGAAGTGAAAACTTATTATTTGATATTTTACTCTGGAAACTACGCGGGTGAAACCGGAGGGCGTGACAATGAGTATGGCCATCTACATCTGACTGATCAATGTTGACGTATTTCTAGATTGTCAATGGCCATGGTCCCGAGTTTACCCGAAGATTTCTTATCATTACCGAGCGTGACGCTAGAATTCAATTCACAGCCCAAGAAAAATCTGTCTGTGGCGCACCAAAAGAAGTTTTCACTTCAAAGAGTATTAAGCTCTCTTCAGATAGAAGCGGGAAGTACAGGAAAGCGATCGCGATCCGGGACAGATTTTTTTTGTAACATTCGAATTTATTTTTTTGTAATATTACCTGACACACCGGCGCGGCCGGATCGCGTCCGCTTGTTATGTGTCAGGTTGCATACAAATTCGAATATGTATTACAAAAAAAATCCCGTCCCCGATCGCGATCGCTTTCCCGCCTGTGAGGCCGATTTCGGATATCGGCCGCCAACTCATAGACGCAACTTTAGCGTTAATTAATGGGAGCCCTAAGTGCTATATTATGTACTATAGCTACTATACTCATAGTTGAGGGCTATGGTGAAGACCTAGTTGTCACCCACTCTATTCTGTATTTATGATGCCAATGCAGCGCATAATAGAAATGCGTCAGCATTTTAGATGGATGACCATCTAGAATGCTGACGCATTTCTATTATGCGGGTAAAACCGGAGGGCGTGGCCATGAGCTCATGGCCACGCCCTCCAGTTTTACCCGCGTAGTTTCCAAAGTAATATTTTTTTTACTGTAGGGTTCCACCAAGTAGTTATATCGTTTTACAAAAGGGTCACCAAAAAAGATTGAGGAACGCAGTTGTACATGCATAATCAAAAGACAAGGTGCCCCCCGGGAATAATTCAAAAGTAAAAAATAAGGACCATCCTAGTGAGTAGGGTATGTAAGTATGTATTACCCGAAGGTGTTCAAATCATGAAACATGTTATACCCAATGCCCAATATATGAATTCCGTAACTGTTCCGAAACTGGGGAAAACAATATTTGGATTCTAGGAAAAAGTCAAAATGTATAAATGAAACAAGTTTTATTACATTTTTCGAGTCTTTAGTTCACTTAACCTAAACTTTTCAATCAGACTTTTCAATCATAAAAAATAACAAAAAAATAATAATTAGGTACTTACTTAACAGTCATCAGTCAACAACATTACAACACTTAGGTATAGTAGCCGGCTAGCCGGCAAACAAGTTGACCCAAAATTGACGAGGAAAGGGAAAGTTCGCGCATGTACTCTTCCACCAAAGAGACCTTAAAAACGTTTCTGCGCAGCCATGCGCAGTTAACTTCATTGGGTCAACTTGTTTGCCGGCAGCTATAATAGGGCGTTTTCAAGATTTAAAAAGACCTGTCAAATACAGTCCACAATTTCACCACAGGTGGCGCCAATGTTTTAGTCTGTTAGAGAAATTTCACAAAAAGAAACAGCGGTGCCACACTTGGCAAAATTTAGATAAGTTGAATGAAAACTTAAAAAATAATCAGAATACAACATTATTTTTTTACAAGAGCTGAGCATTCGTGTTGATGTGTGTCTATGCATCATGGTCGCGATCAAAATCAGGTTAGGTAGTAGTCAAAATATCGATATCTGATACGATATAATATATTATGAAGTGTTTCAACCCAGAATTGAAATATCGGAAAAATCTTTACGAGATTTCAGTACCTATAGCAAATTTCAGAATTACGGATTACATGCCCTAATGGTGAGGCCTCCAGATTGGACCACAATATTCCAAAATGCTTAACTCTTTACCAAATATTAATTAGTAATCCCAACATTATTTACGCCTTTTTTGTAATATTGTCTATGTGAGGTATAAAAGTAAATTTTCATGGCGATCTTTTAGGTCCACAGTTGACGGAGAAATTGGTGAACATGCATAGAAAAAAAAAGCAAATTATACAGTCGAATGTACAACCTCCTCCTTTTTTGAAGTCAGTTAAACAGCACGTGCTACACAAACGCCTGTTTTATGACTAAGGTCGATTAGGTTCATGGGCCTGATTTGAGTGGTCCACGTTGAGTAGCTAGTCTGATTGGTATCTTCCCACTCTTATACTATCTACCTATCAAACTACCTATCAAAGATTTTTAACAGACTTCAAGAGAGAAGGAAGTTCTATGTTCGACTGCATTTTTTTGTCAATATATTTTAAGTTCATACTGTTTTATATTCCGTTGATCCTTATTTGTAGTTTATATTGGAATTATACATTTTTCAAGCATTTGGGTTCTTTATATTGATAGTAAGGCACTTCAAATGATAGGCTTTTCTACAATAAATACATGTTCATAGTTGTCATTGACTGGGCCCAATATGCTGAGTGCGAGTTTTATGGACAACGTAACGCGTTTTATCGCATCGTACAAAGATATGTATAGTGCGTCTAGCGGCGCTGAAGTTTTTCATACTAATGTTATCTTTACGCGCTTATGCTCTGGGTTCCTAGGATAGCGGTGCCGTAATATAACGGACGTAAAAAGACGGCCGTCTTTACGGTGACGACATTTGGAAAGTTCCACTGCCGCTATATTACGCCGTCAGCCAGCAACCTCAACAAGCAGGAGAGAAAAAGAAGGACCTTGATTTAATCAAGTATGATATAATATAGCTTTAATCATTTACGGAGGATAAACTATTAAAAGAGGAAAAGAATCGTAGGGTAGAATATAATTTATTCAAATCGATGTTAAAGAAGGCGCATTTGAAATTTTAGTACGTCGTCGCAGCTCCAGTTGGTATTAAAACTCATTTTGTACGTCGTACGGACGTCGGTCCAGTCAAAAAAACTCAAAATATATCGATATGGCTTCGCCGCTATACAATTACGTTGAAAGAAAACGTTCAGCAACTATCGGACACCGTCAAGACGGCCGTCATTCAAATAACGGCACCGCTTTTTGACGTTACGTTGTTAAACACCGTCCTCTAGGAAACCGTGCCATTTGGTTTACATAGACAACGTTCTAGTGACGTCATTCACCGCTATATGACGGCCGCTATTTAGCGGCACCGCTATCCTAGGAACCCAGAGCATTACGGTAGAATGCGTTTTGTTGTTGATATAATTTATGTTCTCCGAAAAACAAAAATTCTTCAATTTAAAATTAAATTCAGACACTCGACCAAATTTATGAAATTTTGTCGGTTTGGAAGCAATCACAAAGTCATCGAGGTACGAGAATATACGAAAGTAAATTTTAGTTGTTTTTTGTTCATATTTAAAAAAACACCACACCGATTTCGACAACATTTTTACGGGACCACCTCTGAACTATGTGCAACTAAACAAAAAAGGACTATCAAAATTGATTCACAAAAAATTGGCGGAGCTATCGCGTAACATACATACAAAAAAAAGGCATGGTGTAATAGGACACCAGGTAGGAACCAACGAACTAAGTTCCTTCGGATACAACACAAATAGGATTCGGATAGAAGCAACACAAATATTACTTAATTTTATTCTAACTCAACTTAGTCGCTAAGGACTGAATTCTAATGATAAACTGAAGTGTAATGTGTAATAACATTCAGTAAGCATACGAAATTCAAGAGCAAGGATTGTTTTAATTTTGCCAAGTGTAATAAGCCGTTTAAGTACGAGTAAAACCTTATATTTGCGAGTAAAATGATAACTTCTTACGTGTTTTATGTCAGCAATCGTTGCATAACTCAGAAACAGGAATACATAAGGACGCGTTATAATGTCGGCAGGAGTCTGTTCGGAATTTCAATTACGCGAAATTTTCCGTTAATACAGTGAAAATAAAGCTTCATTTGGCCTGTTTTTACTTAACTTTTACATAACACTTCAGTTATATATTTTCTTACGGTTTTAGTCTCACTCTCTTTTCATTCGATTCGGTCGCCTAGCAAAATCCGTATCTCCTCTAGGCCTGGCGTAAGGAACTCCGTTCCAAAAAAGGACATAAAACCGTATTGAGAATCTCCTCCTGTTTTGAAATTAGTTAAAACTCGCACTCACCATACAGGACGTAATTATTTCAGACATCAGTCCATAGTGGAAAAGTAAATCAGATAAATATTACATAACATTTTAAAAACAAGAAAATGTTTATTATACAAAATTTAAAGCTCTACTTACGAGCCCTATGTTACTCAATTCAATTACTCACTAAATGTCTTTGGATCGGACAATCAGGTTTGTTAGATATAGTGTAAAGGATACTGTTACGACAGTCACGTATTCTGCTTAATAAGCAATGCGCTTTTTTCCTCATGATGGCATGAAAGCCATCAATGTGCGCTTGAGTGAACATTCCTGAAGCACTACAGAAGCGTGGCAGACCCAACAACATCCTAAACCCTTACAATGCTCTGCGTTCACTTTCTGTGTCCTTATCATCTTTGAGATCATCTATCACTATGTGACCAAGGTATTTAATACTACAGACTAATTTTAAAAGGCTCCTGTTTTTCACAGTATGGGAGGAACGCAATGAGGACAATTGGTCTTAACTTTGAACAACATTACTTCACTTTTCTTGCTCGCAAGCCGTGTTCTGCTGCGTATCTCTTGCAACACTTCAGTAACTTAGATATACTAATATCACTGGTCGATGGGCTCAGCAACACTATATCATCAGCATAACTGATATTGTTCATGTTAACATCATCTATGTAGCATCCATCATGACCATTGCTGAGCTTAACAAGCAGCTCGTTGTCATATAAATTAAATAGTTTTGGAGATGCCAAACCACCATGCCAGACACCACATTCCAAAATATACTCTTCTGACATATCATTTGCCTATTTTGCTAGATTTTTTTTAAATAAAGAGTGACGAGACGAGCAGGACATGTGCCTGATGGTAAGCAACATGCCTGCCACATACAGCACAGCTATTGGAACATGAAGAGTACAAATCATACCTAGCACTGTACTGCGCTCGTCACCCAGAGATCTAAGTTGTTATATCTCTAAGCCCTGTAATTTCTCTGGAAACATTGCCCTTCAAACCGAAACACAGTAATGTTTGCACATTACTGCTTGGGGGTAGAATAACTGGCAAAGGTGTGGTACTTCACCAGGCGGAATCTACTAAGAGTCCTACCACTACAAAAGTTGCTTGCCATACCATGTTTTGAATATATTCGTTAGTTCTATTGGCAACTTTATACCATGTAGCTTTTCCCATAGTTTGGCGTATACCACAAGATCAAAAGCTTTGGACAAATCTAAAATGCAAACATAACCAGAGTTTTTCTATTTGTGTAGTATTAGATAGTATGCTTGATAGCCATGATAGCAGTTTCAGCTTTGAAGCCAAACTGAGCGTCATGTAAATTTAACAAGTGGCTTGTGAGATTGGTCTATATATATTATTATAGACTATATTGGTATAGACTCTATAGTTTGATACATCTGATATATCTCCGGATTTATTTTTCAATATGGGTACTACTATCTTTTTCAATAAGAGGCAAGAAGATAACTTGGGCAGAATGAGAAAAACCTAGACAAACTCCTAGATAAATGCGGACCGGCCCAGTCTAAATGTTCGACACTGAGTCCATCGTGACCAGGAGATTTTCCTCTCTTTTTGTTGTCAATTATTTGTCTTATTCGTTTCCTTGTAAACTTGATGGTGAGGGCCCTACCACCGGATATAACTTTGTACTACCAATTTTAAGCTGCGTCAACAACATTACTGTTCAAATCTGCATCAAAACTCTACAAGAATAAAATAAATGATAGGACTATTTCATCAGAAGGCTTAATAAATTTGTGTTGGGGGTAGGTACATTATAGTAATTATTTGGCAAATAATGTATTTGTCCCAATATATGAGCAGAGTGATTTATTTAGTCAATTGTACTCACAGTTGCAAGTTATTTTCCGTTTTAACGCAATATGTTGTGAACTGTGATCTAGGTCTAGGCTACTCGATGGTGTACAACTGCAAGTATCTATACAACTTTTAACACTTTATTTTTTATTTTAATGCGATAAACTTTAGAAACATACAGTAAACTATTAAAGTGACAGCAGACTTAGTTAATTTTCTCCGAAAAAAAAACAAAAACCGACTTCAATTTTGATATTGCGCGAAATCGCCTTATTGTAGCAGAATTTTGAGGGTTTCCTTCGATTTCTCAGGGTGTCACCATCAGTTCCTGACTTGGTGCTCATGGGACCACCACGACAGTATCCTCTTACAAATAAAATAAAGTGGCCAAGTGCGAGTTGGACTCGCCCATGAAGGGTTCCGTTGCAGCAAGTAACATAATATACATAGTACACATAGTTCGTTGTAACTTTGATCGAAGTTTTAATAATAGTGTATTTATGACGTATTAAAAAAACTACTCATCAGATCGAGTTCAAACCAATTTTCGTTAGTAGTTTACATGGTAATGTACATCATATAGATAGAAACTCTTTATTGTGACACGAAAAATAACTTAAAATATTACAGAGACACACTTATAAACTAGCGCCACAAATGGCGGCCTTATTGCTGAGAGCAATCTCTTCCAGGCAACCAGCTCATATATTTTTTTTAGTTTTTTCATTCTCTTACTTTAGAAGTTAGAGGGGGGGGGGGGGTACACATTTTACCACTCTGGAAGTGTCTCTCGCGCAAATTATTCAGTGTAGACAAAATCTATATTAGAAACCTCAACATCATTTTTGAAAACCTATCGATAGACACCCCACACGTGTAGGTTTGATGAAAAAAAAAATGTTGAGTTTCAGTTCTCAGTATGGGGAGCAACCCTAATTTTTCTTTTTTTTGTAAAAATCTTAATGACATCACAGAACTCTACTTATCAAGTTTCAACAGTGTAGTTCTCATAGTTTCGGCAAAAAGTGGCTGTGACATACATACGGACGGACAGACAGACAGACATGACGAATCTATAAGGGTTCCGTTTTTACGTTTTACGGAACCCTAAAAATCAATTTTGAAAATCGGTACTCAATTGACGGAGAAGTCGGGTGAAAAAAATTTTTTTAATTTTGTAAACATACATAAGTACATAAAAAAAAAATATACAGTCAAACACAGTAGTTCCTCCTTTTTTGAAAAAAAAAGGTAAAAAAATATTTATGGTGGTTGCCTTCCAGTAGTCACTGCTACAGCGAATTTTGGGCAAGCGCAGAAAGTGCAGAGCCTTACTAAGCTGATCTTATCATACTCAACGAGTAATAGACCTCGTGCGGCGACTAACGCAAAGGCACTTATAATACAAGGCACAAATAATACTATCTCGGCTTGGGCAGCCGTATTAGGGAGTATCAAGGAACATCTGTTTCTTTCATCATCCCAGAAGATGAGGCTCTAGTGGGGACTATCTAGTACCAGCCGACTTGTAGCCTTGTAGCCGGTGTGTAGAACTAATATACTATTTTAGATTATTATCTGATATTTGCTGACTTATTGGGGGATGGACGGATACGAGACCACGTGATACTGAGTCTTTGTGATACTGTGCTGCTATGGGTAGGCATGTTGCTTACCATTAGGAATATGTTCTGTTCGTATCGACACTGTATACAATAAAAAAAACAATAGCAAAATACACAAGAGCTAAATAGTAAATTAATAGTAAACACACAAGAGCTGTGTTCCCACTGAAGGATAGAAAACTCACTAATAAACTCCAAAATTTATAAAGATCAGGGTACTGACTCTGAACGCAATCCGAAAGACTCCAATTCGGAATGACAAACCTGATCTCTGTCATTCTAAATGGTTATGACAAACATTGAGAGAAATCAATCCAACTGGGTTAAGAATTGCTACGCAGATCTCCGTCTGATGATACGCCTGACACAGCCTACTGTGAGTTAAACTACCATCTTCACAACCAGGCTGTCACCAGGAGAATGAAACTGTGGGGCAGTGCAGCACATGCTCGTATGCTGTGAGGCCAGAGTAAGCATAAGATTGAGATCAGGACTTCTTGAGAAAGTCCAAATCAAGTATGCCGAAACACAAAACCTGATGTAATGGGAGTGGAACAGGTATGCCAGCGACCCAAGACCGATTTTAAAGAGGTCAGCTGGTTTGGTTTGGTTGTGGTGGCATGTGGTGTGGCCCATAGCAACCCAAGCATAGACCAACCCCACAATCGGGACAATGTATGCGAGTGTCTTTTCTTTTTTTGTTTAAATGCCAACACCTAAAACACTTTTTTCGTTTGATGATCCCATCATCACCTCGTTCTAATTCCTTTGGCATATGAGTGCGGGACTGGGGAGAAGTTCCTTTAGTTTTTGGAGGAAGCAGGCCAGATATAACTGTATCTCTAAATACTTGAAAAGATTCAGTTTTGCCTGTGCCTGCTTTGTATAGAAAATAAGCGTTGACAAACATCATTTGGAACAAATGTATTCCTATTTTTTTGTACCGCTGATTCATTTGAAGCTCACAGGGGTAGTCTGCAAGCATTTGGTCGTGCCGATCTACCCCTTTCATAAATTTATTGTATTGTATAATTATGTTCGGCTTAGATACGTCACAACCATGCCTAGTTGTGGTAACTTTCAGCTTAGGGGTGTGTTCAGTGGAAATAATTAACATGTCTCTTTTACCCATTTCATTCCACTTCATGACCCATACACCCTTGGTATTTTTTCTATAAATGCTACTACCTTTGGATAGTTTTTTTGTGGTAACTGCTGCTGGATTTCCTTTCCTGTTTGGGAGTAATGGGCCTGTGCAGTATGTTTTTTTGGATAGTAATATTTCCGCAAGGTTCACACTGTTACAAAATTTATTCATATACAGTGAGTGACCAGCATTTAAAAAATCTGTACATAATTTGAGGACGATTTTCTTCTCATGGCCACGGCCGGTACCTCCGATTTCATTATCTGCTGACCCTTTGTACATATGGATTCTATGTACAAGCCTAGAGTCAGCGAGTATGTGAAACTTTACACCAGACTTATTATTTTTAATGCATTGTCGTACCGAAAATCGCCCTTTAAACAAAACTATGGACTCATCAATAGCAAGTTCCTTTTCAGGGTATATAACATTTTTCATTGTAGAATTGAAATATGTGACTAAATCATCCACCTTATCAAAAAAGTTGTTTATGTTAGTGTTACTTTTAAAATATAACATTCTGAATATTAGCAAAAATCTGTTTCTGCTCATATATTGAGTCAAATTAAATTTAACAAAATGAGATTTGGCCCAATAATCATTTATTTTATTCCTGCGGACTGACCCCATGAAGAGCAAAATCCCTAAAAATTTATACATTTCCTCCGCAGATGTATTCTTCCATCTATTTAATCGGCTGTCTGGTTTGTAGCCTTTAGCCAAAATTTTGCTGGCATGATGGTTCGTATTTGTGGCTAGCATAGTTAAAAATTGAAGATTAAAAAATATCTTAAAATAATCCATAGCTGTCATACTAGGAGCGTCCTGTATCAAAATACCTGGCAGGCTAGTTAACGGGAAACTCGGAGGGGTTGCGTCTTCTTCTGTCCAGCCATCACCTGGAGCCGCTTCAACATCCATTGCAGTGCAACTCTGACTATTATCTGAGTCATCATAGTCGCTTGATCTGTAAACATTATATTCTGATAATTTATTTAAGGATATAAAAGAAACTTACTATGTTTGTATAAAATATGAAATACAATTGGTTGTCAAAGTCATAGTTATAAATAATTTTTTACCTTCCCCAATAATCAGAGTCTGACGATGATGACGTCTGAGATGTGGAGACAGGACGGTGTCTGTGGCCACGTGCCCGCCTTTCAATCAGGTGCTGATCTGATTCCTCTTCTTCACACATCATGGCAATATTTTCGACGATATTCACCTTTAGGAAGAAAGTGGTTCTTTATAGTCTAATTAAATGTATTATGTCATGCTCCTCATGGATCAACAAATGAGATAGAGATACATTTGCGGTCAGCCGTGCAAACGAGAAAACAATAATTCTCAGTGCCAAGTACACATTCTCTAACAAATATTCTAAAGCAGAACATTGCTCTTCCGCAACTATGCAGTAAGTATGTACCTATACTCATAATCATAATAAAATAGCATAAAAAATTACATGTTACTGCTCTGTCCTTTGCTTTAATTAACCCACATTTAGGAAGTTTAACGAACAAACTAATTATCAATATAAGTTAAAATATAATTTATACATATTTATGTACTTACAAACAAAAAACAAATGCCAGTCGTGGTTAGGTAGATTTTGTTTCACGTGTGGAGTAACAAGATAGAATTAACTTCCTAGCTTCCATTTATAAGTTGTACATCTGAGTATTATAATAGAAAAAACTAATAGAAGTAATCAAACACCACGTGAAGCACAAAATAAATTTTCTCTGAGCTGCGAGCTGTAGCACAAAGTCTCAAAATCAGAAAATCACATGAAACCGGTACGGTAAAACGTAAACAAGCTAAACAAGTAAGCTTTTTTTCTTTTTTTTTATTCATGACCATGGATACTGAGTCCTTCAGTCGAAGTCTTATAAAAAACAAGTAAGCACGTAAGCAGTGTTGTCAGAAGAGCAACACAATTTCCCCCCAAAATGTTCTCGAAACCCCCCCCAAAAAACGGGTTTTCTAGAAAAAACCCCCATAGTAAATTATGCATTAATTTGCTCCTAAAACACAATTGTACGACCATCTCAATTTCTCTCCAAAATGTTCCCAAAATTCCCCCAAAAAACAGGGTTTCAAGAAAAAAACCCCCAAAACAGAAAAAACTCTGAAAACACAATATAACGCTTTTCAGAAATATTAAAATATTAATTTAAATATTAATTGGACAATTCAAACACAACACCATCTGACCCCAAACTAAGCAAAGCTTGTATGATGGCGGCCAGATAGCTGATATAATACTTATATAGTTTTAAATACATACTTATTTTACATAGAAACACCCAGACACAGTGCAAACATTTGAATTCATCACACAAATATTTGCACTGGGTGGGGATCGAACCCACGACCCTCGGTTTTGCAAGCAGAGCTACTACCCACTAAGCCACGAGGCCAGTCAATATCCATACATTAATAATAATATCGACAAGTTCACATAATTAAGACATGGCGATTAAAATTTTGTACTAAGTTCACTGGGATAAGTGCCCTATTCGCTAAAACAATGCAAAATTCGGTAGTGAAAAATCCCCAATTTCCCCACAAGCTATCCCCCCCACCCCCCCGTAAATCTCTCCAAAGATTTTGTCCCCCCCAAATTTCCCCCCGTGGCTTTCAAAAACCCCCAAATTTGGGGGGAAAACCCCCTAATCTGGCAACAGTGCAAGCAAGAGACTAAAGCTGCCTATACACTTTTATCTAGAGTCTTAGTTGCAGTGTTGCCGTTCTAGCGACTTTGTCGCTAGCTCTAGCGAAATTTATGAGTGGTTAGCGGCTAAAAAAATGAGTTAGCGATAAAAAAATATTTAGAGACTTCTATTCTAGGGATTTATGTGATTTTGCTATCACAATATTGTCACTTCCGCACTCAAATGCAGAAATAGAAAGAGTTTTTAGTACTATGAATATTGTAAAGAGCAAACTCCGAAATAAAATTTCAGAAAAAACTTTGAATTCCATTTTACTCATCAGAAACCAACTAAAAAATCAAAATAAAGATTGCTCGAGTTACGACCTGCCAGATGAAGTAATTAATCAAGTCGGATAACCAACGCCCAAAGTAGCTGGTGTAGGCATTGGAGAAGCCTCCACTTCCAGTGCCGGCGATACTGAAGATCCTGTTGACTTATGTTTTGATTTTGAATTATAGGTACTTAATATGTAACTTAATACACTATAATATTGATAAAAATTATATAATGATATAATATTTGTCGGCGGACAGTGTCTCGCCATCATCATCAGTAATCGCATTCTTCTGCTGTGGGCGTAGCCAATGGGTAGTGTTAGATGAAAACTCGCAAACACAATAGGATTTATTAAGTACAGGTAACAAAGTAGGTATCACAGGCAGTTTAACAAAGTACATATCGTAGAACGCGCGATGGTTCAAGCTCAACCGCTCTGGCCAACCGCCGCACGAGAAGTCTCGTGCGCTCCGCTCGGCCGGGGGAATGTTGACTCATCGAACGCCGACAGGTGGCGCTTGCGTCCCGGACACGACTCGATTGTAACTCGATTGCGACTCGATTCCGACATATTAATAAAATTATTCAGCGATCACCGTATTGTAAGAGGCACGCTGAATCTAAACATTAAGTTCGAAAGATCACGTCTAATGAAGTCCACGCTCCGACCAAATTATGCTCAAATCGAAGATCCCGACAACTTTCAACTCGAACTTCAAAATCGCTTCGAAGCCTTAGATGAATGCGTAACGGCGGATGAAATAAACGACAGGCTGGTGGAAACTGTTCAAGCAGTCGGCAGGGAATTTTATAAGAGCCGACGCCAGAATAGAACCCAAAAGCTCTCCGATCATACTCTGAATCTCATGGCGGTTAGGCGAGATATGCGATTGCAGTCTTCGGTCGACATGACGGTATACAGACGGCTCAATAGACAGATTTCTACTTGTGTGCGACGCGACATACGCTGCTTCAATACTTCGTGTATTGAAGAAGCGATTAAGCGGAATAAAGGCTCGAAAGTGTTCGCAAGAAATCTGTCTCTTGGGCAAAGTCAATTGACCAAACTGAAGACCGACAGTGGTAACGTCGTCTCGTCGAGGGCCGAGATTTTGGAGGAGATTGAGAGGTTCTATGAACAGTTATACACCTCTACGCAAACACGACCTGTCGTTAGCATGGCAAAAGACCCAAGAGCCAAGCTGACCCGACACTTTACCGAAGACATCCCGGAAGTCAGCCTGTATGAGATTAGGATGGCCCTCAAACAACTTAAGAACAACAAGGCACCTGGCGACGACGGAATTACGACTGAGCTTCTGAGAGCGGGTGGAAAACCGGTACTTAAAGTCCTCCAGAAGCTGTTCGACTCCGTCATACTTGACGGTAATACGCCAGAAGCGTGGAGCAGAAGTGTGGTGGTGCTCTTCTTCAAAAAAGGTGACAACACCTTGTTGAAGAACTACAGACCCATCTCACTTCTGAGCCACGTTTATAAGTTGTTTTCGAGGGTAATCACGAATCGTCTCGCACGCAGGTTTGACGACTTCCAGCCACCCGAACAAGCCGGTTTCCGAAAAGGCTATAGTACCGTAGACCACATACATACGCTTCGGCAGATTATACAGAAAACCGAGGAGTATAATCGGCCACTATGTATAGCGTATGTGGACTATGAGAAAGCCTTCGATTCCATCGAGACCTGGGCATTGCTTCAGTCTCTCCAGCGATGCCGCATGGACTATCGCTATATCGAAGTGTTGAGGTGCATTTACAGCAAAGCCACAATGTCTGTCCGATTACAGGACCAGTGCACAAAACATATCCGGCTACAGAAAGGCGTGAGACAGGGAGATGTTATATCTCCGAAACTGTTCACTGCCGCGCTGGAAGATGTTTTCAAGCTACTGGACTGGAACGGACATGGCATCAATGTCAGCGGCGAATGCATCACTCACCTTCGGTTTGCCGACGATATAGTCATTGTGGCGGAGTCGATGGAGGACCTCGGTGCTATGCTCAGGGACCTCAGTAGAGTATCCCAACAGGTAGGTTTGAGGATGAATATGGACAAGACGAAGGTCATGTCAAATGTTCATGTCTCACCTGTACCGGTTATTGTTGGGAATACCACACTCGAAGTTGTTGACGAATACGTCTACCTGGGTCAAAAGATCCAATTGGGTAGATCCAACTTCGACAAAGAGGTCCAGCGAAGAATCCAACTCGGATGGGCAGCGTTCGGGAAACTACGGCACATCTTGGAGTCCAAAATACCCCAATGCTTGAAGACGAAAGTCTTCAATCAGTGCGTGTTGCCAGTGATGACTTATGGAACTGAGACGTGGTCCTTAACTGTGGGCCTCATAACAAAGCTCAAAGTCACACAGCGAGCTATGGAGCGAGCTATGCTCGGAGTCTCTTTGCGCGACAGAATCCGTAATGAGGATATTCGCAAAAGAACTAAAGTAGCCGACGTATCTCGAAGAGTAGCTAAGCTGAAGTGGCAATGGGCAGGCCACATCGCTCGCAGAACTGACAACCGATGGGGAAGAAAGGTTCTCGAGTGGCGACCACGAACCGGAAGACGCAGTGTTGGACGGCCTCCCACTAGATGGACAGATGACCTCACGAAGGTCGCTGGAAACCGCTGGTTGCAGGTTGCGCAGGACCGTTCGTTGTGGAAATCTAGGGGGGAGGCCTATGTCCAGCAGTGGACGTCTTACGGCTGATGATGATGATGATGATGATGAATAAAATTATACGTAATTACTAGCGGCCCGTTCCAGCTTCGCTCGGATAATAACCTAGATACCAGCTGCAGCGCCATCTGCCGGGCTGATTTGTGAATCTAAACCATCGAGGGCCCTACCCAAACGCATACAAAAAAAATCATTCAAATCGGTTCAGCCGTTTAGGAGGAGTTCACTAACAACGAAAAGTGGCATTGATTTTTATATGTATAGATTAGAAAACGTAACAATTTCAAATGGGGAAGTACCACACCTTTGCCAAATATTCTACCGCCAAGCAGTAATGTGCAAACATTACTGTGTTCCGGTTTGAAGGGCAATGATTCCAGAGAAATTACAGGGCTTAGAGACATAATATCTTAGATCTCTGGGTGACGAGCGCAGTGCAGTGCTAGGTAATGATTTGAACTATCATGTTCCAATAGCTGCATGTTACTGTGCTGTGCTGTGCAGGCATGTTGCTTACCATCAGGCACATGGCCTGCTCGTCTCGTCACTCTATGCTATAAAAAAAAAAAAAAAAAAAAATGTTTTATAATGCAGAACATTTGTTGTGGTTTTTTGAATAAATATGTTGATTTTGTTTTTTTGACGTGACAACGTCTTATAATTCGATGAAGCCGGCTGCACGCCCGCAAAACATGACGTCATGTAACGTCACCGTTAGTTCGTTGTCCGTGCCATGCGGACGAAGCTGAGCGCTGAGGGCGCCACCCGCCGAGTCGAGCGGTATCACTACTCGCGCTATCAGCGTACTGATTTCTTAAGACGTTGTCACGTTTAACTATCGTCAGTAAACCGACTTTACAGACAACCATTTTTTTGGTAATATTTATTCCGAAAAATGAAAATATTTGCCAAAATTAAACGATCGGCGCCCTCTAAAAACCCCAAGATATGAGGCACGGAGTTCAAGATTAGACTTGAGCGTCAGCGATACGATTTAGCGACTTCAAATGAATTTATAAAAAAAAAATTGCCCAAATCTAGTGTAATTTTTTATATTACTAGGGACTTTTCATTTTGTAGAACGGCAACACTGCTTAGTTGCGAACTGTCTTCTAGTAGTTACCTACCTGGTATGCATTAATTTGGGGAACTAACCCGGTGGCGGATATAACCTCTACACGTGTTTAGTTTCTATCTGTTGTTTATTTGTGTTTTTTGTGTATATATAACCTGGTGAGTTGCTTAATTTATCGTAATAAGTAGCTAACAGGGGAAATGGATTCCATTTCCCCTGTTCCGGAGGCCCCGGACCTCCCTGACCCGCCTGATGAGATGGAACATGAGCAATCTACCACACGCAATGCTACAAAAAGGCCCAGAGAGATGACCACTGCAGCGGTTTCAGCTCCTAAAAAAACCATAACAAACCAGGAGTCGGCATCGCCGTCTATGCAATCTGTCTACCAACACCCTTCCTTAACCATACTAGGCATTAGGCAATACGAGGACATCGACACTGGCTCATACATTGTTCACGTGTCTCGAGTGGAGACAGACTCAACCGCAGGCACAGTCATCCGCCCTATCAAATTTGGACAGTTTGTTGCGAACAATAAATTCCAAAGCGTTTGCCGCGACGGAATTAAAAAGGTAGGCCGAAATAAAGTTTCAATCCAATTTAAAAATGCTTCTGCAGCTAACCTTTTCGTGGAAAATCCGATCCTCAAGACAAACCAATAATATTGGTTTGTCTTGAGGATATTATGATGCAGTAATCCCTACATACAATGTTACATGCATGGGAATTGTTAGGGGAGTACCAGTGGAATGGTCGATGGATGAGTTTGTTGAGTCTCTTGAAGTACCTGGGAATTCCTATGTGCTTAAGGCCAGAAGGCTAAATAGAAAAAATAAAATTGACAACATTATCAATTGGGTGGCCACTCAAACTGTTGTGCTCACCTTTAGAGGGCAACAACTACCAGAAAAAGTTTTTTCGTTCTATTCCTTACTGCCAGTGGAAGCTTATCTATCTCTCTCTCTCTCTCTCTCTATCTTCTCTCTCTTATCTCATTCTTATCTTATCTCTCTATCTCTATCTTATCTAGTTTCCTACAATTCAATGCATGAATTGCCTATGGTTCGGCCATATTAAGTCACAGTGTCGCTCTCAACCCCGTTGTTTCCGGTGCACTCAGCCCCACAGTGGTGACAGTTGTGATGTCCAAGAGTCACAGGCTACATGCCTGTACTGTCTTGCGCATCACTTTTCCACTAATAGAATTTGCCCAGAACAAGAACGCCAGCGAAATATTAAATCTTTAATGACTCGGAATGGAATCTCATACCAAGAAGCCAGCGGTCAAACGCCAAAAACGTCAAAAACATACAGCCAAATAACTAGTGACCCTACTTCATCTTATAAAAATTAAAATTCATTTATTTCAAGTAACACAAGACTCATATTCATGGATAAAAAATTAATTACGTCACATTACATTACAAATATTCTACAGTCATTAATTACACCTATTAATTATTAAATTTTACTACTGAATATTAATTACATTATTAATTATTAAATTTTACATTATATATACACTAAAATAAATATTCACACACTCAATCATTTATGTCATAGTCACCCTTGCAAACTTTAACAGCTAGATTAAGCAGTCAAATGGTCTAGTCGGGAGAACGGCGACCGCCGATCCGGAGTTCCCGGGTTCACAATCACACGCACCACTGTCCCTTCGCAGTCATGTGCGTAAAGGAAAACATCGTGAGGAAACCGAACATGTACCTAGAATCTCTCGAAGTCATGTGTCAAGACTGGGCCAGCGTGGTAGATTAAGGCCTTGACTCTCTACTTGCAAGTGAAGGCCCCGAGTCCCAGCAGTGGGAACATTTTGTGTGCTATCTATATCATGTTAGGCTGCGATCCGATTCAGTCTCTGTGTGTAACATGAAGCTGACAACAATGAGCTATGTATGGACAGTCCAGCCTCCCCGCGAGCGTGGCCAGCATGCTGTCAGAGCTCCCGCGCGCGCGTCGCACGAGCGAGCCGCATCTCTTGCGCAATGTCGCGTAGCAGTCTACACGCGCCTCCGCAAACATTGCAGACTCACTGCAATAGCGCGGGAGCCCAACCAGCATCCTGAACTTATGACCAGGATCCCCAATCTATGACTGCCACCTCCTCCAACCCTAAACCTACCACATCATATAAGAAGACCATTGTTCTAAAGACCAGACCAAAACCTCTTCCTGGAACATCATATGATAAAGCAGCCCATCAATCCATTACTGCCCAGGACCATAGCTGGGCATTAACTCGTTAATCCGTTAATCGTTAATTAACGAAGTTAACATTTTGATTAACGGATTAACTTTTAAGTTAACATTTAAAAATGTTAACGGACATGTTAACTTCCGTTAATTATGCAGAAGTCCGTTAATCGTTAATCCAATGCTTACTATTTACCGCACGGCACCAGGGCGTGGCGCAAAAAATAGGTTCAGACAAGTATGAAACGAAAAGTGCTGGACGCAGTGTGACCATATGTGGCGGATTCCTGCAATTTTGGCGTCATTTTAGCCTGTGGCATGATCGGTTAGCGTTATATGAAAACAAATATAATTTTGTTATCATAAGTCATATTTCCGATAATCTCGAGTTCTTTTTGGCTGAAAATTTGAGCATAGACATACTCGAATTTGACTGACGTTTACAATTTAGTTGAATATTTCACACATTCCTAGTAAACCAAGTAGATTATAGTAATCCATAGCTAGTGGGGAACTCCCCGATAAATTCAATCATACTTTTTCGATCGTTTATCTGTATTGTAACTTTCTTAAAATCGGTGGTAGTTAATTTCAACTAACCAAAGAAAAGTTAAATAAAATGAACAAATCAATGTATAAGAATGAAGAAATGGAGGTATACAATGAAAATTCCAGTGTTCAACATCTTACCAATATTATAAATGGCAATTTTTGGATGTTGTAATGTTTGTTGTTTCATCACGTCAGAACGTCTGGGAACAGGAAAGGATTGGGTTGAAAGAACAATGGCAGACTTTCATACTTTAAAATTGTTGAGACGAAATGATAGCGTCTATCAAAATCGTACATCAAAAATATCTTAAAATGTTGAACGTCAGTCCCTGAATAAGATATGGAAAGATTTTTGTCTTCAAAGGGCCTAGAAAAAAAGATATTTAAGTTCGAAACTTTATTAAATTCGATAAGTCACAGACTAAATAGAGAGATTTGACAGATATATTCTGTATTAGTGGCTGACATTGACATCCCAGAAAAACAATATATTTTTTTAATGTGTCGCTATAGATACTAGGTAGTTCTTCAGCCGCAGTGACATAGGAGAATTTCTGATGTTGCCATAACATTAAAATAAGATTATACCAATTGTTTTAACATTGATTATTAATATTGCGGAAAGAAGTTTAAGGGCGTCCGCTGCGTTAAGCGGGCGTCAGTCGCGGGTGTCCGTCGCGGGGACCCGCGCCGTGCTCCGTCGCGGACAAATTTACCCGTGGCGGACGTCAGCGACGGACTCCCGCCTCTCGCAGCGCCGCCAGTACAATTTGGATAGCACGGGTGTACAGTCGATATCATGGATTATTTGTTGATATACTACCTAGCCAAAAAACGACGTAGACAAGAGCGACAGCCAATCAGCCCATATGTCACGTCTAGATTGTTGTGTGGAGAATTTGTATCCAAGTTTACGTTATTAGGAGAAGATGCGAAGAAATTTATTAGTTATTTTAAAATGTCAACGTCTACATTTGACGAATTATTTTTAACAAAGTACATTCTCTTTACATAAGCCATTAGACATATCCCATAAAACGGGGCGACTTTGGACTTCTAAAATGACAATCAATAATACTCATTGTTATCAAATTATGGAATAGACTGTACAAGCACGGAACGTGCGGCACGGATAACACAACGGCTCTCACTGATTTTCTTGAAACGTCTCCGCTCGCGTGCTCCGTCACGGACACCCCTCGCCCGCGACGCGGGTCCCGCCGCCCGCGCCGCGTGCGCCGGGGTACCCGCTGCACACAGCGCTGGTCTATGAGATTACAAGAAACAGCACGCCGCGCGGGCGCCTGCGCCGTGCACCCGCTTAACGCAGCGGACGCCCTTAATGAAACTTATATCCACTACTATCTTTTATTTTTTATAACTACTGATATTTTATATACTTATGATAACCAACTCGAAACTAAAATATATTTTTGCCGTCATTATTGTTTTATAATTACTTCCAAAATGGCACGATTATAGTAAATGGTCAATGGTCATATTTAAAGTTATTGTAATCGTATGGAAACCCAATATATTGTAATATTTTTTATGGCTTCTATTACCACATATATTTATATGAAAAATCTTAGAACAAAACAATAAATTAATTTCGTATAAACGTAATTTCTAGACGCTACCATGAAGCTAACTATTATTTTGCCATTGTTCTTTGGAAAACAGCCCTCAAACGCTGCAGTTAAACGTCTGCTATCCACGGGTAAAGACATTTTAACACCAAAGCGAGCCTCGCTTTCAAACGAGAACTTCGACATGTTAATGTTCATGAGAGGAAATAGATATCTATCCGCATTATGCCCGTCGATTAAATGACACATTAAATTAAATAAAAAAAATTGGCAGTCATAGAAACTGCCGATAGAAGTGAAAACTTATAACTCAGAATTTGATAGCTTACCTTGGAAAATACACGGGTGTAACCGGAGGGCGTGGCCTGGTCATCATGGCATGGCCATCTAGAAAAGCACCAGCATTTCCTATTGGCTGATGCATTTCTAGATGGCCATGCTATGATGGCCAGGCTACGCCCTTTCAGCATTTCCCATTGCCTGACGCATTTCTAGATGGCCAATAGCCATGGTCCCGAGTTTACCCGAAGATTTCTTATTATACCCGAGCGTGACGCTAGAATTCAATTCACAGCCCACGAAAAATCTGTCTCGGCGCGCCTAAAGAAGTTTTCACTTCAATAATAAAATAAAACTCTACAAGTATTTGGTTTTTTCCCAACCTGTTAACTTCCAGAACCTAAACCAACAGGTTTTATAAGTTCACTAACGCAACGATATAAAAATCCAATACGCATATTAACGGATTAACGATTAACGTTAACTTCCGTTAATGCTTACGAAATGTAACGCTTTAACGTTTAACGAAGTTAACTTTTTTTGTAACGGATTAACGATTAACGAAGTTAACTATTTGATTAACGGTGCCCAGCTATGCCCAGGACCCCTCATCCCTCCCTAGAGGATATGCTCTTCAAACGTCCCAACTCCCTCCCCCAACCCCAGATACCCATCAACTCCTCTACCAACTTCTCACCATCATTATTAACCTAATATCCCAAGCCCCCAATTCCCTACCGTCCAACGTCGCCCAATCGATCTCCCATCTCTCATCACTCGTAGGTCACCATGGACTCATGCCCCATGATCCAATGGAACAGCAGGAGCCTTCGTAGGAAGGTTCCTGAACTAAGTCACCTCATCAGAGAATACAGCCCTGTCCTGGTGGCTGTCTCGGAGACATGGTTTGTCCCAGGGACACGATATCGTGTCCAAGGCTTTTCTTGTCTCCGTGATGACCGGCAGGACGGCTCGGCTGGATGTGCTCTGTTCTTAAAATTATCCTTGCCCTTCTCTCAAATCCCTCTTCCTTCCCACAGTCCAGAGATCAACTCTGTGGCTGTCCGTCTCTTCAATATCTCTTTTATATCCCTTTATATCCCTCATCCTACTTCCCACCTTATCCCAGATATTCTCCTAATATTATCCTCTGTCCCCCAACCTATAGTTATAATGGGAGATTAATGCCCATCACACTGCCTGGGGCTCGTATCACTGCGATACATTTGGCCGTTTATTGTTAGAAGCAGTTGAAGAGGCAAATCTGTGTATAGGAAACGACGGTTCCCCCACACGAAGGGTCCTACCCTCCCAAAATCCGAAATCCGCAGTGGATTTAACACTCTGCTCTCCTGGCTTACTCCCTTCCCTATCCTGGCAGGTACTTCCTCTCACCAGAGGAAGTGACCACTTCCCCATTCTCATCAGCTTAGGACTTCGAGTTTCCCAATTACCCCCTCCTACCCCCCTCTTAAAGTACCGAATATCTGGTGCCAAATGGGATACCTACTCAACTTTCCTCAACCTTAAACTACCTTCCTTGCCCAATCCTGACCAAGAAAACCCAATAGTATGTTACTCCAAATTCATAGATACCATCCTAGCCTCTGCGGACGAATCCATTCCTCTTAAACAACCTCGAAATAACCTCTTCTCCCCTCCCTGGTGGGACCCTGAATGCACCATAGCTATCCGTGAGCGTAACTCTGCTGAAAAAACCTATAACAGATCCATGACCTCTGAAAACTTCCAAATCTACAAAAGAACAGCGGCAAAATGTAGAAGGACTTTGTCCAGCAAGAAGAAGCTAGGATGGTTAAAGTTTTGCGAGAGCCTATCCCCATCAACCCCATCCACTATTGTCTGGAATCAGATACGCCGGTTTAGGGGTTCTCAAAATGCTCCCAACCCTACATCCAATGATCCTGCTTCCTGGATAGAAGACTTTGCTGATAAATTAGCTCCCCCCTTTGTACCTGAGAAACCTAATCCCAACACTACTTCAATCCCTCGTACCTCTCCCAACATCCACTCCCATTTTGACCCCCTTTTTCATGGGAAGAAATGCAGCTAGCTCTTGACGGACTGACTGACTCCTCCCCTGGAATTGATGGAATCCCATACTCTTTTATAACCAAAGCCTCAGAAAACTTGAAGCAGTACTTCCTTTCCTTAATTAACAAGTTCTATGAATTAGGTACAGTACCTGATTCCTGGAAATCCCAGAATATTGTCCCTATCCTCAAACCCGGGAAAATGCCTTCCGACCCTAATTCTTACCCTCCTATCGACCTATCCTGTGTTCCTGCAAAAATCACTGAAATCCTCATTAAGAATAGGTTGGAGTGGTTTGTTGAAAGCAATAGACTGCTTCCGGGCTCTCAGTATGGTTTTCGGAAAGTAATGAGCACGGCAGACAGTCTCAGCATCCTCACCACTGACATACGTATTGGCCTAAGGAACAAAAACTATGTAGTAGCTGTATTCTTAGACATTACATCAGCTTATGATAATGTCCAACTTCCGATGCTCAGAACCAAGCTGTTACAGCTGAGTATCTCGCCGAAGATGGTACAGTTCATTAACTGCTTTTTGATGGAGAGGAAAATACACATCAAAAACCAGAATACATCCATAACATCCAGAACCTTATGGAAAGGACTACCACAAGGCTCAGTCCTTAGCCCCCCCCCCCCCCCTCTATGGCCTCTACACATATGACCTGGAAAATGTGGTTGCACCTTTTTGTCAAGTGTTACAGTACGCTGATGACTTGGCTCTCTATGTTACCTCCAAATCCATCGAAGAAGCTGAAACAATGTTAAACTCAGCTCTAACAAACCTTGAGGACTACTTAAATGACAACGGCTCGGCAATATCTGCAGCCAAAAGCAGTTCTGTAGTCTTTACTCAAAAACGAACTATTCCCAACTTAAATTTGAGATGCAACAACCAACTCATTCCACAGAAGAACTCAACTAAATTTCTAGGGCTCTGGTTAGATACCAGGATAACTGGTGTTCCTCATTCTGAACATGTGGCTACTAAATGCGAGAAAAATATGAATATCCTCCGTTCCCTTTCTGGTGTATGGTGGGGCTCCCATCCTTTTTCCCAAAAGCTGTTATATAACTCCATAATCCGCAATCACCTTGATTATGCAGCATTTCTATTAGAGCCTGGCAATAAATCTGCACTAGACAAACTATCGAGAATCCAAGCGAAGTGCCTCCGTACCATCTTAGGCGCAATGAGATGTTCTCCCACTAATGCAGTACAAGTCGAATGCGGAGAACCTCCGCTCCCTCTGCGAAGACAATTCCTTGCAGATATATTTTACACCAAGCTGCTCCAAAATTCTGACCACCCTCTGTGGCCTAAATTGCAAGATCTTCTGAGCCTTACTCCACCCCACAATGTTATATCCCAAATTAAACTACCATGCCTTCTCCGTAGCCATTCAAAATTTTCAAACCTTCCCTATCCTGTTGCTAACTTCCCCATTAAGACGCTGACAATCGCCAAATGGCACTTTTTTCAACACCAATTTAGCAGAATGTGTATGGTTTGAGATAATGAGTAAAATATATGTTATTCTTGAACATATTTATGAGTGACCCGAGGTCATAAATACAAGATTTGGTAAAAAAATCACGATAGAAAAAAATCGTAAACAAACCTCTAAAAATTAGTTTTAGACTTAGATATCAGTGTAATTAGGAGACGGACACTAGTAATTTTTTAAATTATGACGTATTATATTTTGACAAAGGACATTGCTGGTTTATATTTTGGTTTACTTAAAAAACTCACACTTATTTAATTGTTTTTAAAAAGTCGAAACGTATCGCATCTTCCTTCTCTTTCACTCTTATAAGATCTGACAGTGTCGGAAGAGACGTCTTGCTACACGGACGCACGTCGCTCTTTGCTCCGTTCGCCGTTCAATATTCAATAATAGACTACAGGCCCGTGAACAAAATTTACGGGTCAAATGAACCAGCAGGAGACCTATGTAGGATGATAGACGGGTACAAAATAATAAGATTCAGCACTATGCCGTCACTTGTAAGCTGTCCAACTGAGTGCAGGTGAGAATTCAAAAGTGCAAGTAGAGTGGGTACATTTTGGTCATTTGTTTCTGTACGGCATTCTTACCATCCAATAGATCCATGAAAAATAATGAGAAAACGCGTAGTGCCGTACAAAAATAGTGGTCCTCGAAGTCGGAAACATTATTGATAATCCGGAAATTTTGAGGGAAAATTTGGTCATTTGATACAGTACGGCATCGATTCCATACAGTTGCAATACCTCTTCTAACCCATTATTCCGCAACGCCGTACAAAAATAATGGTTCAAGATGAAATGATCTGGGACTCAACTTCCTCTTTTCAGTGATCCGGAGGGGTGATTTGACACAACGTAAAATTAATTTATTCCGAAAGTATTTTGTGCATAGATACAAATTTTATACGTGCCGTACATTTTTGTTAGTCCAATAGTCAGTAAATGGCAATAAACCTCCAGAACATTGCATATGACGAAATGTACTTTAGGGTGATAGTTGGTACGATTTTTTAACGGCATTCTGATAATTTATTTGAATTTAATATATGTCTAAGAAAAGTTAATGCCGTACAAATCTGAAAGTTCATATTAAAGGCCCGTAAAAATAGAATTTAACTTTTAAATTTTCGATCCAAATTTATTTTCTATAAGGTGTATGATCACTTACTGAGCATAAAATCACGAAATGTTGACAGATTCAGGTGGATCTTTAAGCGTCATCTTGAAAAAACGTTGTCTCGGGCACTATGTACTTTAGGGCAAAAATTATTGAAGTCATTATTGTAGAAAATATAATTTTACACCTTTTGTTGCCCAAAACTTATTTGTTAAAAGTACCTACCGTTTACGGCTCATTTAGTGAACCGGGTTTTCTATCGCCGATATGCCGATAGCTCTTGAGATATTTAGATAAATAAGACGCATCAATCCATGTTTAAAGACCAGTTTATTCTCTACAACTTTTGCCAAAATTGTTTTTTTAAAGTCTGTGCTTTTTGAGTTATAAGCATAGCTGGGCATTAATTCGTTAATCCGTTAATCGTTAATTAACGAAGTTAACATTTTGATTAACGGATTAACTTTTAAGTTAACTTTTAAAAATGTTAACGGACATGTTAACTTCCGTTAATTATGCAGAAGTCCGTTAATCGTTAATCCAATGCTTACTATTTACCGCACGGCACCTCGGCGCGGCGCAAAAAACAGGTTCAGACAAGTATGAAACGAAAAGTGCTGGGCGCAGTGTGACCATATGTGGCGGGTTTCTGCAATTTTGGCAGGATTGAGGCGTCATTTTAGCCTGTGGCATGATTGGTTGACGTTATATGAAAACAAATATAATTTTGTTATCATAAGTCATATTTCCGATAATCTTGAGTTCTTTTTGGCTGAAAATTTGAGCATAGACATACTCGAATTTGACTGACGTTTACAATTTAGTTGAATATTTCACACATCCCTAGTAAACCAAGTAGATTATAGTAATCCATAGCTAGTGGGGAACTCCCCGATAAATTCAATCATACTTTTTCGATCGTTTATCTGTATTGTAACTTTCTTTTAATAAAATCGGTGGTAGTTCATTTCAACTAACCAAAGAAAAGTTAAATAAAATGAACAAATCAAGGTATAAGAACGAAGAAATGGAGGTATACAATGAAAATTCCAGTGTTTAACATCTTACTAATATTATAAATGGCAATTTTTGGATGTTGTAATGTTTGTTGTTTCATCACGTCAGAACGTCTGGGAACGGGAAAGGATTGGGTTGAAATTTGGAAAACAGCCCTAAAACGCTGCAGTTGAACGTCTGCTATCCACGGGTAAAGACGTTTTAACACCAAAGCGAGCCTCGCTTTCAGACGAGAACTTCAACATGTTAATGTTCATGAGGGGAAATAGATACCTATGCGCATTATGCCCGACGATTAAATTACACATTAAAATTAAATTAAATAAAAAAAATGTCAGTCCTGGAAACTGCCGATAGAAGGGAAAACTTATAACTCAGAATTTGATAGCTTTACTTGGAAACTACACGGGTGTAACCGGAGGGCGTGGCCTGGTCATCATGGCATGGCATTTAGAAAAGCAGCAGCATTTCCTATTGGCTGACGCATTTCTAGATGGCCAATAGCCATGGTCCCGAGTTTACCCGAAAATTTCTTATCATACCCGAGCGTGACGCTAGAATTCAATTCACAGCCCACGAAAAATCTGTCTCGGCGCGCCTAAAGAAGTTTTCACTTCAATAATAAAAGTAAACTCTACAAGTATTTGGTTTTTTAAACCTGTTAACTTCCAGAACCTAAACCAACAGGTTTTATAAGTTCACTAACGCAACGATATAAAAATCCAATACGCATATTAACGGATTAACGATTAACGTTAACTTCCGTTAATTCTTACGAAATGTAACGCTTTAACGTTTAACGAAGTTAACTTTTTTTGTAACGGATTAACGATTAACGAAGTTAACTATTTGATTAACGGTGCCCAGCTATGGTTATAAGAAGTTTAATGTTGAACGCATCACTATATTGCCATAGCTAACATACACCTCATCTGCATGAAAAACCTGATCTATTTATTTACTTATTCTTTATCAAAGTTTTCATCGTCTAATAACCCACCACAAACAAAACTATTGTTTATTTTAATACGATTTATAATATTTTTGGCGGAATAACAGATTTTGAACGTCTTATAAATCAAAACGTATGGACATTACAAAAAAAAGCGCTTAACTAAAATTGTAGAAAATAAACTGATCTTTAAGAATAGTTCAATGTGTTTTATTGATTAATCAAATATTTCAAGAGTTATCGGCCGTGATAGAAAAATCGGTATTTTAAATGGGTCATAAATCGCAAACGGTACGTTTCACAAAAAAGTTTTCTCGGCACAAAAAGTGTAAAATTTTATTTTCTACAATAGTTAGCTCAATAATTTTTGCCCTAAAGTACATAGTTTCTGAGTTTCCAAGTTTCTAACTAAGTGGTACATATTTTGTTTGATTAAGGGTTAAAATGTACGGCATTATTTTTTTCAAATTTATTTACTTGAATACTATTTAAAACAATGATAATATGTTGAACTTTGCTATAGTTAATTAATCTATGGTTATTCAAATAAATGAAAACTTGCATGTTTTGTATTTGTACGGGATTATTATACAACAATAGTTTTTAGCAATGTCATGTAGAAAAATAAGGTGCCGTACAGGATCAAATGACCTACTACCTTTATAAATGAAGTATACGATGAAATTAAGGTAATTATCGATAAACATTCAAATGAACAGTAATTTTTAGACGGCATTATTTTTAATTGTTCGTTTGAGTGCTAGATAATCATTTGGAACCGATGCCGTACTTTTTCAAATCACCCCTCCGGATCACTGAAAAGAGGAAGTTGAACCCTAGATCATTTCCTCTTGGACCATTATTTTTGTACGGCGTTGCGGAATAATGGGTTAGAAGAGGTATTGCAACTATATGGAATCGATGCCGTACTGTATCAAATGACCAAATTTTCCCTCAAAATTTCCGGATTATCAATAATGTTTCCGACTTCGTGGACCACTATTTTTGTACGGCACTACGCGTTTTCTCATTATTTTTCATGGATCTATTGGATGGTAAGAATGCCGTACAGAAACAAATGACCAAAATGTACCCACTCTACTTGCACTTTTGAATTCTCACCTGCACTCAGTTGGACAGCTTACAAGTGACGGCATAGTGCTGAATCTTATTATTTTGTACCCGTCTATCATCCTATATAGGTCTCCTGCTGGTTCATTTGACCCGTAAATTTTGTTCACGGGCCTGTAGTCTATAAATAAAAATGATCAATTCTTACAAACGTTAATTGAGTTCATATGGTCTAAAAATTTGACACCTTAGTAATCAGGAAGTTTGGCTCAACGGTTAGTGAGCTACGTACGTCAGCGGTGGACGGATGTAACACTGAGATCGAACCTCACCACTGTGAAATCTTTTTGCATGTTTTTTTTCATAACGTTGTTGTTAGATTCTTTCTCCGATGTTTTCAAGCTTTTATCTATACTAATATTATAAAGAGGAAATATTTGTTTGTTTGTTTGTTTGTTTGTAATGAATAGGCTCCGAAACTACTGGACCGATTTCAAAAATTCTTTCACCTTTGGAAAGCTACATTATTCCCGAGTAACATAGGCTACGGCAGATGGCGCTGCAGTTGATATCTAGGTTATTATTCGAGCGAAGCCGGAGCGGGCCGCTAGTTGGTACATAATTGAAAAACATGACCCTCCTTCGTGCGTAGACGGGTGAAAACGTCCTCCTCAAATACGTTATATCGAATTGTCGAAATCACTCTGGGGATCATCCATTTCAATTAGAAATGTAGGGTAGGGTTGCGCAGTACTGCTATACTCAATAGATACGGGTCACGTTTTATTAACTGTGGATAATTAAACTTTGCCGGCCTCTGTAAGACAATTGCAGTCCCTTGGCAGTTTTAAATAATGTAGGAACCTTAGAGCACGTACTTATGTGGTAAGATTTAGTATATAAGAGGATGACAGCGGTCGAGCGATTAGTCTCTCGCCCCGCGTCATTTGTATAGCTGTTGATCAATATACCCAGCAGTTTACAGTGACGTGGTTTCATTTGCCCAGTACCAGTAAGCCAGTAACACCTACAAGAATAATAAAATATGATTATCTATCTATATATATAAAAGCGAAAGGTCACTCATCAAGGAATCTCGGAAACTACAAATGCTAGGAATCTGAAATTTTGCATGGAAGTCCCTTTTAGCACGTAGGCGCTCGCTAAGACGGGATTTTACGAAATTCAACCCCTAAGAGGGTGAAAGAAGGGATGAACAGTTGTATGAAAATTCGTCATTTTTTAAGTTATCTAATTTTGTATCTAGACACTTGACACAAAGCAATTAAATGTTTGTTCTATCAATTGTGTAATTTTGAAGTATACGGTGGTGAAATTGGGGTTGAAATGGGGGATGAATGTAAATATGGAAGTTCCCAATCGTTGAAGATAAAACCATGTAACTCTGTAGGTATATGTGCACTTGACACGAAGGAAATAAATATTGGTTCTAGCAATTTTGTAATTTCGAACTGTATGGGGATGAAATTGGAGTTGAAATGGGGGACGAATGTCTCTTACGCTTGCACACCTAAACAACTGAACCGATTTTGATGAAACTGTATAAAATTGTTTTATTATAAGCTGTTTTAGTAACCGTAAATGTATCTGGGTATAGGTACAAATAGGTACTGCCTGAGTTATCTTAGTATTTATTTCGCGCGGACGAAGTCGCGGGTAACGGCTAGTTTATTATAGTTTCACCTGTCCCGAAGCCACAGATTAGAAAATAGTTACTACGAAACCGGATGCTTATGATCAAATCTTGCAAAAAGTTGAAATCTCGCATTATAGGTACGTGTGTAAATTTTATTGCAAACAATGGTATGAAAATTGAATGATGCTGATCTGATGATGGAGCCGGAAAGTTGCCATAGGAACTCAGGAATTAAAAGACATAGCCCTACCGAGTTTGGACTTATTTTCTTTGTCTTGACAAGTACTTTGGTGATAGATGGTAACCAGGGTCTGATGATGGAGCAGGAAGGTGGTCATAGGAACTCAGTAATTAAACGACATAGCTCCACCGAGTTTAGACTCGTTTTCTTTGTCTTGACGAGTACTTTAGTGCTAGATGGTAACCAAGGTCTGATGATGGAGCTGGAAGGTGGTCATAGGAATTCAACAATTAAACGACATAGCTCCACCGAGTTTGGACTCGTTTTCTTTGTCATGACGAGTACTTTAGTGCTAGATGGTAACCAAGGTCTGATGATGGAGCTGGAAGGTGGTCATAGGAACTCAGTAATTAAACGACATATCCCTACCGAGTTTGGGCTCTTTTGATTTGTCTTGAGAAGTACTTTGGTGCTAGACGGCAACCAGGGTCTGATGATGGAGCTGGAAGGTGGTCATAGGAACTCAACAATTAAATGACATAGCCCCATCGAGTTTGGGCTCTTTTGATTTGTCTTGACGATTACATTGGTGCTAGACGGTAACCAGGGTCTGATGATGGAGCTGGAAGGTGGTCATAGGAACCCAGCAATTAAACGACGTAACCCCAATAACCCCATCGAGCTTGGGATCATTTGATTTGTCTTGACGAGTACTTTGGTGCTAGATGGTAACCAGGGTCTGATGAAGGTGCTGGAAGGTGGTTAAGGGATGACAGTAATTAAACGAGTACATTGGTGTTAAATTCTAAGACGCTGTTAAAGTCTACGTTATGGCTCATCTATTCGGGAGAACGGTGACTGCCGATTCGGACCCCCACGCGCACCACTCGATGTCAGCGTGTAATGCCGCTAACTTATAAACGATGAAGGAAAACATCGTGAGGAAACCGACATGTAAGTACCTAGAGTGTACACCTCATGTGACATTTACCAACCCATACTTGGTTAGCGTGGTGGATTTATAACCTAGCCCCAGCCTAGATCTCTCCTTGCGAGTGAAGGCCCAGAGTCCCAGCAGTGAGAACAAATAGTGGGTTGCTTACGCAGATTGTAACCAGGTCTGATGATTAAGCGGAAAGATGGCCCTACGTAGTTTAATTTTGCAAGAGACGTCATTTCTTTAATACTACATTTTTAGATTTGGCGATGTATTGAAAATAAATCGCTGCTTTGAGATAAAAGAGCCACAACTCAAAATTCAGTTATTTTATTTTTCAACTTTCCTACTTCTGACGATTTTCTACCATTCTCTATGTATTTTAATTGGCTATTACTTGATTATTTCTACATTATGTTAAAATTAATAATCATAAGAATAAAATTAATATAAATGTGTGGAAGTGGGGTTTGTATAAAATAGACATGATTTTTACCGTTTTCATAGATACGGAATACTTCATTCGTTCATTCGACTTGCACTTGGCTTGTTTTATATACATTTGATATATCTTATGTGTCATGTAAAAATACCGTGTAATTAGTCTCTTAGCCCTCTAAAACCCATTAACCTTACCCAGCTTCGTCGGATCGACGATGCGAATGTGAAAAAAAAATATCTAAATTTTAAGTGCGCTGTCGCACCCATTGCTGCTTCCGTATAATCTTAGTTGGGCCGTTGCCCTCATAACACACAGTAATATTTCTTATATGGGAGGCCTGTGAGAGCCAGACCAGCAACCATGACTCGTCGAATCGACGAAGTTTTGTATTAATGACACTTTTTTACAATAAGGAAGTTTCCAATTGGATAAAATCAAAAAATGATTACATAGATTTAAAGATAATAGAAATAAATTATACAAACTGCAAAAAATACTTGGATATCTCAATAAATGACGAATCTGTGAACATTTTAAAATTACTAATTAAAAATCAAAAAGCCGCGCGGCGCGTTCACCGTGTGACGTCACGAGCTACGACGCGGTCGCGCTGTAGGTTAGAAAGGACGCAATAGAATCTGATTTCGCGGCAGAGAAACCAAAATTTCGTGCTAATACTATATCGAATGTGGTGACGTACAGCATTGAGACTATTATCATAGTTTAAATTGTTTTATTCGCAGACGATACCTCTGTGTTATTTAAAGTTAAGAGAGGGGGGCAAATGGATTACTAATTTATATAATAATATAATATTTTAATATTAATAATAATATATTATTAATAATAATTTACGACTGGTTCGATGCCAACAACTTAGCTTTAAATCCGGGAAAAACAAAACGCATACGTTTTTCACTGTCAAATTTACAAAACTTTAACGTGAAAATAGCTATAAAAGGTCAAATAATTGAACAAATCCAATCCACGTTATTTTTAGGAATAATCATTGACTCCAAACTCCAATGGAGTCCTCATATAAATAAATTGGCGGACAAACTTAGTTCAGCTGCACATGCTGTTCGCCAAATAAGAGGAATATCAGATGTGGCAACTGCCAGGCTTGTTTACCATGGATACTTCCACAGCATAATGTCTTACGGTATATTATTGTGGGGTTCGGCGGCAGAAATACAATATTTGTGCTACAAAAGAGAGCAATACGCGCTATCTATAAGTTAGGCCCGAGACAATCTTTGAGAGATTTATTTAATACAATTGGAATCCTCACAGTGCCATCGCTTTACATATATGAGTGCATCATGTATGCTAGAAAAAATAGATGCACTATGCTAATAAGTCCGATGCATCGCATTATAAAAATAGACTTGTGTATCCGCGTTGTAGATTACACGAGACGGACATTTCTTTCATAAGAAACAGTGTTCGTTATTATAACATTGTTCCAGAAAAGGTAACAAGCCTAAATGAGACAAAGTTTAAAAATGAAGTCAAAAAATATCTGGTATGCAGGGCTTACTATGAAGACAAACAATTTTTAAAGGACAAAAAGAATTGGACAAAATCATTTTCTACACGTACATTGACATACATTTTGTAATATCTCTTTTATATGTATATTTTTTTTTAAATTCAAGTTTTAATATAATTCTGTCGTTTTCATACATTCTGACAACGCCTCTCTACAGCTGCATTGAACTGACTAGGCCCAACTGAATAGCCGCTATTTATTTTTAAATTATTTTCTTTTATATACTTCTTTATAACTTGAATATACCTAATTTAAATGAGTTAATATATTGAACTTGAGTTAATATATTGACTTGAATAAATTTGTATAGTATAATTTAAATTTGTTGAATTTTTTAAACTATTCTTTGTATTTTGTAAATGACGCTACCAAGTGTATATCTGTTATACCTAAGGTCTGAAATAAAGAATCTGAATCTGAAGTTTATATTGATAAAATTGACGTAAAGTTTAGACTATGACCTAATCCCCATTAGTGCGCGGACAGTCTAATAAAATTTACCAATAGTCGACAGGCGAAAGTTTTGGTGTTTTAAACTAGGTAATAATCCGTGGTAATCAAGTGCATATATAAAAAGTGTCAATCAAACTTTCAACATAAGTTAATCATTATTTACCTACCTATTTTCTCTACCATTCTATTATTATTATTTTTTGTTTTTAAATTAACGGCATTACGCACATGACTCCGTAAAGACAGTGGTGCGCACGCGTTGGATTCGAACGAGAGGCTCCGAATCAGCAGATCTACTACGAAAACAACCTCCGAATAATCGGATCCGACCGACAGCTGTCCGAATAATCGGTAAGGTAATTAAATGCTTTCGAAGTAAGGTTTACGACACACAAACTGTCAAATCTATGTCGGTCAGAATTCGAAATGAACGAAACGCCCGATCCGATCAACCGACTGATTGTGTTTCGTGGTAAAAAACGTCCATAAGTTCGGCCGATATATCGTTTATCGGACTTCGTAGTAGACCTGCAGCAGGTCTACTACGAAGTCCGATAAACGATATATCGGCCGAACTTATGAAGTTTCCGACCACGAAAGACAATCGGTCGGTTGATCAGATCGGCCGTTTCGTTCGATCCGACCTTCATCTGACCAAAGTCTATAACTTCCGACCCGAAATGTATCGATCCGAATGTTTTTCGTGGTAGGCTACAATCCGATTCAGCTGTCGGTCGGATGCGATCATTCGGAGTTTGTTTTCGTAGTAGACCTGCATTAGTTGCCGTTATCCCAACTAGCCGTAACACTCCCATGTAACACACTAAATTTTCCCACAGTTGGGACTCGGGGCCTTATCTCGCAAGGAGAATGCAGGCTTTAATCCACCACACTTAATCTTTCCTCACGATGTTTTCCTTCATCACTTTTTTAAAGTTCCAATTTGACGTACATTAAATCTGATTGAACCAATACCCCTGAGGTATGGTAATGTTTTAAAAAAGTGACAACAGATCTTTGGCCGCTGAAGGAAATGGCACCACTAATCCGTATAAAAATACACAGAAAAACAAAAGCCATAACTCAGTTCCGATATGACTTACAGCAAATCTGATTGCAAAAAAAACGACGCCAACTTTACCCAAACCCCTTTACATAAAACGAATTTATACTCATGTAGGATATGTATGTATACTGAATGTAATTATTATTTTTTGTTACTTTGACTTTCACAAAGCCTTTTTACAAATGTTGTTGTAATTGACGAGACTCCTTTACAGCTGAAATTTTAATATCTACATTGTTATTTGACATTTTAAAACCAACTATTTGCATGATATAAATAGGCTTGTTTCCACTAAGAATTAATTGGATGGATTAGAGGTTCTTACTATTGATTAAGATATAAAGATTTAAAAAAATAAAACAGTTTATCAAAATAAGTAAAGATTATTAATATTTTTAGTAAAGAAAATCTGAAAAAATAGGCATTGAGTCACGTGACAGTTAACACCAATCAGAAAATGTGACGTCACACCGTACTAAACATCACTAGACATTACTAATGTTGTTGACATTTTTATAGTACAAATATTATTATTTTTTATTTTTATTTATTCTTTGCCATGGATACTTGTTCTTCAGCCGCTTAACTGAACTAGTTTGTTATTGTTTTACCACTATTCTTGAGGAAAAGTGACAGTTTTTTTAACATTTACATTACTAAGATTATATATACTGTGTCAAATACTTTCATCAAAATGATCTTCACAAAAATACATTCTTGATTTAGTGGCCATCATTCCTCCTCGCAAGCGTTTGCCACTTTTTTCGCATTTGTGGATCGTTTGGAACATAGATGAATGATTTGTTTGGCGTATTTATACTTGTGCTTGTAAACTGGGGCACTATGCAGTTCTTGTAATACGAGGGATTCATTTTAAATTAAAAACGTTGACAAAGTCCTTACACAAACACATATGTTTGCCCCGGCGTGACATCATTCAAGACGCCATAACAGTCTGGAGCGTTTTTGTGCAGAAATTTGTTTTACAAACGTTTCGCATGTTTTACATTTTTAAAACATAATAATAACTTATGAAATAAAAATAATTTTGTAAAATTTTGTTTGTGGACCTTTCGTTACAAAGCAGCAAAATGGTATTGTTGTAAAATCTTGTTTTTCATGTTGTAATGAGCAATAGTTGTGGAATATTAACTCGCGGGCTCGTCTATTGATGATGATGATAACTATTAGGGTTGTATTTAAATAGACGTATTTAATGATTGACAACGTTCATAGCGCGTAGAAAACACTAGCTTTCGTCGATCACCGAAGTTAAGCAACGGCCGGCGTAGTCAGTACTTAGATGGGTGACCGCCTGGGAATGGGAACACTATGTAATGTTGGCTTTTTGCTGTAGCTACTTTTATGCAATTAATGTTCGTGTCGAATAAATCTATTTGACTTCAAATAGATGAGTGAGTAGCGCTTATAATAATTAAATTAATTTATTTTTCGAGTGCCTATTGGTGATTTCGAAGTCGGTTTAATTTTGTGTATAAAATAAATAAATTAGTAATTGTGTATTATTGTAATTGTATACCGTACATTCACTAAAATCATTAGACAAAAATTAGACAATCTGGCGAAAAGAAATCTCATTATGTCTGTAAGCGGTGGAAAGTTAGTTATTATTTATAGGCTTTACTCATAAAATTTCGATAATGTTCTTCACAATCTGAAAAAGTGCAAAAAGATATTGAATGAAATTACAAAATATTTTTAAAAGCGCCATCTATGATCTTCGCGAGGTAGCTTTTTGTTTCCATCAATACTAACTAATAATGTCGTCGGCTGAACGCCGTTTGCATGTGGGGGCGCTGTCTTATCGAAGTTTTAAAGAGGCGTGGCTTAAATTTGAATTTGTGAATTTCATTTATGTGTTGTCAGCACCTTAATCCTTTATTTGCCACCAGTTACCACGGTATAATCTATCAGCCACATGTTATTCTGAATCTGGGTGTAGATAAGGACTCACTAGATCCTAACAGAGCATTCTCGGAAATGATCGGTCGCAATTGGACTGATTGGCTGACAGTGTTTACGGATGCCTCCAAACTGACTCAGGACGGCGATGTTGGTTCTGCTGTTTGGACCCGTTGTAAATAGTCTTTAATCTCTTGTTGTGTACAGACTCTTTATAAGTTATATTTCTTTTATATCTGATTGACATATTCTTTTATTCAATATTTAAATTGATTGTTTGTTTACATGACTTACTTCATAATAAACACTTGAACAAGTAACATCTCTTTTTACTATTTACTCTCGCATAGCCTCAATATCCCAACACGACATCAATATCCCAACAGGATCCCCTGCTATAGAATCATTCTCAGTTTCAAATGCCCCCCTTTGACTTCAGTTTTCACTGGTGAGGCCACGGCGATTCTTGAAGCTATTCAATATGTCTCATCACATTCCATCAGCAGACCTATCATACTGACTGATTCCAGAAGCTGCTTGCAGGCCCTCTTAGCCAATCAGTTCAAATGTAAAACTAAATATCCCATTATTCTTAAAATTAAAGAGGAGCTCTTGAAATCGCACAAATTAGGCTTACAAATAGTTCTAGCCTGGATCCCAGGACATGCCGGTATATCAGGTAATGAGACCGCTGATTTTCATGCCAAACAGGCTACTATCTCCGGTAATAAAGAACAATACCAAGTCTACTCTCATGATATATCTGCTACATGCCAACCTACGATGATTGAAATCTGGAACTCTGTCTGGATCCGAACAAAGACTGTAACAAAACATACCCAAACAGACTACATCCACAATCTGTCGCCTGCGGTTGGGTTTTTCTTGCACGCCGGTGTTCCTCTCGAAACTGCGAATACGCGATAGTTCTCTTTGCGAGTGTGGTTTAGCAGACGGCACTACCGACCATATTTTTTTTGAGTGTGGTAGATCTCAATCCTTCCTCTACAATATGATCCCACCTGACCTTCCTCGTCCCACTAACTTTTCCAGTCTGCTCCCCCTTGTTTTTTCCCCATTTATGTATGTCCTTAGTAAATATATTCATAAAAATAATATTAAACTATGACATAGTTTTATATTATGTATGTATACTTAGTAAAATGTGTTCTATATATTTTATAAGAAATACTATCTTATTATGTCTATTTTGTGATGTCATGTTTGTGTTTGTCCATTACAGCTGTATAAAATATATTTAGAAGTTACCACTAACCAAAGTATCCACACTCCACCGATCATCAGAAGCAACAGTACTGCTTCTTCACCGAACATATGCCAGAAGCCTACCATCAAACTCAAGGCTCCTCTTTAATTTTAAGAATAATGGGATATTTAGTTTTACATTTGAACTGATTGGCTAAGAGGGCCTGCAAGCAGCTTCTGGAATCAGTCAGTATGATAGGTCTGCTGATGGAATGTGATGAGACATATTGAATAGCTTCAAGAATCGCCGTGGCCTCACCAGTGAAAACTGAAGTCAAAGGGGGGCATTTGAAACTGAGAATGATTCTATAGCAGGGGATCCTGTTGGGATATTGATGTCGTGTTGGGATATTGAGGCTATGCGAGAGTAAATAGTAAAAAGAGATGTTACTTGTTCAAGTGTTTATTATGAAGTAAGTCATGTAAACAAACAATCAATTTAAATATTGAATAAAAGAATATGTCAATCAGATATAAAAGAAATATAACTTATAAAGAGTCTGTACACAACAAGAGATTAAAGACTATTTACAACGGGTCCAAACAGCAGAACCAACATCGCCGTCCTGAGTCAGTTTGGAGGCATCCGTAAACACTGTCAGCCAATCAGTCCAATTGCGACCGATCATTTCCGAGAATGCTCTGTTAGGATCTAGTGAGTCCTTATCTACACCCAGATTCAGAATAACATGTGGCTGATAGATTATAGCGTGGTAACTGGTGGCAAATAAAGGATTAATGGGGAAGTTAGCAACAGGATAGGGAAGGTTTGAAAATTTTGAATGGCTACGGAGAAGGCATGGTAGTTTAATTTGGGATATAACATTGTGGGGTGGAGTAAGGCTCAGAAGATCTTGCAATTTAGGCCACAGAGGGTGGTCAGAATTTTGGAGCAGCTTGGTGTAAAATATATCTGCAAGGAATTGTCTTCGCAGAGGGAGCGGAGGTTCTCCGCATTCGACTTGTACTGCATTAGTGGGAGAACATTTCATTGCGCCTAAGATGGTACGGAGGCACTTCGCTTGGATTCTCGATAGTTTGTCTAGTGCAGATTTATTGCCAGGCTCTAATAGAAATGCTGCATAATCAAGGTGATTGCGGATTATGGAGTTATATAACAGCTTTTGGGAAAAAGGATGGGAGCCCCACCATACACCAGAAAGGGAACGGAGGATATTCATATTTTTCTCGCATTTAGTAGCCACATGTTCAGAATGAGGAACACCAGTTATCCTGGTATCTAACCAGAGCCCTAGAAATTTAGTTGAGTTCTTCTGTGGAATGAGTTGGTTGTTGCATCTCAAATTTAAGTTGGGAATAGTTCGTTTTTGAGTAAAGACTACAGAACTGCTTTTGGCTGCAGATATTGCCGAGCCGTTGTCATTTAAGTAGTCCTCAAGGTATGTTAGAGCTGAGTTTAACATTGTTTTAGCTTCTTCGATGGATTTGGAGGTAACATAGAGAGCCAAGTCATCAGCGTACTGTAACACTTGACAAAAAGGTGCAACCACATTTTCCAGGTCATATGTGTAGAGGCCATAGAGGGGGGGGGGGGGGCTAAGGACTGAGCCTTGTGGTAGTCCTTTCCATAAGGTTCTGGATGTTATGGATGTATTCTGGTTTTTGATGTGTATTTTCCTCTCCATCAAAAAGCAGTTAATGAACTGTACCATCTTCGGCGAGATACTCAGCTGTAACAGCTTGGTTCTGAGCATCGGAAGTTGGACATTATCATAAGCTGATGTCATCATCATCATCATCATCATCAGCCGCAAGACGTCCACTGCTGAACAAAGGCCTCCCCCCTAGATTTCCACAACGAACGGTCCCGCGCAACCTGCAACCAGCGGTTTCCAGCGACCTTTGTGAGGTCATCTGTCCATCTAGTGGGAGGCCGTCCAACACTGCGTCTTCCGGTTCGTGGTCGCCACTCGAGAACCTTTCTTCCCCATCGGTTGTCAGTTCTTCGAGCGATGTGGCCTGCCCATTGCCACTTCAGCTTGCTTACTCGTTGAGCTATGTCGGCCACTTTAGTTCTTTTGCGAATATCTTCATTACGGATTCTGTCGCGCAAAGAGACTCCGAGCATAGCTCTCTCCATAGCTCGCTGTGTGACTTTGAGCTTTGTTATGAGGCCCACAGTTAAGGACCACGTCTCAGTTCCATAAGCCATCACTGGCAACACGCACTGGTTAAAGACTTTTGTCTTTAGGCATTGGGGTATTTTGGACTCAAAGATGTGTCGAAGTTTCCCGAACGCTGCCCATCCGAGTTGGATCCTTCGCTGGACCTCTTTGTCGAAGTTGGATCTACCTAATTGGATCTTTTGACCCAGGTAGACGTATTCGTCAACAACTTCGAGTGTGGTATTCCCAACAATAACCGGTACAGGTGAGACATGCACATTTGACATGACCTTTGTCTTGTCCATGTTCATCCTCAAACCAACCTGTTGGGATACTCTACTGAGGTCCCTGAGCATTGCACCGAGGTCCTCCAGCGACTCCGCCACAATGACTATGTCGTCGGCAAACCGAAGGTGAGTGATGCATTCGCCGTTGATATTGATGCCATGTCCGTTCCAGTCCAGTAGCTTGAAAACGTCTTCCAGCGCAGCAGTGAACAGTTTCGGAGATATAACATCTCCCTGTCTCACGCCTTTCTGTAGCTGGATATGTTTTGTGCACTGGTCCTGTAATCGGACAGACATTGTGGCTTTGCTGTAGATACACTTCAACACTTCGATATAGCGATAGTCAATGCGGCATCGCTGGAGAGACTGAAGCACTGCCCAGGTCTCGATGGAATCGAAGGCTTTCTCATAGTCCACATACGCTATACATAGTGGCCGATTATACTCCTCAGTTTTCTGTATAATCTGCCGGAGCGTATGTATGTGGTCTATGGTACTATAGCCTTTTCGGAAACCGGCTTTTTCGGGTGGCTGAAAGTCGTCAAACCTGCGTGCGAGACGATTCGTGATTACCCTCGAAAACAACTTATAAACGTGGCTCAGAAGTGAGATGGGTCTGTAATTCTTCAACAAGGTGTTGTCACCTTTTTTGAAGAAGAGCACCACCACACTTCTGCTCCACGCTTCTGGCGTATTACCGTCAAGTATGACGGAGTCGAACAGCTTCTGGAGGACTTTAAGTACCGGTTTTCCACCCGCTCTCAGAAGCTCAGTCGTAATTCCGTCATCGCCAGGTGCTTTGTTGTTTTTAAGTTGTTTGAGGGCCATCCTAATCTCATACAGGCTGACTTCCGGGATATCTTCGGTAAAGTGCCGGGTCAGCTTGGCTCTGGGGTCTTTTGCCATGCTAACGACAGGTTGTGCTTGTGTAGAGGTGTATAACTGTTCATAGAACTTCTCAATCTCCTCCAAAATCTCGGGCTTCGACGAGACTACGTTACCGCTATCGGTCTTCAGTTTGGCCAGCTGACTTTGCCCAAGAGACAGATTTCTTGCGAACACTTTCGAGCCTTGGTTCCGCTTGATCGCTTCTTCAATACACGAAGTATTGAAGCAGCGTATGTCGCGTCGCACACAAGTAGAGATCCGTCTATTGAGCCGTCTGTATACCGTCATGTCGACCGAAGACTGCAACCGCATATCTCGCCTAACTGCCATGAGATTTAGAGTATGATCGGAGAGCTTTTGGGTTCTATTTTGGCGTCGGCTCTTATAAAATTTCCTGCCAACTTAAAATTTCCTGCTAAGCTGATGTAATGTCTAAGAATACAGCTACTACATAGTTTTTGTTCCTTAGGCCAATACGTATGTCAGTGGTGAGGATGCTGAGACTGTCTGCCGTGCTCATTACTTTCCGAAAACCATACTGAGAGCCCGGAAGCAGTCTATTGCTTTCAACAAACCACTCCAACCTATTCTTAATGAGGATTTCAGTGATTTTTGCAGGAACACAGGATAGGTCGATAGGACGGTAAGAATTAGGGTCGGAAGGCATTTTCCCGGGTTTGAGGATAGGGACAATATTCTGGGATTTCCAGGAATCAGGTACTGTACCTAATTCATAGAACTTGTTAATTAAGGAAAGGAAGTACTGCTTCAAGTTTTCTGAGGCTTTGGTTATAAAAGAGTATGGGATTCCATCAATTCCAGGGGAGGAGTCAGTCAGTCCGTCAAGAGCTAGCTGCATTTCTTCCCATGAAAAAGGGGGTCAAAATGGGAGTGGATGTTGGGAGAGGTACGAGGGATTGAAGTAGTGTTGGGATTAGGTTTCTCAGGTACAAAGGGGGGAGCTAATTTATCAGCAAAGTCTTCTATCCAGGAAGCAGGATCATTGGATGTAGGGTTGGGAGCATTTTGAGAACCCCTAAACCGGCGTATCTGATTCCAGACAATAGTGGATGGGGTTGATGGGGATAGGCTCTCGCAAAACTTTAACCATCCTAGCTTCTTCTTGCTGGACAAAGTCCTTCTACATTTTGCCGCTGTTCTTTTGTAGATTTGGAAGTTTTCAGAGGTCATGGATCTGTTATAGGTTTTTTCAGCAGAGTTACGCTCACGGATAGCTATGGTGCATTCAGGGTCCCACCAGGGAGGGGAGAAGAGGTTATTTCGAGGTTGTTTAAGAGGAATGGATTCGTCCGCAGAGGCTAGGATGGTATCTATGAATTTGGAGTAACATACTATTGGGTTTTCTTGGTCAGGATTGGGCAAGGAAGGTAGTTTAAGGTTGAGGAAAGTTGAGTAGGTATCCCATTTGGCACCAGATATTCGGTACTTTAAGAGGGGGGTAGGAGGGGGTAATTGGGAAACTCGAAGTCCTAAGCTGATGAGAATGGGGAAGTGGTCACTTCCTCTGGTGAGAGGAAGTACCTGCCAGGATAGGGAAGGGAGTAAGCCAGGAGAGCAGAGTGTTAAATCCACTGCGGATTTCGGATTTTGGGAGGGTAGGACCCTTCGTGTGGGGGAACCGTCGTTTCCTATACACAGATTTGCCTCTTCAACTGCTTCTAACAATAAACGGCCAAATGTATCGCAGTGATACGAGCCCCAGGCAGTGTGATGGGCATTAATCTCCCATTATAACTATAGGTTGGGGGACAGAGGATAATATTAGGAGAATATCTGGGATAAGGTGGGAAGCAGGATGAGGGATATAAAAGAGATATTGAAGAGACGGACAGCCACAGAGTTGATCTCTGGACTGTGGGAAGGAAGAGGGATTTGAGAGAAGGGCAAGGATAATTTTAAGAACAGAGCACATCCAGCCGAGCCATCCTGCCGGTCATCACGGAGACAAGAAAAGCCTTGGACACGATATCGTGTCCCTGGGACAAACCATGTCTCCGAGACAGCCACCAGGACAGGGCTGTATTCTCTGATGAGGTGACTTAGTTCAGGAACCTTCCTACGAAGGCTCCTGCTGTTCCATTGGATCATGGGGCATGAGTCCATGGTGACCTACGAGTGATGAGAGATGGGAGATCGATTGGGCGACGTTGGACGGTAGGGAATTGGGGGCTTGGGATATTAGGTTAATAATGATGGTGAGAAGTTGGTAGAGGAGTTGATGGGTATCTGGGGTTGGGGGAGGGAGTTGGGACGTTTGAAGAGCATATCCTCTAGGGAGGGATGAGGGGTCCTGGGCAGTAATGGATTGATGGGCTGCTTTATCATATGATGTTCCAGGAAGAGGTTTTGGTCTGGTCTTTAGAACAATGGTCTTCTTATATGATGTGGTAGGTTTAGGGTTGGAGGAGGTGGCAGTCATAGATTGGGGATCCTGGTCATAAGTTCAGGATGCTGGTTGGGCTCCCGCGCTATTGCAGTGAGTCTGCAATGTTTGCGGAGGCGCGTGTAGACTGCTTCTACGCGACATTGCGCAAGAGATGCGGCTCGCTCGTGCGACGCGCGCGCGGGAGCTCTGACAGCATGCTGGCCACGCTCGCGGGGAGGCTGGACTGTCCATACATAGCTCATTGTTGTCAGCTTCATGTTACACACAGAGACTGAATCGGATCGCAGCCTAACATGATATAGATAGCACACAAAATGTTCCCACTGCTGGGACTCGGGGCCTTCACTTGCAAGTAGAGAGTCAAGGCCTTAATCTACCACGCTGGCCCAGTCTTGACACATGACTTCGAGAGATTCTAGGTACATGTTCGGTTTCCTCACGATGTTTTCCTTTACGCACATGACTGCGAAGGGACAGTGGTGCGTGTGATTGTGAACCCGGGAACTCCGGATCGGCGGTCGCCGTTCTCCCGACTAGACCATTTGACTGCTTAATCTAGCTGTTAAAGTTTGCAAGGGTGACTATGACATAAATGATTGAGTGTGTGAATATTTATTTTAGTGTATATATAATGTAAAATTTAATAATTAATAATGTAATTAATATTCAGTAGTAAAATTTAATAATTAATAGGTGTAATTAATGACTGTAGAATATTTGTAATGTAATGTGACGTAATTAATTTTTTATCCATGAATATGAGTCTTGTGTTACTTGAAATAAATGAATTTTAATTTTTATAAGATGAAGTAGGGTCACTAGTTATTTGGCTGTATGTTTTTGACGTTTTTGGCGTTTTGCTTCTTGGTATGAGATTCCATTCCGAGTCATTAAAGATTTAATATTTCGCTGGCGTTCTTGTTCTGGGCAAATTCTATTAGTGGAAAAGTGATGCGCAAGACAGTACAGGCATGTAGCCTGTGACTCTTGGACATCACAACTGTCACCACTGTGGGGCTGAGTGCACCGGAAACAACGGGGTTGAGAGCGACACTGTGACTTAATATGGCCGAACCTTAGGCAATTCATGCATTGAATTGTAGGAAACTAGATAAGATAGAGATAGAGAGATAAGATAAGAATGAGATAAGAGAGAGAAGATAGAGAGAGAGAGAGATAGATAAGCTTCCACTGGCAGTAAGGAATAGAACGAAAAAACTTTTTCTGGTAGTTGTTGCCCTCTAAAGGTGAGCACAACAGTTTGAGTGGCCACCCAATTGATAATGTTGTCAATTTTATTTTTTCTATTTAGCCTTCTGGCCTTAAGCACATAGGAATTCCCAGGTACTTCAAGAGACTCAACAAACTCATCCATCGACCATTCCACTGGTACTCCCCTAACAATTCCCATGCGTGTAACATTGTATGTAGGGATTACTGCATCATATTGGTTTGTCTTGAGGATCGGATTTTCCACGAAAAGGTTAGCTGCAGAAGCATTTTTAAATTGGATTGAAACTTTATTTCGGCCTACCTTTTTAATTCCGTCGCGGCAAACGCTTTGGAATTTATTGTTCGCAACAAACTGTCCAAATTTGATAGGGCTGGGATGACTGTGCCTGCGGTTGAGTCTGTCTCCACTCGAGACACGTGAACAATGTATGAGCCAGTGTCGATGTCCTCGTATTGCCTAATGCCTAGTATGGTTAAGGAAGGATGTTGGTAGACAGATTGCATAGACGGCGATGCCGACTCCTGGTTTGTTATGGTTTTTTTAGGAGCTGAAACCGCTGCAGTGGTCATCTCTCTGGGCTTTTTTGTAGCATTGCGTGTGGTAGATTGCTCATGTTCCATCTCATCAGGCGGGTCAGGGAGGTCCGGGGCCTCCGGAACAGGGGAAATGGAATCCATTTCCCCTGTTAGCTACTTATTACGATAAATTAAGCAACTCACCAGGTTATATATACACAAAAAACACAAATAAACAACAGATAGAAACTAAACACGTGTAGAGGTTATATCCGCCACCGGGTTAGTTCCCCAAATTAATGCATACCAGGTAGGTAACTACTAGAAGACAGTTCGCAACTAAGCAGTGTTGCCGTTCTACAAAATGAAAAGTCCCTAGTAATATAAAAAATTACACTAGATTTGGGCAATTTTTTTTTTATAAATTCATTTGAAGTCGCTAAATCGTATCGCTGACGCTCAAGTCTAATCTTGAACTCCGTGCCTCATATCTTGGGGTTTTTAGAGGGCGCCGATCGTTTAATTTTGGCAAATATTTTCATTTTTCGGAATAAATATTACCAAAAAAATGGTTGTCTGTAAAGTCGGTTTACTGACGATAGTTAAACGTGACAACGTCTTAAGAAATCAGTACGCTGATAGCACGAGTAGTGATACCGCTCGACTCGGCGGGTGGCGCCCTCAGCGCTCAGCTTCGTCCGCATGGCACGGACAACGAACTAACGGTGACGTTACATGACGTCATGTTTTGCGGGCGTGCAGCCGGCTTCATCGAATTATAAGACGTTGTCACGTCAAAAAAACAAAATCAACATATTTATTCAAAAAACCACAACAAATGTTCTGCATTATAAAACATTTGAAATTGTTACGTTTTCTAATCTATACATATAAAAATCAATGCCACTTTTCGTTGTTAGTGAACTCCTCCTAAACGGCTGAACCGATTTGAATGATTTTTTTTGTATGCGTTTGGGTAGGGCCCTCGATGGTTTAGATTCACAAATCAGCCCGGCAGATGGCGCTGCAGCTGGTATCTAGGTTATTATCCGAGCGAAGCTGGAACGGGCCGCTAGTAATTACGTATAATTTTATTAATATGTCGGAATCGAGTCGCAATCGAGTTACAATCGAGTCGTGTCCGGGACGCAAGCGCCACCTGTCGGCGTTCGATGAGTCAACATTCCCCCGGCCGAGCGGAGCGCACGAGACTTCTCGTGCGGCGGTTGGCCAGAGCGGTTGAGCTTGAACCATCTCCAGCGATGCCGCATCGACTATCGCTATATCGAAGTGTTGAAGTGTATCTACAGCAAAGCCACAATGTCTGTCCGATTACAGGACCAGTGCACAAAACATATCCAGCTACAGAAAGGCGTGAGACAGGGAGATGTTATATCTCCGAAACTGTTCACTGCTGCGCTGGAAGACGTTTTCAAGCTACTGGACTGGAACGGACATGGCATCAATATCAACGGCGAATGCATCACTCACCTTCGGTTTGCCGATGACATAGTCATTGTGGCGGAGTCGCTGGAGGACCTCGGTGCAATGCTCAGGGACCTCAGTAGAGTATCCCAACAGGTTGGTTTGAGGATGAACATGGACAAGACGAAGGTCATGTCAAATGTGCATGTCTCACCTGTACCGGTTATTGTTGGGAATACCACACTCGAAGTTGTTGACGAATACGTCTACCTGGGTCAAAAGATCCAATTAGGTAGATCCAACTTCGACAAAGAGGTCCAGCGAAGGATCCAACTCGGATGGGCAGCGTTCGGGAAACTTCGACACATCTTTGAGTCCAAAATACCCCAATGCCTAAAGACAAAAGTCTTTAACCAGTGTGTGTTGCCAGTGATGGCTTATGGAACTGAGACGTGGTCCTTAACTGTGGGCCTCATAACAAAGCTCAAAGTCACACAGCGAGCTATGGAGAGAGCTATGCTCGGAGTCTCTTTGCGCGACAGAATCCGTAATGAAGATATTCGCAAAAGAACGAAAGTGGCCGACATAGCTCAACGAGTAAGCAAGCTGAAGTGGCAATGGGCAGGCCACATCGCTCGAAGAACTGACAACCGATGGGGAAGAAAGGTTCTCGAGTGGCGACCACGAACCGGAAGACGCAGTGTTGGACGGCCTCCCACTAGATGGACAGATGACCTCACAAAGGTCGCTGGAAACCGCTGGTTGCAGGTTGCGCGGGACCGTTCGTTGTGGAAATCTAGGGGGGAGGCCTTTGTTCAGCAGTGGACGTCTTGCGGCTGATGATGATGATGATGATGAATCAAAGCGGCAGCCGAGGAACGAACGCAGCTTTCGTGACTGCCTTCAACACAGCAGCCAGGAGCATACTCCGAATCACATCCCATTCATCACACCCCTTGACGACAAAGACCCTCAAAGCAGCTTTACAGCAACAAATAAGCCGAAAGAGAGCCGATATGGGTCAGGTAGAACCGCCCGCTATGTCACGGCTTCGGAGCCGCGGAGCCATGCACGTAACGCCTTCATCGAATTCATAGCCACACTGAGAGCGACAAGACAAGTCAACCTCAAGACCTGCGAAAACATCTTGCAGTCCTATAGGCTAGGAAGTGAAAGCCTCTTAAAGGCGAAACTCGAGGAGGCCGAAGCAGCTATTTACAATAATGTCACTTCCCGGGTCGTCAAGGGAACCATGACAGGACAGTATATGGCAGCTTACAGTGCAGAAAATGGCTTCGTGACACTGAACGAGATAGAGACAGAGCGCGCGGGAGTGCCTGTTTATGCGACACCACAAAACGACCCAGTTGTAGTTACTGCCCGATGCACCAAGATTATGCTGGACGATAAGATCCTAGAGATGGCCAAGAACATCGAAAGGAACTCAAAAGTCAAAGCTGGTTGGGAAAACTGGGAGGTACCGAGAATACAGTGGGTCAACGGAGTTCCAGGATGTGGAAAGACAACATGGGTGATAAGAAACTTTGATGTGGATAAGGACGCCATCATCACCACAACAACTGAGGCAGCAAAAGATCTAAGAGAAAAGCTATCGCACCGTATCGGAAACCTGGTTAAAACCAGAGTGCGAACCATGGCTTCTGCTCTGGTAAATGGTTTCGGAAGAGAAAGTTTCAGTCGCCTCATGGTGGACGAAGCTCTCATGAACCATTTTGGAGCCATTGTGATGGCTTCAAGGCTGTCTGGTGTTAGTGAAATTGTCCTCATCGGAGACGTCAATCAGTTGCCTTACATCGACAGGGAAAATCTCTTCGAAATGAGGTATCACCGCCCAAACCTGGTAACAAAGATCAGCCAGGAGTTGCTCTGCACACATCGAAACCCAATGGACGTAGCATATGCGCTGAGGGAGATATACTCCGGTATGTACTCCTCTAGTAAGTTACGGCTGGTCTAGTCGGGAGAACGACGGCTGCCGATCCGGAGACCCCGGGTTCAAACCCCACACGCACCAATGTCTTTTCGAAGTCATGTGCGTAATGCCGCTAACTTAAAACGGTGAAGGAAAACATCGTGAGGAAACCGACATGTACCTAGAATCTTTCGAAGTCATGTGTCATCTGCCAACCCGCACTGGGCCAGCGTGGTGGATTATGGCCTTAACTCTCTCCTTGCGAGAGAAGGCCCCGAGTCCCAGCAGTGGGAACGTTTAGTGGGCTGTTGATGATGATGATGTACTCCTCAGCGCCCCGTATAAAGTCCCTAGAGCAGAGAAGGTATAAGGGAGCGCAAATACCCAACACCCTACCAAACACCCTCTTTTTAGTTCACACTCAAGAGGAGAAAGAGACCCTGACAAACCAGGATTATGGGTCAGGCACCGGGTCACGCATCCTTACCATCCATGAAGCTCAGGGATTAACATACGAGTCGGTAATCGCAATCAAAACCAAGGCAAACATGAAGCTGCACGAGAGCGTGCCCCATGCAGTTGTTGCAATCTCACGGCACACGGGGACCTTCATATACTACGCTGACGACACCGACGACGCCATCGGTCGGTTCGTGCGGCGAGCGTTGGCTGCATCACCTAAGACCATCCGAGAGTTCAACCTACAGATGGCCATCAGGGACAGAAATGCAGCCGTAGTGGAGGCTCTGGGCCGGGAGGAGGCGGCTTAGGCAAATGGTAATTAGGCAAAGACTCGATGTCGAGCCGATTACTAGCGGTAGAATCCCAACCGCTGGTGATCGGCTCTACCAACGAGCACTAGAATTAAGTTTGAAATGTGCCCAACTCCCCCCTATTTTCCTTTTCTTCTAATCCAAGAAATATGTAAAAAAAAAACAAATGACAAAGATCACGGACCCCGGAGTCTGTGGAGTAGATAATTTAAATAAAAAAAAAAAAAAAAAAAAAAAACCCTCCGCGCTAGACAGGGACAGAGTTACGCGGTAGAAGAGAGAGTTGAAAATCGCGACAGATATTGAGCGCTAATGCGAGCTGAATTGAACTTTGTTGTGTCCCGGCAAGAGTCGCTATTTATATAATTGTTTTTGGTAAGTGAGGCTTCTGTACTAATATCTATTCTGTGGTTTAGGGTCCGTAAAATTGAATTTCCTGGCCACTTTTTGGAAGAGTTTGGTCATTTCTTATGTCAGTGACTTGGGCAACACTGGCCTAATCCTTAAGCTGCCTATACACACTGGGCCAGTGCAGGCCAACGCCAGGCAACCGTGCACGGATTAGACACAAAAGATAGGAACATGGCCTTTAGCAAATACATTTGATTTAATTTATCAACAACATTACGAGTAGGTACTAATCATAACCGAAAATAAATAAATATATAATGTGATTATACTACTTACATAAACATACATAAACTAAATATAATAAATGTACCAAATTAATGCTTCAACTTCAACTTTTTCTAATGGCTTCCATTCGGTACTTGTTACCGTAACTTCGCCAATGTCGCTACGGTAACAAGTACCGAATGGAAGCCATTAGAAAAAGTTGAAGTTGAAGCATTAATTTGGTACATTTATTATATTTAGTTTATGTATGTTTATGTAAGTAGTATAATCACATTATATATTTATTTATTTTCGGTTATGATTAGTACCTACTCGTAATGTTGTTGATAAATTAAATCAAATGTATTTGCTAAAGGCCATGTTCCTATCTTTTGTGTCTAATCCGTGCACGGTTGCCTGGCGTTGGCCTGCACTGGCCCAGTGTGTATAGGCAGCTTAAGGATTAGGCCAGTGTTGCCCAAGTCACTGACATAAGAAATGACCAAACTCTTCCAAAAAGTGGCCAGGAAATTCAATTTTACGGACCCTAAACCACAGAATAGATATTAGTACAGACTGAAGCCTCACTTACCAAAAACAATTATATAAATAGCGACTCTTGCCGGGACACAACAAAGTTCAATTCAGCTCGCATTAGCGATGAATTCGATGAAGGCGTTACGTGCATGGCTCCGCGGCTCCGAAGCCGTGACATAGCGGGCGGTTCTACCTGACCCATATCGGCTCTCGTTCGGCTTATTTGTTGCTGTAAAGCTGCTTTGAGGGTCTTTGTCGTCAAGGGGTGTGATGAATGGGATGTGATTCGGAGTATGCTCCTGGCTGCTGTGTTGAAGGCAGTCACGAAAGCTGCGTTCGTTCCTCGGCTGCCGCTTTGATTCATCATCATCATCATCATCAGCCGCAAGACGTCCACTGCTGAACAAAGGCCTCCCCCCTAGATTTCCACAACGAACGGTCCCGCGCAACCTGCAACCAGCGGTTTCCAGCGACCTTTGTGAGGTCATCTGTCCATCTAGTGGGAGGCCGTCCAACACTGCGTCTTCCGGTTCGTGGTCGCCACTCGAGAACCTTTCTTCCCCATCGGTTGTCAGTTCTTCGAGCGATGTGGCCTGCCCATTGCCACTTCAGCTTGCTTACTCGTTGAGCTATGTCGGCCACTTTCGTTCTTTTGCGAATATCTTCATTACGGATTCTGTCGCGCAAAGAGACTCCGAGCATAGCTCTCTCCATAGCTCGCTGTGTGACTTTGAGCTTTGTTATGAGGCCCACAGTTAAGGACCACGTCTCAGTTCCATAAGCCATCACTGGCAACACACACTGGTTAAAGACTTTTGTCTTTAGGCATTGGGGTATTTTGGACTCAAAGATGTGTCGAAGTTTCCCGAACGCTGCCCATCCGAGTTGGATCCTTCGCTGGACCTCTTTGTCGAAGTTGGATCTACCTAATTGGATCTTTTGACCCAGGTAGACGTATTCGTCAACAACTTCGAGTGTGGTATTCCCAACAATAACCGGTACAGGTGAGACATGCACATTTGACATGACCTTCGTCTTGTCCATGTTCATCCTCAAACCAACCTGTTGGGATACTCTACTGAGGTCCCTGAGCATTGCACCGAGGTCCTCCAGCGACTCCGCCACAATGACTATGTCGTCGGCAAACCGAAGGTGAGTGATGCATTCGCCGTTGATATTGATGCCATGTCCGTTCCAGTCCAGTAGCTTGAAAACGTCTTCCAGCGCAGCAGTGAACAGTTTCGGAGATATAACATCTCCCTGTCTCACGCCTTTCTGTAGCTGGATATGTTTTGTGCACTGGTCCTGTAATCGGACAGACATTGTGGCTTTGCTGTAGATACACTTCAACACTTCGATATAGCGATAGTCGATGCGGCATCGCTGGAGAGACTGAAGCACTGCCCAGGTCTCGATGGAATCGAAGGCTTTCTCATAGTCCACATACGCTATACATAGTGGCCGATTATACTCCTCAGTTTTCTGTATAATCTGCCGGAGCGTATGTATGTGGTCTATGGTACTATAGCCTTTTTGGAAACCGGCTTGTTCGGGTGGCTGAAAGTCGTCAAACCTGCGTGCGAGACGATTCGTGATTACCCTCGAAAACAACTTATAAACGTGGCTCAGAAGTGAGATGGGTCTGTAATTCTTCAACAAGGTGTTGTCACCTTTTTTGAAGAAGAGCACCACCACACTTCTGCTCCACGCTTCTGGCGTATTACCGTCAAGTATGACGGAGTCGAACAGCTTCTGGAGGACTTTAAGTACCGGTTTTCCACCCGCTCTCAGAAGCTCAGTCGTAATTCCGTCATCGCCAGGTGCTTTGTTGTTTTTAAGTTGTTTGAGAGCCATCCTAATCTCATACAGGCTGACTTCCGGGATGTCTTCGGTAAAGTGTCGGGTCAGCTTGGCTCTGGGGTCTTTTGCCATGCTAACGACAGGTTGTGCTTGCGTAGAGGTGTATAACTGTTCATAGAACCTCTCAATCTCCTCCAAAATCTCGGGCTTCGACGAGACGACGTTACCACTGTCGGTCTTCAGTTTGGTCAATTGACTTTGCCGCTTTGATTGCCTGCGGCTTTTTCCGCGGCTGCCCTCTGCTGTGCCCTTTCGGAGCCGGTTTGAACAGTCGAACTAGGAACAGGATGTCCCCAACTGTCAGTTGCATTTGTTTGGTCGTACGAAGGGGCTCTGAGGAAGCTTAAATTTTCTCCCCTATCTTCATATACAACAACCTCATGATGTTTAGAGGCCTCAATGCAACCCAGCCGGTCTGCGACTCTCGCTCTTGAATATTCGACTGCCATCGCATCCACGCTTATCACCCGGGGTGTTTTACCCGCGTTTCTGCTTAGATGTGCGAGCAGCGCACTTGCTTGTGTGAAAGGCGTCCGACCTTCCGAGTACTCTATTAGTGCAATCGTTTTGTTTTTCGATCGCACCAACCGAAATCGGTGGCCGTCTACCTCACACACCGGCATAGCGTCGTAGGTTTTCCGCTTCATTGTGACTTTTGCGGTACTCCCATTAAGCAGGCAAGACAATCCAGGCGACAAACGGGCTCGTTCCCGTTCCCAGGCGAAGCAAAAGCTTACTCCGAATCTTTCTTTGTTGCTGTCCATGAAGAGAGCCACTCCGCGGATACGGATCCCTGCCTCTCCTCGGTCTGCGTTCTCCAGTAGTTGTTTGATGGAGATGCTCTTCGAGGAGTTATGTTGGGCGGGAACCGCATTCCACGCGGCGTCCACGGACAGCGGGGTAGGGTGTGGTGGCGAAAGGGGGCGCGTATTTGAATTAGTAGAGTTTCTCTTGGCCGCTATGCGGAATGAGCTCTCCATGAAGGACAGGAGCCGTGTTCTGTCATCTGGATCTGCTAAGATGTTGTGGATATCCGAGACAACCAGCCTTCTGTCGATCATAGATTCGAGCTCATGTCTTGCGGCCATGAATCGGGGACAATCGACAAGCACGTGCCAGACCGTTTCGGGTTGGTCGGGGTCACACTCGCATGCAGGACTGCTCTTGAGCTTAAATCTGTACAGGTATTCTGCTATTCCTCCGTGTCCCGTCAACGCTTGTACCTGGAAGGGAGTCAGTTTCGTGGTTCTCATCACCCGATATGCGTTTGCTATATCGGGGAGGAACGTCTGGGTGACTTTTCCGGTGTCCGAGGTCTCATATCGATCCTGCCATTTCTTGACCGATTCTTCGCGGATTTTCCGTTTGACGTAGGACAAGGGGATCCCCTCATAGTCACTGGGCGACAACGTGAGCGCAGCCGATTTGGCCAGTTCGTCGGCTCTTTCGTTGCCGACGCGACGGTGCCAACATGCGCTCTCACCCAGAAAAGACGAAGAGATTTCCCCTCAGCATTTATCCTTCCAATGTTTTCCTTTATGCACTTTACCACGGGGTGACTCGTTTTTGGGTTACATAGCAGTTCGAGTGAAGATCGGGAGTCACTCAGGACATTGACTTCTGGGTCCTTACTCTCTAACGCCATTTGAGTTGCCCGGTAAAGAGCATAAAGTTCCGATTGAAATACTGTGCATTCGGAGTGGAGCTTGAATGTCGAGTTCTTCACCTCCCTGCCATTCTCCCACCATGTTAGAGCAGCTCCAACTTTGCCTTTAATCTTACTGCCATCAGTATAGATTTGAGGTCCTTCTGGAAGATTGGAGGTGTCTTCTAGGAGCTCGTACTTTACGGATACCTGCGTGGACGGATGGGGTTGGTCCAGGCAGTTAACGTTCCGTTCGAGTTCCACTTCTAGTGGGAGGTAGTCTTGGGAGAGGTTTTTTTTTACTCTGTACAAATTTGCTGCTTCCTGTATCCTCAGATCTAGGGGGAGCAGACCGGAAAGGGCAAGTGCTGATTTCAGAGAAACAGTACGGTACGACTTACAGATTTTCTGGGCAAAACCTCTTTGGATCGCTTTCAAGTGAGACTTGTTTTCCTCGAGGTCTGCCGCTTGCGCCCATACACTTGAGGCATACATGATGATTGGTTCCACCACCGCGACGTAGATAGTTCTCGTGATTTCGCCATTTAATCCCCAGGTCACCTTCGCTGCACATGCTAGCTGTCTATAAATATTCGCCACTTTTTTTACATTGGGCGGTCACATGTGCTTTAAAGTTGAGCCGTCGGTCGATCAGTAGGCCCAGCAGTTTGACTTCCTCGACCAGATCGAGCTGGACGCCAGACATGACTATGTTTGGAGGTTCATACTTCAACTTTTTTGTGAAAAGCATTGCGTTGGTTTTATGCGCTGCAAAGTTGAGTTTGTTGATTTTACCCCATTCCAGTGTCATGCTCAGCGCCCTGCCCGCTTGTTGTTCGATAATGGTCGGGCTGCCTGTAAATACGAGAACGACGTCGTCCGCGAATGCTTGACAGTATACTCCCTCGGCTTCCAGCATTCGCAGTAACGAGTCTAGGATCACATTCCAAAAGGTTGGTCCACAGATGGATCCTTGGACGCATCCCTTATTTATTTATTTATTTATTTATTTAGAACAATTGTATACTATTACCTTAGTTGTATTACCTTAGTATTACCTTACCTTATTATTACCTTAGTATTACCTTAGTTGTTTCCTTCTCGTAGACTGCTCTTGCATAATTGACCTTGATTTTACGGTAGCTGAGAGCTGAGGTAAGAGTTTACCATGTCGTAGAGGTTTGTTGGGCACCTCTTCTTCGCTAATTGATTTTTGAGGGCGGGCCACCATGCATTGTCGAAAGCGCCCTCTATATCCAGGGAGATTAGGAGTACGGTGTCTTTATTGTCTACTCCTTTCTTGATGTGCTCTACCAGGTCATAGAGGGCGTCCTCGGTGCCTCTTTGGGGCATAAAACCGTACTGTTTCCTACTGATGGTTGGGAGGAGATACCATTGGAGTCGGTTTGCCAAAAGCTTTTCGACGATTTTTCCGGGAACGGACAGAAGACCTATGGGGCGGTACGATTTTGGTTGTGTGTAGTCTGTCTTACCGGGTTTGCGTAATATGACCACGTGCGCCTCTTTCCATTGCTTGGGGAAGTGTTTTAGCGACAAGCATTTGTTTGCTATCGCCAAGAAAACCTCCCATTCGCAACGTATGGCTGCTGCGCAAATATCAGCGGTTAGCCCGTCTGTACCGGGGGCTTTTTTCGGATTCAGAGTTCTCAATACTGATTCCAGTTCCGCTGATGTGAATGGTGGGTCATTTTCCGGTAAGTCCATAGGCGTTTCCGTCGTTTGCTCCCGGAGCTCTGTATGACACGGTTGGTCTGTGCTCTCAGAGTCGTCGGGATAGAAAGTTTTGGCAAGTAGTTCTGCTGATAGTTGCGGGGATAGAGTGTTACCTTCGGTGTCTCTTAGGAGTATCTCTTCCTGTCTTGTCGAAGTTTTTCTCATCACTCTGTAGATCTTGTCCCACATACTTTCTTTCTCCTGATTCGTGCAGAACTCCTTCCAGCTTTCCGTCTGAGCTTGTTTGACTTTTTCCTTGTAGTCTTGCCGAGCAATTTGGTACTGTTCGACTACAAGTTCAACTCTGTCAGGGGCGGCATTCCTAATCCTTCTCTTTCTTCTGAGAACTTCTTTCTTCAGATTTTCGAGCGTTTTAGTATACCATAGGGGTAGGGCATGGATACCGGTATTCGGTATTACCGAAAAACCGGTAATACCGGACTATTTGAGGCAATTCTGAATACCGGTATTGAAATTGCAAATACCGGTTTTTCGGTATTTTGAACAAAGAAATTAAATTGATGCATAAAACCCATAAGCCGTCTCTAGACTACGAAAATAACAATCAACTTAATGTATTTTCTAATTGTAAACTTGATGAGCGTTTAGCGGCGGTCTTACGTTTATTTTTCATGGCTTACACGAAATAGTGTAGGTAAATGTATTAATGAAAACTTGTTTTGCACTAAAAAGAGCAAAATAAACAATTTTTAACACCCGAACAAAAAAAGGGGTGTTATAAGTTTGATGTCGATGTCTGTCTGTCTGTGTGTGTGTGTGTCTGTCTCTAGCACCGTAGTGTTCAAACAGATGGACCGATTATGATGCTGTTTTTTAGTTTAAGGTTAATTTCCGTGCGGTGGTTCTTAGCTATGTATGCTATGTTTAGTTCCTATCGATTCAAGCTGGCCGCCTCCACAAACTATCTAAATTTACTAAAAAATATAAGTACTAAATTTCTTCACAACAATATGGGTTAATATGGGTATGTGCTCAATATGGGTATCAAATGATAGGGCTTGACTAGTAAAATACTATACACTATAACACATTTTAAATCCAAGATGGCCGCCACAACAAATGGCGAATTACATTATTATTTTCACTACTACCCCAATATGGGTATCAAATGAAAGGACTTGACTAGTAGAATGTCGTACAGATTACAAATTTGAGGTAGACGGGGGTAAATCAAATTTTTTAATTTTGGTCTTGTAATACATATTTTTATACAAAAAATTTAACCAACTTCTAAACCACAAATAGCCACTCAAAAGCGAAAAATAAATTATTATAACTATTTTAAACGTTACTCACTCATCTATTTGATGTCGGAATCAAATAGATGAGTGAGTTGGGCTTATAATAGTTAAATTAATGTATTTTTCGCTTTTGATTGTTTATTTGTGGTTTTGAAGTTGGTTTATTTTTTTTGTATAAAACGAACGAGCGTAAAGTATTTTAAAAATGTATTCGTATTTATTGATATTTGTTTAACTTTAGAGTTTGCAATACTTAATTAAGTAGGTACCGGATTTACCGTACCGTACGGATGATTTTTACTGCTATTTTAATAGTTGAAGTATATTACCGAAAAAATACCGAAAAACCGGGATCCCGGTTTTAAAAATATGAATACCGAAAAAATACCGGTTTTGTCAGAAGTCCAATACCGCCATGCCCTACATAGGGGTGTTGGATTTCCTTTCGGCGAGCTTACCAGTGGAATGGTGTATTCGCAGGCTTCATGTATACTTGTTGTGTAGCTCGTAATCATCGACTCAAGTTCTAGTGGACTTCCACATTTCTCTACTGACTCCGGCGCGATGTTTCTTTCTTTAAGGGAAGATTTTAGCTGTGACATAAAGTTTGGTTTTTGGTCGTGTTGTTTTTGGCTTCTTTTGTTCGAGAGCCTTAACTAGACGCAAAGTGAAGGTGATTGCGTTGTGGTCCGATGTTGTAATACTTTTGTCAACCTCCCATCCTTCGATTTTTCCCAGAAGAGACTCGCTGCACGCTGTTACGTCTACTACGCTTGTGCAGAGTTTGCCTTCCCTGACGATTTCGAAGGTTGGTGTATCGCCGGAGTTGAGAATGTACAAGTCCATTTCATTGAAGAAAGAGCTTACAGTTTCTCCTCGCTCATTTTGAGATGTGCTTCCCCACCAGTGGGACCATGCATTCACGTCACCAGCAACAATAAGGTCTTTTGTAGCTAGTTTTTGAAGTGAAAACTTCTTTAGGCGCGCTATAGACAGAATTTTCGTGGGCTGTGAAATGGATTCATCAATCGTCACGCTCGGATATGATAATGGATCGGATCGGATATGAAATCTTCGGATAAACTCGGTAAAAACGGCCAGGTAGGTACCAGGGCAACAGAAACAGTAAAGAGTTTCGATTACCTACCTCCAACAGCCCAGCGTTTATCTCCAGATACCAGGACAACATAAATATAAAAGAGTTGCGTTTGCCCCTAGGTACCAGTACCAGGGTAACAGCAAGTTTTCACTTCTATCGGCAGTTCCTATGACTGCCAATTTTTTGCTGAATACTTTGATCCTGCTGAGGTAGGCGTCGACTTTTTGGTCTCCTTCTAAGTAGACAGAAATCACTCCCAGTTTTAGGCCGTACTCACCAATAGTACCTACAGCTGCTTCCGTTTCGGTAACAATTTGGGGGTCATGGATTACCTCCAACATGTCGCCGAAGACTATTATGGCTGCCTTAACTGGTTTTTGCCTATTTAAACTGCACTGAATAATGCGAGTTTCAGGATATTGTTTCATCACGCCCCTGTTTCCCACATAAGGTTCTTGAAATAGGGCAACTGAAACTCCCCTTTCTCTCGCGACCTTCAGGAGTTCTGTCGTTGCATTCTGGGAGCGCTGCAGGTTTGCTTGGATGAAACGCAAACCTGGTTTGCCTACTCTTTGGGAGACCGAGCCACGTTCCTCATGAGTGCCCTTAGCAATAAGATATTCGGGACCGCGCTATCCCATCCCATTTTACCCTTTCAGGGCACTCGCTACTAAAGGCGTTATGAGCGAGTTCCCTGTTGGGACTGTTTGGATGAGCAATCGCGCAGTTTTTGCATTTGGGTGGCAGGTCTTCCATTCTTGCCTTGCATTGGGTCCAGGGCGCGGTGGGTTTACGATATATCTAATAACAATATGCGTGGGAAACGTTTTGCACGAGCGCTCAGCCGTGCGTCCGACAACCGTCTGTCACTTGTTTCCTGGAAGGAACGGTCTAGCGGTAGGCTAAAACCGCGCAACCTTGAGCGAGTGAGGATGCACTGCCTAAACAGTGCCTAAAAATGGCTAAAAATGGGGCAAAACAAAATAATGTCACAGCTGTAATGGTAAAGATTTATTAATAAATTTAATCAGAGTTAAGTAGCTTTATTTTAGACGATATTTTAGTCATATAAATCAAAGTGGAATTCAACATTCTGTGATGTTGATGACTCTGATTCTTTAGAAGACAGAAACAATATTTTTCTTTAACTTTCCTACAGTCATATCTTCCATTCAGGGAATGGTTTCAGAATAGCTACCCTGATATTGATTTAAGTGAAAATAAGTCGAAAATGAAACATTCCGTACCGTTTAATTATTATTTAGCAGTGGTTTATGCCTTTTCTAGTGTCGATTCTCAAAAGTGGCTTGTTTGTGGCCAAATTGTTTAGCCACTAACTTTAGAAACTTTTGGCTCAATCCATACAGACGCAGATGATTAAAATAACCTAGTACACAGTTTAAATATGACTACTTACAATAACCGTACTATTTTATAATGACGGTAAAAATATACTTTATTTAGGGTGCTTTTCCACGAGAGATGTGCTATGCTACGATGCTATGGATGCGTTTGATATCCACCAATCATATTCATTGGTGCACATAGCATAGCACTGGTGGAAACGGATTCAACTAAAATATGTTTTTTGTATGGAAGGTTGCGTACTATGGATGTGTGCTATGGATGCGTGCTATGGATGCGTGCTATGGATGCATGCTATGGATGCGTGCTATGGATGCGTGCTATGGATGTGTGCTATGGGCCATCGCGAGTGGTGTAGCTATGTGCAGGGCAGAGTACCTACAGTATGCCCGCGTTTTTCGCTGAAAGTAAACATGCCATCGTGGAAGCAAAAAGTTATTTTATATCTCGCAATGTGCGAAGAAGAACTCATGGAGCATAGCTCGAGATGCGCATCTTTCTCGCACAGCTACATTGCGGCGGCGCATTTTCGTAGCGCATCTTCCTCGCACAGCTACCTAGCGTAGTATTGGTGAAAACGGTCACATATTTTCGTAGCGTAGATTTCACATCTTCGCAGCATAGCTGCATAGCACATCTCTGGTGGAAAAGCACCCTTAGAGTTGGTTATTATTAGAGACGAACTTCTTAGCATTCCATGGATTCACCGTGCGGGTGCCGGGTCCATCGTGTGGCAGAGAGAGAAATATCGAATAGACCCCAAGACTTGTGACTCGGGTCGTAGGTTTAAAAGGGGCCCCTTATATTGACGTACGTCAACACTCACCTTCACTACTCGTATTTCTCTCCCTGCCCAGCCAAATCCGATGTGATCCTACTAGTGCAGCTTTAGATACTCGTTCTAGTATAGAACTTACTGCACTTCTGGACAATCCAAGGTCTTTAAGCAGGTTATAGAGAGATTTTGCTGGTACACCTCTCGCTCCTACTTCTACAGCGTATAAATTAACTACATAGCCATTTTTTGTTAATTCGTTTTGAAGGTCGTAATACTTATTTTGTTTCATCGCGTGGTCTTTAGGTATATTAGTTTCCCACGGTACGGTAAGTTCTACCAGGACTATGCGTTTCGTAGCCCTAGAAAAAAGGAAAATGTCCGGTCTGGATGACGAAACACCCACATCCTCTGGGATTTTATAGTGCTTTTCATACGTGTCCATTAAAATAGTCCAATCAGGTGCTAAACCCAGGATTGAGTAAGGCTTGCTCTTGGAGTTTGAAGTTGAACCCTCTTTTACAAAGTTAATTTGTCTTTTGTTTGTCGTCAATCCCTTTTGGGCTCTAGCTACCGAAAGGCTTACGGCTTCACGTATGATTTCAAGTACTCTGTCATGGCGCTGTGAGTAATGACCCCTATTAAGGAGCACCTTGCATCCCACCAATATGTGCCTTGCTGTACATATCGCCTCACCACAAGTATAGCAACATTTTTCAGAGGCTTTTCCCCACCTTACCATGTTACTCTGGTCAGGAAGGGTCATTTGAAAATAAATAAATAAATAAATAAATAAATATTGGTGGACAATTCACACACAACACCATCTGACCCCAAACTAAGCAAAGCTTGTGTGATGGCGGCCAGATAGCTGATATAATACTTATATAGTTTTAAATACATACTTATTATACATAGAAACACCCAGACACAGTGCAAACATTTGAATTCATCACACAAATATTTGCATTGGGTGGGGATCGAACCCACGACCCTCGACTTCGCAGGCAGTGCTACTACCAACTAAGCCATGAGGCCAGTCAGCACGACATTTGAAAAGCATTTAGATAAAATTTTAATAAGGCAGGAGACCAGTCATATAGCAAGGTGCGCCACTTTAGAGCTAATGGGATACAAAACTCACCTATGGTTAACTAACTACTAACTTTGCATTTCTAAATTCATAGCGTGCACTTTATAACTGTCATTTTCGTCTTCGTCTTTCGTCAGATAAAATATCAGTAGTTATGAAAAATAAAAGATAAGTGTCATTGAAACATATTTCCGTAATATTAATAATCTTAATGTTAAAACTATTAGTATAAATTCTATTTTAATGTTATGGCAACATCAGAAATTCTATGTCACTGCGGCTGAAGAACTAGTATCCAAAGCTAAAAATAAATTTAAAAAATATCGCCTCTTTACAAGAACAATGTGGCATTTCTAAAACCACAACTTTACAGGAGAGCAATTTTAAACATTTAAGCGTTGATAAATTCTAAAATATTGATAATTTTACTGTAGGAAAACAATTAGATTGTTGCGGTAATTAATGTTGTTTCTGAAAATAATTACAATAAAACTCAGTTAAAAACGAAAGAGGTAAAAAAACTGATTTAAAAAAACTCAGACACACATGTCACGTTTTTTAGTGAAAATATGTCACAAAATGCTTGTAACATTTTGAGTTATCACATTGAATATGTTAAATTTGGGTGTAAGGTTGTGTGATAAGTAAAATATAACACACTATCACAATAAAGATCATGTATTTAAAAAATACAAATTTACAAAAACAATGGCTTACTTCCACCGTGAATTCAGTTTAAGGCACAATAATCAACAAGAGATCAATCAATCACACATTACTTAATACTTGCTCTAATTATAATAATAAGGAACTAAAAAAATACTTTCGTACGAATAAAAAATCAAAAAGTTAACTGTACTTGAAGTTATCTAATCTGATAGTTTTTGACGTCTTCTAACATAATTATGGCACCCAGTTTTATATTATTTATCACATAGAATCCACATATAATCCTTCATAAACATAGAATCACAAATTCTCTTAATACTAATTCTAACATTTTACCATTTTATATGTAGCAATGAAATGTTTCTAAAAATACAACTGAAAACAACATTGTAACGATTCATAAAATGGCTTGTGGTAACTTAAAATGAATTTTTTATTGACCAAATCCACGAGATCATCTTTTTTTCTCTCTGCTTGTCCAGGGTTTTGAAGAAAGGCTATTTGCAAATCTAAATTAATGCTTTGACTATGATGCTTTCTTTTTTTACCTTTCTTGAAAAATTCATCAGCATACGATTCTTTGAAAAATATTACACCACAATCAGAACTCTATACTTTTATCATCTTCAGTCCAGCCAGTTCCCCAGTATTATTGTCTTCATCTTTTATTGTTACAAATTTCATTTGAGTGAATATACTTGTCCAATCAAAACTATCATCAAAATTCAAAATCAATCAAAAGACAACATCGAGGTTTTTACGCGTTGCAGTAATTTTCTCCAGGTATTTGTAAACAAAGGTAGCTATTTCGTTGACTTTTATTGGCATTGGACTTATCCCATACATAACTCTTAAAATAATGAATTTGTAAGTTATATTTCAAGTTACGGCTGGTCCAGTCGAGAGAATGGTGACTACCGATCCGAAGACACGAGTTCAAATCCCACGAGCACCACTGTTTTTTTTAAGTTGTGTACGTGATGCCGCTTACTTAAAACGGTTTAGGAAAACATCGTGAGGAAATTAACATCAACTTCGTACACGTCATCCTACAAAGTCAACATGCATTTGGCCAGCGTTATAGATTATGGCCTTGACTCTCTATTTAGTAAAGAAAGCTCCAAATGGTGGGAACCATTGGCAATATTTGACAGGCTTTTGCTAGTTTGGACTTGTGGTAAAAAACTGAGACGTCTTCTTTGGTGCATGGTACACTTTTTGAAGATAATATTAGATGTTATCAAATTTTGATCATCCGAAATGTAATTATGGTTAGTTGGTAGTGGTATTTTGTTCCACAACAGTATCAGAAGAATACTCGTTTGTTGGTTGGGATTCATAATCAGGATCTAACTGACTGAGTCGCTACTGTCTGAAACGTTATAAATAGAAGTGTAGTGGTGTGGTATTAGTTTGATCAATTAGTTTCGAATTTAGTGAGAATAGTGGGATAGAAATTATTTACTCCAAACATCTAAACAGATCCCTCTGCATTTTAAATAAAATTACCTGGAGATATAGATGGGTCACTGCTTGAAGAACTGGTAGAAAAGAAAACAGTTAGTAACAAGAAGGTTAGTCAAATTACTACGAGGTTGGATGGAATCTACTGCGATGTCTTTGTCTACAAGATAATGGAAGTCATGAAATTATAGAAACATAACTAGAAAAAAAAAAAGGTGTGTGCTTAAGACCACACGGCAGAAGTGAAAACTTCATTAGCAGATTTTTGTATTAGGTAGGTATGTCGTATTATAATAAAATATTACGGATCGTATTAGTTGAATAAACGAGTAAAACAAGCCAGAAATTAAAGTAAATATTTATTGAAATTTTATTTATATACAAAGTAGCTGTTACCCGCGACTTAGTCCGCGCGAAATAAATACTAAGGTTACTCAGGCAGTACTTATTTGTATACCCAGATTGTATACACATTTATGGTTAGTAATAAAAGTGTCCATGTTCAAAAAGTTGTTGGCCGGGGCCGGCTTTTTAAAAGTTACTCCAACTTTGTATGCATTCACACGGTGCACTCCTATGATGCCCCTAACATTGTCCGCAAAAAGGTTGGTGAGTGTAATAGGATTTTTGTTACCGACTTTCTCCTGTTCCGTCGATTCCACATACACTACACAGTCTCCACTACGATTTTCTGGGAATAGTCTCTTTCTCTTATAAAGGGGTTTTCTAAATAGTTTGTAAGAAACATTTTCACTTGGATTTGGCTTCAATAGTTTTCTTTTTCTGGTCTGTTCGACGGGGTCACCCCCGTCGCTAGCGACGCTCATATTTATTTATACTATTGACTATATGTATTTATGTATACAAAACTAAATATTTACACGAAAGAAACGAAATATTTACACAGCAAAACTAATTAATTTGATTGTGAAAATTATAAAGCACCCGTCGTGTTTTCCCGCCCAAAGAAAAGTCTTTTGGAGTTGGTAGCCGTCAGTGTTGCCACTATGATTTTGAGCTTGTCGCCAAATAGTTATGAAACAAAGTCGCCGGTTTTGATTGAATTATTAAGGGAATAACAGTCTGGAAGAATACATAAGCTTTTTCCTTCTCCAACCTTCTACACTACACTAGTATATTCCCCTTTGTCGGTAACACGTCGTCTAAATCCGCTAAAAGGTTTTAAAAATTCGCCAGTTTCAGCGACAAAGTCGCTAAAGTGTCAACACTGGTTACCGGTAGCGAGCAGCGAGAGAGAGAGAGAGTATCTATTGTCCCATGTCCTCCTCTAACAATTATCTTTCTCGGTCTGGCACGTTTGTTGACCATATTATCTTTCTCGCTCTAGCATCCCGAGCTTACCCGAAATTTCTTATCATATCCGAGCGTGATGATCACGTGATCATCAATCCATTTCACAGCCCACGAAAATTCTGTCCATAGCGCGCCTAAAGAAGTTTTCACTTCAAAAAAACAGTACCTATAAGTGAAAATAATCCTACTGTTGATGTCTGTATTGGAAGAGCTTTTGATGTTTTTTTTCTTGTCTTGCGTTAAAATTTCTATCTGAGAGTTTGAATTAGGTACTTAGTTGTACACTTTTTTATCCACATTATTTTTAACACCTATGTAGGTGTTTAGGTAGCTGATTATGAACTAGATCGTGTTGTTATCTGAAAAACAAATTCGTAAAAGTTACTTTATTTTAGCATGTATAATGTAACATTTTAGCATAATATAAACCTAAACTTAAAGGTTTTCAAAAATAATGGTGTAAAATAAAATAACCCATAGTATTTGAAAATGATTCATCAGCAACATGGTTACATTCAAAGATATCATAAAGAAATCTTGTAACTTTTTCATTAATAATGCGACAATATTCATTATCACATTCTCAATACTAACGAATTTTACAACAAAAACGAGTTAAATAACTAATATCACATTATTCAAGTTAAAGTAAATAACAACAAAAAACATATCTTTGAATTAAAAACGTGGTATACTCGTGATGCCATTTTTTTTGTCGAAAACAGGAGCACTTCACTCGTTGCACGTGCGGGGCAAACCAACATGTTGCGTTGTCGAAGTCGTGCGCCTCACCGAAAGAGACAACGTGATAACACCATTTGCCACGGTCGTGTCGTCTCTTTCACTCATAGCTCCTCGAATATTCACGTTAAAGATGCCGCGTTTTTGTAGAAAATAAAATTCGCCATCGCGGTTTTGAATATCAAATAATAAAAAAAACCGTTTTTATGAGAGGTCACGTTGTTCTTGTAAAGAGGCGATATATATTATGACACCGGCAAATCAATGTCAGTCAATACTCAGTCTTGAATACTCATTCGTATCAATGTGTACATACCTATTCGAATTTAAAAAATGTTCAACTTAAATATCTTTTTTTCTGAACCTTTTGAAAACAAAAAATGGTTGTCTGTAAAGTCGGTTTACTGACGATAGTTGAACGTGACAACGTCTTAAGAAATCAGTACCGTAGAATGGGGCTATTTAAGATTCGAGGTTTATTCGGGACACTGTCCCATTTTAAGTTTCATCATGCCATAATTCCTACTATAAAAATAGTAGAAAAAACATTTAATTACCTGGCAACACAGCATCTAATGGCAATTTAATACTGTCACTGTCAAGGTTATATTGCAGCATGTGTGAGAGTGAAGTGTTTTCTTGCAAAAGTCTAAAATATAGTGATCTAAAATTGCCGTCGAACTAAGATTCGTGGGTCAAAAAGTTTTATAGTAAGTACCAATTGTGATTTATATGAAACATCTTTGTTTTCTCATAATTATATTTGATAATTCTAATATTGAAATCATCGAATTGTTGTTTGTTTTTTTGTGGAATATTTCGAATGGGGCTATTATAGACAGCATTTGGGGGCTACTTTGGACAAAAAATAATCCATATTTTGGGGGTTATTTTGGACAGACTGACCAAATAGCCCCCATATTTTGAAGATATTACTTTTGGATGCTAAAATGGGAGGGTGTGTTCAAAAACTTGCTTTTTTTAATAAGAACTTTTTTTCAGGTCTGGAAAAAAAAATGGTTCGTGAATACAAGAGAACGTATCGGCACGTAAGACTTGGAAAAACATTCTTACCTTATGTGTCTTATACCACAAAAGACCTAGAAAATGCTGTGCGTGAAGTGAGAGAAGGAGACAGTTCAGTTCGACAAGCAGCAACCAAATATAATATACCCAAAAGCACACTTGCCCGTAAATGTAAGAAAGACACGATTTATGAAAGTGCAGGTCACCCTACTTTATTTAATGCTAATGAAGAGAATGCCTTTCTGTCATATTGCGAAGTATTAGGCGAGTGGGGTTTTCCATTAGATGCTTTCGATTTAAGAGTCTTAGCACAGAAATACTTAAACAGAATTGGGAGGACCGTTCACATCCTTAAAGATAATCTTCCAGGGCGTGACTGGGCTCTGAGTTTCATGAAACGACATAAAAATAGATTATCTCACAAATTTGCGACTAACATTTCTACTGAGAGAGCAAAGGTGTCACCTGAAACAATTGATGCCTTTTTTGAGAATTATATAACCACTATTTCAGGAGTTCCTCCTGAAAACATAATAAATTTTGATGAAACTAATCTTTGTGATGATCCTGGAGCTAAGAAGTATGTATTCAAAAGAGGCACAAAGTACCCGGAAAGAGTCTTAAATAATTCGAAGACGGCAGTGAGCTTAATGTTTACCGGAACAGCAGATGGCCAAATGTTACCCATATACGTTGTGTACAAAGCAGAACGCGTATGGCAGCCATGGATAGAGGGCGGACCTCCCGACACTAGGTACAATAGGTCAAAATCCGGCTGGTTTGACATGACATGCTTTGAAGATTGGTTCGAAACAGTAATTGTTCCATTCGCAAAAAAAAAAACTGGAAAAAAAGTCATTATTGGCGATAATTTATCGTCGCATTTTTCAGAGAAAATTCTAGAATCTTGCGAGTCACTAAACATTTCATTCGTCTGCTTGCCGTCCAAGTCCACACACTTGATGCAACCGTTAGATGTCGCCTTTTATGGGCCGTTAAAGAAATACTGGAAGAACATTCTAACAAACTGGAAAACGACAGCAGATGGTAGAAAATATAAAACAATGGCAAAGTCTTGTTTTCCAAAGCTTCTAGCTCAATTATGTGATTTAATGATTGAGAAAGACGTGATATCAGCCAATTTAAAAGCGGGTTTTGAAAAGAGCGGTCTATTCCCTGTAAACCCTGAAAGACCGAAATCAAGACTACCAAGGGCACTGGTTACAGCTGCAGAAGTTAACCTAGCTACTTCTGAAGTTGTGATTGATATATTACAAGACATGAGAGGCTTTAAGGACACTGCTCCAAGCAAAAGAAGGAAGCGGTGCGATGTAGAACCAGGGAAAAGCATATGTGCAAAAGATTTAACTCCAAAACCAACAACGAGCACTAAAGGCAAAGGACAAGGAAAAAAAACCAAAACTCATGTAAACAAAAAAATTACAACGTCATCTCAGAATATCAACAAAAGTAGGAATCCAACAAAAAAGAGACTGAACAAAGCTCAACATGATTTAGACGAATCAACCAGTGTGTCTGATAATATGAGCCAGCACAGTGATTCTGATTTGATGGATTTAGATTTGAGAAAAGAGTATGGCAGTGATGATACCAACTGTTCTGAAGAACAAGCTTTTTCGATATCCTATTTTGAAAATAGAGTTCTATCAGCAGAGCCCGAACCAGGCCCTAGTGGAGAATCATCACGACGTCGTGCAGTGAAACCAAGACCAGAGCCTTGTGAGAATACATTGCCAGACTATGAAGAGGAGTTAATATTAGGTTCTAATGAAAAGGCAGCACGTAGTCGTAATGAGGCGTCAATGGCAAGCCCGAACGAAGAGGAGCTAGCACAAAAGCCAGGGTATGGCTCTAACCTGGAGTCAGTACAACACCATAGTGGTCAGCTAGCTCAGAACTGTGAGGAAGAGATAATAGCATGTCCACTAGCACAAGGCTCTAATGAGCAGCCAGCACCAGGCCCAATTAATCAGCTAGAACCAGAAAATAATGAGGAGGTAGCAGGTTATTCAAATGAAAATTTACCACCAGATTCTAATATTTATAACGTAAATGATACAGTCTTAGTGAGGTACTACATTAAAAAGTCTTGGAAATATTATGTTGGCGTGATAGAACATTTTGAAAACTATTCTTACACCATTTCATTCTACAAAACTGTACGGCAAAATGATTCAGACATAATACTTATGAAACCTAAAAGAGTCGACCGAGATATTTTACCAGAAGTTTCATTGGTGAAACATATTAATATAAAACAAATTTCATCCAAACCTGAAAAATATTTGGTTGAAAATGAAGATGACAAGATTTATTTTGATTGTTAAATATGTTAGGTTAGGTTATCTAACATATTTAACAGTCTAAGTTACGAATTGTTTTTAGTTTTAAGATTACCTTTTCTTAATACTGTGCCATAATAATAAATGCACCTTTTTTGTGATTTTTGTAAGTTTATTTTGTAGAACGAGTTAAATTTTGTAAAAATTGTATTTCTTTATCACCTTGTGCCATTGAGGAGGCCAAATACTGCGAATTTGTAGACTTTTTTATGTTTTTTTAAGTTGATTCATAATTATGCATGAAAATAAAAAATTACTTTACAAAAAATATTGTTTTTTTTTATAAAAAAAAATAAAAATTGTGTTTGTGAGGTTTTAAACGCAACTTTATTCCTGTCCCAAATAGAACCCGAGTCGTCTAAATCGATAAATCAGACACAAGTACTACAAAACCTCTTTTGAATGTGGAGATCTTGATTAGCCCCATCGAAGGGGCTATTTTGGACTCGGGCATTAAAAAAAAAAAAATTCGTTTGTTACGCATCTAGACTAATATGAACTACGTAATAATGTAGACAAACATCAGACTTATTTAAAAAAAAAAATGGGGTTGGATGTGATTTCATACAAAAGTTTTATGGCCATTTTTTTAGAAAATATGTCCCGAATAGCCCCATTCTACGGTACGCTGATAGCGCGAGTAGTGATACCGCTCGACTCAGCGGGTGGCGCCCTCAGCGCTCAGCTTCGTCCGCATGGCACGGACGACGAACTAACGGTAACGTTACATGACGTCATGTTTTGCGGGCGTGCAGCCGGCTTCATCGAATTATAAGACGTTGTCACGTCAAAATCTTTTCATATCTTACTCAGGGACTGACGTTCAACATTTTAAGATATTTTTGATGTATACACGCTATCATTTCGTCTCAACTATTTTAAAGTATGAAAGTCTGCCATTGTTCTTTAGAAAACTAGTCTGGAAGAACACATAGGCTATTTTTTATCTCGAAAAAAAAAAAACAACGGGAACGGGAACTACGCGGGTAACACCGCGGGGCGCTGCTAGTCTGTGAAATATATTTTAAAACAGTTTTGTAAAAATACCTATGTAGGTACTAAGATTAAATTCCTGTTTCTGAGAAGATTATTATGTTATGGTAAGTTACCATTCAATTCGAAGGTGTTACCATTGGTAACACCTTTGTTATGATTTTCGTTTTGCCTGTTCGCCATAATATTCCCCAAATATCCCCGAGAAACAAATTTACTTTGGTTTGTTTAAATACCTAGTTGACTGTAAATTAAAGAAACAAGTACATATTCAATTTAAATATTAAGTTATTAATAAATTATTATTATTTTCGATAAGTCGAAGTCGTCGATTCAATTATTCATAGAACACCTTCATTTTATAAACAAAATAATGCATGCCTTATTTTATCAAATGAAATTAAAGAAATCGAAAGGTTCAATGTTATTTGACGAATACTACAAAGGGATACTTGAAAATCTGAATGGCTTAGAACCTGAGGGAGATTTAACTAATAAATGCCGTGTTTGTTTATGTGAAGGCACTATTTCTATTTACGGAAATGAAAACACAGAAAGAGTTTTAGAAGTGTTAGAACGTTATAATGACATCCAAATAATTGAAGATGATGATTATCCAAGATTTTTATGTACTGTGTGTTTTAATTTTATTAAATCTGCAATTTTATTCCAAAAAACCGCGAAACAGATGAACGAGAAATTAAAGCTGAGAGTAAAGGATGATATAAATGAGCAATCTGACCATCATGAGTACAGTGACAGCAGTTTAAATGAAAAAATCACACCCAAGACACCAGATATAGTAAAAGAAGTAATAAAAGAAAAAAGAAGAATTAAATGTGCTGCTAAAGTAACATGCAACATTTGTAATAAGGTTATCAACAGATCCTATTATAAAGAGCATGCAACAATGCATGATCCAGATCACAAAAAATATGTTTGTGATGTGTGTGGGAAATCATTTCGATTGAGATGTGCATACCACAATCATAGCTTAAGACATAGGACAGACTTTCCGTACAAATGTCAATTCTGTCCTTATCGTGGACGGTATGCAGAACTTCTTAAAACTCATATGAGGACGCATACTGGAGATTACAGATATATGTGTACAGAATGTCCAGCTCGATTTTTATTTAAAAGCAATTTGAATAGTCACATGTTGAAACATAAAGAACCTAAAATCAAATGTGATGGTTGTAAAAGAGCATTTCATACAAAATTAGCACTGCAGAGACATTTCGATGCAGATCATTTAGGTATCAAGAATCATGTTTGTGGATTATGTGGAAAGGCTTTTGGGTATAGGAATGCGATGATGAAGCATCAACGGCATGTGCACAAAAGAGAAAAACAGCTATTTGGAAGGATGCCTGCATACTTACAAGCGGGCTGTGAAAACAGAGAATAAACCAGATTATCTGCTATCCGCAATACAAAAATAATGCGACAAGGAGAAATGATCGAGGATTGCAACCCCCCCTCTTCAATTGCACTCAGTTGGACAGCTTACAAGTGACGGCATAGTGCTGAATCTTATTACTTTATACCCTTCTATCATCCTACATAGGTCTCCTGGTGGTTCATTTGACCCGTAAATTTTGTTCACGGGCCTGTAGTCTATAAGGATTAACAATAAATTATTCCATTACTACCTATAGTTATTTTAAATTTCCATAAAAACAAAACAAATATAAAAGAGACAAAAAGGTTTAATATTCATAATATTCTCTAAAATAATAATTTTAAGATTTTTAAGTATAAACATCACACACTAAACCTAACTTATCTGTGAAACAATTTGTGAAAGCAGTTGTAATAAAGACAAAACAAATGAACAAGATATTTATACATGCCCAGTTTAGTTGAGTGGACTGTTGATGTTGATACACCTGAATGACACAAAAAGAATAGGGAACATTGAAAAATTTACAATAGACCATAAAATGTAGTGTGACAAGTTGGCGGCCTTATTGCTAAAAGCGATCTCTTCCAGGCTATCTTCCACTACTTACATAAACAGCCCACTAAATCTTCCCACTGCTGGGACTCGGGCCCTTCTCTTGTAAGGAGAGAGTTAAGGCCATAATCCACCAAAATGAAATGTTTGAAATTGTTTTACAAAAACTATTTTTAGACAGTAAACCAAGAATCATTTCACAGATAAGATAGAAACTCACAAACAAAATACACAAAATATCTATTAAAAATTGTATACATATTGAAGAATCAATATGAAAAAATACTGATTAATAGGTATATGACTAGTTGTTTCAAGTTTAAAAATGAAGTTCATATAAATATATAGAAGCTAATATAATTTAATACAAATACATTAAAGGCCACATTATCACTCCATATTTTTATACAATACATTAAAATAGGACTTTATTTCATATTTTAAACTCTTAAAAAGTGCAGAAAGTTTATAATGTATACATATTAAAACACTATTTATTTTATGTATATTCAATAGCTATCAGTATTAATATATTCTACATTTTATAGAATAAACATCACTATACCTAAAGCCTGTTCAACATGACCTGCCATAAATGCTAAAGAACAATGGCAGACATAATTCTTAACATAATAGATATTTAAATTTTAAATCATTAAACCATGGACATATAAAAAAACTTTTCTTATATTATGTCCATGCATAAAACATCAAATATTTTCATGGTGATTGCCATGTCTGTTTTTTTTAAGCCAAGTTTTGTAGCCAGCTTGTAATAAATAAGTACAGTAGATACAAAGACTTAAAATATTCAATTATACATAAGTGACTAGTCTAGTAGTAAGTGACTAGTGTTCTTTGGCATATGGATAAGATTTAGACAATACAGATTCAAAAATTCATGAGCATTTTTAGTTTCCTTCCTACAAAAAACTGTAAATGGCAGAAGACAATATATTTATTATTTTGATGTTTGTCCTAGAGCCAAATAATGCTGACGAATAAACAAGAGTTACAGTACATATAACAACAGTAATATCACATGAAAACATACAAGTGCTAGTTGGGGCTCAGTTGTTGTTCATTAATTACATGCTCCATCTTACTTGCATAATTGCCTGATGTCATGATACCAGCAAGAAGGCGATCGCTTGATTTTAAGCCGATTTTATCGCACGAGAACCTACTTTTGGTTTAAAAAAAAGCAGAGCAGAGGTTAAGGCAAATCTATTTTTTAGGGTTCCGTAAAACGTAAAAACGGAACCCTTATAGATTCGTCATGTCTGTCTGTCTGTCTGTCTGTCTGTCCGTCCGTATGTCACAGCCACTTTTTGCCGAAACTATGAGAACTACACTGTTGAAACTTGGTGAGTAGATGTATTCTGTGAACCGCATTAGGATTTGAATAAAAAAATTAAAAAAAAAGAAAAATTAGGGTTGCCCCCCATACTGAGAACTGAAAATCAAAATTTTTTTTCATCAAACCTACACGTTTGGGGTGTCTATCGATAGGTCTTCAAAAATGATGATAAGGTTTCTAAAATCATTTTCGTCTAAACTGAATAATTTGCGCGAGAGACACTTCCAAAGTGGTAAAATGTGTGTCCCCCCCCCTCTAACTTCTAAAGTAAGAAAATGAAAAATCTAAAAAAAATATATGATGTACATTAAACCATGTAAACTACCAACGAAAATTAGTTTGAGCTCGATCTGATGAGTACTTTTTTTTTAGTACGTCATAAATACACTATTGTTGAAACTTCGATCAAAGTTACAACGAACTACAAAAACTATGTGTACTATGTATATTATGTTACTTGCTGCAACGAAACCCTTCATGGGCGACTCCAACTCGCACTTGACCACTTTATTTATAATATAGAGTAACGAGACAATCAGGGTATGTGCCTGATGGTAAGAATTCAGTCAATTCATTATCTAGCACTGCCCTGCACCTTTCACCTAGAGTTATAAGTTGTTTTATCTCTATGCCCTGTAATTTCACTGGAAATGTTGCCCTTCAAGTCGGAACATAGTCATGTCTTTACATTACTGCTTAGTGGTAGAATAACTGGCAAATGTGTAATTAATCATACTTTGAGGAGAGTGGTCCCATCTTAGTGAATATCAAATATTTTTTTCTCCAAGAAACATTAAAATTCCAAGAAAATTGGATTTAAGTAAGAGTCACATAAATATTATTCTATTTCTACAACAATACTTATAGTGTAGTTTAGAAAGCTGAAGATGCACAGTTAGTTTGTTTGTTCAGGCTCCACCATCAGCCAAACCAGTATTCAAAAATTGACTTCAAATACAAATTTGTTTTATGAAACAATTAATTGGCAAAATATTGTTTTTTAAATAAATCTAACTCACAGGATGTTCGTATGTAATTAATGGAAATCCACTTATTATTTGTCTTTTGTTATTATTAGTTATCAATTTAAGCCACAGAATTTGATGCTGCCACATGATGAAGATGATGATTTGATTTTCATTGCATGAGAGAAATTTGGCAAGTACATATAATTATGTGATGTGTCTGTCATTCTGAAAAAAAAAATCTCATAGTCTTTATACCAAGTAAGTGCAACATTTTACAAGGTTGGTTATATCATAAGGCCACTAAGGTTTAGTCCCATTATCAAAAGCTACTAAACTAGCATTCAATGCATTCAAATATTTTTCTGAGATAGATTCTTTGTGACTTACTTTTATAATCATTGGTATATATTTTGTTTTCATATTTATATTTTTTTAAAAGTAAGTACTAGTACTTTTAGTTTAAAAGTCAACTAAATGTGATTTTTGCTGTATTCAATTTCTTACAAAAGTCCTATTAGTGCTACGCAACAACACATTAGGTACAGTCTAAGAAGGTTTTACTTAATACATACCAGATCAATATTTTAAGTTATGTGCACATATTTCCCAAATTAGTCATAAGAAGGTCCTCTACACATAGTAACAATAAACATAGATGCAAATATAAACTCAAGCAGCTGCAGTAAAAGCATCAGAGTACACCAGATAATCTCGATGCGGAGAGGAACAACTTGCCAGTTCAACAAGTAGAGCACACCCAATATGGAAGGCACTGTGAGCAGGACTGAGAATAACACTGGAACATCTGAAAGTAATGAAGAAAGAATAAGTTCAGTGATTAATCTAGTCTTATGATCAATGAAAGGGGACAATGAGACATCAATTCATTAGCATTCAGCTAAGCCAGCCCAGTTGATGGTAATGATGATGAATTCCTTCACTTTAATTAATTCAAGTTGAATTACAGCAAAACTATGATTATAATTAATGTTTTTGGTATATTAAGTAGATATCTTTATCTAATTATTTATGGAATCTTTATTACTTACTTGGTATCATATGGATATAATTTTATAATAATAATAAATACTTAATGCTACAACACATTATAATTTATCTCACACAATGTTATAAACACATAGAGAACGAGGTATTTTTTGATATCTTAGCATATGCGATCCAACAGGTAAAAGCTAAATGAAAACGTATTTTTGACTTACCTTTTTCACTCAGGCTTCCTTTCCTTCCAAGGAAAAGTCGAGTTGCCTCGATGACGAAAAGACCAACTAAAACACCGTAATCTTGCCCCAGTCTGGATAAATCGTTGGTTTCCTTGTTGACATATTTAACGGTGATCAATGCAGACTTCAAGATAAGAGTGCCGAGTTCACATGTTGCGAACAGACCGAAATAAAACGAATTTATGTAAAGTAATATTTCATAAGCCAAACTGGAATTCACCATTTTCCGCTTTTAATTTTATCGTTCTACCTTTGAAGAGGCTAAGTAGTAGTAGATCAAGAGTTTGAACAATTTAAAAATAGAACATTCTTCAGAACAAGGAGACGAGAGGCTGTAAATCAGTGTTGCCGTTGACAACAGTCAAATAAAGTCTGAAAAATCTGAAAAGGTGCTGAAACGAAGTGAAATGTTCAGTATTTTGTAACGCGAATTGGTGTTCGTATGAAGTGTGTTCACGGAAAGTAACGTCATTTTATAATTGCACTTTGTCTGAAATATTTCATAAATCTCTCAAATTAATTTTATTCACTTACATAAAATAAAACACACTTTATTCATTATATTATGTAATTCGTCTTCGAATTTATTTTTATTTCATATACCTTCCCGCCAAACTCTAATGTTGCCACTATTTTAACGGGAATAATCCTGAAATGCTACATTGCACTTAGATTGCTCCAAGGGACTTTAGAATAATAAAATACAATAAAGAATTATAATGTTATTTTTGTGTCAGTGAAATATAAAATATTCATTCAGGCTTTTACAAAACTCTCATAAAAACTTTGATGCCCACTGTATAGCGAAATAGTATCAACATTTTAAGATCCTATTTTGTTACGTTTACGGTAACATCGTTATCGAAAAAAAAAAAAAAGTCAACCCGAAGTAGCGGTGCGAGGAGGTCGTGTTTTTGTGATTTCAATTTTAATTTTTAAACATTTTGTTTAGAAATAGTTGTGTGACATTTGTCTATAATAGCGATTCATAACCGTTATCAAATAGAAGTTCCGACAGCTGTTGCATTGGTAAGTGTTATAAATAATTTTGACCTAATGAGGTGACCACGCGCCCATCAGAGCACGCTGAAAGTTGAAAGCCTGATAGGTATCTTATAAATATATTTAAATCTGTTTAACTCTAGATTCACCATAAAAAATATAAAACTCAAAGCCGAATTCAGTAATCTGGTACTTATGAGCTCATTTTGGTTATCGTGCTAGCTGGCGGTTCTTGTGCATTTTGCATTCCTGTATTTTTTTGCCTGTTATCTTGTACATTACTATATCAGGCACCAACAAAAGCACCATCAAATACCTCTATCTACGGTCACTAAATGACTGCAACCACAGTTCCTAGCTAACTAGGTAGGTACTGGAGAAATATTTTTTATTTTACTGCAGATACATTAGTCATTAAATATCTTTTTGTTTCCTAATAGCCTATTGAAAAATAGTTGAAACTGTACTTGCTTAACATTCAAGGCTATTTAGTAAACTCAACCTGACAATTACAACTAAAAAAAAAACTGCAAATCAAAACATTACATTTATAGAGTTTGTTATGCAAAAAAAAAAAAAGTATAATATTATACAACTCCTTTTTATATGTTATCTTCTGAGTAAAACAAATTAAAATATATAATCAAAAGTATGTTACAGTTATAAAAATAATTAACTTTTCATGCAGAATGTGAGTTTGACATTTGTATGTCAATATCCATAGTATGATAACTTTATTTCAAATAACAGATTCATAACATTAAAAATACCATGAAATTAATTGGAAAATTTGTGTCTCAAAATCTATTTTTCTACTCATTTAAAATTGCTCTTGACAAAAAACTTGTAGTTATAGAAATGTAATTTATCCACATAAGTTAATCACCCTATACATATTACAGCCACCATAATTCACATTAACAAGGTGTGGGTGTGGATAAAATATGTTTGAATCATCTTAGGAGTTAGGAGCTCTACTATTTTTTTTTGATGAATTTCATATAGTTTTTGGAAAACATCCCATTAAGTAATAAGTTTACCAACATAATTATCGTTTATTGTTTTCTCTACCATTTTAAGCTTCAGCCATTCACTATGAAGCTTTCAGCTTTAACAGGGTTGTGTCACTTGCACTCTATAACAATCACATCTACATACAATACAATGTTTACTATGGAACCAACTATATACTAGTTAATTTTGATGATTTGAATGTAAATATTTCCATTTGGTTATACATTGAGTTATACATAGGGAAAGACCTAAAAAATATGTTTGAATCAGAAGGGAAGTGAGTGCTGAGATGACAAATAGGAATTAACTGAAAAAAATTACATATCTTATGTATACCTAGATACTGTATAATAAAGGCTTTGTTTTTTTTTATTTGTTTGAATATTGCCACTATTACTTGTATCAGAACATTTCATCATCATCTAATGCCATCTGATGGCTCAATTCACTGAGATCCTGATTATAGGCTATAAAACAATAATGGCTGAAACCTTGGGTCACAGCTAGTTTCATATACTTGTATGTGTGACTAAACTTGTATATAACATTAAAAGTATTTAAATATTCATACATCCCAACAGCATTACCTATTGCCTATTGGCAATGACTTCAATGACTCACATGTTTAAATATTCTTTGTGTAGAGACAGCTAATGAGAGTAAGCTTGCTAACGTATGCGTGCATTACATTGGCCTTTTGTTCCGGTCCATTGAACTTGGAATTTTATATCACTCAAGAAGAAAAGGGTTCTTAATAACATAGTTGCAAAAGAATTGTATAATGCCTGTGTCTCTATAACTAAACTTTAAGTCCTTCCTGGGTCATAAAAGTATTTATTTTTGTTTTAAAATGGAACTGGGGCATTTGGCCTTAGGTAATTGATACAATACAAAAAAAAAACACTTTATTGGCACCACAAAGTTAACAATAAGTAACACATAAAATAACAACATAATGGGCACAAAAGGCGATCTTATCGCTAAAAGCGATCTCTTCCAGATAACCTTCGATTCATAAGGAAACTGATACTGATACTGCTTACTGAACTTTGTGGTAGAGCAAAAAATGCAAGGACAACTTAAACAAGCACTAAAGGTATTAAAATATTAGTAATGCACTGCCTGCAATATCTTATACAACATTATTACTCTGCTGACCCACAGACACAAGTCATAACTATTAAAGATTTATACTTGACCAATTGTAAACCAATAATAGTTAAAATATACACACACTTTAATTCTATGTGTTTTCTTATAATGTTGATATCTAGAATCCTGGTTTATTTAGTAAACCTAGCTGGTATATGATAGAGATGTAGTCATTCATTTAATGTTGTAACACAATGAGTGCACGGGTCACTGGTCAGCCACATAATTATGATTCAATCAACAAAACATTTTACTCAACAAGCTCTATTACATTTGCTGATAAAGCGGTTAAATGTCTCTGTCTACATTAATTTTGTAGGAATATTTTTGGTACTCTACTAATATTTTAAATGTGACTTTATAAATATTATGTTTTTTAATGTATCCACTCCACAGACTCAGGGGTCCGTGACCTTTCTCATTTGAGTTCTCTTTTTTTGATGTTTGTATGTATGGATTTTTGTTGCTCTGTTATATTGTAAGAACTGAATGGATCAATCTAAAATTTGGAACTTCATAAATTATAATCTGATATAGGATTGATAGGGGATTGAAGAGATCCTTAGGGAGGCTTATTTTTTTTTATAGATGTTTGCACTTGACTGCCATCTCACTTGATGTTCAGCGACGATGGATCGCGCGCTTACCTCGAAGAATCCAGTTCACTCTAGACTTAATAGCTCCCGAATAATATCTAAATTAAATAATTAATTTATACATAATAAATAAATCATTATTTATTATTATAAAATAGTAAATAATTGATTGTTTTATTTATTCAAATAACTTAAGAAATACTAATAAATAATATAATTGATGTCAAAATAAATAACATGTCAATTGTTACCTAAAAACTACTCCCCAAATATACCACCCCGAAACATTCCCGGCGTAAAGGTGCCTATGACAAGTGCCTCTCCAAGTGAAATAAATGACTAATATTAGTCATGAACGTCCAAAAAAGTCGGACGTAGTCTCGCTAAAAACAAAAACTGTGTCAATACGTCACTAGAGTCGTCCACATTTTCACGAGTGTGTTGTCAGGTTGTCACTGATAGGTTGCACGCACACAAATACACAAGTTTGACAAGTTAGCTCTTGTAATGACCCACTGATGTGTGCGTGTCAGCCTGTATGTGACAGCGCACACGTGCATATTATGTGGCCGACTCTATGGACACAGTTTTTGTTTTAGCGAGACTATGTTCGACTTTTTTTATACGTCCATGATGTTAGTCAATATTTTATCTAGCAAACAGATAAGAAAACTCTTTATTAAAAGCCACATAAAAATTACAACAGGAACTTAAGAAAATCTTTTGCTAGACATTTTAATTGGCGGCCTTAACAGAATCTGTCATAAACCGAAAAGTGGTCTAGAGCGAAACTAAGGCAAAAGTCATGTCTACAGTTTTTAAACTTTGGTGATTTGAACACAAATAATTGTAAACATAACACATCCGATCTAAATGATTATTTCTTCATTTTCTCTTCACTGCGGCGGTTCTAACTTGTAACGCTGCCGAAACATCGAGGTATTAAAATAATAATACAAGTCGTGAGTTATGTTTAAAAAAACTCATACTATCTACTTACATTCCATAGTATGCTATGGTAGGTAGCTGATCATCATCAGCCTACCGTAGTCCACTGCTGGGCATAGGCCTCTACCATGATACTCCACTAAGCTCTATCCTCGGGTTTTCTCCACTGGTAGTGGACCAGTTGCCTACACTAACATTTCATATTATTCTCTTGAATAGTTCCAAGTCCTTGTCTTACTTCCTATTAACATTATAAATACGAAAGTTTGTGTTCATGCATGTTACTTTTTCAAGCAAAAACTGTTGAAGGGATCTAGATGAAATTTGGTATAAAAAGAACGGGATCGGGAGTGAAACTCCGGGAATGCTAGTTTAACAATAAACGTGAACAAAAAAATCGGTTGTCTGTAAAGTTACTGACGATAGTTGAACGTGACAACTTCAACTCCAAGCCTTAAATGGAACGCCTCAGAGCGAGGTAACGCCGCATGACGTCATGTTTTTTCGTGCGTGCAGCCGGCTTCATCGAATTATAAGACGGTGTCACGTCAAAAACATTGAGTTGAGTTGTATAATAACAGAGTTGTCTGTGCCGATGGCGATGGCACGACAGGCGAGTCTTCATTGTTTGCTTCTTGTGGCTGATAATACGACAGGCGTGTTATTTTTAAATCGAATATAACTTCCTCAAATTAAGGTATATAACGTCTGCTCAGAACTAAACTATAACTATTTTCTACGTCGATTTAACCTGTTGGGTTATGTTTTCAAAAAGGTAAGCAGCAATGAATCGGTTAAAAGGCCGTCGTGATGCTGAAACTTAAATAGTACCTCGCCAAATAAATCACACGTGAGCAACGCAATTTATTAAAACCATTGATAATTAATTATCAATATGCTTAATTGTAAACGATTCAACATTTACAACAGTACACAATTAAAATAAAATTATTCTTAATGATAATTATATGGACAGATTAAGTGTACCGTAATGGCTTTTTGATGAGAACGTCGCCGTCGGATCACAAGCGAGATATCGTTTATTCGAATTCTAACTGCAACATTCGAGTCTACCGATTGACAATGTATGTGGTGGTAACCACCATAGGCTTTCGCAGTAACAAAAGATTTCCGTACCCGAAAGTCTAACGCCTAACTAAAACTGTCTTAGCTTTGATTAGCTCTCTCTTTTCTTTTCGCCTGAAATTATAGAGACAGTAATAGCAAACCCAAAGCCGAATATGCGGTAGACCCGCGGGAAAATATAACCTTTTTTGTAAGTATATTGGTTAAAAAGTTGAATGGACCCTCTGAACTTTTTTTTTTTAATAAAGAGTGACGAGACGAGCAGGACATGTGCCTGATGGTAAGCAACATGCCTGCCACATAACAGCACAGTGACACGCAGCTATTGGAACATGAAGAGTCCAAATCATTACCTAGCACTGCACTGCGCTCGTCACCCAGAGATCTAAGTTGTTATATCTCTAAGCCCTGTAATTTCTCTGGAAACATTGCCCTTCAAACCGGAACATAGTAATGTTTGCACATTAGAACACAGTAATGTTTGCACATTACTGCTTGGCGGTAGAATAATTGGCAAAGGTGTGGTACTTCCCCAGGCGGACTCTGCTAAGAGTCCTACCACTACATGTAATTTCTCTGGAAACATTGCCCTTCAAACCGGAACACAGTAATGTTTGCACATTACTGCTTGGCGGTAGAATAATTGGCAAAGGTGTGGTACTTCCCTAGGCGGACTCTGCTAAGAGTCTCTGCTAAGAGGTAGTGTGTGTAAAGTTGTAGTGGTAGGAACCACTACAACTTTACACACACTACCGTGTATTTGACATCCCCTTATTTGTATCTGGTTAAAATCTGTGGTCAAATTGAGAATATTAAAAAAAACAATATTTAAAAAAAAGTCAATAGTTTTTTTTTAAATAGTTTGTTGGCACTGGACCACTAGTAAATATTAATATTAAATGGTTTACAAACCGATTGTTGTACGTAAATAGATCTAGCTACTGAGTAAAAAAAACCAATTCATAATTATGAATAAGGACAGACGAATTTACAAACAAACCATTACGGTATCTAAGTATTGACCCTGAGGTGATTACCGATTACAGAAAGATTATGCCATTAATTGATCTATTAACAAGACGTTAGAGACTGTTTATCTAGTAACTAAGCTGTCTCATCTAGAAATTTTTTGAACGTTGTCCTTGCTTTCAATAATACTATAACTGCAACAGTTATGCTAGTATACACAATTTTTCCGAACGTAATGCTGCAGTTGTATCGAATATTAAGTGTACCTGCTGTCAGCTGACATGACTTATCATCGTCAGCACTTTGTATATGTATAGTGCAATCCACGAAGACGCGCCCCACCAATTTTCGTTTCCACCAATCGCGTTTGCTCCGAGCGTCAGTCGCGAATCATTCACCAGTCATTGTAGTGTGCGTGTGCATTCATAGGTAATTATTGTGTACCGATAACACTCAACATTGACGGAAGCTTGCACACATATACTATAAACGGTTAGAAGGAATAGTGGGGCGCGTCTTCGTGGAATGCACTATCTGTATCTGAAAGATGTCGTAGAGTAGTTTGCGTAGCAAAAAAAAAAAAACTATGGTATGTCTACTGTTTAGCTCTGAAGCACGCCACTGATCTCGGTAGGTAGCTCAAACAGACACAATTATAAAATATAAATATAATATAAATATATATAAATATATCCTAATGTCTTCGAAAAATTTGGCATGCAACACGCCTGTCCATAACAGCACAGTGTTACGTTTCTATTGGAACAAGAAGCATCCAAATCATTGCGAAGCACTACACTGGCCTCATCACCCAGAGATATAGGATGATTTATCTCTATACCCTGTATTTGTTCTGGAAACATTGTCCTTCAAACAGGAATACAGTGAGGTTTGCACATTACTGCTTGGCGGTAGAATAACTGGCAAAGGCCACTACAAAACAGAACGAAACCGATTTTTTTACATCTTGAACGGTATCTCTTGATCTCTCTTTCAACACTCGGACGGGTTGTTTTTTTCAGCACCTCTACCGCCCAACTAAATCGGCTATCGCTTTGCTAATCCTGTCTCTATCATTTCAAGCGAAAAGAAAAGAGAGAGAAACATCAAAGCGATGACATTTTTCGTTCGGCGGTAGACCCCCAGGTCTTATGGAATATGTTTTATTGTAATTCCTTGATGAATATAAACTGAACTCTTCAAGTCTTAAGAAAGTTTCAGTTTGCTCTAGGTATGCGCGCCTCACCGTAAACCGCATCGTTGCTTAACATCGGGCGAGATCGCGATCAAGTGCAACCAAAAATTATTATCAATAAAGGAGACGGCTCATTTCTGCCCCACGTCGTTTCAAGTTTAGGTACTTAATTAGCCCCGGAGACCTAAATAAGTTATTTAAGTAAATTAACATTCAATTAAATAATGCAAACTGTACATTCAAAACTAACGTGCCAAGCGGGGATTGCAAATCGGAGTGATTAAAAGTACTTTAATGACTGTACCTAAAGCCAGCCATGTTTTTTCTCTTTTTTTCTTCTGTTGACGTTTACGTAAAGTGAACGTGCTTGTGTCATTTTGCCTGGATTGCGACATTGTAGTTTTGGCACCAACGTGAAAAAAACATGTCGCCTCATTGTTTTATTTTCTTTAACTTGTGTATTTTCGAGTGGCAACGTGCAATATAAATGGTGGGTAATTACAAATTACTATTTGATGTTCGTGAACGTACTTCTTTGACGATTTTTAGTAAAACTTGGAAATATTTAAACACGTAATATGGGAAAACACAAAAGGCGTGCGACGCCAAAATAAAAAAAAAGTGAACAAAATTGACACAACATCCGATTCGTTCGAAACTCGATTCCAAAAAGAATGCAAATATGCTCGATTCGTTCGAAACTCACATATCGCGTTATTTTTTTTAACGTTTTAGTTGATATCTTTTAAACCCCGCTATGCAGAATAAAAGCATTAACAGTATCTCCATATATATTAAAAATCCTATACAATGATCCAATTTTGGTCGAGTCTCCTGCACTTTTGCTGTGGGGCAAATGCCCATGGAAAATGGGCCGTCTCCTTTGATTAAAAAAAACACAAAAAATAGTAATTTTCCTAAAAAAAAGTTATTATCAGAGTTTCTAGAGATTTACAAGAACTAAACAAACACTAAAACGTGTAAAATAATGTAAATGTAAACGATAAACGTGTAAAACCTTATGATCTACTAAAATTCATCCCTACTAATATTATAAATGTCAATGTTTGGATGTTTGTTGCTCAATCACGTCCTAACGTATGAACGGATCGGGTTGAAATTTAGAACACAGATAGATTATAGTCTGGAAGAACACATAGACATACATTTTTACCCGAAAAAATAACGGGAACATCGGGAACGGGAAATACGCGAGTAACACCGCGGGGCGCTGCTAGTAATTCATAATTTTCTCACGTCAAAGTTTAGATTAAAGGTAATTTTAGTTGATAAAATGTTTGTTTTGTTTTCGCGCTAGATGATAAATAAATAATGGTGGACGTTTCACACACTACACCATCTGACCCCAAACTAGCTTGTAAAGTACCTATAATACCTAATTGTGAATGTGAAAATTTCGGCGCGGCGCGCTTAGTCGGGAGAACGGCGATTGCCAATCCGGAACCCCCGGGTCGAATCCCACGCACACCAATGTCTTTTCGAAGTCATGTGCGTAATACCGATAACTTCAAAACGGTGTAGAAAAACATCGTGAGGACATCGACATATGTAATTTACCTATCATCTTTCGAAGTCATGATTGTGACATCCGCCAACCCGCACTGGGCCAGCGTGGTGGATTATGGCCTTGACTCTCTCCTTGCGAAAGAAGGCCCCGAGTCCCAGCAGTGAGAACATTTAGAGGGCTGCTTGCTATAATATATGAAACAAAAACTAAAAGGAATAAAGTTAAAATTAACTATAGAGTACTTTATGCAGAAAGGGTTAGTATCTTCAAATTCCGTGTACCATCTTCCCTAAACTCTGATAAATCTGCCACTTATGAAGCTGAAAGCGCGAACCCCGAACGTTATCTCCTCGCCCATGACCGCATTATCCATTTTTCGGATCATTTATTTCGGGACATAATCTTCTATCGCCCGTTAATCGGCTCAATCGAGCGCTCTCGTAAAATGTCTCGCAAAATCTCACGTGAATTTTGTACTGAATTAATAAATGAGATAAGAACTAAAATATGAAAGCAAGGACAGTGTAGAAACTACCCACTGTCAACAATTTATTTACTCCTTCACACCATCATCAGATCATCACCTTCCATAACACCACATCACACTAATATATACACAACAAAAAAGCGCAGAAGGCCCAGGACGTCTACTCTATTTCTACGAAAACGTAAATTCGAAAAAAAACTCGCAACTTTCCTACTCTCGTTCTACTTACTTCGTTTCGTCCGATACAACATTGTTTGACATTTGAACGTTCTAAGCATACTCTAATTAGAGTAGGTTTAAAACATTTAAATGGACAAAACGACTGATCGAAGTAGAATCTGAGTTGGAAAGTCGCGAGTTTATTTCGAAATTTCGTTTTCGTAGAAAGAGAGTAGACGTCCAGGGCCCTTCTAAAACTATACTTACGCACATTATACATACGTAGAAAACATTTCTCGTACATATTATCATACTCGCTTACCGTAGCTAGTTTTACATTTTCTACGACTATGCCATTGAATTTATTTGCTTGTCTCTAACCATTACACGTTTGATACTTCACATCTTGTCTTACGTAAATAAAACTACGTTCATTAGATACGTGTTATGATATTTGCTTCAAGGTCTTAGTTAAAAACAATCAAAGGTGTAGGCGATCTGTCTCAGTTATCCTGTCAACTGTTGATCCGGCTCCTGCGCTCTTTTGATTGAAGTATTTACACACCCTTGCGTATATTGATATTTTAATACATAGTAGCCTTATTACAATGTTATAATCAAGTAACGCTGTCAAATGATAGGAAATTATAACAACAAAAGTCTAAAACCCCAGCTATTATTATAGGTGACCATTTAAAGAAATGATCATTCGAGAGTGGTCCCTATCAAAAATGAAACTCGAATAAAGTTTCCACGTTATTAAAGTGAAACTGCATTGCTCCCATTCTTAACAGACAAGAACGTCAAATTAACATAGCATTTTAGACCCATCCGCTTCTAGCGTACGTGAAATGAAATTTATTAAAAGACGAATAAAAATATCATTGGAGTATTTTTCATACATTCAAAATTCGCAACGGTAATGTTAAGTTTTTTTAAGAGTTTGTAAAGTATTTTGAGGAACCTATGAAAGTTATGACTGGTCTAGTCGAGTGAACGGCGACCTCCGATCTGGTTCCCCTTAGCGGGGAATTGCCCCTGGTTCAAATCCCACGCGCACCAGTCCTTCGAAGTTAAGTCCGTATTGCTAGCTCAAACACGGTGAAGGAAAACATCGTAAGGAAACCGCCATGCGTCTAGAATCTTTAATAATTTATCACACAAATATTTGCACTGAGTGGGAATCGAACCCACGACCCTCGGCTTCGCAGGCAGGACTACTACCAACTAAGCCACGAGGCCAGTCAACTGGACTTACACATAGCATAGATGATGCGTATTTGTAATATCAATATTAAAACTTAGGCTACTGCTAACTCGCACTTTTTTCAACCGTCTAAGGAAGGAAAAAGCTAGGACGGGTAACATTTCTTACTGTTTTAAGCAGAGGTCCCCACCGAATGTTGGAGCAGCTAAATGGTGCTCCAGAAAAAAAAACACCATTAGCGTAGGGCGGCTACAAATAAAGATTTGTTATTGGTGGATAGTTCATTATCAAAGTACTTAGTTACTAGTTACCTCCTGAGCGGATGCTTAGCTTTGTTCAAATGTCCAATGGACATTATAGTGAACTTGTTTTTTTTGTATTTGTGCGCTTTCACATAGCGATTGAATTGACTATAAAATGCCCTTATTAAATCATTTAATCCTCGTGATAAGGGCAATGACCCGATAACTTACGTATTTTGCCATAGCCATTAACCACAGCTCCATTGTAGTCACCATATTTCAATACGTTTACAACGAAATTAGATCTAAAATTTTTGCAATTCGTGTTACGGTTCGGCGAGCAGGTCCGTCGTGAAATAGCTGATGCGTGTAGCTGTGCTCGTCTTAAAGAGTTCTTTCACTACGTTTTTATGGCGTGGTTTAACATTCTGCATTGATACTTCAAGTCTGCATTTTGTGTCTGAGATATACTTACATACTTAAATTCGTTATACCAATGCAGACTTTTAAGATGTAATTGCGTGGTTTCAACAGAATTACAGGGAAAAGAGATTGACAACCGCAGTGCATTGCTTGTTACAAATGATTAGGCTTGAGTTAGCGGCCACTTGACTTGCTTGTGTTGGCGCTATAATTACTAAAGAAATGTAGTGGTAGAGGTATTTGCAGAATGCGCCTGGGGAAGTACCACACCCAACACACTTTTTCCAGTTTTCCTACCACCAAGCAGTGATGTGCAAATCACTTCCGGTTTGAAGGGCAATTTTTCTAGAGAAAATATATAAATCATCTTGTATCTTTTATGACGAGTGCAGTAGAGTACGGGATAATGATTTGAACTCTTAATATGTAACGTGTTGCTTACCATCAGCCACATGTCCTGCTCGTCATTTACTATAAAAAAAATAAAAAATCTTTTGAAATTTCATACTGAAGCACATAGGTATTTCTAATTCGGATTTCGGATTCACGTTTGCTACTTTCGGAGTCAAGTGTACAGCAGGTACACTTGACTTGGCATGTAATGCAATGTAAACCTCTTACAATGTAGAATAAATTTAATAATAGATATTATTGAAATCTGCGGTTCTAAAAGCACCACTTCTTAAGAGGAGGAATGATGCTAATTCGACTTCTTTGAATGCCTGGACTGGGAAATCTGTTAAACAAATCGCACTGAATAAAATATATGTCATTTTTGACTATATTTCTGATGTTCTGCTTGGCTACAAAACACGATTGAGAAAAAAAATCTCGATAGAAAAAAATCGCGAAAATGTCTCTAAAAAAAACTCACACATCTACTACACTGTTATTCACTAGTTTATCATTATGAAATAAATACAGGTGATGCACCTCATCTAAATTGATGTGTTGGTAGAAAAATATTTCATATATCTTGATTTTCATCTGAAAAAATAATTATTTATGTATTCGCTATGGACGGTTAGTATGTCCAGAGCCGTTAAGGACGACAGACGTACGGCCGGCTCGAATGCGGTCCCCGACTAGGAAATTACGAATAGAAAACGAACTGTCGATAAAACAGTTCTAATATCTCTATTACACATCAAACGAAATTTCAAACTACAGTTACTGATTGTTAATTTGGCCATGCAGATGTAATACTTATTAGTCTATTCGTTAAGCGTCTAGGTATAATAACGTATAGCTTCAGACTCGTGTCCCAACTAGGATGATTTATTTTTGCAGTTTTTAATAAATTTTGTGTTTGACCAAGACTATGTTTGACTATGTATTTAACCTACTTCAAAGAAAGATGAGGTCCTCGGTACGGTTATATGTTTTTTATGGATCTTAATACGCGCTAGCTCCGCCAATTGTGAATCGATTTTGATGTTTTTTTTTTGTTTGGTACACCTACGTCATAAACATAGGTCTGTATTATCGAAATCGTTTGCCGTAATATTTGAAATATTAACAAAGAAGTAAAATTACAGTTCAATCAATTTACTCGTATTTTTGCTTTCATATCAAGTGGAATTAATTTTATCAATGATGAGAGATGAGACCACTTATTTTAATTTTATCCATATTTTTTAGTATGATTATTTTATATTGCAATTGAAAACATGGACAGTGATTCTTATTTTCGGTACACAGGTATAGGATTCTCTAGTGTAGTGGTCAGAGGTCTTGAGGTATGAAACGGCGCGAACGTCGACGTCGGTTCGCGTCTCAATACCTCCGCTCTTTTTGTAAAATGTTGAGTTGATATTCATTGAAACAGGCAGAGACTTTTTAACAAAACTAAAATACAATGAGAACTACACTACGCTACATACCTAACTAACAACTACTTACACTAAGCACACCTGAATTATCCATAGACCAATGAAGGTCTACAGATAATCCAGATGTTCAAGTTTGTTTGAATCGACGTGGGTCAAACGCTCGCTGATACGAGCTAAGTAAGCAGTAATGTGCTAACATTACTGTGTTCCGGTTTGAAGGGCAATGTTTCAAGAGAAATCACAGGGCTTAGAGATATAACAACTTAGATCTCTGGGTGACGAGCGCAGTGCAGTGCTAGGTAATGATTTGGACTCTTCATGTTCCAATAACTGCGTGTCACTTTGCTGTTATGTGGCAGGCATGTTGCTTACCATCAGGCACATGTCCTGCTCGTCTCGTGTCACTCTTTATTTAAAGAAAAAAGCTATACCTACCTATTTTGTCGCAATGCCAGAGTTCCGTTGCAGAGATTGCGATTTGCGAATTATAGATAACTAGCAGCGCCCCGCGGTGTTACCCGCGTAGTTCCCATTCCCGTTGTTTTTCGGGATAAAACTATAATCTATCTGTGTTCCGAATTTCAGCCCGATCCGTTCATAAATTAGGACGTGATTGAGCAACAAACATCCAAGCATTCATACTCACAAATGTGGACATTCATACAACATAACATACCTACATACTTACAAATATAAATTTTATATATATAAATTTTTCACACATAAATATAATATTTAACTAATTCAAGATTGTATTTATTGTGCTGTTATGTGGCAGGCACGTTGCTTACCATCAAGCACATGTCCTGCTCGTCTCGTCACTCTTTATTTAAAAAAAAAAAATTAGCAAATCTATATAAATATAAATATTTATTTATAAATACTTATATTATTTATTCTAATCATATTGCCGTTTAAATAATCGTATCTAGATACACGGCAGTGTGGCCAGCCAAGTTCATTCAAGAAAACTGGCGAGCCGTCGGTAGTCGGCAGAATGGTGACGGCCGATCCGGAGCCCTTGGTTTGAATCCCACACGTGCACCACTGTTTTCTCAGTCACATGCGTAATACCGCTTACTTAAAATAAGGTGAAGTAAAATATAGTGCGAAAACCTATAAGTACCCATAATATTTCAAGGTCTTGTGTCATCTACCAACCCACTTTGGACCAGTTGTGCCAATGTGCTGTATTAAGAAAATGTAAAGAAAAACTTCGACGATTATTGTAATAAAAACATATTATACTTGTCGGAATCAAGTCGCAATCGAGTTACAATCGAGTCGTGTCCGGGACGCAAGCGTCACCTGTCGGCGTTCGATGAGTCAACTCCCGTCCAAGTCCAAGTCCAACTCGTCTCCAAGATGGTTCAAGCGGTTGAGCTTGAACCATCGCGCGTTCTACGATACGTACTTTGTTAAACTACCTGTGATACCTACTTTGTTACCTGTACTTAATAAATCCTATTGTGTTTGCGAGTTTTCATCCAACACTACCCATCGGCTACGCCCACAACAGAAGAATGTGATTACTGATGATGATGGCGAGACTATGTCCGCCGACATACTCATAATATAATGTATGACAGTTTTTTGTGCAATAGTTATAATAGTACAGTAAAGTAGTTATTTCAAACTTTGAAAATGTATACAAATTGCATGCTCTTTCTTTTGTTCTTATTTTTCATTAATTTACGTGTAAATTGTACATCTATATATATAAAAGCGAAAGGTCACTCATCACGAAATCTCAGAAACTACAAATGCTAGGAGTCTGAAATTTTGCATGGAGGTGTATTTTAGCACGTAGGCGCTCACTAAGACGGGGTTTTGCGAAATTCAACCTCTAAGAGGGTGAAACAAGGGATGAACGGTTGTATGAAAATTCGTAATTTTCAACGTTATCAAATTTTGTATCTAGACACTTGACACTAAGAAATTTAATGTTTGTTCTATTAATTTTGTAATTTCGAACTGTACGGGGTGAAATTGGGGTTGAACTGGGGGATTAATCTCATTCAAAATCCCATTAAAAACATAAATGTAAAATAAAAGCCAAGTTCGATACTATATTCGATATAATATATGGCTTGAAGGCTTTTATTATTGACTTCCACAGCAAAAGAAGTGAGATGTAAATGGGTGCCAAGTTCAATGATCAGTCTTGCAATTGAATAAAGCCCCATAGAATATTTTGTAAGAACTTAACATTTGTTGTTTTCTTATATCTTAACTTAACGTATTAAAGCTTCAGATCTTACTTGGCTAGTTTTCCCGTACGAGTTATTTGCAGTTATATTATAGTATTGAAGTTGGTTTTTATTTTACATTCATGTTTTTTATGGGATTTCATTACTTTTTGTATTGGAATGATTAGTTATCATACTAAAGTCAAAGTACTTTATTCATAAATGAAGGTACAATTTACACGTCAATTAATAAAAAATAAAAACAAAAGAAAGAGCATACACTTTGTCTGCTTAAATTTATGACCTATTAATTTTAAAAGCTTGAATTTTGACTTTGTATTAGTGTAATTGGTTGTTTTGTAAGCCGTACTAATATGTAAATAAATAAATAAAATAAAATGATCAATTGCAGCACAGATCATTGAATTTGGCACCCATTTACATCTTACTCCTTTTGTTGTTGAAGTCAACAATCAAGCCATTTTATTTTATTTATTTATTTACATACTAGTACGACTTACAAAACAACCAATTACACTAATACAAAGTCAAAATTCAAGCTTTTAAAATTAATAGGTCATAAATTTAAGCAGACAAACAAAACAATTACAATACTTCTAAACACAACAATAACTTAATCATTATTATTACTAAAATAACAAAACTTAACTCCAAATTATGCCAAGAAAAAATTGTTCTCATGTCATGTCATCATTAATAAAATTCAAAAATTGCGAATACTTTATAACAAGAAGTCAGACAAAATCACTACACTGATTGGATGGTGGAGGTCCTGTAGCAATATGTCTCACAAAACCTTAAACACTCCGTTCTAACCACATTCAAACTATCGGCAAATATGTCACAATTAGGGTTGGCATCAGTGAGAGCATTAAGTGCGGCGAGTGTACGCGGAACCGGAGATCTGGATCGAGCGACATTTTGAGCTACAGGGGCCGCAAAGAGTTGGTGATGTCTAGCTCGTCTGTAATTGTTGGGAACATACAGACGACAAAGCTCTGAACATAGATCGGGAGCATTAATATCACCTCTCAAAACCTTACACATTGTCATAATTTGGTCATGACATCTTATAACCTCCAGAGAATTGTACCCAAGGGCACCCAAGAGAAAATTGGTTGGGTACATGTAGGGATAATATCCGTAAACTCGCTTGTAAAGGTACCTAATAAATGCTTTATGAACCTTTTCAAGCAACAGTGTATAAATATGTAATTTCATACGTGTGCCACACACAAGCACTAGCCTCCAACTTAGTACAGACGAGAGTATTGAAGATCAACCCAATAACGCCAACGTTTTTGAAATCGCGGGAGTTGCGTTGAGTACGAAACCTAATCTTCGAAAGGATTTCGCAGCTACAATTGCGAAATGGTCATGAAACGTTAGTTTGGAATCGAAATTAACGCCTAAGTCTCTCACATTAGCATTTCGAGGTACAAAATCACGGCCCAGCCTGTAACGGAATTAAATCGGATGTCTCTTACGACTAAATGACATTTGGGAACACTTCGGAATGCTGAACTCCAAAACATTTGCACCACTCCATCGAAATTCACTCCATATATTATAGTATTGAACTTGGCTGTCATTTCACATTTTTATTATACCTTGAATTGAGTTGTATCTAGCCTAATATCTACCACAGTAATTTTTCTTCATAATATTGTGCTAATAATCATAATTATAATACCTCAGTAAGTTTGTTGTTACCAAATCGTGGATGGACCTAATCAGATCTAATAATAAATTCATTTCAAAATATAATGTTTAGGCCAAGGACGTATAAAAAAGTCGGAGGTAGTCTGGCTAAGACAAAAACTGTGTCTATAGAGTCGGCCAGTGCACTGTCACATGCAGGCTGACACGCACACAAAAACACACCAGTCGGCCATTACGCGCGCAAATTTATGTGCCACACATATACAGCGCACTGGCCGACTCTATAGACACAGTTTTCGTTTTAGCGAGGCTACGTCCGACTTTTTTACAAGCATCTAAGTAGGTAGGTACCTAGGTAACCAGAAATAGACCTAGGTACACAACCTTGAAAATAAATAAGCTGGCATCAAATCCTAGGTAGTAGTGGTAGGACTCTTGGCAGAGTCCGCCTGGGGAAGGACCACACCTTTGCCAGTTATTCTACCGCCAAGCAGTAATGTTCAAACATTACTGTGTTCCAGTTTGAAGGGCAATGTTTCCAGAGAAATTACTGGGCTTGGAGATATCATATCTAAGATCTCTGGGTGACGAGCACAGTGCAGTGCTAGGTAATGATTTGGACTCTTCATGTTCCAATAGCTGTGTGTCACTGTGCTGTTATGTGGCAGGCATTAGGTGCTTACTATCAGGCACATGTCCTGCTCGTCTCGTCACTCTTTAATGTAAAAAAAAAGTAAGTAGGTACCTATTTACTGATTATTTCTTTTTTTTGCGATTTAGCCTGACAATAAAAATTGATTTTCATATCAAAGACAAATAAATGAACCTAAGTTATTTGTTACAAAGTCAATTAATATTCGTTTTGCATAAACATTTGTTCTTAAAAATCATAATAATCTATATTTACTTACAATTAACACACATTAAGAGAAAAAAACACAAAATAAAAATGTACAATTATTGTTAGACTCCGCGCCATCACTGAAGTCCTTTGGCGAAATGATTGAACTAAGCCACTATAATATCATAGGTTTCACCTGTCATTGTGGAATACGACAGTGACTCCTTTCGCCAACGGTCACGAGTGGTGGCGTGGAGTCTAGGTAAGAAATGCTAAAATAATGTGAATGAATTATTTATAATAGCGCCATCTATCGAGTCAGCAGTAAAACTATGATCTTCTGAAATCATGACCACCTTGACCGCATGTATTGTAGTGGCGCTTCAAGCGCCGATATCTCAATTTCGATTAGGGTTATTCAGCGTCTTAAGGTCGATTTACATCAGACGAGCGAAAGCTCGTTCTATCCCCACTGTATCAAATTCATTTGGTGTAAACAAACGTAGAACATTCTTTTGTTGTTTTGTTTGCGTTCGCAAAGATTCTATGGAATATTTAATATGGAAAACGCTAAGAACGATCTTCCGTTTACACTAAAAGATCGAGAAAGAATGCTCTTGTTCCAGCTCTAGCTAGCTCTATGTTCGTTCAGTTTAAATCGGCCTTTACGTGATACATTTAATTGGAAGGATCAAATTATTCATAGGATATCCAAACTTACATAATCTCTGAACAAAATACATTTGTACCTCGATACCTTAATACCTTCGATCGATACCTTAGTTGGTCTGAGTTCGATACTGGTGTATATATGCGCGGGATGACTCGAAAAGGTAGGATTAGAAATGATATAAGAAAGAAGTAAGAAAGCAGTACAGTCCGCGAGGTATAAGCTGAGCTTTGCATTAGTGTGAGTGATCACCAAAAGTACAGTCAGACGCAGGACGCTGTGACCATGTTCTCTTAATAAGGTGTTTCTTCAAACCAGAAGTGCTGCCATCTGAATATGATTTTGATGAAGTGTGAGTGGTGTCAATATATGTTTCATCGGTATAAACGATAGGCCTGCCCTGAATACGGTATTCGGAAATTTTAACTAAATAAGTTATACGTAGGTGACGGATCTCATGCTTTTCCATTAAAAATTTTCTGTTATTCTCTGTCCTTGACCATTTGAATCCTAAAAGAGATACTTCTTTTCGCAATGACCATATTGATCCTGGATAGTTAATGTCAGCTTGTTGTTTAAGAGTTTGTTGTCTGACTGTACTTTTGGTAATAGATGCGTATGCATGTGATCACTCACACTAATGCAAAGCTCAGCTTATACCTCGCGGACTGTACCAGTGTCAGAAAGGTTGTGAAGCACTATAATCATGGCATGTTATACGTAGGAATTAATATAACATAGCAAAAAAAATGATATTGAATGTAGATGGATGCTCTGGTAGAGGAAGACCAAAAAAAGTTTGGATGGATTATAAGGAAGTGGATATGATTAGGAAAAAAACTCAGGTTGGACGAATGATAAAGACAATTGGAGAGCGGACATATTGTACCGATCCCACTTAAGTGGGATAAGGTTAGACGATTGATTACTGGTATATTGTCTAACCTAGAGAGTAAATTGGATGGATGTTGGGGTAGACGATGCCAAAATAAAGTGTGGACGGATTGTCTTAAGGATGGAATGATTACGAAAGATAATTTATGATGATCAAGAAGATGAATGATGTAGATTGTAGATACCTGGGGAACCGCTACCTTCCGTGTAGTAACAACCTCACGTCAATGTTAATTTTAAACTTTGAAAATGTAGCATCATCATCAGTCGCAAGATGTCCACTGCTGAACATAGACCTCCTCTCTAGATTTTCACAACGAACGTTCCCGCGCAACCTGCAAACAGCCGTTTCCAGCGACCTTTGTGAGGTCATCTGTCCATCTAGTGGGAGGCCGTCCAACAATGCGTATAAATGCATACTTATGTTTTTTTATCAAAAATATTTGACTTGTAAATAATTGTAAGTACATTTATGACTTTGACTTTAAAGTGGGTTTTTTTCTTTAAAGTTTTATTTCTTCAACACCTTACGTGGATGATGATGATGATGAATTGTGTTGTCTAATCGTTGAATCTAAAAATCTAATGCAACTCGAATTGTACGTGATAACGAGGATAGGCCGATGTTTTTGTTTGTTCAATGATTCGACCCAGCGAGTCAAATCGATCATTCATCCGAAGGCCGCATTCAATCCTGGCAGTCATCGACCTGCACGGCTATTCTGTAAAAGCAAACTGAACGCTGTTAATATCGAATTCGACAATTAATTACTTGACCCCCGGACTCGTCACAGTTCTTCACTGCCTAAGGTCTTTCTATTTCTGTCAACGTCATCATCATCATCTTCCAAATTATATCGGGCTACGATTACAAGTTGTAAAGGTCTGCAGATTGTGGCGATTGTTTTTCAAGAATACGTACGTCACAAAATTCTAGATGATTTCATTTCGTGCTTGGTTTAATAGCCGCATCTGTTAGTACAGATGCGATCGCAGGGTATAACCTTTTGGTAGTAGCATCGTGTAAAGTGCCTATCCCACCAAAAACATTCTGTAAAAAACTAGCCAAGTCTCGATAAAGCTGCATATTTATCTCTAAAAAGTAATGAAATCTAGACAAAGCCGTGCCAAGTCTAAGGTTCCTTATGCGATTTCTTTATTATTATAGTTAATGTTGTGTGAATTGGCCGTTGAAGGGTACACAAGGGTACAAAACCAGGTGCTCTATGACACCATTGCACCAATCTGTCGCCAGAACCGCTACCATTGACGATGGAAAATGGCCACTTGGAAAACGTTGATTCAATAACCAGTCAATAGTTTTTGTCTTACTATTTTCCCTAAATTGTATGTATCCTATATGGTGTGAACAATAAAGAATTTCAATAATACTTATGTGTAGGCGAGCCGGAAACAAACAGTTTAAAAAAATATTTCAAGTCCAGAGGGACTTCTATTCATTGATAGAAGTCCGTTTGTACGTCTATTTTATGTTAAAAAGGTTGCTGAACGCAGGTGTTGCTGTTGAATGCATGCATGTGTTGTTGTTGATTAACAACAGCCTAATATGAGACACTAGCGTCCAATTACCAATACCAGTATAGGGTATTATCTCGCTTAACAAACATAAGTAGTTAGAACAGATACAACATAACGTGTAAACAAAATTGACTTGTATCCACTAACGGACTAACGTATAAAGAATGTTCAACGGCCAAGTCACACAACAGTAACTATAATAATAAAGAAATCGCATAAGGAACCTTAGACTTGGCACGGCTTTGTCTAGATTTCATTACTTTTTAGAGATAAATATGCAGCTTTATCGAGACTTGGCTAGTTTTTAGGGTTCCGTAAAACGTAAAAACGGAACCCTTATAGATTCGTCATGTCTGTCTGTCTGTCTGTCTGTCTGTCCGTCCGTATGTCACAGCCACTTTTTGCCGAAACTATGAGAACTACACTGTTGAAACTTGGTAAGTAGATGTATTCTGTGAACCGCATTAAGATTTTTACAAAAGTTTTAAAAAAAAACAAAAATTAGGGGTGCCCCCCATACTGAGAACTGAAGCTCAAAAAAATTTTTTTCATCAAACCTACACGTGTGGGTTGTCTATCGATAGGTCTTAAAAAATGATGTTGAGGTTTCTAATATAATTTTTGTCTAGACTGAATAACTTGCGCGAGAGACGCTTCCAAAGTGGTAAAATGTGTGTCCCCCCCCCTCTAACTTCTAAAGTAAGAGAATGAAAAAACTAAAAAAAATATATGATGTACATTACCATGAAAACTACCAACGAAAATTAGTTTGAACTCGATCTGATGAGTAGTTTTTTTTTAGTACGTCATAAATACACTATTATTAAAACTTCGATCAAAGTTACAACGAACTACAAGAACTATGTGTACTATGTATATTATGTTACTTGCTGGAACGGAACCCTTCATGGGCGAGTCCAACTCGCACTTGGCTACTTTATTTACAGAATGTTTTTGGTGGGATTTCACTTCTTTTTGTAGAAACGTGGACTTATTGATTTATTATATTAGATGTATTATTTGACACATATTCTTTTTTTCCGGTTCTGATTCTTGTACAGTAGCAACATTTGCCCAGTAGTGGGAAGCAATAGGCTAGATTAAATTAGAAGATGTGTCCCACTATGCTGGATTTTTGCAATGACAGTCGATTTTTTTGTGTACCAATAGTAGAATGGGGCATTACTATATCTCTTATACTGCTGGAACAAGCTGAGGGTTCTTCATCAGATACTTCAGACCTTCGATTTTTGACATCAAATGAAGAGGCAAACAAAGTTGAATATTTTTTGTAAAAGCGTGTTTTCAAATAACCAGGTATACCACCAGGTACCCCAGATTTTCGATATTCCTAGTTTTTATAGTTTTTCCTTTATGTGGTCATTAAACTCTAAGTCTGTACCAAATTTCAGCTCTCTGAGTTTATGGGAAGTACTAGTTCTATTTTGATGATCATGAGTGAGTGAATGAGTGTCGTAAATACGAAACTTTGCTTTCGCTGAACTTCGGAACTAAATGATGTACAGACTTGAAATTTTAGATTTTAAGTACGTGATTATAGCTTACTAGATGACGAAAATTTCAGCGTTCTGGTCTTATCCAGAGGTTCTCAAATAGAGGCCTGAAAATGCGGCGAAATGGTTCCAGTAAAGGATGGTACGGCAGTGTTTGCTTCGCGCTCGACTTGGCGGGGGCACTGCCGTGCCCCCAGATTCAGACCAAAAATCTTCTCAATTAGTTAAGTAAGAAAAAAAAGTTAAACAAATATAGACTCAATCTTATTAGAATTTAGATTTAAAATCACACAAATCCGTCGTAGAACGCGTCGCGGACGTGTTTTGTTTTACAGAATAATACTAATGTCATTTGAATGAGACGGGTCGTCATAAGAACCCTTGGAATGAACCATTGAGCAGCGACAGGAGATACGAATGATGTCTACATATTACATATATAAAATTTGAACGAAACAGCTTTTTGGACATTCTTCACACAACCAAGCCCAAAGATATAAGATGATCTAACTCAATGCCGTGTAATATGTCTAGAAAAAAAAAAATTACAACATGTTGAAGGTGTAGCCATTTTCGGACGTAAATTCCAAACTGTGCTGTATTAACTATAACTAGCCGAATACCGCATAGAAAATGCCTCAAGCGTTTTCAAGTTGCAAATAAACCTGCCAAAGATAGCTCCCAATTTTACCAAGTGTGGCACGTTTCATTTTTTGTAATTTCTCTAACAAAACATTGGCGCCACCTATGGTGAAATTAAGAACTATCTTTGCCTCATGAAATGTGCAGCGCATTTCCGAAAACCAAATACACAATTTTCTTCCCGAAATCGTTGTATCTACAAAATCTACATAGATGAAATCGACTTAGTGATTTGGCCATTACAATCTATTTTTCTTTGTCAACAGGTATCAGGGTTGAGGTCGCTCGCCTTATGATAACGGGAGCAACATGGAGATGACACCGAGAGCCGAGGCGGAGAGCCTCCTTCGCCCGGACCAGAGAAACGCCGCCATCATGCCGGGACAGAACAAATCACGTGAGTACTCCTGCTTATGTATAAGATTATCGTGTCACAGTGTTAGTAACTAATTTAATATTGCTGGACATTACTCAAACAACAGTAGAAGTTTCGATTTATGGTATTAAATATACTATAAGCATCGATAAAAATCATAAGATGTGCCCTGAGCATCTTGAAATTGGTAACAAACTTACGCATGAAATGTAATCAATTCCCTTGTCAATTTACTGAATTGTTGATAGAATGATTAGAAGACTTTCTGAAGGCACAGGAAGGCGTTTTTTATATCTATGTATTCCATCAAAACCCGAAATAATAATGATAGGTAAAACGTCCGGCGTTCACCGCTTCCTAGAACCGACTAGAACAGAAAGAGTGGCCTCACTCTTCCCAACGATGTACTAATTCCGTGCGCCTAAAGTTTGGGAGGGCACATCAAATGATTTATATCGATGGCTAAACGCTTTATTTTTACACTGCTGGGACTCGGATTCTTCTCTCGCAAAGTGAGAGTCAAAGCTAGAATCCGCCACGCTGGCCAAGTGCGAGTAGGCGGATGACACAAACGTTCTCGAAAGATGCCCTTGGACCATGTCAGTATCCCTACGATGTTTTCCTTCAACGTTTAAAGCCAGTGATGGCCAGTCCACTAGTGGAAACGTAAACTGGGCTGTTAATGCTGCTTATATTAGTAGCCTAGTAGTTGATTTAGCTTCAAAACTGAATTCGTGGTTTGGTGAATCAGTTATGTTGTCATTTCTAAAATCCACTAACGTTTTTAAAGGTCACGAACACGTCATAGTCGCGATAAACTTGCGTATGAGCATATTACTAACATTAGCAAGTGTACAACGAAGTTCTTGTGTAGACCTTTTCAGAAATGACAATAAAAACTAACTAACGTAGAAATTGTCATTTTTGGAATGAAACACGAATACTACGCCTAAACAAATTATGAGAGTCAGGGCTAAAAAGCGGATATATTATTTCTCATGTCGATAAGGCCGGAATTGTCGCACTAGTTTTTATAAATTCTCGTTAATTCTGTGTATTATTTTTCATTTTTATGTCAATAAAGTGAATCTATCTGTTTAAATAAAAGCAAACGTACTCTTCAAAATATGATAAAACTGTACGTAAAAAAAATCTATTACGTATTGTTAAATTTAAATCTGTTTCGGCGCTTCTACCGCCTAACTAAATCGTCTATCGCTTTGCTAACGCTGTCTCTATCATTTCAAGAGAAAAGAAAAGAGAGAGAAACATCAAAGCGATGACATTTTTCGTTCGGTGGTAGACCCCCGGGTGTCACCATCTACACAATAGCTATCTTTGTGAGAAATTAGGACCCTGAAACTAATTCCCTACTAAATAAAATATGAATCAGCCATAAAGTTATATTTACTTAACATTTATCATCAGTTAGTTATTATCTAACGAAAACAGCATCTGTTATGAATTTATCATCCTTATCTTCATTCTGTGGCGAAATATTTGTCTTCTGTAAGCTTATTTGTTCCAGTAGCGAAATATAATGCAATTGTAAAGGGTGTGCCGTAAATAAGCGGGTAACCTGGTTGCTTAGCCACGTGCAACACCCCTCTGCCGTTGATTTATAGGACACCATGTATTTGTCTCAGTCGCAACTGGTATTTCAAGCTGTCTCTTGATGGAAATCCTACTAATTTTATAATTTATAATGCCAAAGTTTGGATGTTTGTTGCTCAATAACGCAACGGCTGAACGGATCGGGGTGAAATTCGGGACATAGTTAAATTATAGTCTGAAATAACATATAGGTAGTAGTTTTGTTGGTGGACGTTCCTGATCTTTAATATCACTATGAAAGAGCCAAAAGCAATAACCAAAACGAAATAAAAACGTTTAATTACGGCCATATTCTGAAGAATGACTCATGACTTTTCGAAGCTAAACACCAGGATTATTTTGTGAAGTACAATAATTATAAAAAATACATACAACCGAATTAAGAACCTCTTCCTTTTCTGAAGTCGGTTACAAACTCGTAATTCGTGACGTCAAAACTACAGAGAGATAAAAATACTTTTGAATACGAAGATGTCCTAAACTTAGGCATATATTTTGTAAACGTAACATAAATAAAACTTTCTCAAAGTTTTCGCTTTCTCACAAAAAAACGTAGCTATTCAAAGTCCCTTTCGATCGTTTCTTTACTTAACTTTATAACATGTTGGAAGCCAAGTTAGATAACAATGTAAATTATTCTGGTTCTAAAATATCTACAAAAATGCCATCGTCCATTAGCCTACTCATCTACTCACTGACAATATAAATCATTCGATTGAGAAGATGGAATACACGCGAGTACCGTTAGCGTATTGCATCCAGATTTAACTCTCAGATTACTTGCACTTTGAAGTTAATAAACGTTTATTACAGATGCGTATACTTTTCTGGTGTTGTGCTTGAAATATCTCTAACAATTATATAGGCACCTTTTTTTTTTAATAACGAGTGATAAGACGAGCAGGACATGTGCCTGATGGTAAGCAACATTCCTGCCACATAACAGCACAGTGACACGAAGCTATTGGAACGTGAAGAGTCCAAATCATTACTTAGCACTGCACTGCGCTCGCCACCCAGAGATCTAAAGTGTTATATCTCTAAGCCCTGTAATTTCTCTGGAAACATTGCCCCTTCAAACCGGAACACAGTAATGTTTGAATATTACTGCTTGGCGGTAGAATAACTGGCAAAGGTGTGGTACTTCCCCAGGCAGACTCTCCCAAGAGTCCTACCACTACAAAGCACATGTGGCCCCTAGAATAAGATTCAGAAAATTTACGAGAAAGACTGTACGAGACTTACAATGATGCTTAAAATTTTACCGTACATTAATTGAACCATAGAATGGAAAGGTTTAGGCAAGAAAAGGTAACTTAACCTCTCTCCCCTCGCTAAACAGCAAAATTAGGACGAGTGAAAAGATATGACGTGACATTTTAAAATGTATTTTATTACCACGCCTTTACATTGTTTCTATTGTAGTATAATTCACTCAACCAGTAATATAACTGCGAAATACCACCCTCCTAGTCCGAGATCCCAGAGCTCCCAGACGTCACCTATTTTCTGATGAATGAAATGTAGACGATTGAGTAGAGTTAGTAAGTACTAAGAACACATGCTTACTCGCTAACTTGCTTAGACGGCCAATTTTGAGATATGGGGTAATGAAGGTACATACAAACATTACTTACTTCACGTATTTTCTAATAAGTGATTTTCACGTATGTTGTAGGCAACATCCTTAAAAACAAGGTCCCAATACTCCCAGGCACTTTCCGTTAGCCGTTTTGCTTAACAAATCCAAAATAATAATTTAACTTCACTTAAATTCTCATGCTCCATTTGTAAATATGTTCGCCAGACATCTATTTTCTTGCTTTTTACAATAAGATAGACCAATCTAAGGGGGCAATTATCCCCTAAACTCAGTAAGCATGTGTTCTTAGTACTTACTAACTCTGCTCAATCGTCCACATTTCATTCATCAGAAAATAGGTGACGTCTGGGAGCTCTGGGATCTTACTCTATCCCTGTTTGTGTTGACATTTCAATGCATCCGCATTTTAGTGGGGCCCGATGTTCTACCGCCTAACTAAAACTGTCTTAGCTTTGATGTTTCTCTCTCTTTTCTTTTCGTTTGAAATGATAGAGACAGCAATAGCAAAGCTATAGCCGATTTAGTTAGGCGGTAGAAGGGCCGGTGTAGAGTTCTTCTAACGAGCGATTTCGGGCTTAAATTTCACTTCGCTCAAGAAATGTTTGTGTAGGCAGATAAAGCCCACACGTTGAATTTTAAATTGCCTAACCAAAAGTGTAACGAATGATGGATGATGACATATGGGATGCCTTTCGGGGGAAACGGTTTGTCCTAGTTAATTAAATCCCACTAATATTATAAATGCGAAAGCTTGGATGTTTGTTGCTCCATCATGTCGGAACGTCTGACTCTGAATGGATCGGTTTGAAATTCCGTACACATATTATAGTCTGGAATAGCACATAGAATACTTCTATCACGTGAAAATAGCGGGAACGGCCACTGCGAGGGTAAAACCGCGAAGCTCTGCTATTAACAAATAAATCTATCAATAAATGTACGTAATAAAAAAAAAACATTTACTATAAATGTAAACCCCATCAGCAGTTTAACAGTAGCTTCGTACATTTACATTTTGGCGAGTTGGAAACACATTTCAAACGAATTTAGATAAGGAGTTTTAAGGAATTTAGTTCTTTGTTCTGTTGTATGTTTTTTTTTGTATAGAGCATTAGTTTTTTTCGCCGTTCTCATGTCATTAATGTTGGACTGAGCACTAACTAAAAATTCACTTGAAAAGAGACCCACTGACTTGTCATGAGCTGCCTGATTATTACTATATTCTTACTTACATGTTAAAGCTATTTTAATATCCACTAGACTTGTAGTTGTAATTACAAATATATCACAGAATGTAGCCGTTTTGACATACCTACCTATGTATAAACCTGTATCTGTGGCATTTGTTACCTTTCTGAGTAACAAGATTATTAGGTATCAAGATTGAGATATTCACTAAAAGATTTTGTTATCGATAATAGATTTGCACTTGATCGCAATCTCATCTCATGATATACGTTCTACGATATTAAAACATTACTGTGTTCCGGTTTGAAGGGCAATGATTCCAGAGAAATTACAGGGCTTAGAGATATAACAACTTAGATCTCTGGGTGACGAGCGCAGTGCGGTGCTAGGTAATGATTTGGGCTCTTCATGTTCCAATAGCTGCGTGTCACTGTGCTGTTATGTGGCAGGCATGTTGCTTACCATCAGGCACTTGTCCTGTTCGTCTCGTCACTCTTTATTTAAAAAAAAAAATACGATGTAGCGTGTTTACTTAGAAGAAACAGATTTACTCTCGATCTCACTACTTGAAGACACCAAGATTGTTTCTGTATCCAGCGGGTAAAACTTACTCAGGCAACGCATTCCACAAGTTCCACAACCTAGACGTTGATATTACGTAAGTGGAACCTCTTCGTTCGAGGGTTTGAGACGGCAACCATGAAACTATGTCGATGTCGTTTTATCTAGCTACGAGTAGTCTGATATTTCGATTCGATCAATGCAGTACAGAAGCACATCTTTCTAAATAATATGAGACAAAAAACCAATACGCTTGCATAATTAATAATAAACATACCAACCAATTCCATAGAAAACCCCCGTTTCTGTAGTCGATTAAAAATAGTTTCTCAAGTCAAATCAATAGGAACCTAAAACAATAATAAGGGACGGAAATAAATCTCAAACTATTTTCCTTCCTTAGTAAAATCGTGCCTCAACTTCTAAACTCATAAATCACTGTAAAGTCATTAAATTTTGTTCCCTTTGTACTGCTAACATGGCGCCTATCGCAGCATGACAAAATACCTCACTTCACAACACAAAGGGATGTTCCCTCGCATAATACGTCCCATAGTTTGCTTTAACCGAACGTAATTATGTTATAATACGTGTACCTACTTCTACGAGTATGTTTACAATTTAAATTACGTATGGCGAAGTGGAGGAACTGAAATAGATAACTAGAAAATTTTCAATGTCATTTTAACATTAACAGTTTTGATAGCAAGATGGGTTGGCGATATTGTCGCTATTTTGGTATAATAGTTTGGTGGACATTACTCACATTCTAACTAGCCCCTAGCTAAGCAAAGCTTGTCTTATGGGAGCCAGATATCTTGGGTGACGAGCGCAGTCCAGTGCTAATGATTTTGGACTCTACATGTTCTAATAGCTGCGTGTTACTGTTATGGGCAGACAACATTGTTTACCATGAGACATATATGTCCTGCTCGTCTCGTTTCTCTATGCTATAAAAAAATAGCTGATATATTGGGTCATTGTTTTCTTTTCTTCTCATGTGTTAGTGTTTTTGGTGTGTACAATAAATAGTAGGTATCTATCTAAATTATAGCAGACACATCTACACAGAGAAAAACTTTAAAATTTATTTTAACGTGTTAAATCTGGATAAAAATTTGCTTTAGTGGCTCTGCCAGTGAGCTCTGGATGCATCTGTCGTAGGAGCACGCTACTAAACCCAATATTTGAGCTGCACCGAGTAGGCGTGACTAGATAGATGTTGCAACAGCTCGCTATGTTACACAACCTTCTACTAGAGGCGCATGTTAAACAACCTTTTTGGTCGTATGATACCAAACCTCTTCGAATACGAATGATCAAGGCAAAAACATACTTTTCTTACACTGTCACTGTCATAGCGACGTTGAAATATTTATATGTTTTACCATTTTTTGAATTAGTAATACGACGAAATATTTTGTTTATTTGTTTGTTGCATCAAAAATAAAGTTGATAATGATGGTGTCTTGTTCCGGATGTTAAAATAGTCCCAGATTATGTGCCAGACTGTATGTATGAATTAATCATTTAGTAGTTCTCTTGTATGTCTTTCGTAGGACTTAATAAAATGTTAAAGTAATAGGGAGATTGGTGGAGGTACAATTTGTCGACTGCCCCATCCCCATTTTGGCTGCCATTACCTGTGGACATAGAATATGTACATTTAGATAATAATGTAATAGGAGTCAAGAAAGGCTTTGGCTTTTATTTTAATAAAGGACTATGTCGCAGTTGGCTTAAGGTGGTCTCTATTGTCTGCCTACCTATTGGGGTACCACAGAAGGCGCATGGCTCTACTCAATCGATATAAATCAATGGAGGTGCCCTCCCAAACTTCAGGCGCACGGGCATGTTATCGTTGGGAATGGTGAGCTCACTCTTTCCGTTTTAGTCGATTGTAGGAAGCGGTGAACGCCGGACGTCTTTACCTATAGCTATATATAGTGCAATCCACGAAGACGCGCCCCACCAATTTTTGGTTTAGGGGATCGCGTTTGCTCCGAGCGTCAGTCGCGAACCATTCACCAGTCATTGTAGTGTGCGTGTGCATTCATAGGTAATTAGTGTGTACCGATAACACTCAAACATTGACGGAAGCTTGCACACATATACTATAAACGGTTAGGAGGAATAGTGGGGCGCATCTTCGTGGATTGCACTATCTGTATTCGTTGTTAACAACCAAAATAAGTTTAGTAGAACCGCAACATACCTCGCCGCTAGCGATTCTAGGGCTCAAGTAGATTTGTATTTGTAAACCACTCACGCTGCACACAGAGACGCAGTTTGTTAACAATTTCAAGGTGCTCAGGGCACATCTTTATATTTATATCGATGGATCTACTAACCAAATCTTGCTAATCATAGTAACGCACATATGTACATACGTATGTATATCATACCTGAAAGCATTCCATTTACTTACCGTATTCAACGAGTCCTTCATCTCGTCTCATTAAACATTCATTATTTCTTTATTTATCTCGTCTTTTTGGTACAAAGTAACCTGAAGGTGATGAATACTACGCATTAATAAACTATTTCATAAATAATAGTAGATTGTCGAGTTTTCCACCTTATATCTCGATTTCTGATTCATATTGACTGGCCTTGTGGCTTAGTTGGTAGTAGCTCTGCCTGCGAAGCCGAGGGTCGTGGGTTCGATTCCCACCCAGTGCAAATATTTGTGTGATGAATTCAAATGTTTGCACTGTGTCTGGGTGTTTCTATGTATAATAAGTATGTATTTAAAACTATAGTACCTGGGTGACCGAGCTTTGCTCGGTTTAAATACTAATACTAAATATACTTAGATACCTACAGATAAAAGACTCCAAGAAATAGATTTTCTTAAAAAAAACGAATTGAAAAAAAAAGAGAACCCGTCTGGATTCGAACCCGGAGCTACTAATTAGTGACCGCTATGAGCGCCCGACTTCCCGTCTGAGCTAATTATGCTGTCGCGTCACGCGGCGAAATTTACCTTCACATTCTAATGTTTAATGTGACAGTTTTTCATTGTCTAAAAACGCGCATAATATGCGTTTTTTTTAAATAAGACCTAGTTAGATCGATTTATCGTCCCCGAAATCCCCTGCATACATAATTTCATGAAAATCCGTCGAGCCGTTTCCGAGATTCAGATTCTATATATATATACATATTTATATAGGTACAAGAATTGCTCGTTTAAAGGTATAAGATAAGTATTATATCAGCTATCTGGCCGCCATCACACAAGCTTTGCTTAGTTTGGGGTCAGATCGTGTTGTGTGTGAATTGTCCACTAATATTTATTTATTTATTTATTTATATGATGTCTGTTTATTTATTTCATCGTCGTTATTTATTCAAGTCTAGAATACTGTAACTAAGACTACCTCAGGCTCTTAGGTCAAGGTAACGGAGTTGACATGTGATACCATAGATGAAGAATTTTTTTTGCTACGCAAAAAGATCAACAAAGCGAGTGAGCGAGAAATCATTTTCAAGTGGAAATCGCTCGAGAGAAGAAGAGAAAGTGAATGAAGTAACGTCATTACAATATTTTAGTATACCCGAACGTAACAATCTGATTTCGTCGCGGTGAAAATCGTGTATTTTTTAATTAATCCTTGGATTGCAGACGATTTTATTAAATTATTTATATTATGGCATGTTCTGTGCGTGAATGTGATTCAAGACGATATTATAATCCGAATCATTACACTAGTCACCAACACATGTAAATATGATTTTTTATCAGGTCTCCGAGCAGCCTTTGTGTGTCTTTTACATTTGACGTCTTTGTGTGATACTCCATATTTGGAGGTGACAGCTCTCCTTCTCTGTATGGCTTGCTTCACAGGACTGGCCTTACAAGTTTGCCTGGTGTTCCTCTTATTTATTCACATTGCATACGGTTCATTTATTGTATTACTATAAAATCTTTCACGACGTCACAAACTACTCTAAAAATATTCAATTCGAATTTATAATTTTCTTGTTTCTTGGTTATGCACAGCCTCTATCTCTAGATCAGTGGTTTCTAACCTTTTTAATATTACTAATTAATATTACAAACTGATTTTACCTACATTTTACATAAAATGCACAACAGACTTACAATTGTAACCTATCTATGTACATACATTTATAATTTATATTAATATGTACGTAAAAAATACGTTATTAAGTTACGGCTGGTCTAGTTGGGAGAACAGCGCCTGCCGATCCGGAGCCCCCGTGGATTCAAACCCCACAAGCGCCACTGCCTTTTTGAAGTCATGTACGTAATGCCGCTTACTTCAGAAAAGGAAAACATCTCGAGGAAACCGACATGTACCTAAAATCTCTCGAAGTCATGTGTCATACACCTACCCGCACCGGGCCAGCGTGGCGGATTATGGCCTTAACTCTTTCCTTGCGAGAGAAGGCCCCGAGTGGGAACATTTAGTGGGCTGTTGATGATGATCATGAAAAAATACGTGTAACTTATACCGGGTTTATACTATAAATATAGTACTTATTTATTATATTTATTTGTTTATAGTATGAACAATTGATTGATTAATCTTGATCCCAGTAAAATAAATTTACCCACGCGGGGTTAATTAGTAATTACCTCCAGGTTTAGGAATCCATGCTCTAAATTCTAGAACTACAAATTTTACAGATACACTATATAGAATTATAATTTAATGGGGTTGCTATCTATGAATCTAATTCCGAGACCGATTATTTAAAATTAATTTTAGATTCTAAGCTATAATACCTAGCTCTATCGTAAACCGCATCGTCTCTTAACATTAGGCGAGATGGCGGTCAAGTGTAAAACTATAAAAGTTTAAAAAAAAGCTAAGTAGGTACTATATAGTGTTTTAAAAAGTTAATCAGTTCTGTTGGACAAATAAAAATTAACGTACCCACACGATTTCAACTTGCACATTTAAATAACTACAAAAGCGCTAAAAACTTAGTATTTCCACTGTAACATAGTCACGTTTACAACCGTTTCAGCTGGATTCGGTTTCTGACAGAGATCGCGATTGTTTTTATGGTCGTAATTTTTGTTCCGTGCGGTAACGGTCGCCGTAATAGGTACATTCGCACGCAACACCGTTTTAACTTCAGTAAGTTGTACAGGAAATGTTGGGAATTTTTATAATGTCGTAGGTAAAACTTAATAGGTATGCTTTGGGTTATCAGAGGTTACGCTGATAACCTACAACATACATAGGTACCTATTGCTTAAGAATAAGATTTAGATTCCATTCGGATTTAATCAGTACGGTCAAAGTAATACCATATAATTGAATAAATAAGCAGTTTGGATATCCAGGTTAGTGTTTTCTGTTTCCTACAGTAATCACTGCATACCTTTTGTTCTATCGCCTAACTAAACTGTTTAAAAGATGGCTGTTGCTAGCAATAATAATGTCTTAAACAACTCTATTATACTGTAGAGTCTACAGTACCTACAGGTACAGTCTGTCGAGGTGGTTCGGAAACAATGGGTTGGTGCTGAACCTCACTAAAACCCATTACATGCAGTTCGACCTTTCGGGGCGACTGCGGAAGCAATTGAATGTGTTTGCAGGCGGCATGAGAATAGAGCAAGCAGGTAACTAAAACTAGCTTTCTCGGCTTTGAACTCGACAGCGGACTTACTTGGGAGGCGCACATTGAAAAAGTGTGTGCTAAACTAAACGGTGCATGCTTTGCTTTGAGGCGGCTGGCCAGGGTCCTGCCGACTGAGGTAGTACGCTCCTGCTACTTCTCATCGGTACACTCCGTGCTCCAGTATGGAGCCGAGCTATGGGGTAGAGGTGCCACGTGGAAACGCGCGTTCGTTTGTCAGAAACAGGCGATCCGAGCGATAGCGTGCATACCACAGGACCAGTCGGCTAAACCCTTTTTCATTTCACTCCAGGTTCTTACGCTACCATCAATAGTATTAATGCAAGTTGCTATGTACACGCGGTTGAACCTGGAGTCATATGAAAAATTGGGTGAAGCCCTGGTCATATCAAAGCAACGCTGCACTCGCTTCAAACATCGCCTAAAATGCGTTCCGCGGTCTCTTGAGCGGTCCGCCAAACTGACACATGTCATGGGCACTGCAGTGTACAACCGACTGCCAGAGGACATCATTGAGGCTCCGAATTTTGATGCTTTCAAGAATAGGTTAAGGCGCTGGCTTATCAGTGAAGCGTTCTATGACATAGAAAAAGAATTCATGACACGGAAACAGGTCACATAGCTATGCTATGCTTTATTTTATTTTATTTTTCTTTGTTAATTTCATTATTTTTAATTTTTATTGTTAATGAATTATATTTTTGTAATTATTCATTGACATGTATACACTGTAGAATATAATATTTTGACATTATTACTATTGACATTATACAATTTTGCGATTACTTTTATACCATTACTATTAATTTTGAAGTGATTTTTTATAAGAATCATACTGTCTATGTGAATGTAATTAATATTAATATTCATTTGACTATTTCATAATTGTGACATGTACAGAAAGTATGAATAAATGAGTATGAGTATGAGTACAAATGGTCTATAGTGTAGAGTGTAGACTGTAGACCATTAGGTGGGTCGATGGCGAGACTGTCCCTCTAAGTAAAAATATGACTGGACGAAGGACCCCTATGGCCGGTTAGAACTTCTAAAAAGAGTAATACCTGTTTCGTGGGCGGTATAGATAAGTGCGAAAGAATTCCAATCGTGCCAAGGGACATAGACCATTTCACTGTTTTTTGCCGTCGTAGTGCTGTTAGGGGTCATATTTCTTCACATAGAACTGTTGCACATAAAAACTTGATAATTACAGGTTTTTTTTTATGAATGTGCAGGTTTACTTTCACTGAAAAAAAATTACGCAAAATTAAGTTCTAAAGAAGCCACTAGTAGTTTATCCCTTACAAACATACAAAAATATAAAAGTTTCCTCCATTTATAGATAGCTGAACGTAAGCCCCGATGATAAATTGGGTTACTTTCGTTAAAACCACAAATGTGCTACTGATAAAAACAGCCCAATTCAAATATCATCTCGCCTCTTTGCCGCGGAATCCTCAGAAATTCGTTTTATCTTATTCTCTGCTGGTAACCGTTTGATAACGTCTTATCGAAAGTGTATAAAAGATAGACTACTTGACGATAACATAAATAAACGAATAGAACTGCATTTAAATATTTGTAACTGATAAGTTGGAAAGGCCTTATAATTATAACCATCGTTATTAGCGTTGCCAAACTTGGTTCATTGACAATAGATCAAATATATTATTATTCATCATCATCAGCCTGGGTTCGTCCATTGTTGGACATATCTGTATCGATATTACGTCTCCACCAGCCACCAGCTGCCTTTCGTATGTATATCGTCACTCGACTCATGACATCCTACACTACGTTTTCCGATTCGCGGCCTCCACCGGTCCAGAATCCGTTTCACTGCCGCTTCAGTTTGCTAATACGTTGAGTTTTGTCGCTGACTTTAGTTCTCTGACGAATTACTTCATTGCGAATGCAATCCCTCAAGTATTATTATTGCAAGATTGACTTTATTAATGCGGTGGCAGTTGTCAGTCCTCTTTATCACTGAACATTCTAGTTTTTTTTCTATTATAGTTTTAAACTTGACCACCATCTCGTCTGATGTTACGCGACGATCTACGATGAAGCGTGCTTACCTATAAGAAACCGATTCACTGTCGACTTGAAGATTCTAAGATTGAAACCATTGAAATGAAATGAATGAAAAAAAAACCCTCGCTTTCCACAACCTAGACGTTCCTATCATAAAAGTGTAATAACAAAAAAACTATAAATAAGGATTGGTGGATATTTCTCACACTGCCTCATCTGGCAACTAACTTGTACTATCGGAGCTAGTTATTTAATTTCGTCATTCATAGAAAGTTCAATTGCAGTGGAGTGCTGGGTATTGACCTAGCACTGGACTGCGTTCGTGACCCAGCGATGTAGGATGCTCTATTTCTGTTCTGTAATTTCTCTGGAAACATTGTCCTGCAGACCGGAACACAATAAATTAATATTGGTGGACAACTCACACACGACACCATCTGACCCCAAACTAAGGAAAGCTTGTACTATGGCGGCCACATAGCTGATATAATACTTATATAGTTGCAAATAAATACATACTTGTTATACATAGAAACAACAATGATGCTTGCACATTACTGCTTGGCTTATTAACTTACAAATGTGCGATGCTTCCCCAGGCAGACTCTGTAAGTAGTCCTACCACTACAGAACCGTATGGGTAAATGTATCTATGATACATACACATAACGAACTTTGAATGAATTCTGTGAAGTTAGCTCTTAGAACTCTCGGTTTGCTTAAAAAATAATCCACTGCGCAGTCCCTTACGCATGGGTCGTAAAGTTATTTGCTAACGGCCGTACTGTACTGTACGTCACTGCAGCAAAGCACAACTTGGTTCCCATGCTGCCCCCAAAACAACATTGTCTCAAATGGAGGGGACTGAATACTCGCTGTCCAACAGCTAGCAGACAAATAATCAGGTATTATCACTGAACAAGGGCCTTCAAAAGGCCGCTTTAGAGGTGTGATCATGCGGAAATGATCTGCCAAGATAGAACAATGAAATGTCACATCTATTGCAATCAGCTTAAAAGTGAAATTTGTGAAGTGAACATTTTTCCTTTTAAAGCGACATTTTTAGAGCCCTGGCTATAACAGCGACTCATCACACCCGCTTCCATTATCAAAACGCTTGCGTGCAGTTAAGATTAAGTTGTTGCAGATATATAGATCAACTCTTTATTGCACTTAAACTAAAACAGAAAAACCTTGTAATAAAGCATGTAGCAAATGGCGATCTTATCGATGCTTTCCAGTGCCGGTTTACATTTTTCCAGTAATCGATCCAGCGCTGGATGCGATCGCTGGACTGGAATAATGTAAACCGGGCATAATGCTTGAAATATCAGAACCCCATAGCTGATTACTTACGAGTATGATACATTAATATCTCATAATTAACAAGGAGAGTCAAGGCCATAATCCACCACGCTGGGTTAGTGCTGGTTGGCGGACGACACAACTCTCGGAAAGATGTCTTTCTTGTAACAGAATTCCTCACTTTCTTTTTTTAAACCCCGACCAAAAAAGGGGTGTCTGACGCGATGTCGGTCTCTCTCTGTGTGTGTGTCTGTCTGTGGCACTGTAGAACTCAAACGGTTAAACCGATTTCGATGCGGTTTTTTATTTGAAGGTTAATTTCCGTGCGGAGGTTCTTAGCTATGTTTGGTTAATATCGATTCAAGATGGCTGCCTCCATAAAATAGCGGACGAAATATTTCTTCACAACCTCTCTCAATATGGGTATCAAATGAAAGAGCTTGACTAGTAAAATACTATACACTATGACAAATTTTAAATCCAAGATGTCCGCCATCACAAAATGGCGAAATATCAAATGAAAGGGCTTGACTAGTAGAATGTCGTACAGATAAAATCTGAGGTAGTCGGGGGTAAACCAACATTTTTAATTTTGTTCTTGTTAAAGTTAAAACCACTGATACTAAACTTTTGCGTCTGCACCGAAAAATACTTTTTCGGTGCAGACTGGGTTCGAATCTCTAGATTCTGATTGAAATCGGACGTTCCCGCCTCGAAATCACCACAATTCTTTTTTTGGTAAGAATCAATTTAATCATTTTTATCCCATGGTAATGTAGCTCTTGTGGTTTGTGGTAGAGTCTTATCAAATATTGATTGAGCGTGTTCATGTTATTTACATTGCTTGTGGTTTTTAGCGGAAATATCTGTTAGTCAGTCACACACTGGTACCAAGGTTATTAGGTTAGACTAGACTTCGGTATTTTGGTACCTAAGTAGTATTGTTCTTTATGAGTTAGACGAAAACTTATTTAATGCCTAGTGTCTACCTTTAATATTATATTTTTAAACTTTTCGATACCTTAATATTGTATGTTTATACTCTTGCGTATCGTACTTATCTGTCTGCGTTTTTGGTGTTAGAAGAAACTGTAGTGGTAGGACTCATTGCAGAGTCCGCCTGGGGAAGGACAACACCTTTGCCAGTTATTTTACCGCCAAGCAGTAACGTGAAAACATGACTGTGTTCCGGTTTGAAGGGTAATGTTTCCAGAGAAATGACAAGGATTAGAGATATATCTCAGATCTCCGGGTAACGAGCGCAGTGCAGTGCTAGGTAATGATTTGGACTCTTCATGTTCGAATACTGCGTGTCACTGTGTTATGTGGCAGGCATGTTGCTTACTATCAGGCACATGTTCTGCTCGTCGCGTCAATCTTTACTATAAAAAAAAAAGATTCACTCTCGATTTGATGACACCATGATAACCTCTCTGGCAACGGATACAACATAGAGACCTAGACGTCGTTCTCATCACAAAAACAGAGTCAAAATCTTCGTTCGCTAACCAACTGTAAAAGTCCAATCCGCTGCGGTCCACCATTCCAGTTCCTAAACTGTATCGATCTATCTACATGAACTAGTCAGATACCAGCTCTGTCGACCCCATTTGGAATCGAAGCTTGAAATATGTCACTGGCACGACCGGTCTGCATAGCGGCTTGCATTTGATGACTTTCAAATTGGTATGGGAATTTGTGATCTTTCTATTTATTCATTTCAAGAGAGTAGATTATTATTTTATGTCTAAACAAGATAGACATATTTAGGTATAATGATTAGTAATTGGTTGACTGAGTTTTGCTTTTTTTTTGTTGTAAATCTTGTTTTTCCATTGGCTCTTTTTTTTTAAAACAATGTTTAAAAAAAAAAAGGCTAGATCGATTTACCACCCCCGAAACACGGGTGTTTACTAAATTTCATGAAATTCGTTGGAGCCATTTCCGAGATTCAGTTTACTTATATTTATGCATTTATAAAAGATTTTTTTGTTTAAAAGTAATATATGTATGTACATAGATATGATGGACATAGACCCAAGTACTTCGATGGCGTTTGAAGCACAATTTTTACGAGCATAATTCAGAATTGGTAGGAAATTACCGATCTTTCAATCTATTCCAGTGAAGAGAGTAGGTAATTCTTATATCCCTATACAAGATAGACATTTTGGTTACTTAGTACCTGGATGACCGGATTTTTTTTATTAATGTTTTTTCATTTACCTAAGAAAGAGGCTTGTGAAACTTCATTGTTATAGTAATACCCCGTTTACATTATTCCAGTCCAGCGACCGAATCCAGCGCTGGATTGGTTACTGGAATAATGGAAACCGGCACTGGAAAGCATCAATCCAGTGCCAATGCATTCCAGTGCCGGTTTACATTATTCCAGTAAGGAATCCAGCGCTGGATTCGGTCGCTGGACTGGAATAATGTAAACCGGGTATTTCCATTTTTCCAGTAAGCAATCCAGCGCTGGATTCGACCGCTGGACTGACGCAGACGCAGAGATAAAACGACGTTTTATAATCACTCATCCCTGTGAAAATATCGGTTCCCGTGGGATAATGAGCAAATAGTTGGGATTCCGGAATAATTATCAGTTACCACAATTTATCTTCCGGAATAATATTTTAAAAAATTTGTCCGGAATAATTGTCTACCCACGCGTGGCGACACATTTTATCTATAATTACCATGGTCTTTATCATCGTGTAGCAGACACCATCACATCCAGCCCTCATAATATTGATATCTACCTTACTTTTAACTAGGAGCATCCTGCGGTTTCAACCGCGTAGTTCCCGATCCCGTTGTTTTCCAGGGATAAAAAATAACCTATAAATTATTCCAGACTATTATCAATCTGTGTACCAAATTTATCCAAATCCCTTCAGTAGTTTTTGCGTGATAGAGTAACAAACATACATCCATACATTGTTAAAAACTTTCGCGTTTATTATATTAGTAGGATGTCGTGTATGTCGTTTTGCTGTCGTGTATTCATTACACGTTTTTGCATAGATTTTCAAAACTACGTACGAGTGCGCCTAATGCCAGGGAAAAATCAGTTTTCACCCGCGCGACGTGTTTCTTAACGCGATATACATAAAGTCGAGAATAGCATGACACAGTTTGGAGGAAAAATCAATATTAAATCAGGAGTCCATTTTTGACCAAGTTTTATTAAATTACTCAATAAATAAACATATATTTAAAAAAGTGTTCGGTTACTTTACTAGAACGTACAATTAGGAATTTTATTACCAAAAAATAATGTGGGGTCATCGCTGATAATTTCGAGTACTTACTCGAATTAAAACGGTTTTTTTCGGTGTCATTTTTATTTTTTTATTGTAAAAAACTCTGATCTATTTTTAAAATTCTATTCGGTTATTGTGCTTCTTCTTGATTGTACCCACACGTCAATATTTTTTTTGTCATAGTTTTTAGTTTGTTTACTTCATTGAGCGGCGTCGAAAATGTCCTTTTTTCGTTTTCTGGCACTAGGCGCCCTCTTAAAACAACTTACGTAAACAAAATTAAGTAATTCCGTTATTTTCCTGGGATAAAAAACAGCGTCTTTGTACCAAATTTAATTCAGATCCCTTTGGTAGTTTTCGCCTAAAAGAGTACATACATCCGTACATACTTACAACTCGTTTATAATATTAGTAGGATCTCATCCGTTTCGGGTTTTCTGTCACAAAAATATTTATTAAAACATATTGTAGACGTAAGCTAAGCCCATAGACTACTTACGGTTCAAATTGAAAGTGTTAAATGTGTAATAGGTACAGTTAGCTTAACTAATAGGAGTCTAACATGGCTAATCGCCGTTAACGTCTATAATTGGAAAGATCCAAAGTTCAAACAAGATAGAAAGATTCCTGTATAGGAACGAACATGACTAACAGACACGCGTATCCTATCGTATGTATTATGTAACGTATCGGGGGTTGCTGTGTACATGGCAATACCTATTATGGCTAATGTTTTTAATCGTTAATTACGGGACAGATAATAACCCTATAATTCATGTTGATTTTGCTTTGTTGTTGATAAAACAATAGATGGACCAAAAACTCTGGAAATAATTGAAATACAAAACGAATGGTAGTCGGAAAAACAGATTAAAGTGAAAGAGATTGAATAGGGCAAGTTTTTTATAGTGTAATATAGTAACTCCACAGTTGTGTATAAGTTAAGTGATTTTGAAAAATAAATGGATATAGCTAGATAATCACAAACTACTTTTTTCGATGTCCTCGTTAGTCTTAAATAGTGTCCGAGTAATGTGCTTTCTGGTACCATATCGTACCCTATAGTTTAAACCTAAAATACAGCGTTGGTAGGTCAATAGTGCATTCACAAAATATAGCAATCTGGCGAGGCGCGTTTTATCTAAAATTATATTCGAAATCTGTTCCACGCTTGGGTCTTTCAAAGGGCAACGTCTCAACAGATATAGCCACTGATAGGGGGCTACTAGAACGCTAGAACTGAAAATAACTTACATTTAGTGAAAATTGATACATTAATACCTGTGTAAGATGTTACCGGATATGACTAACAACAAGCCCATCCCGACGTTATGCGACGCCTAGCATTGCCATGCAAGTCGACACCCATTGTATGCTGCATGCTGCTGTCATCGTGTGCGGTTGACTTTGTTATACTCGTACCTACATAGAAATATTATAGGCTAATAACTATTTTAACAATACACATTATGTTTAGGAAATATGGATCGATCTAACATAAACTGTGTTCCATTCAACATTATTATTTTCAGTCTAGTAGGTCCGAAATGAAGACTCCTTTCTTGGTACATGTCGGGTTTCTCACGATATTTTCTTTGCCCGTTAAAGCCAGTTATGATGTCAATGCTATGTATACATCTGCTTCATGTCTTTTCTTTGTAACACATACGTTTATAATACGACATTTCTATTCCTTACGATCGTGAGTGCGAGTATACATATATCGTTCAATCACATACACTTAATTTCGTCTGCGTCTTGAATTGCGTAATAAATACATTTGTACGGGCTCCGGGGGACTAACGAGGTTATCGGGGCTTCGGGCCATCAGCGCTGGACGTTATCTCGGCATTGTTTGAACTCAACGACTTTACTCCGATAGACTTCGCTTGTAGAGCGAAAACTTCGGACAATACATTGGGGTGTTTCACCCACCTTTAATATCAGGCCAATACAATATCAGTATAACATCAGTTTCATACGACTTTTGGTCATCAGAAGGACATCCTAACAGTGCAGTATATAGAATAAGCAGTCCACTAAATGTTCCCACTGCTGGGATTCGGGGCCTTTTCTCACAAAGTGAGTTAATGCCATAATCCACCTCGCTGGCCCAGTGCGGGTTGGTGCAGTATAGATTTAGCAATTTTACAAACTTGATACATTTTTGTATATCTTTGTTTCTGAACAAAATTCTCCTTTGAACATCTAACACATATGCATATGGAAAGATACCATCAGTAATTACGTTGTGAGTTTTCACTTTCGGTGCCATTAAATTTATGATTAGTTCTGAAACGTACTATGAATTTGCTTTTTTTTTTTAATATCAAATCTTTTAGAAACTGATGTTTCTGTTAGACTGTCTTACAAAGCTTTGATTATAATTAGTCTGTCCTTGATAGGCTTAAAGAACCTGGGTGACCGAGCTTTGCTCGGTTTAAATACTGAATATACCTACTTAGATAAACGAGCAATTCTTGTATCTATATAAATATGTATATATAGAATCTGAATCTCGGAAACGGCTCGACGGATTTTCATGAAATTATGTATGCAGGGGATTTCGGGGACGATAAATCGATCTAACTAGGTCTTATTAAAAAAAAACGCATATTATGCGCGTTTTTAGACAATGAAAAACTGTCACATTAGACATTAGAATGTGATGGTAAATTTCGCCTCGTGACGCGACAGCATAATTAGCTCAGACGGGAAGTCGGGCGCTCATAGCAGTCACGAATTAGTAGCTCCGGGTTCGAATCCAGACGGGTTCTCTTTTTTTTTCAATTAGTTTTTTTAAGAAAATCTATTTCTTGGAGTCTTATCTGTAGGTATCTAAGTATATTTAGTATTTAAACCGAGAAAAGCTCGGTCACCCAGGTACTACCTACTTAGATACCTACAGATAAAACCTCCAAGAAATAGATTTTATTAAAAAAAACGAATTGAAAAAAAAAAGAGAACCCGTCGGGATTCGAACCCGGAGCTACTAATTCGTGACCGCTATGAGCGCCCGACTTCCCGTCTGAGCTAATTATGCTGTCGCGTCACGCGGCGAAATTTACCTTCACATTCTAATGTCTAATGTGACAGTTTTTCATTGTCTAAAAACGCGCATAATATGCGTTTTTTTTAATAAGACCTAGTTAGATCGATTTATCGTCCCCGAAATCCCCTGCATACATAATTTCATGAAAATCCGTCGAGCCGTTTCCGAGATTCAGATTCTATATATATATACATATTTATTTAGGTACAAGTATTGCTCGTTTAAAGGTATAAGATAGAGTTGTTATTATTGTTTAGAATTACTGATGTATCTATCTAATAAATAATCTAATCTACTACCGGCTCGTCCTATTACGCACGGGTAACTATTAAAATCACATATTTTGTACAAAGAGATGAAGAAATGAAGTAAGCACTATCATGTAAATGTACTTACTATATTCGTACTTTTATGTTAATCAATTATAACGGAGCTTGCGATTAATTATAGAAATAATTTTCTTCATAAATTATTATCTATTTGTAATATTATCTAGTATCGTATTTCAGGATTTGAAATCTGTTTATTTTATTAAACCTTTAACCTTTTTAGGGTTCCGTAAAACGTAAAAACGGAACCCTTATAGATTCGTAATGTCTGTCTGTCTGTCCGTCCGTCCGTATGTCACAGCCACATTTTGCCGAAACTATGAAAACTACACTGTTGAAACTTGGTAAGTAGATGTATTCTATGAACCGCATTAGGATTTTTACAAAAAAAAAGAAAAATTAGGGTTGCCCCCCATACTGAGAACTGAAACTCAAAAACTTTTTTTTCATCAAACCTACATGTGTCTATCGATAGGTCTTCAAAAATGATGTTGAGGTATCAAATGTAATTTTTGTCTACACTGAATAATTTGCGCGAGAGACACTTCCAAAATGGTAAAATGTGTCTTCCCCCCCCCCCCCCCCCCCCCCCCCCCCCTGTAACTTCTAAAGTAAGAGAATGAAAAAACTAAAAAAAATATATGATGTACATTACCATGCAAACTACCAACGAAAATTTGGTTTGAACTCGATCTGATGAGCAGTTTTTTTAGTACGTCACAAATACACTATTATTAAAACTTCGATCAAAGTTACATTGAAATACAAGAACTATGTATATTTTGTTACTTGCTGCAACAGAACCCTTCATGGGCGAGTCCAACTCGCACTTGGCCACTTTATTATTTGAATAAAAGGGTTATGACATACCACTACTATGTCGGCCCATAAATAAATACAATGAATATTATGACTTAGTATTATCAAATGTAAGGCTTGATTGACCATTGTCAACATGCCTAAACCGTTCGATATTTTTTTATTTCTTCGTGCCGTGTTTTGGGAACAATAACAAAAACTGTAACATTGCCATTTTACCCGACTGCGCGATGCAAAGGAGTGGTAATGTGTTTAACAGTCTATGTATGTATGTATGTTTGTTTGTATGTATGTTTGTATGTTCCTTTGAAGCACTATACAGACCAAACGCCTGGGCCGATTTTTATGATTCACACGTCAATCGATTCCTCTTAATCTGGCGAGTGACACTAAAGACAAAAAGACATGACATTAGTGTAAGTCCAATATGGCGGATTCAGGACGCCATATTGTCCAAATTAAAAAAATGAAAATCACCAAAATATGTCAAGAGGGGTATCGTTGAATAGGTATTTTAAAATAATGTTTAGCTTTCTCTCAATGTTTTTCGATTTGACTGACCGTTTAGGATGTATATCGATTTAAAGTTGAGTAACAACCATTCTCACATTTATAGGTTTTTAGGTAGCAGAAAACTTCGTTAAACTAACTGTACGTGTGAATGTGGATGGACATTATATACTAATGTATCTAGTAGGCATCGATATAAATCAATAGATGTGCCCTGAGCACCTTGAAATTGGTAATAAACTGCGTCTCTGTATGTATCGTAAGTGGTTTACAAACAACCAATCTACTTGACCCCTATAATTGCTAGCGGCGAGATTTGCTATGGTTCTACTTATTTTGGTTGTTGACACCGAATAATGATAGGTAAAAACGTCCGGCGTCCACCGCGTCCTGCAACCGACTAGAACGAAAAGAGTGAGCTCACTCTTCCCAACGTTGACATGATTGCGTGCGCCGTGAAGTTTGGGATGGGGCCCATCTTGGGTTCTACGATCTATGCTAGTAGGTATATTGGACTACCGTTTTTTCGTACGTGCAGGAAATGTATTTACGCATATCCTACTGCCCCGCCCGGGAGACACAGCCAGGTTATGTTGCACTCTATATCATGTATGGATATGGTGCCCCTATCTACTAATAAACCTCCATGGGGTTTCAACTCTGCCGCTGATAGTGGGAACACGGAACCGCTCTCGGATTGCTCCGCCTCGGTCGCCCATCTCCAACTTCAAACGATTTAGTAGGTACTCAACGTCAATCGAAAACCTATACTAACACAAAACTATAAATGTGAATTACATGCAGTAGAAAATCCTACATCATAGTATGTCCTACATCATATCAGTAGAAACGAAGACCAAATGGTCAACAACCAAAAGATGCATATTATTATGTTGAGCATATTAACATTCACAACATTGTTCTTAACTAAAAAGTATAAAATAAAAAAATATAATTTAAAAACTCAAAAACCCGACTGCGTAAAAAGTAAACCAAACTACGTACTCCCATACTAAAAAAAACTGAAAAGAATAAAACAAGCATTTAGATTTCTGGTGGTCTAGAATTCTATAATATGTTATTGTATTAATACTATTGAAATATATACAATATTTTCTAATAAAAGAACATTACAACTGAACAGTCGGGATCCGTTGAACAATTACATTGTAAGTCGAATAATAATATCGAATCCATTGAACAATTAAATTGTATGTCGAATAATAATGGATCCCGACTCTTCAGTTGTAATGTTCTTTTTTTAGAAAATGTTGTATATATTTCAATAGTATTAATACAATAACATATTATAGAATTCTAGACCACCAGAAATCTAAATGCTTGTTTTATTCTTTTCAGTTTTTTTTAGTATGGGAGTACGTAGTTTGGTTTACTTTTTACGCAGTCGGGTTTTTGAGTTTTTAAATTATATTTTTTTATTAACTTATTTTTTAAAAACTGAGTTAGACCCATAATTTTATTTATATAGATTAATCATAATTTTAATTACATATTTGATTTATTTTCGAACCCAAAGATTTGAAATTTTAGTCAATGTTTCTGTAAAATAAACTCATTAAAAAATATTAGTAGTGCAGGCAAAAACAAAATGTAAGTATCTAAATATACCTACATATATAATGACGTCAATTTGACTAATAGAGTAACACACTCATATACAGACATACAGAGTTACGAGAGAAGATGATTTACAGGTGCCATGTTGGTTAGAGGTGATGTAGATTACCATTAGGTTTTTTTTCTAGGAACTAACTTTGGATTTGCGGCAAAATAATCAGCTGTTATATAGAGTCTAAAGTCTAACCAGTCCTAAACTAACCAAAACTTGTATATTTGACACCAGACAGCTGATATAATACTTATTTTAATTATATAAAAATTGAGTGTCATGTTTGTTCCCAGTGAACTCTTCACCAAATCAACAGCTACTTAGGAAATTTGGCATTTACCTATGTGTAACTTGAGTATAACTTGAGAAATAGGATAGTAAAATTATTACTGCGATAAATGAATATGACAATATCCGATCGAAACCGGAACAGGCCGCTAGTATTATTGTAAATAAATATACATAATTCTTGTTAAAATGGGAACGTCCAGACACAGAACAAATATTCATATTCATCACATAAAACTGCCTCTTCGGATTCGGCAAACTGTATGTAATCAGGATACCATTGGCCCCAAAGTAAAAGTGACTGTTAATGACGAATGTGCAATGTACGTCTTTCGGCTTAGTTTTTCCGCGAAACCTTGTAGACTTTGTTACTGAGTTCCGGTTTGAAGGGCAATATTTTCAGTGAAATTACAGGGCATAGAAATAAAACATCTTACATATATATCTCTGGGTGACGAGCTCAGGACGTCTACTCTATTTCTACGAAAACGTAATTTCGAAAAAAAGCTCGCGATTTTCCTTCTCTCGTTCTACTTCGTTTCGTCCGATATATATATAGATAGATAAACTCTTTATTGCACTAAATAAAACAAAACAACCGATACAACATTGTTTGACGTTTAAATGTTTGACGTTTAGCCTACTCTAATTAGAGTATGCGAACAACAACGCAGAAAACGACGGATCGAAGTATAATCGTAGTTGGAAAGTCGCGAGTTTATTTCGAAATTACCGTTTCGTGGAAAGAGAGTAGACGTCCTGTTCAGTGCTAGGTGATGATTTGGACTCTTTATTTTTCAATGGCACTGTGCTGCTACATGGTGTATACTATCAGGCACATGTCCTGCCCGCCTCGTCACTATACTATAAAAAATAATTAAGCATTTAGTTCTGCATAACTTTATACACTAATACTGTACTATTTTGTACGTAACGTTCTACACAACTGCAGATATGTTAAACAGCATAAGTCAAAACAATAATTACAGATTTCATTAACTAATTACCCAAACATATGTAGTTTACAAACAAATATTTTGTCAGCTGCTTGATGTCTGGCAAAAATTCCATTCCTTAGTTGTTGTTTGAATCTATCGCTAGTTTCCATAGTGTGTTTTAGGTCACCCCTATTTAAATAAACACATGTACTGGAATAGTTCCTTAGATTTGGCTTTATCTCTATTTAAACTTGAACGGAATCGAAAAAAACAAAAGATGTAGTGACTATTAGCGTTTATCGAAGCGTTAATGATTGTGACATTTACACTTTGAGTACTACATTAAAACTTTGAGAACCATAGAAAAAAAATGATTAAAAACAATACATTGTTAATTATTTAAGTGTTATTAAGGTGTGTTTGTGTTGTTAAGTGGTGAGGTTTCGAAATGGTATTTTCTTGAGGATTATAAATGGATTTTAAAATATCTCAAAACGACGATTTCTTTTGGATATTACGACGTGTACCTAATATCGGTATGTAATCCTAGTAATGGATGTTGATGGATATTGGTTACTCAATCATGTTGGGTGTTCACCGAAACTGATCAGGCAAAAATTTGGAACTTGTATAAAGGAGACGGCTCATTTTTGCCCCACGTCGTTTCAAGTTTAGGTACTTAATTAGCCCCGGAGACCTAAAAAAGTTATTAAAGTAAATTAACATTTAATTAAATAATGCAAACTGTACATTCAAAACTAACGTGCCAAGCGGGGATTGCAAATTAGTGTGATTAAAAGTACTTTAATGACTGTACCTAAAGCCAGCCATGTTTTTTCTTCTGTTGACGTTTACGTAAAGTGAACGTGCTTGTGTAATTTTGCCCGGATTGCGACATTGTAGTTTTGGCGCCAACGTGAAAAAAACATGTCGCCTAATTGTATTATTTTCTTTAACTTGTGTATTTTCGAGTGGCAATGTGCAATATAAATGGTGGGTTATTACAAATTACTATTTGATGTTCGTGAACGTACTTCTTTGACGATTTTTAATAAAACTTGAAAATATTGAAATAAGTAATATGGGAAAACACAAAAGGCGTGCGACGCCAAAATAAAAAAAAGTGAACAAAATTGACACAACATCCGATTCGTTCGAAAGTCGATTCCAAAAAGAATATAAAATATTCTCGATTCGTTCGAAACTCACACATCGCGTTATTTTTCTCAACGTTTTATTTAATATATTTTAAACCCCGCTATGCAGAATAAAAACATTAACAGTTTCTCAATATACATTAAAAATCCTATACAATGATCCAATTTTGGTCGAGTCTTCTGCACTTTTGCTGTGTATCGCCACATTTGCGATAATATCGCGCCGCAGCGCGAGACGGGCGGCGGGCGCGGGCGCTGTGTTCTACGGCAGTCGGTACAAGCTGTCACACAGGGAAAGCGATAGCGTAGCGATACCGTAGCGATAGCGATACGATATCACGAGTTGTATTTTTTTACAACGTACTCGTGCGATATAGTGCGTTTCACGGAGATGTGTAGAAACAAAGGTGATGCCGTAACATAAAAATTGATCTATTTTTATGACACTTTCACAAATATATGATCCGAGCAATATTTGGATTTACGGATTTGTACTGATCAAATAATTAATATCTAATAAATAATACTAGTTGGTGGGTTGATAGAAATAATATTATTTTTATACTTTTTCCAGAATATTACTTCATAGTGTTATTCTGAACAGTTTCGTGTAGTGCGAGGACAATTCGAACGAAATTTATATTATAAAGCTGAAGAGTTTGTTTGTTGGAACGCAAGGATCTCTGGAACGGCTGGACCGAATTGAAAGATTATTTCTTTGTAGGATAGTCCATTTATCGAGGAAGGCTATAGGCTATTTTTAACATTTATTATTACATTATTTATGTCGTGAACCCAAATCCTTTTGGGTTTGCGCTGTTTGCGTTTTTTCTTTTGGTACATTGCTAATAAAAGAAGAATTTCTTCTTCGTCGCTGTCGGACATGATGTATAACGTGAATATCGCTTTTGGTGTCACACCGGCTACGTTATCGCTACCTTCGGCGACCTTCCCGCCGCCCGCGGCGTGGTCGCCCTGTGTGACGTGGTACGTACCGCTATCGCTTCGTATCGCTATCGCTACCGGATCGCTATCGCTGTCGGATCGCTGTGTGTGACCCGGCTTTAAGTAGGGATTTGTGGTCCTAGTAGTTAGAAGATCAACGAGTTTAAATAGACTCTAAGAGGGATCTGTCAAAGATGTTATTTTAATAGTTGAAGAAAATTCCACGTCTCGGTTGGAGAGCGCAGGTGTTGAATCTGATTTGAAAGATGATCGCAATAAAACCTATAGTACGGGTTCTGGGTTCACCTAGAAAAGCTATAACGTTTTATTACAAGTTCTTCAGTTTTACTGCGAGATTCACTTCACTTTTCTGTTGCAATGCCTGCGGTTATTAAAACATTCTTTTATTAAACTTGTTGGAACTTGATGTTGAAATTACCAAGTTTTATAGTACTTGCATATGTTTTTCTTTGCTACCTTTTATCTTTGCTAATAGGTCAATGCTATACACAATCTATATATATAAAAATGAATTGCTGTTCGTGGGTCCGCTAAAACTCGACAACGGCTGGGCCGATTTGGCTGATTTTGGTTTTGAAATGTTTGTGGTAGTTAATGGAAGGTTTAAACGGTGAGAAAATATTGAAAAGTCGCGAAAAAGATAGTAAAAAACAATAACAACAAAAACAAACAAAAATTTAATTTTCTCATATAAACTGTTCTACACAATTTCCAGTCAACATTTGACATTACCGATCAAACATTGTACCCCTTCAAAAGGTCTACAAAAAGTCTGCAATAGTAAATGTCTATCTCTTAGGAATAACCCACAATAACCATTTTTATTAGTATATATAGTATCATTATTGCACCCGTGCGAAGCCGGGGCGGGTAACTAGTATATAGGTAACCTCAAACGAAAATGTCAAATTGTTTGTCTTTGTCGTGGTAAGTAGGATTCTTTGCAGAGTTCGCTTCCGGGGAAGCTTTAAGTATTTGTTAGTTACTCTATCGCCTACTTATTGACTGACCTTGTGGCTTAGTGTTTAGTAGCTCTGCCTGCGAAGCCGAGGGTCGTGAGTTCGATTCCCACCCAGTGCAAATATTTGTGTGGTGAATTCAAATGTTTGTACTGTGTCTGGGTGTTTAATAATGTATATGTATAATGATAATAATACATATGTATTTAAAACTATGTAAGTATTATATTCAGCTATCTGGGCGCCAAAGTATAAGCTTCGCTTAGTTTGGGGTCAGATGATGGCGATCAGGCAGGTGGTGTCATCTAAGACAAACTAAAGCAAAAATTGAATAAAAATCAGCTCTTTGAAACATTTCAGCTATATATTTGAATAATATTTTTGTATAGAACAGCTTATACTCTATTTCACGATTTTAAAAGTGTTAAATTGTAGAATAGCGCGCGTCCTAGAAATTGGTCATTTTTATTATTGGTATCAATAATGGTTTTCTATTTGTGGTTTCATACTCTTTTGGGGTATTTGCGAGCTTCAAAAATGTATTCTAAATATTAAAAGAAATTGTCTAGGACACTAGGACATAAGGACTGTCGATAGAAGTGAAAACTTATAACTAAGTATTTTGAGAATACATATATTAGAATTATATAATTTTGAGAATTATAGTATTGAACAGCACTAATGTTGTACAACACGTCACCTGAACGTCTACTCTCTTTCTACGAAAAACGTAATTTCGAAAAAAAACTCGCGATTTTCATAGTAGGAAAGTCGCAAGTTTATTTCGAAATTACGTCCTGTATAGCTACAGATACACTGCTATTACGAATGTCGGAGATGCGAACTCGCAGGATTTTACTCACCCAAAAAGTGTTACAGAGTCGAGTATTACATCAGCGAAGGAGGCGAATCAAGCATTACAATGGGCGTCTTGTAATGATACAATGTGTATTATTTTGATACAACTTGTAACATCTATGCGCTTTTTTTTGTTGCGGCTGGTTGGCAGTTTTTATTATAATGTAATGCTCAAAGTCGAATCTATAAATAAATAAATAGTGGTGGACAATTCACACACAAACACAACACCATCTGACCCCAAACTAAGCAAAGCTTTTATACATGATTATTCTATAATGTACATTACACGCGAATGCTCCCCCCGGTGAGGGGGCGGGGCGCCTAAAGATGTTACCCTACCAAGAAGTGCTCAGAAAAGAAGTTTTCTCACAAAATGTGTATTGTTTCAGGTTGGGAGGCGGACGGCGAGAAGGCGCCGTTCCTTCGCAACGAGCCCGTGAAGCTGACTCCCGCGTGGGAGGGCGCCAACTTGCCCAATGACACCCTTAACTTGAAAGGTGAGGACTTATTGTATTCCGGTTTGTAGGGCACTGAGCTTAGACCTCGGTAGACAGCGGAAGTACCCGACCATTATTGGGCGTTTGTGGAACACTCCTGTGTTTTCAATAGGTAGGTAGTAGATCATCACTACGGTGATAGAAAGTCCCACACACCACACATCTAACCTCTGGCTCCCCCCCGGGGGTTGGTGATGTTTGTAATACCTCTTCTAATCCATTATTTAGCAATGCCGTACAAAATCATGCGACAAAGAGAAATGATCGAGGGTTGCAACGGTCAACGTTCAACTGCACTCAGTTGAACAGCTTACAAGTGTCGGCATAGTGCTGAATCTTGTTACTTTATATACCCTTCTATCATCTCACGAAGGTCTTCTGGTGGTTCATTTGACCCATAAATTTTGTTCACGGGCCTGTAGTCTTTAACGTATTTACTTTGAGGAAAGAAAAGGGCACTTAGCTCTAAGAAAACTAGCTGGGCAACGACGGAGTTTAAAGATGAGCTTCATCGTCAATATCATCGCATAATAAAAGACGATCGAGCATAAACTACGAAATGATGCCTAAAAAGAAAAAAACAGTAAGAAAATGATTAAACAACGTTATCGATGCAACAATTTTGAAAGGGCACAAAGGCGAAGACGTTTTAATTCCGCGGATTCCTTTGATTCCGATCGTCATGCCATTCGACTTAAAACGGTTAAAATTTCCAGCAATTATTAGCATTTGTAATGCCGATAAATAAATCGCAAGGGCAGTCGCTAAATGTGGCACAAATCTTACCAATTCATGATTTTCACATGGCCTGTTATTATGTCGCCTGTTCCCGTGTTGACATACAAACAAAATATGTTCATATATGCATCAGAAAACGAAAACAGTAGTGTATCATAGAGTATTACTACAGTAATAAACACTATGTTTAGAAAACATTTTTTCGATGAATGCGAATTCAATATTGCCATATAAGACAGGGTAACGTCTGTAGCGTCAGCTAGTCTGATATAAAAAAAAAACATTTTGTTGGTCGCAACTTACAGATGGCGCCACTTGATTGTATCTTTTACATGACGTCATCAGCCTATGGAGCCGAACGGATATTTCAACGGTCTGTTGACCGTCTCCGTGGATTAGAGGCCGGCGCGTTCGACTCGCGTGCGTTGGTTACCGAGTTCGAACCTCACCAAGGCTCGATTCGTTTTGTACGATCCCACTCAACGCACCTCAATGCTAACTATAGCTTCTGTGGTTTAATTTTCAGTGGGTATATTGACGCTTACTAAAAACACATGCAGGCTCTATTCAATAGACTTGTGTGCACCTGAGATTCGCTACATTCCTTTTTTTTACTAGACTTGTGTGCACCTGAGATTCGCTACATTCCTTTTTTTTTTTTAAATAATGAATGTAAATTATTATTTATAAAAACATAAATTATTTTTGTCAAACTTTTTTGTCGCGTAGTATATACTACCGGTGTTTCGCTACGTTCTTTTTGTTTTATTTTTGCACATTTATTTATTTTTGCCAAAAACATTTTTTTCTTTAATTAACAGCGTAATTTTGAAACACTGAAAATTCGAAAAACTTCGATAAAAATTGAGCCCGTAACTTTTTTGGCTCGATTTTTTATATCCAACATATTATTAACAAAGTAGCTCTAGTATATTTTATGTTCTAAGGGTCTAAATGTGTAACGGATTTTTTTGCTAAAACACTTGACCTTGTAAATATCGTCTCCATTTACAGTTCAGCCGTTACCAGTCGTACTGTAAAATTAACCTTTTTTTTTGTTAGCTTGTATTGTTAAAAAAAAACGGAAACAAAATGCCCGACCACGAATCAATAGTAATTGACTAAGTACACCTCGAACTCACGACATAGTTTATTTGATCTTGTCTTTGAATCACGTTGTTCTTTCATGATGTTTGAGTGAAGTTTACAGTAGGTACAGTTTTTACCTATTATTCACCGTATTGAAATTCGTGTATTGAAAAAAAAACCCTTCATAATAAAGGTAAAGTATTTGTAAAATACATATTCGGAGTTACGATGTAGCATATGACATGACATGGACAATGTATGAAGTGAATAGCCTGTCGAGTAGGTATATCGGGCCGAGAGGCCTTTCATTACAGATTCCCACGGCTACTTGTGGACTGGCTTACCTTCACAAGGATAATATCTAAAACTATATGGGCTACTAGTATAAATATTTTTGGACTATGATTTTCGGCAGAGGATATTGGTACCTACGCCATCTCAGGTTTTCAGGTTTTCCCAGTTTGGGTACCAATGCACTTCTACAGGTATAAAGACATCTGGCGATGTACCACACCTTTGCCTAAAATAACTATTCTACCGCCAAGCAGTTATGTGCAAGCATTACTGTGTTCCGGTTTGAAGGGCAATGTTTCCAGTGAAATTACAGGGCATAGAGATAAAACATCTTATATTTTATCTCTGGTAGACGAGCGCAGCGCAGTGCTAGGTAATGATTTGGACTGTTCGTGTTCCAATAGCTGCATGTCACTGTGCTGTTACGTGGTAGGCATGTTCCTTACCATCAGCCACATGTCCTGCTCGTCTCGTCTATACTATAAAAAAAAAAAGATGTGTACGAATTGTTTTTTGTGAAGTTAAGCAAATAAGTTATATTTCATTTCATGATTAAGATTTCATTTTCTTTAAACATTCTGGCAGTGCCTCCCTAACCGTAGTTCGTATTGCAGGTGTAGGGATGGACCTGATCCCGCCTCGCGACCGCTGGCACCTGATCTACCTGACGCTGGTGCTACACGGCCTCGGCACCCTCACCGCCTGGAACATGTTCATCACAGCCACGGTACTTCCCTAATACTTTTTGAAGTGAAAACTTTTTTTGGCGCGCCACAGACGGAATTGTCGTGGGCTGTAAATTGAATTCTAGCGTCTCGCTCGGGAGCGATAAGGAATCTTCGGGTGAATTCGGGACCATAGCCATTGGCTATCTAGAAATTCGACAGCGTTTCCCATTGGCTGACCGCCTTTCTAGATGGCTATAGTCATGGCCACGCTCTCCGGTTGCACCCGCGTAGTTTCCAAAGTAAGCTTTCAAATTCTGAGTTAGGTATAAGTTTTCACTTCTATCGGCAGTTCCTATGACTGCTCTTTTTAATTTTTATTTAGCAACGCTACCGAGTCCGCGTATTTCCAAACTATACAACGCCAGAACGCAGCCATAGAAAACTGCTAGAGTATATATTGTAATGTTGTTTTAAAATCTGTTATTACAAACCATACAAGAGTTTTGCGTACTGATGGTGTATAGTTTGTAACGTGGATGCTCGCGTCGCGTCTTTCCATTCTATACAACGCCAGAACGCAGCCATAGGAAACTGTTCGCGTACGAGTATATTATATTGTAATGTTGTTATAAATCTGTTATTACAATGCATACAATAATTTTTCGTACTGATTGTCTATGTTGTCGATCCGATGCTGAGATTTGACTCTGGGTGGGCTCCCGCCAGAAGCCCTGCGGTCAGCCCTGAGTGTCGCTTCTCCATACTCGGCCTGAGCTCCACTACGGAGGTCGCCGGCTCGCTTCGCTCGCCACCTCCCCCCTGCGTTTCGCTAGGCCTCGTATGGCTCGCTCCACTCAGGACCTCCCTTAAGCTTCTGGCTCCCGCATTTTTTATATACACTCTAGGGGTAGTAGCGACAAGACTAGGTGGAGTCGGGGTGCTCCGAGTCGGATCTGGGAAACCAACATCTACAATAAATCAGTCAGTATAACATCTTGATAAAACATCTTAGATCTCTGGGTGACGAGCGCAGTGCAGTGCTAGGTAATGATTTGGACTCTTCATGTTCCAATAGCTGCGTGTCACTGTACTGTTATGTAGCAGGTATGTTACTTACCATCAGGCAAATGTCCTGCTCGTCTCGTCACTCTTTATATAAACAAAAAAATGCAACTGCTCACGTACAAATTGTAATGTTAGTTTCGCGCGCTTGTTCCAAAACATACACGATTAGTCCGTATGCGTACTGGCGCTGTATATTTTGTAACAGCATAATACTTCTACGTTACTACAAAGTATACGCGAGTATTTGCGTACTGGCCTTGTATGGTTTGGAAGATCTTAGTAAAAAAACTTATTTACAATCTATACGTGATTAGTTTCATACCCTTGCGTTCTGGCCTTGTATAGATTGGAAATACGCACCGAGTCCAGGGTCCGTGACCCTTGTCATTTGTTTTCATTTTTACGTGAATCTTGGATTAGGAGAAGAAAATGAAATATACATTTTATATACATACTAGCGGCCCATTCCGGCTGCGCTCGGATATTGTCATTTAAAGATTATTAATCGAAATAAAAACTGTCATATATCTCAAGTTGGACCAGACTGCTCACGGTGTGCCAATTTAATTTAAAATCGGTTAAGTAGTATAGGAATCCATCGCGGACAAACATCGTGACAGGAGATTTATATCTATTAAGAAGATATACGTAAGGGGGGAAGTATACAATTTCATTCTAATTCTAGGGATCTTTTATTTTTTAAGTCGCCTCCTCCCGGCTCAGTGCCTTCATAACGACTGCATTTCTGTCACTGATGGGTTTCTGCAAATTGAACTCTGGGATGGTCTTCGGTATTGCCGCCAACGCTCGCCGTACGAACCGACCGATGGCGTCGTCGGTGTCGTCGGTGTCGTCAGCGTAGTATGTGATGTACTTTCAAATACTAGTATTTATCACTAGAAATCCAACTGTAGTAGACGTTTGAATGGGAAAAAGCTGGGAGGAAATCATAAGAAAACATGCGTATTTGAGTTTCGACTTTATAAAACAGTACTTTCAAATATAAGCATTTATCACTAGAAATCCAACTGTAGTCCAGGTTTTTAATGCTAAAGCTGGATAAAAATCATAAGAACACTTGTGCGTTTCGATTTTATAAATTATATTGAAAATTCGCGGTTTGATAAATTTAGATCGAGATAAACCCTACAGTGATTGCGTGGATTACATATTTTATGTATGCTATATAATTTTAAATTAAAATAATAAGCCAACCGTGGTCAAATTGTTTTTATTTGCCTTAAAAATCTTACAAATAGGGTTATTTTTATTGAAAAAAAAATACAAGAAAATTATAACAAAACCTTTGTATAACAATTCACGATAAAACAAAAGTATGTAACCTCTATGTAGGCGGTAAAAATCACATCTTTCACATTAATTGATATCATGTCAGTTTTTCAAGAATTATTTAGTTTTCAAGAAATTTCAATTTTCTGATATATTTTAAAGGAAACAAAATCATTATTTACGTGGATGACACTAATCCGCGCGACCACTGCAAGGTTAAGTAAATTGTTGCCGTGTCCGTTCTTTTCCCGCGATGAAAAGTGCGCGTTTGACCAATAAACATCTAAACTGCAACATTTATAACATTACTAGGATGAGATGGTCAAGCTAAAGTTACGGTTGGTCTATTCGGGAGAACGGCGACTGCCGATCCGGAGACCTTGGGTTCAAAACCACGCGCACCACTGTCTTTTCGAAGTTATACCTATGTGCGTAATGCCTAACTTAAAACGGTGAAGGAAAACATCGTGAGGAAACCGACATGTGCCTATAATATTTCGAAGTCACGTGTCATCCACCAACCCGCACTACGCCAGGGTGGTGGATTAAGGATTTGGCTCTCTCCTTGATTCAGATTCATTTATTTCGGACCTTAGGTATAACAGATATACACTTGGTTACGTCATTTACAAAATTCAAATAACATTTTAAAATTATGTCAATAAATTACATAATAATATGCAAATTATACAAAATATAAAAATACATTTTTTAAAAATAAATAGCGGCGTCGCCTTATCAGTTCAATGCAGCTGTAAAGATGCGTTGTCAGCATGTATAAATAAAACAGCATTAAATTAAATGTTGATTAAACATTATGTAATCCATATTACAAAATTCATGTCAATGTAAATATGATTTTTTCCAATTGTTCATGTCTTTTAAGAATTGTTTATCGTCATAGTAAGCCCTGCACATCAAATACTTTTTGACTTCTCTTTTGAATTTGGACTCATTCAGGTTTGTTACCTGTTCTGGAATAATATTGTAATAGCGGACACGTCATATGAAAGAAACGTCGTTTTATGTAATCTACAAAGCGGATATACAAGTCTATTTTTATAATGTGTTACATCGGACTTCTTTGCAGTGTGGTGTCTATTTTTTCTAGCATACATGATGCATTCATAAATGTAAAGCGGCGGCACTGTGAGGATTCCAATTGTTTTAAACAGCTCTCTCAAAGATTGTCTCAGACCTAACTTATATATAGAGCGTATTGCTCTCTTTTGTAGCACAAATATGTTTTTTTTTCCGCCGCCGAACCCCACAATAATATACCATAAGACATTACGCGAGACTTGCGAGACAAGGCCCCGAGTCCCAGCAGTGGGTACATTTAGTGGACTGTTTATGCTTTATGCTGAGATGATCAAAATTAAACATTGGCTGTAAAACTAACATACCGCTTACTGTTTTCCAGGATTACTTCAAAGATTACAAGTTGAAGGGCTCGCACTACAGGGAGAACTACCTGACGTACGTGGGATTAGCCAGTCAGATACCGAACTTGCTGTTCAGTTGGTTCAACGTCTTTGTGCAGATCAAGTGAGTATGCAATAGACTGTTGTCTTCAAAAGATATAAAAATTGGCAGTCATAGGAACTGCCGATAGAAGTGAAAACTTAAAGTGAAAACTCAGAATTTGATAGCTTATTTTGGAAAATACACGGCTGAAATCGGAGGGCGTGGCCATGAGCATGGCCAATGGGAACATGTAACGCATTTCTAGATAGCCAATGGCCATGATCCCGAGTTTACCCGAACATTTCTTATCATTCCCGAGCGTGACACTAGAATTAAATTCATAGCCCACGAAAAATCTGTTAGTGGTGCGCCGAAAGAAGTTTTCGCTTCAAAAATCCGTTATGACATTTGTAAAATCGAGTATTAATTTTTATTACTGGATTGTAATAGCAGTGCCCCGCGGTTTTACCCGCGGCAGTTCCCGGTGTTGTTCCGTGATAAAAAGTTGCCGATATGATATTCCAGACTATAATAACTTTTGTTCAAAGTTTCAACGCGATTCTTTCAGACGTTTCGAAGCGATTAAGCAACCAACATCCCAAACTTTCGCATTTGTACTATTAGTAGGATGCTAGCATATTATTTTACCGCGCCAAATAAAACACTTTGTAGCATTATTTTATAAATTTTATCATTAGTTTTATCTTACCTTTTTTATTTTCATTCCAAGCTACATTTAAGAAATACCCTAGGGTTTTGCTTAAATGTCAAATTGTTTTTTTTTATTTAAGAACTTTAAGGACCATAGTTGTACTTGTTCAGACTAATTGCATTTTCTCAAACTCGATAGGGTAGCATCGTTTCGTAGTGGCATTTTTTGGCATCATTATTGGTATTTTATCGTGAACTACGTATTGTATGAATATAACATGATATATTATGCATTATTTATCATCTATCTGGCTTCCTTAGTATAAGATTTCCTTAGTTCGGGGTCAGATGGTGTGTGTGTGTTAAGCGTTGACCAATGTTTATTTATTTATTTAATTATTGTATTCTGGTTACAGGGGCAACCTCGCGACTCGCATCATCTGGTCGCTGATCGCGGAGGTCTCTCTGTTCGTGGTGACCATCATCCTGGCGATGTTGGACACCTCCAGCTACACCTCCGCCTTCTTCTGGCTCACCATGTTGACCGTCTTCTTGCTCAACGGTAACATATTTATTTATTACTAGCAGCGCCCTGCGGTGTTACCCGCGAAGTTCCCGTTCCCGTTGTTTTTTTCGGGATAAAAAGTAGCCTATGTGTTCTTCCAGACTATATAATCTATCTGTCTTCCAAATTTCAGCCCGATCCGTTCATACGTTAGGACGTGATTTTTTTTATTTATTTCAATTAGTACAGTTTTACATAACGAATTACACTAATGACACTTAAATTAAAGTTAAACATTGAATATTATGGGCATGTCAAGATATTAATATTAGATACCTAATTTTATGATACACAATCATTCGTCAAAAATAATAATAATAATAAAGAGAAAATTATAGCTAATAGACTACAGGCCCGTGAACAAAATTTACGCATTTTATTTATGTATTTGTTATTGTCGGAACAATGTTTGTAGGGCAGACCATTTTAAAAATATGATGGTACGAAGTTTGTCGGGTCAGCTAGTGATAATATATATTACTTGATGTTTTGGATAACTAAATCGGATTGAGCGCCAATTTTTTTTTTAGTTTTAGTTAATAAATCCTACTACCTAAATATTATAAATGTCAATGTATGGATGTTTGGATGTTTGTTGCTCCATCACTCAAGTATTGTCTAATAGTGTATATTTATAGTGAGAATTTACGTATTGTTTTATAGACTACAGGCCCGTGAACAAAATTTACGGGTCAAATGAACCACCAGGAGACCTATGTAGGATGATAGAAGGGTATAAAGTAATGAGATTCAGCAGTATGCCGTCACTTGTAAGCTGTCCAACTGACTACAGTTGAAGAGGGGGGGTTCCAACCCTCGATCATTTCTCCATATCGCATGATTTTTGTACGACGTTGCAGAATAATAGATTAGAAGAGGTATGGATACATACATATACTTGGAAGATCCATTTTTACATATATATGATGTTTCTATTTTACAATAAGTCAACTTGTAAATTCAATATTTATTTACTGGGATGACGACAGGGTCTAAAATATATCCTTCAAATGAATCCGAAGAGGTAGATTATGAAAATATATGGGAGGCGTATTTTTTGTTTCATCAAATTATAAATAAAGTGGTCAAGTGCGAGTTGGACTCGCCCATGAAGGGTTCCGTTGCAGCAAGTAACATAATATACATATTACACATAGTTCTTGTAGTTCGTTGGAACTTTGATCGAAGTTTCAATAATAGTGTATTTATGACGTACTAAAAAAAAACTACTCACCAGATCGAGTTCAAACTAATTTTCGTTGGTAGTTTATATGGTAATGTACATCATATATTTTTTTTAGATTTTTCATTCTCTTACTTTAGAAGTTAGAGGGGGGGGGGGACACACATTTTCTCACTTTGGAAGTGTCTCTCGCGCAAATTATTCAGTGTAGACGAAAATGATTTTAGAAACCTCAACATCATTTTTGAAGACCTATCGATAGACACCCCACACGTGTAGGTTTGATGAAAAAAACATTTTTGAGTTTCAGTTCTCAGTATGGGGGGCAACCCTAATTATTCATTTTTTTATTTTTTTTTGTTCAAATCTTAATGCGGTTCACAGAATACATATACTTACCGAGTTTCAACAGTGTAGTTCTCATAGTTTCGGCAAAAAGTGGCTGTGACATACGGACGGACAGACAGACAGACAGACAGACAGACAGACAGACAGACAGACAGACAGACAGACAGACAGACAGGCAGACATGACGAATCTATAAGGGTTCCGTTTTTACGTTTTACGGAACCCTAAAAATCGACGAGAGATATAAATCATCGTACTTACGAAGTGGGAGGGTTTGTGACGTCACGTCTTCATAAAAACAATATCAATCAGTCAAACATTCAGTCTAACCGTAAAAATCCTAAATCTGCTAATTGATTACCTTTTTAGGTGGAATGAATCGCCAGGTCAGTATAGGTACTCGTAGAAAGATAGAAAATCCCAGATACAATACAAATATGTCGCAAGCATTAATTACACAAATAAATCGCTAATAGTGATTACATAACATTTCAGGTTTCAACGCGATCTTCCAGAACTCGGTATACGGCGTCGCGGCACGCCTACCCGCCAAATACACCGGCGCCGTGGTGCTCGGGTCGAACGTGTGCGGCACGCTGGTCGTGTTCCTCTCCATGACCTCCCGCCTGGCCGACAGCCAGCGCACGGCCGCCATATACTACTTCATAGGAGGGATGTTCGTGCTGCTCGTCTGTTTCGATACTTACTTCGCGCTACCACTCAATGTAAGCTTCGTGGTGATGCGATTTAAAACTTTATCCTCACTGTTATAACGCACAGTATCGAAGGAAGGAAGGAATGTTCGAGAAGTCACGAGCGCGCGACTTTTCAAACTATTCTGTATATTATAACAATGACTATAAGGTTTCAAATCGTACGACTAGTGTATCCGATTGTTTGTTTGACACGGGTTCAAGCTGAACTCAAAACAAAACAAAAGAGCAGCGGCACGCCGGGACGAGTAGTTTCATGGTAATGCGATTTAAAATCTTATTATCATTGATTTAATACATAGCATCGCTTGATAAATTGCGCGCTGCTACGGCGTAGGAGTCGTAGTGCACGAGGAGTTACGAGCGCGCGACTTTTCTAGCTATACCATACATTGTACCAATGGTAATAAGGTTTAAAATCGTAGAAGTGTATAAGATGCGTTGCATGACACGGTTTCAGGCTGAACTCAAAACAAAGGAACAGTGGTACGCAGCAACGAGTAGTTTCATGGTAATGCGATTTTAAACCATATCGTCATTGATATAATACATAGCATCGCTTAAGAAATCACGCGCTGCTACGGCGCAGGAGTCATCGTAGTGCACGAGGAGCCACGAACGCGTGAATTTTCAAGCAATACTATGTATTATAGCAATGGCTATAAGGTTTTAAATAGCACTGTTCCTTTGGTATAATTTGTGCCTTACGCGACTACCCGCCAAATACACCGGCGCCGTGGTGCTCGGGTCGAACGTGTGCGGCACGCTGGTCGTGTTCCTCTCCATGACCTCCCGCCTGGCCGACAGCCAGCGCACGGCCGCCATATAATACTTCATAGGAGGGATGTTCGTGCTGCTCGTCTGTTTCGATACTTACTTCGCGCTACCACTCAATGTAAGTTTCATTGTGATGCGATTTAAAACCTTATCCTCATTGGCATAATACACAGTATCGCTTGAGAAGTCACGCGCTGCCTGCGGTGTAATAATTGTTGGAATACTCGAAGAGTCACGAGGCGCGACTTTTCAAACGATTCTGTAAATTATAACAATGGTAATAAGGTTTTAAATCGTAGGACTAGTGTATCCGATGAGTTGCATCCGGGTTTCATCCATCCAGGAGTTGCATCCGGGACCGGGTTTCATGCTCAACTCACACTAAAGGAACAGCGGTACGCCACGAGTATAGTTTAATGGAAATGCGATTTAAAACCATAAAGCAATTGTTATAACACACAGTATCGCTTGAGAAACAGCGCGCTGCCGCTGCGTAGTACCAGTGTATCAGATGCGTTGTTGATGCGAGTGGGTTTTACCCGATGGTTACAATCTTAGCATAAGAAGCCCACTAAATAGGACTCAGGGTCATCTCTTGCTAGGAGACAGCTCAGAGCATAATCCACCGCACTGACCCATTGTGGGTTGGTTACAATCTTGGTATCTTTAAATCGAAATCTAATCGGTCTCTTCTATGTCAAAGTAATTTATTCGTCAAAAATCGTGGTTACAATTATTAAGATCTTAAAATTATGTGGAGCACGCATATTAACCACGTACACGTATATGTGTAAGCACGCTCCAACGTAGACCGCATCGTGTCTTAACACCAGGCAAGATGGGGATCAAGATAAGTGTAAACCTATAAAAGGATTAAAAAGAGATACTGAGATACTCCTGTTTTATAGTATAGAGTGACGAGACGAACAGCACATGTGCCTGATGGTAAGCAACATGCCTGCCACATATGTTATGTGCTATTATATGTGTTATTGGAACGTGAAGACTCCAAATAATTACCTAGCGCTGCACTGCGCTCGACACCCAGAGACCTAAGATATATCTCTAAGCCCCATAATTTCTCTGGAAACATGCCCTTCAAACCGAAACACAGTAATGATGTTCGCACATTATTGCTTGACGGTAGAACAACTGGCAAAGGTAACCAATATAAAAATATCTTGGTATGCTTCGACTATGCAACTATGCTCCATAATTGTGGATCACATAAGTTAGTCTAAGATCTCACGACTGCTAGACCTTCGTTATTTGAGAAAAAAAGAGCTTGTTTCTAGCATAATACGTAAATTTAACTCTTTTATATTTTGTTTCCAGAGATTCTACCGCTACCACGACACGCTCCAACAGCGAACGCTGCGGAACAACCCCGCGCTCGCGGCGACCAATCACAGCCCGCCCGCCACGAAGACGCCGTACGGCACGATATTCGCACAGGCCGCCGTCCAACTGTACAACATTTGGGTCACTTTCTTCGTGTCGCTCGCCGTCTTCCCAGCGGTAATGGATGGTAAGAAACCTGTCATATATACTTTTTTTATATAGTACTGGCTGACCCGGCAAACGTTGTTTTGCCATATAAATTATTAATACACATTTTAAAAATCTAACATTTTTATCAACCAATTTTAAATTTGCCATAAGCTCCGGGAAAATTTAATCGAAATAGAGTGAAAAACATTTACAAAAAAGACGATAATTGCTCAGTTATCGAGCGGAACGAAAAATGATTAAATGACTAAAATGGCTATTAAAAAATAGGGGTTGGTGATAAAAGGGTAAAGATTTAGGGTTGTATGTATTTTGTAATGTCACATTATAAAAAAATAAAAACAAAAAAAAAATTCCAAAAATTAAAAAAAATAATTTAGGGGTGAACAACCCTTATCACTTAGGGGTATGAAAAATAGATAGTAGCCGATTCTCAGCCCTACTGAATATGCATATAAAATTTGGTAAAAATCAGTAAAGCCGTTTCGGAGGAGTAAGGTAACTAACATTGTGACACGAGAATTTTGTATAAAAGATAGAGTGATAAGACGAGCAGGTGCAGGAATATTATGTGCCTGGTGGTAAGCAACATTTCAGCACATTACCTAGCAATGCACTGCGCTCGTCACCCAGAGATATAACATGTTTTATCATGCTCTGTAATTTCTCTGGAAAAATTACCCTTCAAACCGGAACTCGGCGAGGTTTTCACATTACTGCTTGGCGGTAAAATAACTGCAAAAGGTGTGCTACTTCCCCTGGTGGACTCTGCAAAGAGTCATATAGAAAAAAATAGAAATTACCACTTCTATTTTTTTTTAAAGTGCGTGTCGGACTCGCCCATGAAGGCATCCGTAGCAGCAAGTAACATAATATAAAAGTTCTGGTAGGTCGTTGTTACTTTAATCAGTGTTTACTTTAATAATAGTGAATGTATGACGTAATGAAATAAAACTACTCACTAGATCTCATTCAAACCAATTTTCGTTGAAAATTTACATCATATATTTTCTATATTTTTGCCATTCTCTTATTTTAGAAGTTCCTGGGGGCACACATTTTACCACTTTGAATTGTTTGTAAACTATTAAGAGAAAAAAAAGTTGGAAACCACAATATGATTTTTGAAGACCTATCCATAGACAATCTACTCGTTATGTATGATTTTGGTGTAAAAAAATGTTTTGAGTTTCATTTCTAAGATTTTTTTTGGGGGTTGCTTAATGTGGGCCACAGAATACATCTACTTATGTTAGGTTACTAAAATAGAAGTGGTCACTTCTATTTTTTTCATTTTTTGTGTGAAAATATTAATGCGGTTCACAAAACACATCCACTCACGAAGTTTCAACAGTATGGTTCTTATAGTTTTGGACAAATGTGGCTGTGACATACGGATGGACAGACAGACATGAGGAATCTATAAGAGTCCCGTTTTGGGTACGGAACCCTAAAAAATAACAAACTCACTAGATCTAGTGACAAAGTCACAGCAACTAGTAAAATGGCAACACTGCTTGCGTCTGACGAGTCGGTCGAGCAGTGACTTTTTGCAGCACGCACGCATCCCGCATGACGAACGCAAGACGTGCGGCTGTCGCGACGTTGTCGCTTCGTGGACACAGATTTAATTATTTCTACGCAAGATGCAAGCATTCGTCTTGCATCCGACAATTGTCGAAATCGTGCTTATAACGTGCAGCTACGTGGACAATTGGCCTTATACTCATAGGTACATCATAATACTACGGTAGCTAAAAAAGTATTTACTTCAAAAGGAAATGATAGTAATATGTACTTTGTTGTAATATTTCAGGTGTGAGACCCATCGATAAGAATTTCCTGAACATGGGCGACAACTTCAAGTCGATCACCTGTTTCCTCACATTCAACCTGACGGCCATGATTGGGAACATCACCGCTAGCTTGTGGCAATTCGTGAGTAACACCCATTTATAACTCCAACAAGAAAAATAATTAAATAAAAAAAGCGTTAATTGTTTTCTTTTTGCTGTTGATTTTTGTTTTGAACTTGTTTTTAATTCATTTTATGGTCTGTATAATTAGGTTGGATATTTGTATTTGGGTGCAGTATCTGCCATGATGTTATGGCACCCACAAACATAAGCTATAATTTATAAAGGTGCGTACGGACTAGAGGCAGCCTCAGGGTGAGCATCCTCGGCACGCACGGCTCGTGTTGAGGCTGCCTCGGCAGGTAATTTAAACAACATCAGGCAGCAGGCCGAGGCAGCCTGCCTCGGGTCGAACGAACGACAAAATGGCGCCGTATCGTCAAAAAACTTGCAAACCAATTTCTATTTAAAAAATTACCTCAAAATATGTAAACAATAAGATACTGAAACAAAATAGTTTTTAAGAAATTCTATGACTTCGGTATTTGTGTACACTCGCTAAAACCCTGCTCAGATCACGTCCACACTTGCGAAGCACGTACGCCGAGGCACCTTTGAGCATAGTAAAAAAACCGAATGGCTCGCGCCGAGGCAGCCTCGCGCCGAGGGAGCCTCGCGCGAGGCACGCCTCGAGCCGAGGCGCGCACGCACTTGTGGCAACAGGGCCAACCGTGCGTGCCACGGGCGGGGCTGCCTCTAGTCCGTACGCACCATTAAACTTTTTTTTTTGTGACGAGACGAGCAGGGGCATGCGCCTGATGGTAAACAACATGTCTGCCACATAACAGCACAGTGACACGCAGCTATTGGAACATCGAGAGTCCAAATCATTACCTAGCACTGTACTGCGCTCGTCACCCAAAGATCTAAGATAATATGTCTTTAAGCCCTGTAATTTCACTGTAAACATTGCCCTTCAAACCGGAACACAGTAATGTTTACTGGCTACTCAGCGACTCAGCCAAGAGTCCTACCGCTAATAATACTATTTGAAAACCTTTTGCGTGTTTATGTAAATACATATTTTTTAATTGTTAATTACCTTACTACCTCAAAGTCGCCGGTCGCTAATAAAAAAAAACTATAAAAAAAAGCTGTCAGTATAACTGTATTTGTTTATTTTTCAGCCTCGTCCTCGCTGGCTAGTCGTGTTCACCACGATCCGTTTGCTGTTCATTCCCTTCTTCCTGCTGTGTAATTACCAGCTGGACGAAACCGCGCGGACGGTCCCGGTTCTGATATCCAACGACTGGGTGTACTGGATAGGAGGGATCTTGTTAGGCTGGTCCTCCGGCCATGGTAGCTCGCTGGGCATGATGTATGTTGGCGGGTAAGTGTCTATTTATAGTTATTTGATTAATATTACATTTTATATCGTAAATAATTTTATTATTTTTTGATGATGCGAATGCTGATGTGTGATTTGACGACGATAGATAGGATTAAGGCAGTTCTCCCACCGCTGACGAGAAAACGAGTAACTATCGACTATTTTTTCGCTCAAGAAACGTACAACAGATATACAAATCCGTGTAAATAAAAGGGATGCATATACAAACAGTTGATCGCTGACTGTTCTCATAGCCGGCGATCACTAGCTTCACTAGTTTGTCGCTGAGCGACAAGAGCTATGAAAGATCAGTTGCTCAGCGATACTCGCTAAGCGATTAGAACACGCCAAGAGAGCAACCAGCGGTCATTTCTCTACAGTGCGGATCTGAAAGATGCGAGTGATGCGAGTAATCTCTCGCCTCACCACACACGCTTATAGCCGAGCTACACAACTATCGGAACTACGCATGGATGTTGTGGTAGAGGGTGACCAAAATAAGTATGGCAGGAGTGTGTGAAAGAGGACATGGATAGGAAAGGAGTATACTCAGATTTGACAGGAGTATACTCAGATTTGACAAGTGATAGAGACGAATGGAGGAAACGTACATGTTGTACCGACCCCACATAAAGTGGGATAATGGTAGGCGAATGATGATCGTTCATAATTATTCTTTGAAGTTATACTTCTTAGGGCACGTTCGGGAATAAATTTTATATGAGAGTAAATTTTTACGAAGCGCGCGCACATTGTCACGAATAACCGACACCCTGAATTTAGCTAGGCAACATGTTACATTGGTAACTGACTTCAGGTGAATACTTCTTGATATTACTGGTGTGCATAACAAAGCGTTTCTGTTTGTCTATTATAAGGTTGAAGTCAAACTTCTTAGCATGAGGAATAAAGAGTAAAAGTATTAATTTCTTGGGTGCGTACATAAGTACACACACACACACACATTTTTTGTAATTGTAGAATCGCTAACCATAAGATTAGGCTCTGTTTTAGCTGAGGGGTTAATAAATGCGTTACGTAATACTTGAAAGTGTTCAATAAAATGTACGTATTTTCTTGTTAACCCCAGACCAAAACAAGGAGTGTTAAAAGTTTGACGTCGAGATCTGTCTGTGCTCAGACAGTAGAGCTCAAACGGATGGACCGATTTCGATGCGGTTTTTTATTTGAAGGTTAATTTCCATGCAGTGGTTTTTAGCTATGTTTGGTTAATATCTATTCAAGATGGCCGCCTCCACAAAATGGCGGACAAAATATTTCTATGACAACTATCACAAATTTCAAATCCAAGATGACCGCCACCAACAAAAGGCGACTAACATTTTTTTCACTACTACCTTAAAATGGGAATCAAATGAAAGAGCTTCACTAATAGAATACTATACACTGACAAATTTCAAATCCAAGATGGCCGCCACCACAAAATGGCGAAATACATTTATTTTTTACTACTCCCTCAATATTATGGGTATCAAATGAAAGGGCGTGGCTAGTAGTATAACGTACATATTACAAATCCGAGGTAGTCGGGGGTAAATCAAAATGTTGACATGACAACATCTAATAAATCGATGAACGCCGGCTACATGCACTAAAAAGTGTCCCGTTATGGCCCGTTACGCTCATTGTACGCTTGCGCCGCATCTATCAATATTTTGTTATGACGTTGTCACGTTAAACTCGTCCGTAAACCAACCGACTTTACAGACGACCATTTTATACCATTACAATTTTTAAATGTTGTTTTTGTTTCACAGCACGGTTGCCCCTGAGCACGCGTCCACATCCGGCATGATAGGCGGCGCGACGCTAGTGACGGGCATAGTGACCGGGATCACGTTCAGCCGGCTGTGCCCGCTGATCATCACCACCTCGCTGTGGCAGGGCATGTAGCGGTCGCTTCCCTACGCCGACACGCTGTGGCGGTTCTTCACCAACACCGGGCAATAGTGACCGGGGTACTGGGGCTCGGTCGCTGAGACTCGACGACACCGGGCAATAGTGAATGGGGGAGTGACACTTATTAACAACCCCGGGCAATAGTGAACGGGGAGTGACACTTATGTTCAACCCTGACCAATAGTAACCGGGAAGTGAGACTCAGTAAATGACACTTATAAACAACCTCGGCCAACAGTGACCGGGAATCGACACTCAAATGTGTGAATCATAATCTGTGACCTTAAATATACCCAAAATAAGGCATAAAACAAGTGACCCTTATTCCACATGTGTGACCTCAAATGTACAACCAAATGGGGCTTAAAACAAGTGACCAGAATTCCACGTAAGTTCTAGTGAAGTGAAAAATGAATTTTATCAAACCGGGTTTAAATATAGCACATTGACCATCTTGATAGACCTAAGTGGCTCATACCATATCATAGGACCTATAATTTCAACTGATAAAATTGGTTATTAGGAAATGTACTGTAAAAATGTGCAGTAAGCTACAAATTGACATTTATTAAACTGACTTCTAATATGTAAGCTTGCATTTTTACGTTGTTGCAATTAGTTCCAGTACATTTTCAATAAAGGATTTTATTAGAAAGGTGTTAATTTTTAGAGTAGAATCTTACTTACAAAGTGTCACTGTGGTTTCCGATAAGACTAAGGGGGATTACTACCCATAAATACACTACATTTTCAATGAAAGCAATATTGCTTTGTTCTTGTTGAAAATGTTCTTCATTTGGATAGGAAAAAACAGCCTTAAGTATTATTGAAACTTCTTGTGACGTCTTGTATATTGAATATCATAAGAAATATTTACCAGTCAAAATTCACCATAATTATGGGTAGATCAATCCATACAAAACAATTAGCTATGGTGGATTTTTGACCTGCTTTTAATTTTTGATTTTTTTGTCAGTTGTTCAAACTGATTCTGTTTTGTTAGGCTGATTAGTGTAAGTAATCTGTTATTGAATAACTAATATAAGTTTGGTAAATTGGAATTTCTGCTGTGCTATGTACACTGGTCCCAAGATAAATCCAGTACAGGTGAACCTACAGTTCTATACAAAATTGTTCACAATGTGCAGTATATTTGCTTAGGGCAGTACAATTATCTCACAATTTCTAGATTGACTACATGATCTATACTTAAAAAAGATCTTTAAGTCAATTCAGTAAAGTACATAATTGAATCGTATTGATTTCTACAGATTATAGACTGTTAAACCTAGCTTATTTGAGTGTGAGATCTTTAACACCATAGCTAAAGTCAGACTAATATCAATGTTTGATTGTCTATCTGGGGTTCTATTATATTAATATATTATAGTTAACAATATGTTATACTAATTTATACTAATAATGTTTAAATTATTCTTATTGTCGATTAGTGTTCACCAGGGTTTATACTACAAACAGAAATCATTAAATTATTTTTTGCCATTTGCATTGCCTTAAATACTACATGAATGTCTAAGTGATTATATATAGGATTTATTTAATGATACCATATATTTATAAATCTGACTTTTGACGTGGTTAAAGCTCTATATGTTATTATTTTATTCAAATTTTATGTTCATAGCATAGAATTTAAAAAATTTCAGAAATATTTTGAAATTGAATGGGGTATAAATATCTGTAAGTAAGTTACAAAAATCAGATAAATAATGTTTGCATTCTCTTTAATTCTGGTGCTTATCAGGTCGCATTTATTTTCTTTTTACTGTACAAAAGTACTTGGTTTACACTTACGTGGTATAAAACATAGAGACATGGTGTTGCTACTACCCATCATAAAAATAGTTATTCTAATGTCTGTATACATTATATTGTAACAATGGTTACATCTTATTGGTCCTGTGTCAATCACTAGGTTTTATTTTCACCCTGAATAAATAAATCGTGAATAGACCTTGGTTTAGTTACTTACAAAGGTATATAATTTAACTGGGGTTCATTTTGCTGAAAAAATGAAGAATGTACAGAATTAATTTGAATATAATTTTTATCTGAAATGAGGCTAAAAAATGTTAATTCATGTGGGTTTCCATTTTGTTGAAAAAAAAAATTACCCCTCGGTAGAAATACAAAAATAAAAAATTATATTACAAAATATAAATGCATTTAATATACATGTATGTAATAAAATAGGTATAAAATAATTAAAAATCTATACCGAATACAAATTGGAAATTATGTAGCTAAATAGCTAAAAAAATATTAATAAATTATATTAACCTTATGACTGCCAGAGTCACCTATACTTGACAAGCGCGAGTGAGCCCTGTGCGCCAACGACGTCTTTAGTTGACAAAAAAACGGACTATACCAAAACATTGTGTGTTAAATATCAAATGGTGACAGCACAGGGCACAGAAATGCAATTTAGTCCTGGCGGTCAAAAGGTTAATATTAGTATATTTATCAATGGCATTTGCAAATATCTGTAAACCCTTGTGGTATAAACAAAGCATTTGGAAATTTGTTTAACACTTGTTCTATTGTATTGTCGTTCTACTGTTTTTAGGTTAGTTTAACTACGTAATGACTACATGCAATATAATTACAAAAATTATGGTGCTTAACCATGTATTGATTATCAGAAAACCAGAATTAGAATGGTTAAATTCCTTTAATTTTGTCAATGCACAAAGTTCTGGTTTCAAAGTTACTAAAATACCAAAATACAACATTTGTGGATTTGAAACCACAAGTTTGTAGAGTTGTAATAAAATTATTATAAATGTATTGTCAGTTTTTTCATTTGGTATGTATATTATCAAGATAAATGTTTAAAATATCATTATGTAACCTAACTAATTCCTTGTAAATAAATGTTTTACAGACTGAGAGGAATTAACATTGATTAGTGAGTAAGATTTGTGTGTATGATATTTTTAATTTGATTATTGTGAGTGCTCATAGTTCGGGCATTTGACATTGGTATGATTAAAACATGTAACACAGTAGGGTCGATTCTGTATTATTATTTTACCATTTGGCATAGACAAGAACAATTAGCCACAATGTTAAGAATTATTTATTAAATTCTAATTTCAATCTTTGTTTCTGAGTTTGTAGGAGTACAGAAACAGTGATTGGACAGAGTATCTTTTATTATTAGATGTTTTTTAAGATTTGACTTGAAAGTAAACATAGAAAAGACTATGTCACAAGCCATTTTGATAGGTGTTAGATATTATTTTGTTTAAAATATACCTAGAAAATGGCTGCTAATATATTTCGAAAATCGGTTGTTACTCTTTTTTTTATTGATAACCAAATTACATGTGTAACCTTATATTTAGTTAAATGTGGGCTATTTCAAATCAACCCTGATTATGTTAATTTAATTAGTGTACAGAAAAAGTGGCTAAAGCTATTGTAGAGAAATAATAGTACATAATCGACTCCTTAAAAGTCAATGTTAACGGGTGTTAGTGTCCTTTGCTATTTATTAATGTTTTGTTTAACTTTGTGTTCATGACATAAACCAAATAATGCTTTTTTCAGCAAACGGAATGAGAGCTTTTTTTAAAGTTTTCAATAGATGGCGCTATAAGTACGAAAATATCAGTGGTCATAGTCCTATCAAAGGTAGTTCTCAATTTCACAGTAAGTGGCGCTAGTGTTGCTTTTTGTTAGAGAAATTTCGCAAATCTTTCATTTGTCGAAATTGAGAACTATCTTCGACTGGTCTATTTGTACCTTGAAAATGCCTCTTTGACAAACCTTGTGTTTTGATATTTAATTTTATTTAGGGCCATTTCGCGGTTTTTTTTTAAACGCCCTCATTGTAGAACAACTATAGTAAGCTATGTTTGTCTTTACAGTTGTCATTCGATATTTAATTGATAGTAAAATGTTTTTATTTACGTTTTTGTTTTTATTTTGTTTAGCCCTTAGATAGTTGTATTATGATTGTGCTGTGTGAAAGCTATTATTTTGTTGGCAATAAGTAGAGCGTAGTTTCGTAATGAGCTTTATCAGTAGATCGGGTATTACAGTCGGTTCACGAAGGTACGGAATGTAGGGCGTAAAGTTCTAAAACAAGTGAAGTAAGCAAATGTTTTAGAACTTTACACCCTATATTTTGGCCTACTTCAAGCCTTCAATATGGATTTGTCATCAAAAATGTCAATAATACCGTGATCAACGCCAAACTTCGTGCTCAAATTTGTGTTAATATGCATCTGAAGGTAGTGTTCACACCAACTAATATATGTACACACCGATACAAGACAAGAGTCAGATAAATATATTTTATTAGGAATACATGCTCCATCTTCGTCCACATCACATTCCATCAGGCGAAATTCAGACGTGTAACGTAATCCTATTCTACATAAAATAAATCTTGCATCGTACGGTGGCTGACGCTTCAGACGTGCTTTGGCTAAGCCTATATAAAATACCAATGCAGTATCAGGTAGTAGGAATAAAACTTGCAGTATAACAAGTTTATTAATTACGAAACACATGAAACGCTTAAAATGGTATCGAAAATCTCAATTCTTTATAGAGATTGGTTTAGCGCTTGTCCGTTATTTCGCGAAGGTGAGATGTCTACGTTATTTTTTCTGCGGACTAAAACCTCCACGAGGTTTCTTCCACGTTTATCGCATATGCCAGGAACTAGCATAGTCCGCAAAGAGGTATCTTCGTAAACCGACTGTAGTTACCATTGCAACATGACCCTGGTGCCTTATCCATCTTCCAGTTATTTTATATCATTAGGTAAGCAGAGCTGATATTTATTTGCACGTATTGTGAATGTGAGATTGTGAGCTGTGCGTAGCATTATTTAGATAGTGAATAAAATATCGTAAGGGGAGAAATGAAATACATCCACCCTTATCTATTAAGTACAATATGACTGGCAGACCAGTCTAATATTAATTATGGCATGACCAGTCTTCGTATTTTATAAAAAAGTGTCCCTAGAACGTAATGTTCATAAAAGTAGAATAAGAGCTTTATAAACTTGTTTGGTGTTCGATAAACGTAACAAAAACTGCTAATGTTAATATGTAAATTAAAAAAAAGTTCAACAAAGATTTGTTGGTTTTGCACGCACCATACATTTTAAATTTTGACTCTTATCGCCATAAGTAGGCAATAATTGAACTATTTTTTAATTCCTCATCGCGCAGCTAAAAAAATAACAAAATATGTATATGGAATACCTACCTACCTAAAAATACGCGCTGGAGCCTCAGAGATTTATGTTTCATCGTAATCTAATAATTTCTTAGTTTGACTATAAAAATAGGACTAGGCACTATAAACAAACTATAAATCATAGTCAAACGTATTAGGTATATTGTGCTATTTCGAAATAATAAGCCAGTTTATCTATTTGTCTTCGGGCGACTAACGGTTGTGTAAGCCCTAATGACTAAATGTGGTATTTACAAATCTGTTACTAAATGACTAAGTACTTGTATCAATAAGTCTACTTATCCACAACTCTCTTTTTTCCCAAGACTAGAGGTAGATATCGATGGTTCTTAATTTGACCATATGTTACGCTGTTTCACTTTGATAGTCTTCAAGAAGTTTTGATGTACGAGTATGTATGTATTTTTTAAAACACTTTGTAGTTTGTTAGTTAACTACAAAGTGTTTTTTAATGTATTGTTACTTATTTTGTTTCTTTCAGTTTTGTGCCACTCAAATATTAAAAAAAAACTTTTTTAAATTTCCAGAACTATAGATACATTTTACAAAATGAAACTTTGACGTCACATTTGGCGAAATTTCGAATCATCTTTATCAGATCTATTTTCATCCTAAAAACGCTTTATTTTAATTATAAGACGGTAGAGGAATTGGACTAAATCAAAATAGGACCCAGGCAAATAAGTGAAAAGGAGGCCTAGGTATATGGCTTATAGGGCCTATATTTGTAGTATGGCCTCCTTTTCATTTATTCTGTCTAATCTTAACTGCGAATGAGACTTCTAAACTTTAAATTTTATATGTTTATAAACAAAATACTGAATCATTTTTGAAATAGAATATATTCACAACGTAATACTTATCTTATTCCTGATATTAACCTTAAGCACCCCTTATAATCGAAGGCTGTGAAATAATAGCTTTAACCTATCCATTGTAGATACCATCGAACCATCATTTAGTATCATTTTAAGTGGAAAATACTGTACCGACTTCGTCCGAACAACTGATATAAGGTAATAATTAACCTGTGTTATTGTCCTTTTGTAAAATTAATATTTTCGGGATCCAAAAAACATGTCAAAATAGTTCTCAATTGCGCCGATGGTGGCGTATATATTTCATTTCAATGTCAAGTTCAGTTCAATTTAATTTCAAATTTGACTGGTTTTTTCGTCCATTTATCACTCCTATAACTACCTATTTATTTTGAAAACGCTCCATCATAAAATTTCAAGTAGCTGCTGTGGAGTGTGGACTTAGTTCTGAAGAATCTGTAGGTATCGTAATTATGTGAATAGGTATAGTAGGTACAAAATTGTTGCATTTTCTCTTTATAATGTTAAATTTTAAAACTCGACTGACTACCGCGATTAGAACTGCTCGGCAGACGCAGAGGGTCTACATTATAGCAATCATTTTTATATTCTCACATTTCAATTCTTTCTGATTTTGTGCAGTAAAGTTATCAGTGCAGTATTTTTCACCGAGTAGGTAAGTAGTTATATATCAAATCATGATTTTCAAGTACAAAAAACCCTTTGCGTATTCCTACTAATCGAATTGAAAAAAGGAACATAATAATAAGGAAATATATTGTAGAATAAAGGCTTGTAGATAGGCGTTTATTCCGGTTTACGAAGAAATTAGCGTACTAAGCCGAAAAGGGTGCTCTTAGCTTCCTTTCATGTGATTTGGGAGTGACTCGGAAATTTGCAAAAAAATCAACTATTTATTTATTATACTTTATTTATTGCATTATAAATGAATATTACATTTTACAGTTGATCTTTTCAACATTGGTTACACAGAGTGAAAGTCATTTATATTGACAAACATTCCCCCACCCTTTAGGACGTACACAATTTCTGTTTAACCTTATAAACATACAAAATATCCTTGTAAATAACGCATTTATACAGTATTTGTATGATATAACTTGTTAATTATAGCATTGCACGATATTTACTAAAGTATATAAATTTTATATATCTTCTCTAACCGTCTCGTAAGTACCTACATTACATTTAACTAACTAAAGCACTTCAACAAACATAATCTTACCATATAAAATATTACCTAGGTAACCTACATCGACACTATCTACAGTAAAATTTATGACGACAATTTTGTAGCATGGCTCCTGATATTTCAGTGTAGTTTCATGTCGCGTTAATAAAAAGAACATTGTAGTAGGTACATTTTCAAATGTCTGTAATACCGCGTATTGGATATCAGCGGGCATAGGAGCGTAACAAAATTTACCTAACTCGATGAAAAATGAAGAATTATTCCCGATTTAGCGATTTATTTACGATAAGTATAGGCAACGTCGTTAAGAGATTTAAAGTGGTCTGTCCACACCTGTAAAAAATCATGACAGTAGGAGTACCTATACATAACTATTAGTTCTATCTATATCTGAACTTATTTACAAAGTTGTAATTCGTACCTCTTGCGCACAATACTGAAAGTTCCTTCGAAGTTTACCATAATGTAGTTGAGAAGTAATAAAAATAAATTCTGTCATAGGTATTTAGGTAGGTACTGGCTGCGCCCCGGGTTTAACTTTATTAATTATTACACAATTTTTTTACCCCCGTAGCAGTAAAATTGTTGCAAACATTAAATGAATGTCATATTTATTTATATGTACCTAAGTAATAAAAAACTAGACAATATTTTTAAATACTTTCTCTAGCTTAAAAAAAGGCGAAACTCCATACAGACTTTCATCTCCTTTTTCAACCCGTTAGAGTATTTTATTTCTCATTAAAAAGTAACATGTTCTTTCAGAGGCTATAAATGATCTATGTTCAAACACTTAAATCGGTTCAGTAGTTTAATTACGAAATTGTAACAGACAGACTGAGTTACTATCGCATTTGTAATAGGTAGTATTATCCCTTGATCTTAAATTGTATATTAGCTATCACTGTTAATCACAAAACCACCTCTATTATCTTTGATACTCTACTAAGTATATAATTACGGTAAATATTCTGTAATTGATAAAAAATCTTGATTTACCTGTCGCGTTTTGGCGGTAATAATTAGTAAAAGTACAATACGCCCAAGACTTATAATAAAATTATCACAGTCGCTTCATTGCCCACTGAAATCGAAAAACGCACTACCATTTCTGATAAGAGCCTTCATAAATTAAAATCGTGTGATCATCGTAATTTTATACGTCATTAAAGTCGTAGAATAATAACGGATCTGACATATTAAGATGTCAGATCTGTCGCTATTCCACTGTACATAGAAAATATGCACATAATATTTTTGATCTTGTTCATAAACTTCTTAAACATTTTAGTTGACAAAGAGCTATTGAACAAAAGTGAGCTTACTTGACGTTTATGGACAAATCATCATATTAGTAGAATGTTGACGAATTTCACATATCTACCATTATAGCTATATTTTTAACGATTACATAGGGTCATTTCGCCTGTTCGCGTCCACTTAGTGCAATTGGCAAGTTTGAAGGGCAAAATAAATATGTCCCAGCACTCATTTTAATGAAAAGAATATGTAATGTGTTGCTTTTGATAGTCTATTTTAAGATGAACATTTAATTTTGATCGAAAAATGTTGCGTTTTTTCTAAAAACAGACAAACTTCAGAAATAGGCGATTTACCCAGTTTGCGTCCATAAAATCCAATTTGCGTCCACCCGCTGGACCACTTTGCGTCCACCAGCGGGGCTAGCACGGGGAGTGGACAATTACTCCACCGGGAAAGGAAATAATCTCTTTCCCCCTTGTCAATTTTGTCCACTGTCAGAGCACGGAGTCGCCGGTGGATAGTTATTCCACGGTGGATATACGGCGGGAGTAGCGTTATCACTTCAGTATTGCCGTTATAAGAAAATTAAATAATAAAGTGGCCAAGTGCAAGTTGGACTCGCCCTTGAAGGGTTCCGTTGCAGCAAGTAACATAATAAACATAGTTCTTGTACTTCGTTGTAACTTTGATCGATGTTTTAATGATAGTGTATTTATGACGTACTAAAAAAAACTACTTATCAGATCGAGTTCAAACCAATTTTCGTTGGTAGTTTGCATGGTAATGTACATCATATATTTTTTCATTCTCTTACTTTAGAAGTTAGCACACATTTTACCACTTTGGAAGTGTCTCTCGCGCAAATTATTCAGTGTAGACAAAAATTAAATTAGAAACCTCAATATAATTTTCGAAGATCTATCAATAGACACCCCACACGTGTAGGTTTGATGAGTTTCATTTCTCAGAATGGGGGCAACCCTAATTTTTTTTTTTTTTTTTAAAACTTAATGCGGTTCACAGAATACATCTACTTACCAAGTTTCAACAGTGTAGTTTTCATAGTTTCGGCAAAAAGTGGCTGTGACAGACAGACGTGACGAATCTATAAGCGTTCCGTTTTTACGTTTTACGGAACCCTAAAAATGACGTATTAATCATCAGTTTTTCTGTCAACGTTCGCTCTTTTTACTTTTTTTTTCTGTGCTGCGTTTTGAGGTTTTATATGTAGGTAGGTTTTATATTTTTGTAAACAACTATAAAACATTTTCTCATCTAAATCACATACCTTAGTATAGAGAACGCATTTAGATATAAAAATGAGTAATTATATAATCAAAAATATAATTATAATATGCTCGCGACATTATGTTTGAGAGAGATTTACTTATATCCCCACCTCCAAATCAGACGATAGTTTGTCCCCTGTCATTTGTCAATTGAAGAGTATTTATCTTCGTTTTCCCGAGTCCGTGCTCTACAGCGGGGAGTAGCGTGATATAATGTCCACGACAAACGTCAAGTGGAAACATTTTATCCTTTTCCCCTGTTGCCATGCTATGCAAGGTGGAAATGATTATTATATCCACTGACAGGTGGATAAAAATGGTGGAAAGACTATTAGTCCACTCCCCGTGCTAGCCCCGCAGCTCAGAAAAGGAATTAAGGGGTGATATTTTATAAAAATGTAAAAAGAGATTGGATTTTAATTATTTATTAATTAAAGAATTATTGGGTTTTAAAAAACACCATATTAACATCAAAAATCTCTCTAAAATAAAATAAAAATACCTGTTTATTCTTCTAAACTTTGATATTACTTAAAATTTAAAATAAATTAGGTAACATAAGCAGTACTCAATTTTTTAATTTAACAATAATCTGTTGTGTTAATTTTACCCTAAAATCATCCGCGTGCATTTCAGATGATAGGTCAATGTAGTCAATCTAATGCACTTTTCACAGTCATCCCCCATTTCAACCCCAATTTCATCCCCGTACAGTTCGAGATTACAAAATTGCTAGAACTAACATTTATTTGCTTCGTGTCAAGTGCCTATATACAGAGTTTCTTGGTTTTATCTGCAACGATTGGAAGTTTCCATGTATACTTTCAACCCCATTTCAATCCCAATTTCACCCCCGTACAGTTCGAAATTACAAAATGGCTAGAACAAAACTTCCTTTGCTTCGTGTCAAGTGTATATATATGCAGAGTTTCATGGTTTTATCTTCAACGGTTGGGAACTTTCATATCAACATTCATCCCCTATTTGAACCTCAATTTCACCCCCGTACAGTTCGAAATTATGAAATTGATATACCACACATTTGTTTGCTTCGTGTCAAGTGTCTATATACAGAGTTTCATGGTTTTATCTTCAACGGTTGGGAACTTTTATATTGACATTCATCCCCATTTCAGCCCCAATTTCACCCCCGTACAGTTCGAAACTACAAAATTGATAGAACAATCATTCAATTGCTTCGTGTCAAGTGTCGAGATACAAAATTTGATAACTTTGAAAATTACGAATTTTCATACAACCCTTCATCCCTTGTTTCACCCTCTTAGGGGTTGAATTTCGCAAAATCTATTAATTTAAAAAATGGACGCAATCTGTTTTTGTTACTATTCCCTGTAGGTATAGTTTGCGTCCATGGCGGACGCAAACTGCATGTTTTATAAATTCGGTGTAGTAATTCGCGTCCACCTTATTTTAACTGTTAACTATAAAAAAAATAAACAAATTCATAATTCATATAATTCCTTATATCACTATCCACGTCTAGAAATAGCTATGTGTCCAAATTGCACATAAAACAATAAAAGACTTACGTTCAAACGCACCGGTGCCCACTATTTTTTTTTCATAATTCCGCGTATTTGCACTGTCTTTTTGAACAACCGTCACAAACTATTTTTTTACACAGGATTGGTTTCAAGCACGGAGCTGTTGTTTATGTGTGCATGCTTCTTATACATCGAGGTATTAGCCATATTAATTTTGCGACTTATTGGTGTGTTAGTATACTAAATTTCGTGAGTTTTTAAATGGAGATCCGTAAAATGGACGCGAACTGGGCGATGGACGCGAACAGGCGAACTTACCCTATATGGTTTCATTTTTTTTTTTTTTTTTTTTTTTAATTTATTCATAAATAACAATAAATGTGAAAATACAATTAGCACCTTTAAACCTCTCAGAGGTTTGTGTTGGTGCTATCATTCTCGAAAGCAAATATACATAATTATTATATAATTTTAAGCAAATACACAAAATAATTCTAACTCATAAATACAATATAAATTATTAAAATACATTCGATATACATAAACAAACTTAATCCTCTAATTAAATCTAGACTTGGGCAGGCAGGCAGAAAAACTTTTCTGTCTACCCCCCACTTCCAGAACAAACTCGATACGAAAACTCACCAACCACTAATGACCTTCGTCGCAGGTATAAGACCCGTTTCGACGATCTAGCGCAGATAGCTTATACAGGTTGTTCCGAGAAATTATTAAAATAATGGATATTTAAGAGTCTTTTGAAATTTAGTGGCGTTATTTTGTTACGAGTTTCACTCGGTAGATTGTTAATTAGGCGCGGAATTAGAAATTGTGAAGTGCGTTTACCATAAAAATTGTTATGTGTAGGTACCGATAATTTGTCATTTGACCGCCGCCATCTCGCATGCGGTCTACGATGGAGTGTCCTTACCTAGGCGAAACCGATTCACTCGATTTGAAGACGCCAAGATTGTAACCATCGGGAAAAAGCCCCAGGCAACGCATTCCACAGGCTAGACATTCTTATCACAAAACTTGAAAGTGTAAATGTAAAAGTTAAGAGTGTACACTAATAAGTGGTAGGTAATAAGGTACCTATATGCCAGATTCGTCACTATTCTAAGACTATGACAACATTTAAATCTTCATTCGCTGTAATAGTTTGTAAGACAAATATACCTCCCTTACGCCTAAATTTCGATAAGTATAGCCTTTTTCTAACAAAAACTTTTCTAGACATCTTTCTAAAACTCATATCAAATTTCTGTACTGATTCTTTAGGTACTTACCTACTGATTTACTGACACATGGTTGATCGGTACCTACCCACTTGAAAACATGTGTTGGAAGAGTATTATACTGGCATTACTACTCGTAAATGGAATACATTTTAAGTAAATATGTATACTTATTATATGAAGAGTACTTAGGTACTACATTTTTGACGTGATAACGTCTTATAATTCGAGCGCTGAGGGCGCCACCCGCCGAGTCGAGCGGTATCACTACTCGCGCTATCAGCGTACTGATTTCTTAAGACGTGGTCACGTTCAACTCGTCAGTAAACCTACTTTACAGACAACCATTTTTTGTAAACAAACCGCTTGTAACAACCGCCGTTCCGTTGTAACGCTGTTGTAACGGCGGATATAACGCTGCTGAAACGTGGAAATAATAATAATTAAGAACATAATAATTTAGATGGTGATTAAGTCTTGTGTTAAGTTTACGAAGTTTTCTTGTTCCACCATTGTTCGAACCTTTGTAATGTCCCGTAATTAATGATAATGCTTGATTTACCTATTGAGGGTGTAATTTCGTAGTAGAATATCTGAGAGTATCAATCTTTCGTCAAAAATGTACCCCACACTATGTGTCAGTAAATCCATTAAGATTCTCATAAAAACTTTCAAATAGAAATTAGATACAAAATCCGATACACGAGTGACAATAATAGAACCTTATGAATCTTGTAAAACCTTTTGAAAGGTATTTTTCCACTTTTCCACATAATAGGTATATAACAAATTAATTATATGAATTAACACTTTCACTGTTCACCTGATATTGTACTAACCATGTTATTAAATAAATGGAATGAAAAATGCATCTCTCTTTTTTGTTCTCTAACATTGTTTAAATATTAGTAACCTGTAATTTACTATGAAGTATGTATTTACATTTTTGCTAAGTTCGCAGTACCAGAGCCATGGCTCATTTATCAATCATTTAAAGTAAACTAATTGATAACCTCGTCCTATTTGAACTTGGTTAGAAAAAGATGAAACCAGCTGGATCGACCTTTTTCTACGTTTTGTTTTCGGTCTTCAATCACTTTATGCTTCCACTGCTATGACCAGGACCCGAGTCATGGCAGTGCGAGTATTTTCTCTAATATTCCGTGAGCTGGTAGCTAAATTTGGGTAGGTATTTGAAGCACACTGAAAACTTGTCACTTAGTATTTTTTTTTTTTAAATAAAGTGTGACGAGACGAGCAGGACATGTGCCTGATGGTAAGCAACATGCCTGCCACATAACAGCACAGTGACACGCAGTTATTGGAACATGAAGAGTCCAAATCATTACCTAGCACTGCACTGCGCTCGTCACCCAGAGATCTAAGTTGTTATATCTCTAAGCCCTGTAATTTCTCTGGAAACATTGCCCTTCAAACCGGAACACAGGGTTGGTTCCTCTATTATATCCCACGGAGGTGCACGGAGGTGCCGACCTGGCTGGTGAGTAGCGGGGCAAAATGGATCCCTCAATTTAGATCAGGCAGGTAGATAGTCCCTCCAAAATGATATCTCTTTTTGAAATCCCTTTTTTTATTTAGTTATAAATAACACCCAATTTAAATTTCAAATTGCCTCAAACCCATTTTTTGCATTTTTTTTGCAATACATATTTGCACGCGCCCCTAAATCATCTGGCTTATTTTTTTTATTCTTTACTTACATTTATACTACAACATATAAATATTGCATATTGCAAACATATTCACCAAATAAAAAAATAAAATAAAAATTTAAGAAATGTATGGTTCCATTTTGCCCCGCCTCTCACCAGCCAGGCATTCAAGGGCATAACTTACTACGCCGGAAGAAATTAATAGACATTTGGATCAAGGGTCAGATGCAAAGCTTTCGTTGACAAAGCAGACATCGTCAGGATTTCATCAATCTACAGTCATAACCACATTTAGGTACATATATTGGGCCCTGCTCTGCTACTGGGGACACTCTAGCTCTTAAGTTATTGAAGTGAAAACTTCTTTAGGCACGCCTAGACAGATATTTCGTGGGCTGTGAATTGGATTCTAGCGTTACGCTCGGGTATGATAAGAAATCTTCGGGTAAACTCGGGCATGGTCCCGAGTGGCTATTGGCCATTTAGAAATGCATCAGCCAATGGCAAATGCTGAAAGGGCGTGACCTCGGCATCATGGCATGGCCATCTAGAAATGCATCAGCCAATAGGAAATGCTGATGCATTTCTAGATGGCCATGCCATGATGCCCAGGCCACGTTTCCTCCGTACCCTCCGGTTACACACGTGTAGTTTCCAAAGTACCTAAGCTATCAAATTCGTAGTTATAAGTTTTCACTTCTATCGGCAGTTCCTATGACTGCCAATTTTTTTTTTATAATCTTTATATTTATGTACCTATTTATTGTAAAAACGTAAATTATTGAAACATATCGATTTCCTCTCGATATCTCTCGTCACCACTGAACTTTGTTATAATGTCGAATATCTGTATCCTCACTTGGAAAATAGAGGTACATGGGGGGTTCGAAACTACGACCTCTCGCTTCCAAATCAGATGTTCTCCCCACTGCGCTAGCACGGCGTAAATTAATTCGATCAAATAATATTTTAATAAGGATTCGGCGCACCAATAGGCACCTACTACCATCGAGGCAAGACCACCTACTTTCATCGCTGCTAACAATAAAGTCACGTCCAATGCAAATGTTTATGAAACTATTGACCCTTATGACATACCATTTATGTAAGTGAAAGTTGTATTTTCCAGGAACAAAAAAGGAGAGAGAGTACCGGGGCTGCTCGAGGAGGCAACATAAAAAATAGGTGTCGGATTAATCCATCTAATGGTAATCGTACTTCTTCGTAATCATTATGCCTCAGCGTTTGCAGAATGGGAATTAGTACTTGAATTGTAAAATAGGTTTCTCCACTCGCGTGTTCCTTGATGAAGTTACGAACACTGCTTATGTAATATACTGGCTTACTGGCTTAAATGCTTTGTGATGGTATCGTAAGCATAGAATATGCCGTAAGTTAACTTAAAATGGTGCTGGGATGATAAATGTTTTTAACAGATTTTGAGGGCATCCCAAGAATTATGAAACTAGCTGACTCTAACTTAGATAATCCTGTGTTTATCTGCAGATATAGTATTTACTTACAAACGGAGCAAGAAATGATTATCCTAGCCAGATGACCATGTTATTTTTTTAAATTTTTCCGCCATTTTAGTACTTATATCGCAGTAGCATATTTTATCTTGCCGTGGGTAGGTATAGGTCGTAGGTCGCATGACAGATTGTTCATATTTTTAGAAAGCTGCCTCATATTTTTGTGATTCAGTGGGTAAGTATTGAAAGAGTAATTCAAAACCAACATTTCTTTATTTGTGTTCAATAAATAAAAATAAATATTCGTCAATAAATAACTAGCTTCTAAACTCTAGCCGTTTCGTTCGTGCTCGTGTACTCTGTACAGTTGTGCTTGTTATTTACAATATGAGGTAATCGGTGGTTCATGGTGAGTTTGAGGATGAAGATGATGATGAGACTGAGGCGACGCTGGAGTAGCTCGGCGATTGGTCGGAGGCAGCTGAGGAGCTGGAGTCGCCAGGGAAGTATGAGCTGTAAGCGAGTTGGCTGGGGTCCCAAACTCTGGCGTAAGGTCCAGAACTGGAGGGCTCCCACTGAGGAGCGCCGTAGGAGTCCTGAGGAGGTGCGGGGCTGGACGGAGGTCCGTACTGGTTGGCAGGGGGTCCGTACTGAGGCGCAGGTGGTGCGTCAGTCGGAGCCATCATCATTGGCATACCTGGAAACAGCAAAAGTTTAACGATTGTACATTAACGAAAGCTTCTAGTTTGATTCTAAGATTTCCAGTGTTTCGTTTTTTTTTTAATTTTCGTTTCTGTTGAGTTTTTGAAACGACTCCGAGGAACAGCTCAGTAGATAAGAGCGTGATAAGGCTAAATCTAAATGTGTTTTTTGGGTTGTAACTTACCGTTAGTGTTTGGAAAATATTAAGTAGAGTACATATAGTTTGGAAGCTGCGGAAATATGAATAAGTGAAAAGGCATGCATTAGTTCTAAATTAGATAACTGACCTGATTTCTTCAACACCAAGTTGTAAATCAGGAAACCAAGGACAAGAGTGATGGCCAGTTTACTGAGGACGAGAGCCTTGATGGCTTTGAGACCAATGATGGACACCAGGATGGGCATCAGAGCCTTCATCTTCAGCTTCAGCAGCAGAAGAACTGGCAGAAGCAGCTTTTTCTTCAAGATGCCACGAGCTGAAATCAATTTAAAACGGTATTTTAATCTTTTTTGAATTTGATGTCTTGACTTATTCGAGATAAGGTTGTTTACCTTCGCCATTTTCATTTTCAGTTTCGGGGATCTCCACGTCCAAACCTCTGTCGGCCCTGTAGGACACTTCAGCGCTCTGGAACAGGAATTCAGGCAATTGGAACCTGAATTCATTAGTGTTTAGGATCCTCGCAGCCCGGTCAAAGATCACTTTATCAATGTGTTTGTCGTCCATCGCCCGCGCTGATTCCGAACTCACTCCCAGTTTCGTATCCAGGAAGGAGAGAACTTTCACTTTGAGACACGACATGGGAGCATCGGCTTCGAAACAATCACTGATAACACTGTCCAGTAAGTCATCACTTGTCCTAAGTCTGCCGGTCTGGATTTCATTGTCCTTGATGGCGTAACCGCGCACGATAGCGACCGAAGCTAAGAAGAGGCACAGACACTTCATTTTTCGTTTTTTTCACTGTGTCATTTAGATTAATTAATTAGACGTTCGTCTTGGCCGGTTAATGGAGCAACAATGATTTAATTTTTCAATGGGCTTGGTATTTATACGTGATCCTTTGGGCGGCAAGGCACGCGGCGGGTGCGCGTGCCGCGCATCCTGATGCCGTTCATACTTGGCAAACTATTTATTTTCATTTGAAAGTCCTGATAGGTGAGAGTGAGAGCATTCTGGTCCTAAAATATGATAATTCCTAACTTTGTTGTATGAGGTACCTAGTGAGTACCCTTCAGCTCTTCAAAACATCTTAAGCTTATAGTAAATACAGACGATACGCTGGCGTCCTTTACTTTAGTAGGTACTAACAGATACTTATGTTTTTTACATTTGTTTTTTCTAACTAATCACAAGTTTAAGGTATACAGCGTTTCCCAGAGCCCTGAGATCCTTAATAAGAGTTACTCAGTCTAGACTCTATATAATAGGCATATAGCACAAATAGGAACCATTCCCATTTTGAAAATTTTCGAGATAATGATTACATTTTACAGGATCACTTCTCTCACATCTTCGAAATGATCATCATCATCCACAGCTATCTGTATCCCACAGAGTATTATTACCATACTGTAGTTTTGCTCCTCAGCCTTCCTCCTGTTTTAACCTACCTATTTAACTGATATTTGTCTATGTTCCATATTCACAGACTACTTTAAGACGGAATGTTTGAGTGAGATGTTTGATGAAAACATTCACTGGCTTTCCTAATTTTATTTCTAGAACGAAGTTCCTTACGGCAGGCTTGGAGGATACAGCGATTTTGACGCGCGACCAAACTTAAAAAATTGTGAGACTAAAACCGTAAGAAAAACGGAAAACGGAAGCGACACGTAAAAACTGCCGTGACCAGCAGGTCTACTACGAAAACAAACTCCGAATGATCGGATCCGACCGACAGCTGAATCGGATTGTAGCCTACCACGAAAAACAGTCGGATCGATACATCACGGTCGGAACTTATAGACTTAGGTCGGATGAGGGTCGAATCGAACGAAACGGCTGATTCTACCAACCGACAGATTGTCTTTCGAGGTAGAAAAAGTCCATAAGTTCGGCCGATATATCGTTTATCGGACTTCGCAGTAGGCCTGCAGTGTTGTCAACTTTATTTTTCAGATGATCATAGCATAAATAATATAATCTATTTTCTCCAAAAAAAAACAAAATACAATACAATAAAAACCGTCTTCAATTTAATTTAAAATCAAATTCGAACATGTGAGCATCGTCTAAATACATGAAAGCAAATTTTAGTTTTTTGTTCTTATTTCAAAAACTTCAATACCGATTTCGATAAAATTTATAGAGGGCCACCTCTGAACTATGATCTACCAAACAATAAAATAACCATCAAAATTCATAATTAGCGGCGCAATCGCGTAACATAAATACAAAAAAAAACAAACGTTAGACGCTGGCGAAATTACGGTAGCATTACCGAATGGAAGCCATGACGAAGAAGAAAAAGATTCGTACAAAAAAAACATACAACCAAATTGATAACCTCCTCCTTTTTTGAAGTCGGTTATAAATTAAGCTATTTTTTGCTATTTGTGTTACTTCTATATTATCCGAAGGGACTTCGTTCCTACCTGGTATACCATGACACCAAATTTATATTTTTATTACATTCATTGGTTTCCTCTCACTCCAAGTAGTAGTCTCGCAAATATAGAGTGACGAGACGAGCAACATGCGCCTGATGACAAGCAACATGCCTGCCACATAACAGCACAGTGACACGCAGCTATTGGAACACGAAGAGTCCAAATCACTACACTGCACCTGTGACCCAGATATCGTTCTCATTAAATAAATAAATATTGGTGGACAATTCACACACAACACCATCTGACCCCAAACTAAGCAAGGCTTGTATGATGGCAGCCAGAGAGCTGATATACTAATACTTCTATAGTTTTAAATAGATACTTATTATATATAGAAACACCCAGACACAGTGCAAACATTTGGATTCATCACAAAAACATTTGCACTGGGGGGGAATCGAACCCACAACCCTCGGCTAATTCCAAAGTTAGTTTCTTCTATTCTATGCAAAATGTGGATGGATCGCACTTGGTAGGTACAATAAATCAATTGGTAAGTCTGCGTTCGATCCCATTGCTATGCAAGGGTGAATTTGAACACCATCGCTTCCTTACATGTCAATTCGATTGTTTCATTTCATTATTTTGTAATCAATTGTTATTTTAGTCAGTTCTAACAATTAACGTTGCATAAGTTTTAGAAAAGTTATTCATTTTGAATACGGATTTTGCAATTGAAATGCTTTTTAGGGTTCCGTAAAACGTAAAAACGGAACCCTTATAGATTCGTCATGTCTGTCTGTCTGTCTGTCCGTCCGTATGTCACAGCCACTTTTTGCCGAAACTATGAGAACTACAGTGTGGAAACTTGGTGAGTAGATGTATTCTGTGAAACGCATTAAGATTTTTACAAAAGAAATTAAAAAAAAAAAATTTGGGTTGCCCCTCATACTGAGAACTGAAACTCAAAAATTTTTTTTTCATCTATCCTACACGTGTGGGGTGTCTATCGATAGGTCTACAAAAATGATGTTGAGGTTTCTAAAATAGTTTTTGTCTACACTGAATAGTTTGCGCAAGAGACACTTCCAAAGTGGTAAAATTTGTGTCCCCCCCCCTCTAACTTCTAAAGTAAGAAAGTGAAAAATCTAAAAAAAATATATGATGTACATTACCATGAAAACTACCAACGAAAATTAGTTTGAACTCGATCTGATGAGTAGTTTTTTTTTAGTATCTACGTCATAAATACACTATTATTAAAACTTCGATCAAAGTTACAACGAACTACAAGAACTATGTGTACTATGTATATTATGTTACTTGCTGCAACGGAACCCTTCATGGGCGAGTCCAACTCGCACTTGGCTACTTTATTTTTGTTTTGTTACTGCTTGACGGTAGGATAACTGGAAAAGGTGTGGTACTTCCCCAGACAGACTCTGCAAAGAGTCCTACTACAAAGAGTCCTTTTTAGGGTTCCGTAGAAAAAACAGGACCCTTATAGATTCGTCATGTCTGTCTGTCTGTCCGTCCGTATATCACAGCCACTTTTATCCGAAACAATAAGAACTAAACTGTTGAAACCTGGTAAGATTTTCACACAAAAATAGAAAAAAAAACAAAAAAATTTGGGGGTGCCGCATACTTACAACTCAAACTCAAATTTTTTTTTGATCAAAACCTGACGTGTTGGGTATCTCCGGTTGCTTCACCGCGGACAGTGTAGTGTCCGTTTTCTATAGTTGCTCAAAAGCAACGCGGACACTGTAGTGTCCGCATTATTTTTTCGCGCCAGACTCAGTAAAATTCTCTATCCTGCTTTTACTAAGGAAAGAATGCTTATAGAATGAATGCTATCTCACTCGGGTTGAAAGGCACTTCAATTTAAGCAGCGAGAACATTTTATACTCTATGGATATTATAAGAAAAAAATAAACTTTTCAGTCAGTCAATCTTGTTTGCGCTTGTGTTGGTCGGCTGTCGAAAAACAGGTTTTTACGTAAATAAAATCATATAAAGCTGGTGTTGTGCAGAAATATAACTTCGAAAACTTGTAAACGAGGTTGGTTACAATATATTTTAAGTTGTCCAAATGATAAAGTTTGCTGTACAAAGGGTTTTAAGAACCGTAAAGTCAAATGTTGAGAATGTGGTACTCTTGTGACTCTTTCCCATATTTTAATGTATTGGTTAATTCAATATCATCTCAATTATTACCTAGCTTAAAGAATGAAACAAGTTTTACGAAAATACTAATATTTTTATTGTGCATGTTATGATTGCACAGAAAATAATTTTTAAGTAGAAACAGAAAAACTCGCGTAGCAAATCTTCATATGGTGGTTTTCAAATGTGTGTTTTAAAAAAAAATTAAACACTTGTATGGTGAGGAATGTTGTCATTATAGTGTAGATTTAGTCTATTATTAAATCTAACTTGTAAAAACGTACATTATCCCTTTACTTTTTTAAATAAAAATATGTATAGTTCAAAGTCCATTTTTTTTCAAAATAAGCGGTTCTACACTGATTTATACCCATACAAGAGTCACAAATGTTAGTATATTAACTACCATTTGAAGCGTCTATTCAACTATTCTAAGAAAACAAATAACAAGTGGGGTCTTTGTTCCATATTTAAGTCATAAATATCGTTCAAGTGCATGGCCGTCCGCCGCGCGCCATGCGAGAAAAAAACGTTGACGCGCAGGTTCGTCGACGGCAAAAACACCGCGGCGCGGGGTGAAGCAAGCGGCTATCTATGGATAGGTCTTTAAAAATGATATTGAGGTTTGTAATAATTTTTTTTTCTAAACTGAATAGTTTACGCAAGAGACTCTTCCAAAGTGGTAAAATGTGTGCCCCCCCCCCCCTATAACTTCTAAAATAAGAAAATTACATAACTAAAAAAAAATTATGATGTGCATTACCATGCAAACTTCCACCGAAAATTGGTCTGAATTAGATCTAGTGAGCAGTTTTTTTGTAATCGTCATAAATAAATACAGTATTATGTATTATTAAAACATCGATCAAAGTTACAACAAACTACAAGAATTTTTATACGAGTGCTATGATCTAGGCTAAGAACCTTGTATGGGCGAGTCCAACTCGCACTTGGCCACTGTTATTATTGCAAGTTTTAGAGACAAAGCTAATTATACCTACCATAATTAATGTAATACCTTTAAACGAGCAATATTTGGATGTTTGTTGCTCAATCACGTCGCGTTGTAACTTATGAAGGGATTGTGTTGAAATTTGGAACACAGATACATTGTAGTCTGGATGAACACATATCTCTACTATTTTTTATCCCAGGGAAATAACGGGAACCGGAACTACGCGGGTAAAACCGCGTTTCTAGTTTGGTCCTACGACTTTTCCAAGATTTGGCATGCACAGCGACTGTTCCGACTGTTCCGACTGCTCTAGGCTAACTATGAAGACGCGCCCCCGCCATTCGGTCTCAAGAGTAGTATAAAATATATTAGTTTTGACGTTGTGTATTAGTATGAAAGTTTTAACATAGTTTTTACCTATAATAGTTTTGAGATCGAAACTAACGGTGCCCTTTATTCTGAACGACATTCAACCTTACGGTGGCACACCATTTTTTTAGCTGATCGATGATCATACTCAAAGGAAAATCATGTCACGCAATATACGCTCAAAATCATGACAAGTGACTGCAGGCTACCAATAGAAAACCACATCCATTTCGTGTTTGGCCACAAAACTTGTATTGGCTTAGTTCATTTTTTTTTACTTTTATAGGTTTACACTTAACTGCCATCTCGACTGATATTAAGTGACTATGCGGTCTACGATACAGTGTGCTGTACGTAAAAGGATTCAAATTACAAAAGTTCCAAATACGAACCAACCTCTGCTTGGTACAACATGAGCAACTGTTCAGACTTGAAGTACCTTCCCACCTTTGAGCGGAGACTAATTTAGCCTTGGACTTGATGACAGAGTCTAAGTTAAACATATCTATCAAAACAACGCTATCTATCTATCTATCTACCTAGCACTGCACTGCGCCCGTCACCCAGAGATCTAAGTTGTTATATCTCTAAGCCCTGTAATTTCTCTGGAAACATTGCCCTTCAAACCGGAACACAGTAATGTTTGCACATTTACTTCTTGGCGGTAGAATCTGGCAAAGGTGTGGTACTTCCCCAGGCGGACTCTGCTAAGAGAGGGTTCACACGGTGCGGCTGCCAACCGCACCCGCGCGCGGGCGCGGCAGATTTCCATATAAAATTGAATTCAATATACACGACGCGGTTTACGGCCGCGGCGGCTGCGGCAGCCGCGCGGCGCCCGCGTGGCTGCGCGCGATTCTTGCGCAGTAGGGAGTAGAAACCGCGAAAACCTGCGGTCTCGTATTGAAACAAAACCGTCGCGCGGCACGGCGCCGCGCCGTGTGAACCGGCTCTAAGAGTCCTACCACTACAAAAACAGGTACCTACACCTCGTAAAGTAGGAGTTAGATGAATTGAGCTACTTTTGCGGATAACACACACGTATGCTTCTTTCCTTCGTTAAACTTGGCCAGATTGGCATCTCCCCATTCAGAGACTACAGCACAGGCCAAATTAAGACGCTTGGTCATACTCTCTCTCAGTGCCTGAGATGATCCCCCGGGTCTCGCGCTAGATTTGTGACTTTTTACGACGGTGCCGTCATCTCCGTACCCTTGAGGGACTCTGGCTTTGATTGCAATTTGATCCGACAAGCAGCCATCAACGAGCACTCGCATGGATCGATCCCACAAAAAGTCATTTGGCATGGATCCATAAAACCAGGAGACAAACCATAAGCAGAAAGGTTGCTTATAAGCGCCAAACTCTGTTGAAAGCCTTCGAGATACCCACGGCATCCTCGTTTTTCTAAGTATTATATCAGCTATCTACAGTGCCTGATTAAGAGTTCTGACCGCCCTAGGCTAATTATGAGGACGCGCCCCCACCAGAAGGTCTACCGCCAAACGGAGAGTGCTTAGCTTAGAAGTGTTAGCTTTGGTATTGCTATCTATTTTCTTTTCGTTTGATATTATAGAGATAGCAATGGCCAAAACCGATTTATTTTAGCAGTAGAAGGGCAGGTATCTTACGGTCGGCCTAAAAAGTACCTAGTATATTAGTTTTGACTTTGTTTCCTAGTATACAAATTTAAACCTGATTTATACCAGGGCTTTTTTGAGGAGGCACGCAAGAGCCTACAGTACCCTCAAAGGATTCGAAAGTATACCCCGGGTTTCTCCGGCAGTGATTTAGTGACTGATTCGCGAGAGCGCTCTCACACTCGACAGCGACCTTATCGCTGACTCTATCGTAGAGCTGTCACTGACCCTGTCGCGGGGGACAGAACCCTTGCACACCAACCATGCAACGGAAACCAGCAGTACTTTAGCGTCACCTATTCGGGAGGGCCACCACCTCACCTTCTGAAATAGGGTGCTGGATGGCATTGAACGTCCGACACCTCAGGCTCTCTAAGTGGAGATGGTGTAGGTACGAGCCAAAGTGGCTCGCTCTCGTCACCACTTCTTCCTTCGCGGACAAGCGAGAGTCCACCTCCTTCTTGCTCCTCAGTTATCTTCATCTGCGACTTCTGCGAGATAATGATTCCTCAAAAGGAGACCACCGCCTCCCATGACCTCTCACTGCTAAACATCTTGGCTAAGGTAGTGGGCAGTAAGAGGTCCGCTACTTCTCCCGGGTACATCTTCAATGCGTGTTGATCGGTGTGATCTGCGCAATTGCACTGGTGACACACCAGCCTTTCTACCGCCTAACTACATCGACTTTGGTTTTGCTATTGCTGTCTCTATAATTTCAAGCTAAAAGAAGTAAGGTACCGTCTGATGCATCCGTGCCCTATAGTACCTATGTCGCTCTCACTGAACCCACTCAGCGTTGACCCTGAGACAGTTCGCTCTTCAAGTTGACGCAAATACGCCCCAAACTTCCATCTGATCAGCTGATCTGCTGTCAAATACCGAAATATTACAGTGTCAGCTTGCCAGCGCAGCGACAGACACGCCACACACCACAATATTAGAGGCTAGAGCTTGCAGGTGCAGGTGAAGGTGTCCGTCAGAAATCACGGAAACAGATGGCCTCCAACTTGTGAAAAACCACCTCTAGGCCGATGCTTCTAATCCTGGCTACCACTGTCGCCAGCACCGCCACCTCGTGAAACCTCCGCCCCTCACAATAACCAGCGTGCCGTTGCCATAATAAGCGACACCGATGCAACGCAGTTTGCAAGTCGTAAGTCGGCCCACTACCACCCATACACTGTGGATATTCCCAAAATCCGTGCAAAACGGTTTGAATCCACTTTTCTCGTACGTACAGCTTTAGAGTGGTATAAGTTGCCGGCCTCCTTGTTCCCTGAGAGATACAATCTAGAACTTTTCAAGGTCAGAGTGAACAAGTACTTTCTAGGTCAACGTGCGTCATCTTCGACCACACCGTCGCTTACCATCAGGCGAGTTGGTGGTCAAAAGCGGACCTACACGCGATAGGAAAAAAAAAGTTAGCGCTGCTTATTTGTAACCGAACAACCGAAGTGCCACAGGGGTAGCGTAAGAGCAAACTCCTGTCGAACCCCACGTGACACGAGGATAAGCTCCCTCCCTTTCTAATGTTGGGGACATCACCTCTCTGTGAAAGAGGTAGTCTCTTACGATGCGCCATAGATATTGGGCTACTCCAGCACTTCTGTTGTGGTTGTGGTGTGGTGGATTAGGATGTAGAACGCGTTTACTATGTTAGGAGACACCGTAAACAATACGCCGCCACTGGAACACACCTTCCTTCGGACCTTCGGACGAACGGCGTCGGTCGTGGAGAGGTCTTTCTGAAACCTGAACTGTCCCTTCGACAAACACAGATGATTTCAGCGCGCCCCTCCAGATCCTCGCGCCCTAGGCTGCAGCCTAATTAGCCTAAGGGTTAATCAGGCCCTGGCTATCTAGCTTCCATAGTACAAGTTTTGCTTAGTTTGGGGCTAGATGATATTGTGTGTGAAATGTCCATCAATATTTATTTATTTATTCTTGATTGCCTCACTACAGTTGGAAATAACGTAGAATATCCCTGCTAGACCGATTTCGGTAAAACCCGTATGAATGATGAAAATCACTGAGGAGGTCGTTAGATTCTAGGTAAGTACGTCAGGAGCCTGTGATTTAAACTCGTTCCATAGTTTTCTATAGTATCGTGGACGTAGCTGATACGGTCCTGTAATTGGCAGGGTCAGCACGACTACCTTTTTGAGCGCTGTTTGCATTGGTTCTTGCCTAGTTTTGGGAGAGCATCAGTACAGGCTACAACTCAGACGCACAAGCCTTCAATATTAGCAGAAATACCATCTAGACCACCGGCTTTATTCATATCTAGTTAGCTGTTGGCTGTTGCGGTCCTTAGCCATGAGCGTGGCCATCTGAAAACTCTGAAATCTCAAAATCAGAGACTCCGAAGCTTTTTCAGTTCTCTACGCATTTAGTCACAGTGTTTTGTAGGTATCGGTCTAGTTGTAATGTTTAGGTTGCAATGATGGTAGATGAATAGTGCATGCGAAGACATAATTTCAGCGCTCCCCGGATCCTCGCGCCCTAGGCTGCAGCTTAATTAGCCTAAGGGTCCACGACCGTCTCCTTGCGGCAGGGTATGCGTAAACGCGTCATTTTCTTTACGCAATAAAATAAATTCGTAAGAACTGAACAGATTAAGCTGAAATTTGGAACTCAAAATACCTACGTATAATAGGTAGGTACTTTTCATCTAGAAAACCTTAAGTTCATTAGCATTTTCCCTATAAGCATTTTCTAAATTATAACCTCTCTTCGTGTACAACTAAAATTAAAGAATAAATAAATACTACATTAAAATAAGCACCGGCTTCAAGTTAAACTAAAACTCTTTCTAAGTTTAAGTTTAAATTGAGGCTGGCTCGACAAAATTTCATAAAATTTGTGAAACCAACTGAATACACTGTTCCAATGGCATAGCGTCGTTTCGTAACAAACAAAAATATCATCGATGTGTGCAAATATTAGATTTTTCAAAAGCTGCCAAACCGATTTTGTTTAAAATATGCGATCACCTCTGAAGTAACAAAAACAAAACAAAAAAAAAACAATTCCAAATTGACTGAGCTATCGCGTAACATACATACGAAAAATCATACAGGCGAACCTAGAACCCTCTCATTTTTTACTGGTTGGTTTTAATTTTTAGCTCTACGTGATTTTTATTTTAGCCTTCTTATATGGTAAAAATGTACTTAGGTACCAATTATGAAATGTATCATGTTCCTTGTAGAATACTACATCAATGCCTTTACTCGTGGACTACTAACGGATCTACTACATTGTTTACAAAGCTTTGCCCAAAGTTACGTAAAATACATTTTGCCTAGAAAGTGAAACCTGCTCTGTTTTCGCAAAGAATCCACTTCGCCGAATGATCATTATGCAATAAGGGTTGTAATGTATTGCGTATGCGCGACGCACGCCAATTTACATCTACCCGCGCGCGCGCTGCGTCCGGATTGTGAAATGTTTTTTACTTCCGTTGTGGCGGCGAACTGAACTTTTGAACTTGTTATATATTTATGTCGTTAAGTTCGGTAATTTAACTCAAGTTACCTATTTATGTTACAAATACCAGCTTGTGGTTTAACTATAGAGTTATAGATATCTACACTGTTTAAATTTCTAACGATAACATCATTGGTTATTAGTACCTACTTAAAACAAAAAGTTTCAGATTTTTTACAAAAACCCCTAATTCGATTTTTTTATAATATAGATTTATAGTTATAGTTTCGTAATATCTTGGGAAAATTAAATCGTCTAGGATCAATATTGTCAAAGAGCCTCAAAAGAAATTGAACAAAAGCTTTAGCTTTGTTTTAGAGCTTAAATATGGTTTTAACTTAAAAATATACAAAACAGTATGATAAAATAAATTTCCTAACAAAAAATATTGCGCTGAATATTATTTCTGATGTAAAGTAAATAAACTTAAGACTACATATTTATATGTATATGTGTTTAAATTAGCATAAGTAGAGTATCTATACATACTAATATTACAAAGCTGAAGAGGTTTTTTTTGTTTGAACGTGCTAATCTTTGTATACTATGTGCCACAGGCAAAGCCGGGACAGACCGCTAGTACATAGATATAATAAGAACTTGTAAAAGTACCCGTACTACAGCTATATCATCTTACTTATTAGGTAACCATCTACATAACAGTAGCGCCACGGTTCGGCGTTCGTGATATACATACCAATTTATCACCTAAATACTCCTCTTTATAAACCTCTTTGGCAATATAAATAGACAAATTAACCTTAAGCAACGACAACACGCATCAAACATAGATTTAAACTCTACCGCAATAGATATTAGGTTTAGAAAAGCACTACGAAATTTAATCGATTTATCAAAGGCTTTCGACGGGGTAGACCCATACTCAGTAGTTCGTAAGTACTCATAAACCATAGTTATGGTTATGAGTGCGTGCTAATGCGTACACAGTGGGTCAGCAGGGTAGGAATAGTATGTCGACCAGCTGTCGAATGCATCCTGACAGTTCTGCATTCTAATGAGGAGTGCCTCAGGGCACGACTTTCAGCCCATTATTTTTAATTTATGATATAATTAAGTGTGTACTAAGTTTAATTTCTACGACTTGATATAGTTGGAGGAATGGAACTTACACTAAAAATGTAAAAATAGATTTCGCTATTTTCTGGTTTATAATGATGAATCTACATAATCCTACTAATATTATAATTATAATGTATGGATGTTTGGATATTTGGATGTTTGGATGTTTGTTGCTCAATCACGTCGTAAAGTATGAACGGATCGGACTGAAATTTGGAACACAGATAGATTATAGTCTGGAAGAACATATAGGCTACTTTTTATCCCGCCAAATAACGGGAACAACGGGAACGGGAACTTCGCGGGTAACACCGCGGGGTGCTGCTAGTATAACTTCGCGGGTAGTATAATTATACTAGCAGCGCCCCGCGAAGTTCCCGTTCCCGTTTATTATACTAGCAGCACCCCGCGGTGTTACCCGCAAAGTTCCCGTTCCCGTTGTTCCCGTGGGATAAAAAGTCTATGTGTTCTTGCAGACTATAATCTATCTGTGTTCCAAATTTCAGCCCGATCCGTTCATACGTTAGGACGTGATTGAGCAACAAACATCCAAACATCCATACATTCACATTTGTAATGTTAGTAGGATTTATAGGTACACAACAAACTGCGCCGCGCCCCGCAGTTTAAAACCCACGTTGTTCCCGTCATTATTCAGTTTTAAAAGTAGTCTATGTCTATGTGCTATTCTATACTATAAATACCTGTTTTACAAATTTCAACCCGATCTGTTCCGCAGGGATTGAGCAACAAACATTCAAACTTTTCCATTCAAAATATAGCTAGGATGTGAAAGTTTGGATGTTTGTTTGAGGTCAGAATCGCTGAACGGATCAGGTTGAAATTTGGAACACTGTTAGATTATAGAATAGCACATTTTTTATCTCGGAGAAATAACGGGACCGAGAACTGCGGGAACGAAACCGCAAGGCAATGCTATATGTATTTGTACTGTAGTTATTCTCTGAGCTAAACTATGATGGTGATTTATTTATGTACGTAAATGTTTGTTATCATTTTTTACCCAGAAAAGCTTGAATTTCAGCAGCACATTTTATCAAGTATTACAACGATCAAGTTAAAACGAACATAGAATCAATCGTATCTTTTTTCTTTGTTTTTACAGGAAAGGGTAAGTGTGAAGTTAAATCCAAGTTTATTTGTGGGGTTGCAAGTTGCAACCCTTATCCTACGGCCATCATCTCGGAAAAAGGGATACAAATAGTTCATGGTTTTTAGAAGATAACTAATATTACTTCCTACAATAAGCCATAATGTCTGCATTTACAAATTACTTCGCTTGCTGATGTCATTGTGAGGTTTTCTAATTAGTCATCGAATTGCAAATTCAGGTTGATAGTGATGTAGTAATTGCCAAGTTTGGTGCCATGCAGACACGTGCTTGTGTTGGGGATCCGTTTTGCCGGTTCGTAGGTTTCATCGTCGGTAACTCTGTGGTCTTAATTTTTCTTACGTTATATTATTTAATTTTGGGAGAGAGGACGTCTGTTTTAAGTTTTGTTTACATATGAAAATTTAAAATTAACAAATTTGGAGATGAGAAAATTTATTCAATCTAACCAATACAAAATGAACGGGGGATGGTTATTGGCGTTATTGGGATGGGTAGTGTGACAAGTCTCTTAACTGACCTCGATATATCAATGACAAAAGATTTCCAGTTCTGACTTTTAAAGCAAACTACAACTATTCAAACTCCTTTTGCTTCACAGTTCAAAGTTAAAATGAACCCGTCTGCGGCTAAAAGAGAGTCTTGCGTTAACTGAGGCATTAAACGTAGGTTGGGTACCTTTTTTATGTGGAAGAAATACATTTACGCATACCCTTCCGCCTGAAGAGGACATTCGGGTTATGTCGGACTCGACACCATAAGTGGTGACGCTAGTGAACAAAACCTGCACGAGGTTCCACCTTTGCCATCAATTTCGGTGAGAATGAGGAGACGCTCTCGCATTCCTCCGCGAAGCGGCTGACCCATTGCCGGGCCCACCGCAGAGGTGCGCCTTCGCTGATTACTTCAACCCAAGGCACACCATAACCAGCCAAGAAGTGGGTGCCAGACGCCTTCATGTCTGGACACCCTTGGTGTTTGACGGTTCAGGTCTGTGATTAGGTTGGATACCTCCTATAAACTTTCACTGGCCATGCAATGCAGTTACAATAAACTTAATTTTCTAATGCTGATGATTACTTAAAATTAAGTAAACATGTGCAAACATTACTGTGTTCCGGTTTGAAGGGTAATGTTTCCAGAGAAATTACAGGGCCTAGAGAATAGAGATATGACATCTTAGATCTTTAAGTGACGAACGCAGTGCAGTGCTAGGTAATGATTGGGACTCTTCATGTTCCAATAGCTGCGTGTCAGTGTGCTGTTATGTGGCAGGCATGTTCCTTACCATCAGGCACATGTCCTACTCGTCTCGCCACTTTTTACATAAAAAAGCCAATTTTAATCATTTAGATTAGTATTTTTCAATTAGTTTATCGAATTTACAGATAAAGTTTCGTGTAAAATTGACAAATTTTTTGTGGAACTCGAATGCAGGAACGAAGTAGATGGGGAAATTCGAGAGACTAACGAAACACAAGGCTTTAAATTATGATATCGAAGATGAATTAGCTTTCGTCCACCAAGATAAGACATGTGAATAATATATGAACAATAAAACTTAATCACTATTCTCTGCACCAAGTGTAAATTAGAATCACTTTTCCGCCATTCCAGTCAACTTCGGCCGCGACGTACGTGCTTGTAACACTGATCACATGTAGAAAGCTAATACTTGATCAGAATTAAATGTAACAAAGAAAGTGGATTATTTATATATCACGTCGACTCATACTACATTTTTGTTATACGATTATATTATTTTCACTAACCTCATTCTCTTGGAAAGTGAAGTGGTCGTATCCTGTGGCCTACATTTTATCTGTGGGCCTCAATATTTGCTTAATTGGTTTTTATGTTTAAACAGTTATTAAATAGTAAAAAAACACAAATTTTGCTAAATACTTATAAATAACGCGATGATAAATTTAAAAATTCTGCGGTAGTAAATGAATGGGCTGTACACTAAACAGGAAAGATTGGCGAAAGGGGCAGGAAACCTATGTCCTGTAGTGGACTGAAAACTGAAATTGATTGACTATGAAAATGTGATCGAAGGTGATAATTGGTTGCAATTTACAAAATAATTACTATATCGAGTCATCGATTTAGAATAAGTAGGATACGTTACATTACCAAAGTAGAAAGTGTGATTATAATGAAACACCTTTTATCTGGATATTCTGTTAATTTTGTGTAATGTCTTTATTATTGTATGCCTTGTTCAGGTATTTTATATTAAGAGGTTCAATAAAAATCATAAATAATTTCTTCGATGATTTATTATAAATAAAAAATAAATAACAGTCACACATCACAATCACACCGTCTCGCATCCACAATTGATTTAAATAAATAAATTGCATTACATAGTATTTACATGTTCACGGTACAAAACCGTTATTTTTGGTTTATTCCCGTTTGAAATTCGAAACGGTATCTCAAGTCGGGTCGGAGGTCGTTTTGGTTTCTTGAAATTGAGGGTAGTTTATTAGTAGGCGTTGTAGGCGAGTTCTTGGGCCTCTTCTTGTGGGTCGGCGTCTCTGCGGCGACGGGTGGCGGCGTAGGCGGCGTCCCAGGGGCCGTGCGCAGAGATCTGCGGGTGCGAGTTGTCAGCCGCAATCTGGGTAAACTATAATATTAGACACATGGATAGTCAAACAGAAGTGTTAGTCCACAAAGAATGCATGGGAAAGTTAAGTGCCTGTCGTTTTGTGCTATAGGGTGCATTTGTTTTCAAGGTGCAGAGACATATATATTGAACTTGCTTTTCAGTGAGATCGAAAGGCTAATGTTGAAATGATCTATAAATCGATTGCTTTTTAAACCATCGCTGATTTTATCATGTTTTTCATTAAAAGTATAGATAGTAACAGTGGGTGAAGGATTGGTTTCAGAAACCTTATCACAAATAGCAAGTTATACGCATTCAACTCACCTTCTTGCAAAGCTGGAAGATGGCTAGAGCGACGGAAACCACGAAGGAGAAGAAAGACAGCTGCAGAGCGTTCCAGGCCTTCAGACCGAGGACACCAATGGCCAGAGGAATGAGAGTCATGGCCTTCAGGAGCACGAACACAAGAATGGGCACGATGATCTTCTTCAGCTTAGCCTTGCGAGCCTCACCAACGGCGCGGGCACCTTCCTTGTTGAACTTAATGTTCAAGCTGAGTTCATCATTGTCCAAGTTCCTGGGGCTAACAGTCACTTTAGTGTCGGCGATGGGCAACTGGAAGGTCACGTCGTGAGACTGGATGTAGCTTTCTACACTGTCTAGAAAGTCGCCGCTTGATCGACCTGTGACGTCATTGCCGGCTCCGTTCTTGGTAACCTCCACAGCATCGGAGATCTGAAAGATATTGGTTCGTCAAACAATTGCATAGTTTGCTTAACTCTTTAAATTTTCAGAAAAAAAATTGTCGTTACCTGGAAAGAGTCCTTTTTGAAGATGGAGTCCAACAGAGACATGACCTTGTATTTGATGCAAGCAGCAGGGTCCGATCCTTCAACGCAGCCAGACCTCATTTCTTCGACCATGCCATCCATGGGGGTTCCTTTCCAGAAACCAGCTTTTGCTGGCTGGGCCACTGCGCTCCCGAAGAGGGCGAGGGCAACTAAACACAGTACTTTAGACACCATGGTGCTCCTGATGTTGTTAGATCGGTGGATGGATAGATTGTGATAGTTTCGACAAGGACCCCGCTGTTTTTATACAGCTATTTCAAATTCAGCACGTGGTGCACAGTTCCGGTACGCATTGTCTTACATAGTACGAGCCAGGTGTGGACTTGCGACCTTTCGGTACGGGTTAAAGACGAGTGTAAGGGAAAGCTATTTGATACGAATCCTCCTTGACGGTTCGGATTGAGAAAGGCTTAAGTTCTGAGAATATTGTTTAGGTGACTGACGTTTTGGCACGCGCGTTTTGAAGCGCCTTTTCTGTTGTTTGTGACACCGTTCCCTGATTCGAAGACGTGATCCAGTTTTTTGTTCCTTTCTGGCATTTGGATGTTGGCTAAGTAGAAGTGAGAGGTGCAGTGCGCGAAACATCGAGACGCTTCGTATGGAGGAGCAGACGTGCGCACGCGTCGTTTTGCATACATAATCGCATCTACCGACAACATTGAACTTGCTCATCCGGAGATGACTTCAATGATGCATTGATCTCTGACCAATTTCTAACTCTCCCTTTTCATTAAGGAATAAAAATGATCTTATAAATATATTGTTATAGATGGGGTGGTTTGGTTAACGCCATTTCATTATGGCTCGTGAGAACGTTTGTCTAAAGGAATACAAATATACAATTTACTTTTTCACAACCTTATTGGCCGGAAATATAAGTTTTAAATGTAATCGAAGCTGACGTTGTCAAGGTCTTTCAGGTTATCTATATGTGTTATGTTAATTAAGTATAAGTAAACCTTAACTTAGTGTGCTCTCATACCGCTAACTTTCGGACGTTTTGTTCCCTCTGTATTAATTATTCCTATTTTGTGTTATAAAACTGTGTTTCTGTTTTGTAAAAATAATGACTTTTTTCGTGTCTTGCTAAATTAAGTTTGTATTTTTTTTAATAACGTGGTAAAAAGCATAAAATGCTGAATTAGAAGACCAACTTTGTTTGTTTATTTGATTTGATTTTCTTCTTTGCATTTCGTTCAATAAGTACCTAATAACTTGATTTTGGTTGTAATTACATTAACCACTTAATTTTGGTGGAGGGTATTGGTGCGCCATCTTACAGGTTTATCCTAGTTGGGATACCAATGCACTTAAACATGGATTGATGACCTTTAAAATTTACGTAAACATTTATATACGTACAAATGCACTGTTTTACGAAGTTTTTAAGCAAACATAAATAAATATTCACTTTACGATTTGACCCAATATTGACGATGCGAGAATACCCAGAATAGCCATGTGTTTGGTAGTTACACAAATTCCTGCACTGTTATAATTTATAATGTACTCGTACAATGTACCATAGCAATGATGATTTTGTTTCCATCTTATCATTCTAACTTCCCACATATGATATCGTGGATAATCACCATTACCTTGTAATTTTTTTTGTATTAGGTTTAGAGGGACAAGGCGAGTAGGACATGTGCCTGCCCTTAAGGTGCGTCCCCCAGCAAAACGAGATTTTTGTCCAGTTTTAAGAGCTATCTACTCATTAGCCAAAACAAATATCAACTGGTAAAAAATACATTAAATTTTTACAACTTCTTGGCTTCAAAATGGTAGTTTTATTTTTTTGTTAATGAACTTATTGTTTAAATAATCGCCTCACAACGAAACCATGAAAAAAATAATTAATTGTAGTTATCATGCATCTCCTCGAAAATCGTCCATTATTTTGATTTTGAACTTACACCAACGGATAGACCATTCCATTACGAACATTTTGGTAGTTTAATTTTTTTCAAAAGACCAAAATCTGATTTTATAAAGAGTATATTCTAAAATTTGAGCGTAAAACAGCGACAAATCCTACTGTTTCTCTCTTGCTCTTTCTTGCGGTGTGCGATAAGGTAAGAAATACTCAAGGTCATTTGCTCGGGATACGCCCTTAACAGCACAGTGACCCGCAGCTATTGGAACATGAAGAGCCCAAATCATCACAATGCGCTCATCACCCGGAGATATAAGGTGTTTTATCTCTTAGCCCAGTAATTTCTCTGGAAACATTGCCCTTCGAACCAAAACACAGTGATGTTTGCAAACTACTGCTTGGCGGCAGATGAACTGGCAAAGGTGTGGTACTACCCCAGGCGGACTACGCAAAGGAACCACTACTAAAAGAATGCTTTCAAAAATTGAAAGCATTGACCGAGGTAAGGGTAATTTCCTGCAATGCCATCTGTGGGAAGTTAAGGAAATTAAGATAACTGAGGCAGTATTTGTAGTACACCAATCCTAAATTACGTTTACAAAAATAGCTAACATTAAAATATTTTCATACAATTTCATCAAAATCAGTTTAGTGATTTAGGCAATAAAGCGTAACAGACAGACAGAACTACTTTTACATTTATATAATACACAAGCGGCCCGTTCCGGCTTCGCTCGGATTTCGTCATATAAGGACTATTAATCGAAAAAAAACTATCCTATCTCTCAAGTTGGACCTGACTGCTCACGGTGTGCCAATTTAATTTAAAATCGGTTAAGTAGTTTAGGAATCCATCGCGGACAAACATCGTGACAGGAGATTTATATATATTAAGATTAAGATAAGATATACGTGGGACACTCAGAAAGTTTTGAGAAACTAAAAAACTAACTTGTATGAAAAAAATATTTTACTAAATCTTTTCAAAGAACTCTCCACCAGCCTCTATACAAAGTTTCATGCGTCTGAACCAATTTTCAAACATTTTTTCCAGTCCTCCGCAGACACCTCTTCCACGGCCTTCTCAAACGCTGTTAGCGCGTCTTCCGGCGATGAAAACTGTATCCCTTTGAGCTGATTTTTATTTTTAGGGAATAAAAAGAAGTCACACGGAGCCAAATCAGGACTGTTAGGAGGGTGCCCCAAGACTCTGACCGGTGTGGAGTCCAGGAAGTCCCTTGTTTTGATCGCAGAGTGTGCGGGCGCGTTGTCGTGGTGAAAAAGGACCCCGCGGAGCCCGGTGTTTGGTCGCTTGTTTCTCATTGCAGAAAAAACTTCTGGCAAGCATTTTATGCTGTACCATTCTGCTTTGGTCTCGAAGTGGAATTGAAATTAGGTACCCCGTCAAAGTGAAGAAACTAGCGATCAAAGTTTTCCTTGCGCTCCTTAATCGGTTCACTTTCGTAGGTGTTGGTTCATTTTGAAACAGCCAAACTGTCGACTGACGCTTTGTTTCTGGATTGTATTGATAAATCCAGGATTCGTCACCTGTCACAATGTCGTAAATGCGCCGTCACGAGCCTGCATCAAATTTTTGTATCATATCACGGCACCAATCCACACGGGTCTGCTTCTGAGCTTCGGTGAGGTTGTGTCGAAGGTGATCGTGCAAAATCTTGTGAACACTTCCTGAACCAATCTGCAGAGTATGCTGAATCTCTTCGTACGTAACGCGTCTGTTTTCTTGAATTATTTTTTTTACTGCCAGCACACTTTCTTCGGTGACAGCCGTCGTAGGACGACCACTCCTTTGTTCATCCCCCAAAGTAAAACAAATTGAATTGGCTCTCAAAAAAATGCGGAGGGAAATTTGAAAATCGAACAGATGTATTTTTACTTTTAAATAATCGAAGATTTCAAAATAATAACAAGTGGCCAGTGTCTTATACATACACATTTTTGTTCGCAAAACTTTCTGAGTTACCTGGTATTATTATGGATTTCAAATGTCTCGTTGCAAAACTTTCCATTTTCCATTCCCCATTTGCATCCGTTCAACGTTTTTCATATTGTGATAAACAGTTGCCCTTGTCCTTTCCAGAGTCTAGTCTGTCTTTGCACCAAATGTTATCTAAGTCAGTTCAGTGGTTTAGGCGTTTATGCGTAACAGACATACAGAGTTACTTTCACATATATAATATTAGTATGGATATCAAGTGTCTAGTTGCTAACATTCATGGTTTCATCTTCAACAAACATTTATTTGTTTCGTGTCAAGTGTGATACAAAGGTTCTAAGATCTTCAACAATGACTAACTTCCACATAACGCCTTCAACCCCCCTTTAAACCCCCATTTCATCCTCGTACATTTCGAATGTACAAAATAGTTGGAACAAACATTTATTTGCTTTGCGGCAAGTGTAATACGAAATTTCATGACTTTATCTTTAACAATAACGAACATTCATCGCCCTTTTAAACCTCTATTTTATCCCCGTACAGTTTGAAATTGCAAAATTGGCAGAACAAATATTAATTTTGCTTCGTCTCAAGTGTCTAGATACAAAGTTTCATGGTTTTATCTTCAACAATTACAATCTTCCATACAAAACTTTCATCCCCCATTTGAACCTCTTCAACCCTATTTCCGTAATAAAAAATTGGCCTATGTCGTTTCTTGAGATCCAGTATATCTGGGTACCAAGTTTCATTAAAATCAGTAAAGTGGATTTCATGATTATAGCCAAAGCTATAATCCAATAATATAAATAAAATATAAATAAATAAATAATAAATATACAAATAATATAAATAAATAATATAAAATGATCCCTTTTTTCGCCCTCTTAGGGGTTGGATTTCGCAAAACCCCGTCTTAGTGAGCGCATACGTGCTAAAAGGCACCTCCATGCAAATACTTGTGTGTTGAAAATAAATATTTGTACTGTGCCTGGGTGTTTCCTATGTAGGTATACCTAATAAGTATACATTTAAATATATACAAGTACGAGTATTATATCAGCTATCTGGCTTCCATAGTACAAGCTTTGCTTAGTTTGGGGTCAGATGGTGCTGTGTGTGAAATGTCCACCAATATTTATTTAAGTACAACTATATATATTTTAAAGTATAGAATGACGAGACGATCAGGACGTGTGCCTGATGATAACCAACATGCTTGCCCATAACAGCACAGTGACACACAGCTATTGGAGCATGAAGAGTCCAAACCAGTAGGTACATAGTACTGCGCTGCGCTCGACAACCAGAGATATAAAGTGGTTTGTTTCTATGCCCAGTAATTTCACTGGAAATATTGCCCTTGAAAATGGAACACAATGATGTTTATACCTAGATTACTGTTTAGTTAAGTACCTACGTGCCTGCCCATAACCGTACAGTGACACGCAGCTATTGTAACATGAAGATCATCACCTAACACTGCACTGCGCTCATCACCTGGAGATATAAGGTGTTTTATCTCTTAGCCCAGTAATTTCTATAGAAACATTGCCCTTCAAATCAAAACACAGTAATGTTTGCAAACTACTGCTTGGAGGCAGAACAACTGGCAAAGTTGTGGTACCTCCCCCGGCGGGCTCTGCAAAGAGTCCTACCCATACTATAATACCATTACATATAAGCAACCCTCGGAAGAGGTTACATATTTGAGCCCTTTGGGGTTGAGACATTGGGTCCGTGGGGGCCGGGAGCTCACCTCATTTTCAAAAGCCTTTCCGAGCGCTTGGTCGACGCGACGCGTGACCAAAATGCTGGCGTTTATTTGACCCAACGCATAAGCATTGCCATTCAGCGTGGTAATGCCGCCAGCATGCTGGGTACGCTTCCGATTGATAGTGGGCTTGAACATCTTGATTATCTGTAGACCTTCATTGGTCGTAATTTAGTGTAAGTAGTTGTTAGGTATGTAGCGTAGTGTAGTTCTCATTGCATTTTAGTTTTGTTAATAAAGGCTCTGCCCACAGTAAAAAAAAAATAAAAAAATATATAAATATAATTCATATAACAACTCATATAACAAAAATGAAATTATTCCTTAGTTATAATAACAATCATTATATACATGCTTATTGCATAAAGAAAGGTTACTTATTTCTTATTTTGTAGTGCTAGGATTATTTGCCGAGTCCACATCTTTGCCAGTTAATCTACCATCTACCATCAAGCAGTAATCTGCTAATTTTACCGTGTTCCGATTTAAATGCAAAAACTTCCAGAGAAATCACAGGTCTAAGAGGTATAATCTCTAGATGACAAGCGGAGTGCAGTACTATGTAGCGATTTGGACTCTTCAAGTTCAAATAGTCAAAGTCAAGTCATCAGAAGTCCATGTGGATGCAAATGAATTCTGACGGCTTGACTTATTGAAAGATTTTAGGTTCCAGATTATCCTTGGCTCAATGAAATGTTTGTTATATTAGTTGCTAGTAGAGCAGGTGGAAGGTGTAACTTTATTAAGTGTTACAAATTCCTACGCTGTGGGTAACGGCGATATCTATTATTATTGATCCGGCATCGAACCCGGGCGGCATACTGATGCAAGCTACCATTTTAGTGATGGTTCCGTATAGGTGAAAGTGATTGCAATTGACTCCAATTATTATATTAATGAGCGTGATGATAGTTTGAGCAATTGGACAGTAGTACTAGTACTAGATATATGTTTTTTTAATACTAATCTATTTTTAGAGACAGGGCCCTTATTAGGTTTGTGTTTTAGCCACCGAATCATCCAATTAAATTATGTAGGTACCTGTCAGACAATTATAGGTCGTTTTTTTCTTTCCTAAAAAACCGCAGACAAACTACATATTATTCCTCGATGCTAAAAACAGATTACAAGTTAAGCCAATGCACTGTTTTTATGTAATTCCTTGGAAATAAATACTTTGAAAGCTTTCCTTACTGATCTTTATTTAAAAAATCTTAGTAACTACCATTTTTATTTTTCTAAAATGGTTTAATTATGTCTTTGAAGCATAAAAATATCTCTAAATTGGACATACAAATTTCAATACCTCTTCTAATCCATTATTCCGCAACGCCGTACAAAAATTGTGAGATAAGGAGAAGTGATCGAGGGTTGCAACCCCCTATCTTCACCTGCACTCAGTTGACGACACAGACACGACACAGACTCACAGCTTACAAGTGACGCTTTAGTGCTGAATCACATTATTTTATACCCTTCAATTATCCTACATAGGTCTCCTGGTGGTTCATATAAACCCATACATTTTGTTTACGGGCCTGTAGTCTATAGTAGTACCTATTTTCGTCTTAAAAGCGCGTACTCCAACTTTTTTTTTCAATTCAAACAATATGTAAGAAACCAACATTTTTAGGAAAAAAGTTTCTCGTTCCTTGTGTTTTGTGTAGTCTAAAATACCTGACATCAGATTCCATTCACCTTCTGTATTAATTAGATGCGTTCACTTATCTAAAACCGTCATCTGTAAATATTTGCTAAGAACAACCTAGGAATTAAGAGCTTACAATGTACCTACCTGATTACTTGCGTCATCGAATGGTCTACGGGTTCAGTACAATATTTCATAATTCTGGTAATTTTATTGGATGGTACTTTCCTATATCGCATATACCTAAAAAGGCGGCCGGATCTACTCCACTAATATCCACTACACTTACCTACCGAGGATCGGGTTGAGGGGCATATTTATTATGGGAGAGGCCTATGTCCACCAGCAGTGGACGGACACAGGTTGTTGATGATGATGATCTACTCTACTGAAATTGATGAAATGAATTTAACAATTTCTTTTGTTTGGCAAATAAATAGGTTGTAAATTATTTTTTCAGTCACCCCACTTTTAATATTATAATCTTATTTTTTTGGGCTCAATATTCATTTAATTTTAAACCTTCTGGTGTTTTATCATGCAACAATAGCTGCGAAAGATAAGAGTACCTAGCTTAATTTCACCATAAGTGGTGTCAATATTAATTTTAATCGATAAATTTAACAAAATGAAACAATGGCACCTTTGGAGTAATTTCGAACTATCAGTACTTACATTACTCATTGACGTAGAGTCATGTACCTACCTATACGTGGATCGCTTTTTCATTTCATTTGATTGATAATATAAATAGCAGAACAACATATGCACTAAAGTTTACAATGAAATTTACTGCAAACAATCAAATATTAAAAGGAAAAGATAAATGTAGAGCAGGGGGGGGGGGTCATTTTGTCTTATTTGTTTAGGCAACCTTTGTTTTCAGATTTCTCGAACTTTATTACACGAAGTGGACATGCAAAAGCAGAAGACCATTCCTTGTGGTGCTTGTGTATATAAGTGGTCGATTATTACATATATGGACTATGGGAATTTAACAGCGCCATTAAAAAATGTTGTATTTAGTTGTAATCGACCATTTTAGTATCTCGTATTTTTCATGTTGTAAATTTTTCGGTGTCATCCATTCGGATTGTGCGTTGTTAGTTCTAGAAATGTCAATAATAGGTACTCATAAATTTACTGGCACTTCGTATTATAGCAAAGCTAATAGATACGATCACCTTTAAAGACACCCACGCAACTTTCGAATTTACAATATTTAATGGGTAAATTTGTCTTGATGACTAACATAATACCTAATAGTGCATTCATTAATAGGCCGGAGAACGCATAAAGCGCCGCTACGTAACTCATAACAAATTCAACGTCGCGCCTAGGAAGCACTGACGAGCCAAAACTAAGGAGCGAAGCCCACAGTTGGTCGGTGGAGGCCAGCCATTCAATATTTGATATCAACACTACTTAGTTTTATAATCGACGCCACGCAAGCCGGACAGAATAACCTGCAGAAAATTATTCAGTTCAGTGACCTACAATTTTCATTTCCTTATATGTGATAGTGCCCTAAAATGTCCAAACTTACCGTCACCAACTTCAACAAACGAACGGGAAGCCCATTCCAAACAAAACAGAAGGAACCTGAAGAAATAAAAATTGTGCACGAAGAAGTACTCCAAAAATCACATTTTGAAAAACAGAAGGAAAAACAAAGTGAGTTATTGCAGAAAGTAAACAAGAAAACTGCGGAATATCAATCCAATAAACCCAGCTCAGGGGTATTCACAGAAGTAGTGACCCACGGAGCCTTCACGTCGAAAAATGCACCTAAGGACAAGATAGCTAAAGTTGAAAATTCACCGACGACTCCAAAGAATAACGGTTCTAATGGATCCAAAGCCTTTCTTGGGTTTCCATCCTCAGCGAATGACCTCGCCCTGGACGCCAAATCAGACTTGGAGTCAGATCCCAACATTTCTAAAGAAGTGAAAGAAAAGGTTATAGAAAAATTGTTCGGGCTTGTTTCGATGGTGCAGCACGTTTACGAATCTAAAGTGAGGATAATGACTGAATTTGAAAAGTTTAAAGACACTCATATGAAGAACGAAATCAGACGAGAGAAGGAACATTCAGAACAGCTGTACAAATTGAACATGAATTTTCAGAACGAAGTGATTCAGTCTGTTCAGAGACTGAAAAGTGAACTGGATATTTTTAGAAACGTATCTATAAACATCGAAGAAGAATCTTCTCAGTTAAATAATTCCTCGATTGATTTTAACACGTCTGATGCTGTAGAACAATTAGATCCTGTGGAGAATAAAGATGAAGTTATTTCTCAAGATGATGTCAGTGAAAATAAACTCGAGTGCAGCAAGGACGACATTCTTAATATTGATAACCAAGTGACTAATTAGGTGATTTTGAGAATAAACACGGTCTTTTTGGCTGGATGTTTTATTTCCACCCACCTGTACCTACAATATATTGTTAGGTAAAACCATATTTGTAAAACGTAGTATGCGTAATGCATTGCTTCGGTTCACAGATTGTCCAGATGTCCAATATGATGTAGATAACTGAATATTAATTATTAATTTATTTATTAATTACTCTTAGAACATTTTAATTTTATAGTTAGACAAAAGTTCATGAATAGTAGATTAATTATTAAATATAAATGAACCGGTACATAAATAATGTATCCCGAGTAAAAAATTTTGCATAAAATAGGGTGGGATTAAATAAATAAGTCCTCGACCTATTAATGTTAAATTAGTGGTACGGTTCTATAAATAAATAATCGACGACCCAATGCTAAGAAACCTTTGTAAATGTTGCAAATGGTATAATTAAAGCTCTTCTGTTTTTTGGTAATGAGTTTTACTACCTATCTACATTACGAATTGTTTACCAGGTTAAAATCGAATCTGGTTTACTTTTTGCTACTGTCCAAGACCAAAAATGCAAGTTTTCTGATGGATGTCCGACTGTGCGTAAATACGGTCTTGAAGGATAAATGGAAAATATTTAAAAAACTATAGTTAGTTTATTAGATAATCACAACGTTTAGTAACTATACCATAACATCTACAGGCGCCAAAATGACATAATCCTTAGGCAAATATGTAATAAGTATACACTTCTGCTGAGTTGGTCAAGGTTAAATGAAGTAGGCGTATGTGGGAGGGTGTCAGGAATTCGATCAACGACGCTTAACTGTTGTTATCTAGTTATATATTATGTATCGGTATTTAAACTACCTAAGCCCGTATCATGAATTAGCATTGCAATGAATGATTAATTAATTGACATTCAAGATTTCGTGACCACGACTGTGAATCGTATCACCTTATGCTAAAGCATTCGCGGCAATTCGCGCAAGCAGTTATGTTAGCAATATTGATTACTTGCCTCCCAAGTTGATTGGGATACATAAATATGATCCCATGGTAGTTTGTTAAATCTGTATGTGAGTGAATATAAGCTGTCTTACAGTACCCTCTTAAAATTTATAATATTTTCTGCAATTGCGAAGGAAAGGAAGGAAGCGCGAGGCGTAAGTAGTGAAAACCTGCTACACTTGTGAAATAGGGATAGGTAATTCCGGATTCTGAAGTTGTAAGACCTAATATTAGAGGTGAGTAGCTACTCTTATAGACCACAGGCCCGTGAACAAAATTTACGTAGTAAATGAACCACCAGGAGACCTATGTAGAATGATAGAAGGGTATAAAGTAATAAGATTCAGCACTATGCCGTCACTTGTAAGCTGTCCAACTGAGTGCAATTGAAGAGGGGGGGTTGCAATTCTCGATCATTTCTCCCTGTCGCATAATTTTTGTACGGCGTTGCGGAATAATAGATTAAAAGAGATATTGAAACTATAAAAATTATAAATTTAAACTTTTTAATTATTAGTTTTCCGGAAAAATTTACAGAGAACGAGTAATTTACAGAGCAAATTTAGTCATTTGATTAAGTACGGCATTGGTTCCATACAGTTTCAATACCTCTTCTAATCCATTATTTCGCAATGCCGTACAAAAATCATGCGACAAGGAGAAATGGTAGAGGGTTGCAACCCCCCCTCTTCAATCACACTCAGTTGGACAGCTTATAAGTGACGGCATAGTGCTGAATCTTAATACTTTACACTCTTCTATCATCCTACATAGGTCTCCTGGTGGTTCATTTGACCCGTAAATTTTGTTCACGGGCCTGTAGTCTATTAGAAGCCAGGGCTTTCCCAGTAATAAATATTTATATTACTTCGATAGGTACATCACAAAAATTAACAAGACTTCATAGACTACCTGATGGTACTCTATGATTTTAGTTTTTCTTTAAACTGTGCTATCATGCAGTGTAGAAATATTTTGCAAAGATAATAAAGAACAATGAAGTTTTGAAAAACACGTAGGTACCTACCAAGTACCAAGTGTACAATTTTTGTACGTACAATATTTACTACATTGAACCATACTTTATAGTAGGTAGGTAAGATCAAAATTATCTACATTCATCTGAAGGAAAAACTACTCAATGATAAATAAAAAAAGAAAATATTAAGTAAGTAGGTATTTAAGTGTGAGGAGGAGGATGGAGTGTGAGTCATTTTCACGATATTCAATCAATCATGTAGTTTGCCTAAAACTTCCTTAGTAGTTCGTAGTTCACGTTGATTTTCCCATAATATACAGGGTTATTGGTAATCAGCCTGCATCCTTTTAAGGGGATGTTAGGTACATTCAATACGTCAACTTTTGTTCTACAGTTAAAAAAAAAAAAGTTTGTTTTTCTTTTACAAAATAAATAAAAAGTGCATTTGCACGCTCAAAAGTATCGAACTCTTCGTAACAATTCGTAACGAGAGCGCGTACGCTCTTTAACGCGCAAAAAATGATGTACCGAAGTGAATAAACACTAAAAAGTCGCTAAACAGTACAAAAAAGGGCAACAAATACAATTTTTTTTGGGTTATCTATTAAGTTTTAACGAAAGTTGTAGAACAAAAGTTGTTTGTTTAAATATACAGAACATGCCCTTAAACGGATGCAGGCTGATTACCAGTAACCCTGTATAAGTAGCATAAATATGTGCTTATTCATATACAGAGTTCAGACAATAATCTAACTGTAGGCATCTGTTTAATTTTTCAATCCGATCCGTTCAATCGTTCCGACGTGATTGAGCAACAAACATCCAAAATTTCACATTTATGATATTAGTGGGAAAATAGACACGAGAACAACGGGTTTGAATGGGTGCACATTTCTTACACAACTCCATCTAGGCCTAAATTAAACACGTACCTACCTACCTACCTACTGTAGGTACGTAGAAGCTAGATTGCCGGGTAACTGATATACCTAATCCTATTACTATTATATCCTACTTTTTATATTAGCACATGTACTACTTTTTATCACGGGAAAGTAAAGGGAACGGGATTACGCAAGTAAAACCGCGGGGCGCTGCTAGTACTTGTATAAGTTAGTGTAAACAGGGCTTTTTAGTGGAGACAGGCAGTGTTCCCAAAAGCGCACTAGTGCCGGTGGCCGGTGGCACACGGAGTTCTCTTCTCCAATAAATTGTGGATTTTTAACTAGGTATCGAGAATTAGCGTGCCCCAGAAAGAATTGACAAAAAAATCCCTGACCGTAAATATACATACTCAGACACTTATTGAACACACAAACACCCAGACTCAGAAAGAAAATATTTGTATTTATCACAAAAATATTTGCACTAGGTGAGGATCGACCCCACGCCCTAGCAGGCAGTCTTATTACAAAATTAAGCCACTAGGCCACCCTAAACCACACCCTCGTCACTGGCTAAACGGCGCGAACTTAGTACCTACTCGTTCGCGTCCTCCCGGGTGTATTAAAATCACAAGGCCGCCGGCCGTTTCCGTTTGCCTGAGTTGACGTGCGAACGAACGCCGAGTGTGCGCATAAATAATGTCGCGGCGTTATTGTATTGTGAATGGCTGCAATAGCATGAAATTGAAATGTAGTAGTAATTTACCCCATTTTTATTATGTCGCATTAAGTTTAATAAAAAATTTGACGAGATACTTTTTTTAATATTCATATACCTACATAATGATACTAATTTGTTTATTTATTCGACGGTATGAAAACAACTTACAACTACCTACATTGTATAAGGGGGCGTCCATAAATTACGTGAGATGATTTAGGGGGGAGGGGGGTCGAGTCAAATCTCATGTAATCTCACGTTAGGGGGAGGGAGGGTCTCGACAGATATCACGTAATTTTTGTTCTGATTGAAACAAAAAAAGATTATACTGTTTTGTTCCATTCAATCCAAATTGTATGTACATGCTCAAGATTAATCTTGAGCGTCATCGTATTAATACGATTAAGATTATTCACTATTTCGAAGGAGCAGATGATTTTACAGAAAATCATATGGACATGTTGGTGCCAATAGTCTCTCTTGAGACCGCTCATAATTCTCCAGTACCTGGGTAACCGAGCTTTGCTCGGTTTAAATAGTAAATATACTTAGATACGTACAGATAAAAGAAACCAAGAAATAGATTTTCCTAAAAAAAAGAAAACATGAAAAAAATGAGAAGCCGTCTGGATTCGAACCCGGAGCTATTAATTCGTGACCGCTATGACCGCCCGACTTCCCATCTGAGCTATTACGCTGTCGCGTCACGCGGCGAAATTTACCTTCGCAATCTAATGTCTAATGTGACAGTTTTTCATTGTCTAAAAACGCGCATAATATGCGTTTATAAAAAATGAAACCTAGTTAGATTGATTTATCGTCCCCGAAACCCCCTGCATACATGATTTCATTAAAATCGTTCGAGCCGTTTCCGAGATTCAGATTCTATATATATACATATTTATATAGGTACAAGAATTGCTCTTTTATAGGTATAAGATAGGTATTCTTTTCTTTTTATCATAGTAGATTGTCAAATTACTAGTCTAAACTAGTCGTAAATAAAAGCACGAAGCAAATTGTTTTTTTTTTCTTTCTACAATAACAACCCAACGCGTTTACGTAAGAAACCCACATTCTGAAAAATCTCACGTGAGATTGGGGGATGGGGGAGGGGGTTGAACAAAATCTCACGACATCTCACCTACGGGGGAGGGGGGGCCAGAAAATTTAAAAAAACACCTCACGTAATTTATGGACGCCCCCTAACCAAAATAAATTTCAGTATCAATTGACTACCTAATAAAACGTACCTACTTAAAAAAAAAGCTATAGAATTTTTAACCGCATTCAAAGAAGGAGGCGGTTCTGGGCTTAATTTTTATTGGATGTAAGTATGTTTCGCGATAGCTCAGCTAATTGTGAACCATTTTTTAACCCCCGACCAAAAAGCTATGTTTGGTTAATATCGATTCAAAATGCCTCCTCCACAAAATCGCGGACAAAATATTTCTTCACAACCTACCTCTATATGGGTATCAAATGAATGGGCTTGTCTAATGGAGTACTGTAGGGGTAGGACTATTAGCAGAGTCCGCCTGAGGAAGTACCACACCTTTGTCAGTTCTTCTACCGCCAAGCAGTAATGTGCAAACATTACTGTGTTCCGGTTTGAAGGGCAATGTTTCCAGTGAAATTACAGGGCTTAGAGATATAACATCTTAGATCTCTGGGTGACGAGCGCAGTGCAGTGCTAGGTAATGATTTGGACTCTTCATGTTCCAATAGCTGCGTGTCACTGTGCTGTTATGTGACAGGCATGTTTCTTACCATCAGGCACATGTCCTGCTCGTCTCGTCACTCTTTATTTAAGAAAACACAGTAACGTTTGCACATTACTGCTTCGCGGTAGAATAACTGGCAAAGGTGTGGTCCTTCCCCAGGCGGACTCTGCCAAGAGTCCTACCACTACTACCACCATTTCGTACAACCCTAGCACGTTTGGTCAATGACGTAAGCAGACGACAAGTCACACGGTGCGCACGGCATTTACAACTCTGCGTGGGTGTATTTAGGTGTATTTTTGCTTACAAGTAACAGTAGGTAAGTAGTATACGACAGTTTAGGTTATTATTGTGTAGGTATTTGCACTTTTGTATGGAAGTGATGCATCTGTTAAGAAGTAACTATTTTCTGATCTGTGCCTAAACACCTTATACAATATTGTTAGCAAACGACAGACAAGCGTATATTCAAACACTACCACAAGGAGTAGTTACAGAAGTAATGAGGACAACTTTACTTTTTTACTCATGACTTACCAACAGAACATAGCGGTGTGCATTTCAAGAAGTCCTGTCATGGACCAAATAGTGGTTTTATTATAATAATTTTATAAATTAAATGTAAAGCATGGTATTTCGAACGTAAGAGAAATACATTACTATTAAACAGAGTGCTTTGAATAGAATTATTGTCAACAATACACAAGGTACGTACATGTACAAGGCTTCGATAGTGTTTTGATGTGAATTTGACTAGTGCAATGATGTAAAAACAAAAAGATAGTGTGACTCAGGAGTGTATTCGTAACCTAATTACTTACCTTAACATTTATAGGTACTTGAAATATCTTTAACTAATAGCGTTCCAAGTATTGTAGGATTTATTTAATCTCAATTAATGAAATATGTTTATACATTTCCATTTAACTCGGTATCGTTATCATCGTTAGCTACATTAAGGTCATCATCTTTAGATACTTACGAAATTCCTGGAACTGACTCAGATATTCGTCAGTTTAGGGCTACCACACAAAACTTCGATGCGATGCGACGCCGCATCGGAGGAACTTGCGATGGCGAATTGCTCCGATGCGGCGTCGCATCGCATCGCAGTTTTGTGTGGGAGACCTTACTTCGAGGTAAATTGAGAAGTAATTGTATTTGAAGTTTAACGAATTTTAATATCTACTAGTTCGTCATCTCTGACGCGGTTCTTTGATTTATTTGTTATTAGCAGCAGCGTAGGTCCCGAACCTACAGGACCTAGAACCCATAGGTACTACACGTAGGCTTCTTTTTATCGTTAGAAAATATTCATACAATATTTCAGTAGTTTTTGCTTGAAACAGTAACAAACATTTATAACATTAGAAGGATTTTACGTATGATGTTTAAATAATGTTAATCACATTTTTATTAATTTTCAGAATGAAGCAAACAAGGAATTTCAGTGCAGTTAGTTTCGGACTATTTACTATTCTGACGGTGGTAAATTGTAAACTCAATTGCAAGACTACCGGAAACACTGACGTGATTTGCCTTGCAGGAGATGCAGATTATATTTTAGCTAGAGGACTAGTTTCTGACAACAATCGTACAGAAAGAATTACATTGCAAAACTGCCGCATAATCAAAGTCGACTATGAATCCTTTGAACATGATGACAATTTGAAATATATAGATTTATCTATAAACAAAATTGACAAATTAGATCTTGGAGTACTTGATGGAAATGTCTTACTAACATATCTCAACCTTTCTCACAACTTATTGATGTCCTTTCCTCTTGGGATATTTGATCAAAAGCCTAATTTGGAAGTGCTCGATCTTAATTCAAATAAAATTAACGCACTTGAGCTGGGTGTTTTTGACCCTTTAGAAAAACTTGTGCATTTAGATCTTTCAAGTAATGCTCTTGTAGGCAAATCTATCGATCCATATATCTTTGATAAAAGTACCAAAATCAGATTCATAGATTTTTCGAGAAATAACATGTCGGAAGCTCCAGAAAACATTTTACATGCATTTACAGAGCTCAATACATTAAGGGCAGAAAAATGCTCCCTGAGAGAAGTTCCTGCTTTTGCAACTAAAGTAAACCTGAAGACCATGAAGCAACTGATATTGCCAGCTAATGAAATAAGTGAAATTAAGACTGGGGTATTCATAAATCTGGATAATTTGGAAATTTTAAATCTTGCTGAAAATTCCATAGAACAAATTGCTGCAGATGCATTTAAAACTTCGAAAAAGCTAAAAATTATACATTTAAGAAATAACAGATTGAAGATTCTACCCGACAGCCTTTTCTTAAATTTAATTGCAGTCGGAAATGTGGATTTGTCGTATAATTTAATAGAATATGTGCCGATTAACGCTTTCCGTGGCACTTCAATTAAGAATTTAAATCTGTCTCATAACAGATTTTCTTACCTCGAGGCAAATTTTTGCTTGGAGCTGAGAAATTCGGGAGTTAAGTTAAACAAATTTTACTTCAACGACAATCCTTGGCAATGTGCATGTTTGAATGAATTAATTAGTGAAGTGAAAAATTATAATATAAAGTACAATGTTGCCAAATACAACGGAAGAAGTGCGGTCTGTGTTACTACCACATCGTTTGTGTGCAAAAGACAGATGAGTGAAAATGCTTTGTTTATTGAGATGTATGATAGACAAAAAAATTGATACTTAAAAGATATAACATAAAAAAAACATTTAATTTTTAATCAAATTGAAGTCAATCAATTACTATTTTAACTGCAAATCAATAAAAATTCAAAAAACAAATCAAAGATGGCCGTAAAATTGAGTAAATCCAACAAAGTTTTACTCCTCAAGGATCTCAAAATTAATTGTTTTTTGAAAAAAACTGTGTTGTGATTGTTTTCAATTTTATAGAATTAATTTGTGTAATCCGAAAAATATATTATGCAATTATTTAAACTGTTCTTTTAATATTTTCTTCACCCACAAGACAATCTATCAACTCGGAATTTATAAAATACCACCACACGAGTTCCTCAATACAGCTAAAAGGAAAACATCTTACGGATACATGTATAGCAAACGATATCCCGTCGTTTTGACCGCACTTAAACCTGTTAGTAAAGTTGACTTCAAGAATATGTATACTGACTCATAAACATGATTTCTTAAAACATTAGTGTGTTATTATGGAACAAGTAGGTACCTACATGCAACGATCAGACCGGTCCGGTGATATGAGAGACGGACGTTGGTTGACACTCCGTTATTAAATTAATTTTGCAAAAAATAATGTTTTAGATAATTATATAATTGTGGATGGTGATTTTATCGTTGGTGAACTCAAATTTGATAATACATGAGTGGACAAGCGTCAGAAATCGGAAAGGTAAATAATTTGTGAATTTAACAATACCACAGACTGTATGTTTTTATTTGTTTAATTATGTCCAGTGATATAAGTATTACTGATACCCATTTATTACATAATATCCGTACATGTCAATAAATTAACATAAAACAAATATACCAGCATAGAGTCATTGTCAACAATCAAACTGTAAAAATCATTAAGAAAAGACGTCATAACGGTATTAATTAATTGCCGTTTTGTGGCACAGTTATTTGTTTCTGATAGGGGTTTTGCGTCAACAGGAAAACGAAGCGTTAGTGTATCGTAGTGGTCTGCGTTTTTGTGTGTTTTCGACCGATTCTAAGTCGAGGATATGTTTGGTTTTTTATTTAGGTATATTTTTACGCCACCGTATTGTTATGTCAAACTTTTTTTTCTAAACAAATCTGGTAGACCTTATTTCTTGATACTTTTTTACATAACAAGTTAGGTCACCGTCACGCCTGATGTTAAGCGATGATGCGCTCCTCGATGGAAAACGTTAACTATGGAAAAAACCTATCTACTCTAATTACTTACATATATTTTACAAAATTCTGATATCTCCTTGTTTATTCGTTAGATATCTAGTAACATGTGCCCGTAACAATGACACCACCTTGAAATAAACTTTCGTAAATAAAACATTTTTGTGTACTTGCTTTTTGAATCACTAAACAGCTATTTTATGCGCGCATTGACATGTGTCTGACGAGATGTGTGCGTCAAGTATTGTTGTTGTGATCAGGAAAATTTGTAGAATTGGATAGTTATGATGTGTTTAGATATGTTTTCTTTCTTTTCAGGATGCCTTCTTACAAAAACAACGTCTTAGTTATAATTATTCTTCTGGCAACGGCGTACGCTGAACCAACGTGTCGAAATCAAGGACTGAATGAACTGGTATGTTTTCCCGGAGACAATGATTTTGTGCTGCAGAAAGGACTGGTCTCTGACAATAGTCAAACAACAAAAATTACTCTAAAAGGCTGCCGCATCACTGACATTGATCCTGATGCCTTCATTAACGATGGGAGTCTTAGAACTGTTGATTTATCAGACAATAAAATAACGAAGCTAAAACTCGGAGTACTTGATCAAATACAGCAAGTGACACAGTTAGACCTATCACACAACTTACTCACAGCTCTATCGGCAGGGATTTTCAATCAAAATACTAACTTGGAACTACTAAATCTCAAAGGAAATAAGCTTAACCAACTGGATCGAGGTGTTTTTGATCCTTTAATTATTTTAAGACACCTAGATTTATCGAGTAATGCGCTTTTGGGCAGAGACATGGATCCACAGTTATTGATGAAATGCCGGGAAATAAGGTACTTAGATTTTTCGGGTAACGACATGTCTAGTGCCCCAGAAACTTTAGTAGAGGCACTTGTGAACATAGAGTCTCTGAACTTGGAAGGATGTTATTTAACAGAAGTTCCATTGTTTGCCACAACACGTCGCTCAAAGGCTATAAAAAATCTAATGTTGACATCCAATAAAATAAAAAAGATCGACGCTGCCAGTTTTGCAAATTTTGAAAACTTGGAGACATTAAATTTAGCATATAATGTAATTGAAGAGCTAGCTGCCGATGTTTTTACACCTTTGAAAAGTCTAAGAATACTAACTTTAAAAAGTAACAAGTTACGAAGTTTACCCGCCAATATTTTCATTAACATGAAAGTATTGGGCGATGAAGGTAACTTGAGAAATTTGGACTTATCAGGAAATAAAATTGCGCATCTTAACTCCAGTATGATGGAAGAAATGAAGGAATTGACACATTTGGATTTGGCTTATAACATTCTGACTACTCTTCCAGTAGGTACATTCCAACATAACTCAAATCTGGAACTACTCGACGTTAAAGGCAATCGACTGAACCTTCTGGAACCAGGAGTCTTTGATCCGTTACGGAGATTAGGGCATTTAGATTTGTCTAGCAACTCTCTTTTGGGAAGAGACCTAGATCCACAATTGTTAAAAAATTGTCGTGAAATAAGATTCATGGATTTTTCAAGTAACGACATGACTGGTACTCCAGAAAATTTACTTGATCCACTAATTTATATAGACTTTTTGAATTTATATGGAAGCTCGTTGAGGGAAGTACCATCATTTGCGACAAGACCTAGTTCAGTAACTATGAAACGCCTTATGCTAACAGCCAATAAAATAAGTAAGATAGAGAACCCAAAAACCTTTGACAATTTAGAAGATCTAGAGATATTGTATCTAGCAGACAATGTAATAAGAAGTCTTGGTGAGGACATTTTCAAGCCTTTGAATAATTTGAAAATGGTTGATTTAAAAAACAATAAACTGAGAAATCTACCAGATAAGCTCTTCTTTAATGTTAAATCTGTTGAAGATATTGACTTATCGAACAATTTAATTGAGTATGTTCCGGTTAATACATTTAGAGGCACTGCTTTAAGAAATTTAAATCTCTCTCGCAATAGATTTTCTTATCTTGAGGCCAATTTCATTTTAGAATTAAAAAATTCTCGAGTACCTCTGAGAAAATTTTTGTTTGATGATAATCCTTGGCAATGCGCATGTTTGAATGAAATACTATCGGAAGTGAAGAATTACGGTATTGAGTACAATAATGCTAAATATGATGGAGGTAGTTCAGTTTGTGTTACAACAACAACATTTGTATGTAAAAGACAAATGAGTGACAATGATTTGTTTATTGAATTGTATGATAAGAAAAATAAATAAATAAATTCTTCTGCTGGAGTTTCAATTATTTTAACACCGTATTTTACTGAATGAAATGTACAACACAGGTAGGTTCAATTGAACTTTAAAGATCTGTACAAAAGAAAGAATCATAATATTAATTGTTTATTTTAAAAACTGGTTTCCTATTTGGCGATTTATGGATTGTTTAATTGTTTTGTCAGAATTTTAGTTATTTAATATACACAGATAAAAATAACTTAAAACGAAATCATTTTTATATGTACGTATGATGTAATTTACTTTTGTGAATTTGAACCCGATAAGTTGACATCGGCTCTAATAATACCTTTAAGACATTTCTCACACGACACCTAGCCTGAAACTTAGCAAAGCTTGTACTATGCTGCCAAATAGCTTATCCATCATTGCATGTAAAGGGTGGCTGCCTGGCTGCCAGTATACTTATTAAGAAACTATCTGACCCCGAATACGTTGTTTTACTAAAATTTATCAAATAAATTTTTTTTATGAAGGACGGATAAAATATTTTATTATTTAAATACAAATAAAATAAAAAAGTAGGTATGTAACCAGTGGGTGAAAATACCTACTTTATGATTTATTCTCATATCTATCAAGTACACATAAACATAAATTGATCGAACCATTTCGAACGAGTACGATTTATTTAAAGCTAAAAATATTCATGATGCCTCACAATTATTTAGACATATTAATACGTAACACTAAGTAGGTACAAGAACTTGTTATAAATTGTTTATATTTTGAAACCAGGCAACGAGGAATCATGAGTAAAAATAGATTTGTGACAAAGGTTACAAAGTAGGAAAACCAAGCATCTGTGCGTATTGGTAGTCAGACTGGCAAGAAGCCACGAAAGGCAGACGTTAGTTCAGGCCAGAACTACAACTTAAATTATTTGTTTTAACAATTTCGTCTGAAGTTAACTTGTAATAATAAATACTGGAGATAGTGGACTCGTGAATCGTAATTGTGAAACAACTGTGTCACGGGGGAAAAACCTAGACCAAGACAAAGTGATAACATAAATAAATGAGGTAAATAACTTATTTCCTGTTACCACAACAACATAACTGTTTGATTCGGTACTTCCTTACTATATGGATCACATGATCACTACTATACTACTAATTGCCTGGTCAAAGAAAATATCCATTCTTGTTACTTAAGTCAAACTATAAACCTAATAGTAAATTAACTGAATAAAACAAACAAATATGTAGTTGAATTTAGACATTAGTCACTTACATTGCCTGGAATTATTTTACAACTAAATGCAAAATACTCGTATTGATGGACTTTTTACAGAGATACATAACTTGAGTTGTCACACTACCGTGTCTAGATGAATAGCATAAAGAAACTTAAGCTCTGTAACTCTGTATACCAAAACTAAACTAGCACAATTTTAGTTTCTACTCTAAGAGTGATTTCGAAAGACAGTGAGACAGAATAATAAAAATCTCGAACAAATCGTTTTTTTGTTGCTTGTTGTATACAAAACAAAAACCTTGAGTAAAAGGTTGTAGTACGGCTATTGCACCTCAAGCTGCATGCATAAACTATATCATGTCATATCATGGGAGTCTATATCAGCTTCAATCTTGATCTGAAATGAGTAGGTAAATGAAGTTTCACCTTTATGACAATTTCATGATAAGATAAATTTCTTTGGATAATTTAGACAGTTATGGTCTAAGATCCGGCTGCAGAATCTCTACGTTCATCGCGTATTTAATCCAATTCACATTTGAACAAACATTTATGATTAGGAGAATACATTGATAATAGGTTGCCAGTCAATAACTGGCCGCAAGTAATGTTAACTAAACTGATGTTAATTAATTTTCGAAAACAAATTGCGCTCACTTGTTTTTTAAATAAAATATCATCCACATCATAGCAATGTATGTAAAGAATTCGAAAATCGATGGGTGCCGGTGCACAATCGGCCGCAACTACTTAACAGGTAGGTAAACAGGTAATATTTTGGTGTATTTGTACGTTCATAACGTACATTTATGATTTAAAAATCAAATGAAAGCTATTTTTTTTCTGTTTATTATGATATACGGTTGCTTAATTAAATCTGGCCGCAAATAAGGGTTGCTGGCTGTTAAAAAATACAAATCTTAAAGATAGAGTGAAAGAGAGCTAGCGCGTATCGTCACTAGTCAGACGAGAATAACGATTGGCAGCTGTACATGCTTCCTCTCAGGGACAGCGTGAAGTATCTGGGCCTGCGTATCGCATAACAAATTGTTGATATACAGGACCATCTTAAAACCAGTTTGGACATATGTCATCCAGCTGTGGGGTAGTGCCAGCAACTTTAATATTAGAATGTTGCAAAGAAAGCAGAATGCTATACTGCGCACCATATGTAATGTACCATGGTTCATTCGTAACTCCGAAATACATCAATACGCAAATATCACCACAGTGGCGGAAGAAGTACGTGCTATGGGAGAAGACTGTTGCTGCACCTAAATCCACTTGCGACTGCCTCGCTGACATTACCATATACTAAACGTCTCAAAAGAAATGACATGTTGCCAATGGTTTAATGGCAACAATCCATGAGTTATAAATATAGAGTAGTGGTTCTAATGGGGATCACACTAAACCCGCCTTCAGCACCATCAGCTATCAGCTATCAGCAGCAATCTGCTTATAGCACAGCTGATTGCAGATAAACCCGAAAAAAAGGGTTAACGAGGATGAACATTTCTTATAAACGCTTTACGCCAACGACTTACAAAACGCGAGTGAAGCCGCGGGCAAAAGCTAGTGGCAAATATTAAATAAGTTGATTTGGCCAAAATGGTTTATACGACCTTTCTACCCAAAGGTATCGATATATAACGTTATGTATTACGAACTCTAAAACAACGTGATTTTCATGTTAGAATAAAAATGTTGCAGCTGTTGAGAACACTAGGATTCGACGCATGCGCAATACCTTTAAAGCATCGTGCAGCTGGCAATCGCTATCCTCGTCTGACTAGTGATGTTACACGCTAGCTCTCTTTCACTCTATCTTTAAGATTTGTCATTTTTAACAGCCAGCAACCCTTATTTGCGGCCAGATTTAATTAAGCAACCGTATATCATAATAAACAGAAAAACATTAGCTTTCATTTGATATATAAATCATAAATGTACGTTATGAACGTATAAATACACCAAAATATCACCTGTTTACCTACCTGTTAAGTAGTTGCGGCCGACTGTGCACCGGCACCCATCGATTTTCGAATTCTTTACATACATTGCTATGATGTGGATGATATTTTATTTAAAAAACAAGTGAGCGCAATTTGTTTTCGAAAATTAATTAACATCAGTTTAGTTAAAATGACTTGCGGCCACTTATTGACTGGCAACCTATTATCAATGTATTCTCCTAATCATAAATGTTTGTTCAAATGTGAATTGGATTAAATACGCGATGAACGTAGAGATTCTGCAGCCGGATCTCGTACTATTACGTCAATTATGTTTCACCCTAAAGCGGCCTTTTTAAATCCCCAGATCAGAGACACATTATGAATTTCATTACGGATGGTGTTGCTGTTGGACAGAGCCTACTTATCGTAATAAAATTGGCCGTACTAAATGATTTTGTCAAAAATAGCACTTCCAATAGTTATTTGGAACTGAAAATATATCTACTCATATGTTCACTCCATTTACTTGATGTTTAAGGGCCACCCCTGTAAAAAAAATGGACCAATACACCTCCTGAATCATAATCTGCTTGCTTTTCCAAGTTCAAAACCATACACAAATGCGGTCCTCATATTATGCACACTTAACTCCACCCAGCCCCCGTCCTAGTTTAACACTACTTTTATTTGTCTCCTATACAAGATACTAAACAATAGAACTATTTTTTTCCAGAATGATACCTCCCAAACACATCTTCGTTATTATTAGCTTTCTGAGGACAGTTTACGCACAACCAAGTTGTCAAATCTATCAAGAGAAAGAAGTAGTGTGTACTGCTGGCGAAGATGACTACGTATTGCGAAGAGGATTGGTTTCTGACAATAGAAAATTCACGGGAATCACTCTCCGAGACTGTAGAATCACTGAAGTAGAATACGAATCATTCCAACACGACGAAAACTTAAAATACATAGATTTATCAAAAAATAGCATATCAAGACTAAAACTTGGCGTAATGGATGGCAATCCGCAAGTTACTTTCTTAAACCTGTCATACAACATTCTGACCACATTCCCGCTAGGCCTCTTCGATGCAAAACCCAATCTAGAGGTCCTAGATCTTAAAGGAAACAGACTTAATTTACTGGAGCTTGGTGTATTAGACCCGTTTCGTAAATTAGTACATCTTGATTTGTCGAGCAATTCTCTTCTGGCTAAAGAAATGAATTCACAATTGTTTCGGAACTGTCATCAAATAAGATTCATTGATTTTTCGAGAAACGACATGTCTGGCGCTCCTGACAATCTGATTCAACCACTCACAAATATAGACTTCTTGAATTTGGATAGATGTTCATTGAAAGAAGTGCCAATATTTGCCACGAGACCTAGTCTGAAGTCGATGACACATCTTATGCTATCCACCAATCAGATAAGTAGGATTAAACCTACCAATATCTTTTCTGAATTGGACAATTTACAAATATTGAACTTAGCAGACAATACATTAGAAGAAATTACTGAAGACCCATTTAAATCTATGAAGAAATTGAAAATGGTAGTATTAAGAAACAATAGATTGAAAATCGTACCAGATAATCTTTTTCTAAATCTCAAAGCGATAGACTTTTTAGATTTATCATACAATTTTCTAGAATATGTTCCGATAAATGCGTTTAAAGGTACTTCTTTGAAGCACTTAGATCTTTCTCACAACAGATTTTCGTTTCTACCAGCCAATTTCTGCAAGGATCTAAAAAATTCAGGAGCCATGTTAAAAAAAATCTATTTTAATGACAATCCTTGGCAATGTGCATGTTTAAATGAAATGTTACAAGAATTAAAGACGTATGACATTGAATACAATAGTGTAAGATATAACGGGGCTTACGCAGTCTGTGTAACAACTAGTAAATTTACTTGTAAAAGGCAAATGACCGAAAACGTCATATTTAAGGCTATGTATGAGAATACTATAGGAAGCCTGCTCTAGAGTGAAGTATCAATTATTAAATTATGTTTATGCTTTAAGAGTCATGTAGTTCAAGCATTTGACTGCCATAGTGCCTTAGTTGATACGTTGGTAGTAAGTCAACCTGCGGAATCGTAGGTCATGAATTAGATTCAATATACAATATAAGAAATGTGCACTACATTTTGTTTTATTTTGTTTGTGGAAAGTCTTTTGTTGGTGGGAAGTGTGGAAAGTTTTTTGTAGTGGTAGGACTCTTAGCAAAGTTCGCCTGGGGAAGCATACCTTTGCATTACTGTGCATGTGCAAACATTACTGTGTTCCAGTTTGAAGGGCAATGTTTCGAGAGAAATTACAGGGCTTAGAGATATAACATCTCAGATCTCTGGGTGACGAGCACAGCGCAGTGCTAGGTAATGATTTGGACTCTTCATGTTCCAATAGCTGCGTGTCACTGTGCTGTTATGTGGCAGGCATGTTGCTTAGCATCAGGCAAATGTCCTGCTCGTTTTGTCACTCTTTATTAAAAAAAGTCTAAGTCCTGTTCTGTGATAGTTGCTACAATAGATGATTTTCGTAATACAGTAACTTTACCCTTATTTTACGTGGTGGAATTGCATTTACCAATACACATACCCCTTTGGCTTTGCTTTGCGCCAGCGCCGTACGGGTCTAGAACAAACTATTGTCTGCAAGGAAGAAAATATTTGTATCTAAATATGCCTACTAGACCAGGCAAAACAAGACGACAATCTAGTTTGAAATTTTGTGACTTACTGATGTTTTGAATAGGTACATGAAGTCATCGATATAAACGAATAGTTGTACCCTGAGCACTTTGAAATTGGTAATAAACTGCGTCTCTATCGTAAGTGGCTTACAAACAACTAATCTAATTGACCCCTAGAATCTTACAAACAACTAATCTAATTGACCCCTAGAATCGCTAGCGGCGAGATATGCTGTGGTTCTACTTATTTTGGTTGTTGACAACGAATAGGGATAGGTGAAATCATCCGGCGTCGACCGCTTGTCGCAACCGACTAGAACGGAAAGAGTGAGCTCACTCTTCCCAACGATGACATGATTCCGTGCACCCTGAAGTTTGGGAGGGCACATCTTTGTATCGAGATCGTTGTACGAAGAATCTTCATCTAACGGCGTCGACTCGGAAGCATAGCCCAGGCGAACGGCCCCACCTCGGGTCCTAAGTCCTAAGCGCCACGGGCGTTCTTCTAGAAAGGCTTAGGACTGTTACTTCACCAGATAGGAACCTCAGCCATCTAACGTTCCCAAGCCTTTCCACTTCGACCCCAGACTTTCTAATCGCACTGCTCAAAGAGCAAAGAACGCGCATATAAGCCCACACCACGGCTGAGATCCGCAAGCAAATCCCACTGGGGGTTGAGAAGACATATGACTGACGGATAGACTGATCCTCTGCGAGGCTCGGAAACCGTGGTGCACCCGTGCCCCACACCCTATACCACTTGATTCATGGTGATCACAGACTTGATTGCACCCCTTTGAAGTTTTTTTTTTGCCATAAAAGGACCATATCACCGAAATGTTCCAAACATTTGATCATCAGTCACGCGAGCTAAAAACCAATACAATTGTTGAGCAGTCAAAATGGTTGAGCAGTCAAATACGTCCAGAAGTTAAACTTGCAACGTCAAATTTCCGTTTGAGAAAGTTAAAAATACAGAAATGGGCTTTTTGTAATACGGCAGTAAATCTCCAGTCCAGTATGTCTAATGAATGGCCGTTCGTATTTTGAGAAAAAATAAGAATAAAGTACAAATAAGACGGTTACACACACCGAACGAGTTTTTTTGCAAGTTATTCTAATCGCTTTACAAATTAAATGGCACACACCTATAAGTTTAGAACACGGCAAAATGAAGTATTAATTTTACCGTACCTAACAGTACCCAATAGGGATACTTTTTTTAAATGAAGAGTGACGAGACGAGCAGGACATGTGCCTGATGGTAAGCAACATGCCTGCCACATATCAGCATAGTGATACGCAGCTAATGGAACATGAAGAGTCCAAATCATTACCTAGCACTGCACTCCACTCGTCACCGGAGATCTAAGTTATTATAGGTATCTCTAAGCCCTGTAATTTATCTGGAAACACTGCCCTTCAAACCGGAACACAGTAAGCGGACTGCCAAGAGTCCTACCACTACCATATACTTCAACTAATACACAAAATAGGTAAATACGAGTGTTTTTTTTATATATATAGGAATACTAGCGGCCCGCTCCGGCTTCGCTCGAATAATAACCTAGATATCGACTGCAGCGCCATCTGCCGGGCTGATTTGTGAATCTAAACCTTCCAGGGCCCTAACCAAACGTATACAAAAAAAATCATTCGAATCGGTCCAGCCGTTTAGGAGGAGTTCAATAACAACGAAAAGTGGCATTGATTTTTAGGGTTCCGTAAAACGTAAAAACGGAACCCTTATAGATTCGTCATGTCTGTCTGTCTGTCTGTCTGTCTGTCTGTCTGTCTGTCTGTCTGTCTGTCTGTCCGTCCGTATGTCACAGCCACTTTTTGCCGAAACTATGAGAACTACACTGTTGAAACTTGGTAAGTAGATGTATTCTGTGAACCGCATTAAGATTTTTACAAAAGTTTTTTAAAAAAACAAAAATTAGGGGTGCCCCCCATACTGAGAACTGAAGCTCAAAAATTTTTTTTTCATCAAACCTACACTTGTGGGGTGTCTATCGATAGGTCTTAAAAAATGATGTTGAGGTTTCTAATATAATTTTTGTCTACACTGAATAACTTGCGCGAGAGACGCTTCCAAAGTGGTAAAATGTGTGTCCCCCCCCCTCTAACTTCTAAAGTAAGAGAATGAAAAAACTAAAAAAAATATATGATGTACATTACCATGAAAACTACCAACGAAAATTAGTTTGAACTCGATCTGATGAGTAGTTTTTTTTTAGTACGTCATAAATACACTATTATTAAAACTTCGATCAAAGTTACAACGAACTACAAGAACTATGTGTACTATGTATATTATGTTACTTGCTGGAACGGAACCCTTCATGGGCGAGTCCAACTCGCACTTGGCTACTTTATTATATATATAGATAGGTGACAGGACGAGTAAGACATGCGTTTGATGGTAAGCAACGCGCCTGCTCATTACATATGCCGCGTAACAATTAGAACATGAGTCTAAATCACTGTCTAGTGTCTAGCACTGCGCTGCGCTTGTCGCTCAGACGCTCAGAGATAATTATAGGATAAATCGCATTACCGTGTACTTGCTCTGGAAACATTACGCTTTAAACCGGAACACAGTGCTACTTCTTTGCGGTAGAATAACTGGCAAAGGTGAGTTACTTCTTCAGGTGGACTCTGCGAAGAGTTCTTTCTACGACCACAAAACACTATGTAAGTACCTACCTTACATTACACATAAATATTCAGATGAGGGTAAGTATCAATATGTATATAAATATTAATATGTACGTGTGTGTGTGTACATTATCCATAAACCGATGAATGTTTAGATATAATCATCATCATCATCATCATCAACCTATCTTAGTCCACTGCTGGACCTCTCACATGGCTCGCCTTTCAGCCCTATCCTCATCTTTACGTCTCCGTCCAGCCTGCTGTCTTCCGTATATCGTCATTCCATCTAGTCGCAGGGTGTCATACACTACGTTTGGCGTTTCGTGACTTCATTCGAGATAATAAAGCCGCTCAATAAGTTATAATGTAGAAATATTACATACAAATTAATTGTGGAGAATATTGTATGTATCATAATCTTTAGAGGCAATAAGGAAAACCCGTTTGCAAAAATACCAGTACGTAAATATTCATTGATGTTTGTGAGACCATCGCAAGCGCATGTGGACCGGACCGGCTTCACAACAAAAAAAAAGTGGTATCTGTTCAAGATATGAGCCTGTGAAGTAAAGTGCTGGATATATAAGTACGTAAATTGTGAAGTGTTTATTGATGGAATTATGTTTCGATTACATGATATTGATGCTGTCTGATCACGGATCCCGTCTTAAGGTAATTAACTGCCATACCTATTCCTTTTCCATAAGGTGCTTCCCCCAGCAAAACGAGTTTTTTGTCCAGTTTTAAAAGCTATCTACTCATTAGCCAAAACAAATATCAACTGGTAAAAAATACATTAAATTTCTACAACTTTTTGGCTTCAAAATAGTAGTTTTATTTTGTTGTTAATGAACTTATTGTTTAAATAATCGCCTCACAACGAAGCCATGAAAAAATTAAATAATTGTAGTTATCATGCATCTCCTCGAAAATCGTCCATTATTTTGATTTTGTACTTACACCAACGGATAGACAATTCTATTACGAACATTTTAGTAGTTTTATTTTTTTCGAAAGACCAAAATCTGATTTTATAAAGAGTTTATTCTAAAATTTGAGCGTAAAACAGCGACAAACCCTACTGTTTCTTACTCTTGCTCTTTCTTGCGTAGTGCGATAAGGTAAGGTCATTTGCTCAGGGTACGCCCTTAAGACTTAAAATGCCGTATTCAATTTACTTAGAGCTAATGCGAGTCAAAAAGCTGTAAAATTTATGAGTCAAATCAAACGAGTGTAATTTTCGATGTTTGTGGCGTGAATTTAATTCAAATCGCAAACATTCCGTAAGAAAAATGTTGGAATGCGATGATAAAAATATGTTATAAATATGTTTTATTGCATTTACAACTATATAAGTACCAGTATTCTATCAGCTATCTTGCTTTCATAGTAGGTATAAGTTTTGCTTAGTTTGGGGTCAGACGGTGTTGTGTGTAAAATGTCCACCAATGTTATTAATTTATTGTATGTCACCAGTTGTTTACAATACTTATGTTGTTGATTACGGTATATTTACCGTGATGGATAGAGCTCCGAATATTTTGACGCAGTTTCATGCACTATTTACACGGGCAAACTGTCAAAAGCCGGGAATTCACGACATAGACTACAGGCCCGCGAACAAAATGTACGTGATAAATGAACCACCAGGAGACCTATGTAGGATGATAGAAGGGTATAAAGTAATAAGATTCAGCACTATGCCGTCACTTGTAAGCTGTCCAACTGAGTACAGTCGAAGAGGGGGGTTGCAACCCTCGATCATTTCATTCTCCTTGTCGCATGATTTTTGTACGGCAATTATTATATTTTGTAAATTATTTTTAATCGTTAAAAAATGTTGGGTCCCGCCTGCCACCAAACATAATGCAATTTATTTAACTTAGACTTTTAGCTTATAATTTAGTCATGTTTTAGTACATACTTTATTTTGTCAATCTTGTTTTGGTCTTTGTAGTGTTTCTTTTATATGTTGTTGTTTTTAGTCGGGTTTTATTATTTTTTCAATTATTTATTTTATTAGATTTGACCCTTAAGTTTAAGTAAGGGGCATGTGTGGGTCACACGTTGTTGCTGTGACCTGTCGCCATTTCATCCATGCAGCGTTAATCCTGTTCTCCTTCTCCCTGCAGTAGTTTTATGAATAAAAGGGTAACAACCGCCAATACAGACAAACTTTCGCGTTTACAATATTAGTAGAATTACCAGGGCCAATACCTTTTAATTAATAATGCTCGTAATTACGATACCTACACGCAAACAATAAGTGTTTTCAGAGAGGCAAAAGCCACAGAAAGTTACCTACGTAATGGATTTATGACACGGGGTGACGAGAAGAGCAAGACTGTCACTGAATGATAAGCTACGTGCATTATCAGAGTATGTTGTGTATTTGTCATAGGAATATTTCTTAGACCGGTTTATGCAAAAAGCAAAAAGTCTATGGATTTCGCAAAAATACGGATAATTAGATATAATAGCTACGATTTCTCAATATTTCTGATATCAATTAAGGTTTTTTATAACATTGAATTATATTAACTCTTTTAGATTTTGGATATCCGTGTTTTCGTAAAATAATTTAAGTTACTAGTTTTTGTGAAAATTCGATTTATCAAGTCATCCTACGAGAAAAGCACCCATGTAACATCATGGTGTCACGAATAATAATAAAAAAACTAAGTATACTGCGGTCATCATATAGAATCTTCTACATAATTATATTCTATATAGTTTTCACGCTTATTCCAATATTTCTGGCTAGCAGTGCCTGGGGGTTTTACCCGTTTAGTTCCCGTCCCCAATATGAAAAGTAGCCTATGTGCTATATTTATAAGTATGTTTTTTTGTACTTCTTATTAACGCACCCCATTTTCTGACTTGTCCACATGTAGTTTTCCATCCTAAGGTTGCCTGGAAGAGATCGCTTTCAGCGATAAGGCCGCCCATTGTCGCACTAATTTACTGTTTTGTTTATTTTTGCTATGTATTTTTTTTATTGGTGTGTCAATAAAGAGTATATATCTATCTATTCCAGACTTTAAACTATCTATGGTCCGAATTTCAACCCGATTCGTTTACCACCACAATGTGATTCACCAACATCCAAAATTTCACATTTACAACATCTGTAGGATACGGAGTAATTTGCTCCATGATCAATCATCGATATAAACCATTTGATGTGCCCTCCCAAACTTCAGGCCCACGCATATTTTGAGCAACAAACATCCAAATATAATACATATTAGAAATTACCAATCATGGTGTCTTCATATCTAAAATAAGATAGATAGATAGATAAACTCTTTATTGCAATAAAATTAAAAACTTAAACAAAAACAGAAAACATAACCTAAAAATTTAGAAACAATTGGCGACCTTATCGCTAAAATCGATCTCTTCCAGGCAACCGTGGTATGGAAAGGGATTAAAAACAATAAAGGAAGGCGGGAGTTCACAAACAAAGAGTACACTTTGTGTAATACCAATTAATGCTATTCGTTGACAACCATAATGATAAACATACATTCTAATAATGATACATTATAATACATAAATAACATTAAATGATATACTAATACATACACAATACCAATGAATAAAAGAGTAACAAGAGTATTTTCATTGAAAAGCAGCAGTGACTCAGAGAGCGACTTCAGCTCCTTGACTTGGTCAAATAAAGGCTTTTCACATGTTCTTTGAATACAGCAAAAGGTGAAACAATCTTTTAGGTAGCGGGGGGCAGCGGGGTTGAAAAGCACACTGTAGAGCAACGAAAGCACATGAGCATTCCGTCGAAGGCGAATGGGGAGCCACTTGAGCTGTGTACGAAATTGAGACACATGATCATACTTGCGCAAGCCAAATACAAATCTAATACAGTAATTTTGGAGACGCTCAAGTTTATCTAGCTGGCTTTCCGTGAGGTCAAGATAGCAGGAGTCAGCGTAGTCAAGGATAGGGAGAAGAAGGGATTGAGCAAGAGCAACCTTAGTAGCAGTAGATAAAAAGTTACGCACTCGCCTTAGAGACCCACCAGACGCAAACATTTTACAGTTGATCGACTCCAAGTGAGGTTCCCGACTCAAAGTACTATCAAAAATTACACCAAGATTCTTGACCGATTCACTGTAAGGGATTGTGGTCCCGTCAAAGACGACCGCAGGAATTGTAGTCCAGTCAATCCTGGAGATCAAATACGAGCTTCCGATTATTATGATTTGAGTTTTTTTAGGATTAGCGTTCATACCAAAAGAATTACTCCAATGGACAATTTCGTGGAGGTCAGCATTGACTGTGGTTATAGCTACGTCTAGTTCAGAAAGTTGAGCTTGAGAATAAATTTGGAGATCATCTGCATAAAGGTGGTAGGAAGAATTGTAGTAGGTGGTAGGTAGAAAGAATAAGTAGGTTCATTCTAAACCTACCCGTCTAGTACGGTCGGGGAAGACATAAAATTAGCCTGAAATAGAAAAAGTTCCGGGGAGCGATTTCTTTTTTTAAACATCGAAGAGGGTGGTTGGAAGTATAAATCTCGATTTTACTTCATTTTTGTCATTTTTGCTCTAAAGTTGAAAATTAACGAGTTATTTCACAAAAACTTTAAAACAAGATGGCGGTGAACCCTCTACCGGGATTAGTTAGAAAATCGAGATTTATACTTCCAACAACCTTCCCCGACGTTTTAACAAAAAAAAACGCTCCCCGGAATTGTTTCTATTTCAATGTCTGCCTCGACTGAGCTAGTCCTACGTGTTATGGACAGAGCTGAACGTCTACTCTGTTTCTACGAAAAACGTAATTACGAAATAAACTTGCGACTTTCCTACTCCGGTTCTACTTCGTTCCGTCGTTTCGTCTGCAAGTAGTCAAGCCCCAAGAGGCCAAATTTGGGCAAAACCGGTTTTGGGACTTTAAAACCTTATTTTTTCATGATAAACATACTCGATTATTAGTTTATTTTGATGCCTAAGAGATAGGTGATAATATTTATCAGTACATTGTCGTTTACAGACACACAAATTTTGGTTTCATTTTTTAGTAATGATTTTTTGTGTGACGTCACGACGCCGACAGAGAATGCTTTGAACATTGAAACGTCAAACAATGTTCGATGGGACGAAACGAAATAGAACCGAGAGTAGGAAAGTCGCGAGTTTATCTCTTAATTACGTGTTTCGTAGAAAGAGAGTAGACGTCCTGACACTGATTGTGAAAACGGTCCTTAAGTTCAAAATCGCTCAGCGAGGTAAGGAAATGCTTGGGGTTTCTGTGGGGGATGACATCCGCAAATCGTTAGAACTAACGCCGTAGACTGGCTTTGTGGCTTAGTGGTTTGTCGCTCTGCCTGCGAAGCCGAGGGTCGTGGGTTCGATTCCCACCCATTGCAAAAATTTGTGTGATGAATTCAAATGTTTGCACTGTGTCTGGGTGTTTCTATGTATAATAAGTATGCATTTAAAACTATATACGTATTATATCAGCTATCTGGCCACCATCGTACAAGCTTTGCTTAGTTTGGGGTCAGATGGTGTTGTGTGTGAATTGTCCACCAATATTTATTTATTTATTTATAGCTCAGTTCATTAGTAAACTGAAGTGGCAGTGCGCCGGTGATAGGATAACTATTGGGTTAGTGGAGTGGGGACCGAGAATCAGTTAACGTAGTGTAGATGTGCGGTAGCTTTGGAGGTTGGAAGTATAAGACCGATGATGAGGTTGAGTGGCGTTTTATGGGAGAGCTCTATGTCCAGCAGCGGACGAATACAGGCGGATAATTTTCATTTAAAGCATAGAGTGGTGGAACAAGCAGGACATGTGCCTGATGGTAAGCAACACGAAATTTCTCTGGAAACCTTGCCTTTTAAATCAGAACACAGTACATGTGTACACATGATGATGTACAACTGATGTGTACACATTACTGCTTGGCGGTAGAATAACTGGCAAAGCTGTGGTATAATATCCGTATCCACCCAGGTGGACTTCTACGAATACAAAACGATGAAGATGAAACCTAGTTATGCCTGAATTAATTTAGTTGCAATCAAGATTGCATTGCATTGCAGAGATTCAAATGCAGATTCCATTGATATTTTTGATCGCAAACTATCTAAATTTAAGGCAGATATCAGAAAAATTGTATTTAAATCTCATCCACCTATAAATTATACACGGAACTCTCTTTGGCTATAGCTTGTTATTATTCTTGTGATTTGCTTGTTTCTAATTATCTATATCTTCTTTTTAATCAACTTTTTTTTATTGTTAAACTCGTAACTACTAGTACATATAATCATGCTGTATACGTATCCATTAGGAATACTGTCTAGATCTAAACTTAAGTTCTAATCTAACCATTACTTTATCGGCTGTATTCTGTTGTACGTATTAAATAAATTAAATTAAATTAAAGATTTAATGATAGATTTAAGATATACATGTTAATCACGTTGTTAGTGGTCCATACCCCTTTAAAAATAAATAAATTCATAATTCCTAGTATTTTTGTCATTTCGGTAATAAAAAATTGCATAAACAGCCCACTAAATGTTCTCACTGCTGGGACGCGGGGCCTTCTCTCGCAAGGAGAGAGTCAAGGCCATAATCCACCAGAATAGCTCAATGTGGGTTTGGTGGATGACACATGACTTCGAAAGATTATAGGTACATGTCGGTTTCCTCACGATGTTTTCCTTCACCATATTAAGTGAGCGGCATTTTGCACATGACTTCGAAAAGACAGTGGTGCGCGTGGTTTTGAACCCGGGGTCTCCGGATCGGCAGTCGATCAATATGGATACTAGAATAACACGGTCTACTTTTCGTCTTAGGATAATACCGGGAACAGAAACAAAGCGGTACAACCACGGAATGCTGCTAGCTAATGATTAGGATAACGTAGTGGTACAAGAGAGAAAACAGATTAATTAGTTAGACAGAATAATTTTGACAGGATGCGACACATACATACATGTAGAATACACACACACACATTATAAAAGTACATAGGTATCCCGTATAAATATGGGTTGTAGTAGTGAGGCACTGAGCCGGGAGGAGGCGACTTAGAAAATAAAAGAGCCCGAGAATTAGGATGAAAATGCCTACCTACCTACTACCTACTCCCCCTATTTCCTTTTCTACTGCAAGATTCACGTAAAAATATAAAACAAATGACAAAGGACACGGACCCCCGAGGTGCCCCGAGTCTATGGCGTTGCTAAATTCAAATAAAATAAAATAAAGTATGGCTCGTATTTAAATTCAAATGTATGTACCTATATATTTAACGTTAAGACTTTCTCTGTGTTTAATTACCAAGACGCCAGTTATTGTTTTAAATTCAGTTAAAAGAATTGCTTTGGAATCACCTGTATAGGTAAGTATTTAATTATCACTGTTTTTTTTTTATAAATTGCGACACCGTGAACAAAATACTGTTTACAAACGCAGATCAGACTCTTGGTTTAATGTACGCTTTACTCCAATCTTGTGTTTACATAAAGCCGTTAGCATTATCTTATCATTGCTTGTAACCTCTCAGCCTCTCAGCCTCTCACACCAATAAAATATTTTTTAATTTGTACAAAGCACTGTTTCTTTCATTTACCTTCTATGTATGTAAAACCATTACATAAGTAATGGTTTGAATATAGAACAGAAATCTTTTTAAGTGCTCACCTAAAGTTCGGGTGTTTCTGTGTATAATAAGTTAATAAGTATGTAAGTATGTATTTAAAACTATATGAGTATTATTTCAGCCATTTGGCTGCCATATTACAAGTTTTGCTTAGTTTGGGGTCAGATGGTGTTGTGTGTGATTTGTCCACCAATATTTATTTTATTATTTATTTAAAGTTTTTTTTCAATAAAATCACGTAGGTACGTTATACTACACGTATATAGGTACGCCCCAGATTTGTTTTATATCAATTTGCCTATACTTAAATTTGAAAATTTGACTTTGTCTCGAGTAAGCTAAAAGCCTCCAAGCATTTACCTACCTAAGGTAAATGCTTAGAATACTACGGTATCTATAATAATAATAATAATCAATGATACCAATAGAAACAAAATATTTTCCTCAATTTAATAAATGATTCCTAGCGGATTCAAGTTTGAACTTGCTTTTAAACGCCTACTGAACATCTACCTAACGATTTAAAGTATTTATGCCACATAACAGTGTCTGAGGCAGGTAATGTAGAACAAGAAGAGTTAGAACACTTAGTTCATGACCCGGATCAATGATTTATGTATTGTTATCCAGCAATTTATTAAGAAGCTTCAAACGGTTATCAGAATAGTAATCTTTGTCTGCTTTTTGAATGTACGAAAATAAAACTAGAAAGTTTAAATCCAAATATTTACCTACTGTTTACATTCCCTTAAGAACAAATGTGATTGATTTCTTAGGATTGATATAAGTACTGAACATTAAAATTTCGCCATATTTCAGACAAGGAAAATGTAATAATCTAACTAACTACGCAAAAAGAATTAAAATATTAATAGTCATGATGAATTGACTGCGAATATTATAAAAAATAATAAAAAAAAGTACAAAACATGACAGAAGTATGTAACCTTATAAATAAACACTAAAAATGTTTTTTCACTATTTTCAGGATGGTTTACTCAAGACGCTTTGGAATAGCAGCTGCAGTCTTCATATTCTTGATAAAAGGTTGTATTAACTTGGAATGCCAATTATTCCACAACAATGAAGTGGTCTGCACGGCAGGCGATGATGACTACATTCTACGTAAAGGGGTAGTCTCTGGAGTAACTCAAGCCACTAAAATAATACTCAAGAATTGTCGTATTACTGAGTTAGAAGCTAAATCATTTGAAGATGCTTTTTACCTACAATACATAGATCTATCAGAAAATAAAATAAGCAGCCTACAACCAGGTGACTTAGACGGCAACGTTTATATGGTACATCTAAACCTGTCTTACAACCAGTTAACTACCTTACCAACGGGGCTCTTCAATCAGAAACCTAATTTAGAAGTCTTAGATCTTAGAGGCAACAGAATCAACACTTTACCACCAGATGTGTTTGTTGGTTTGCGTAAACTGAACAATTTAGATCTATCGTACAATGACTTCGTGGGCAAAGATATCAGCCCGTACATATTCAATAAGAATAGAAAAATTACTTACTTAGACTTCTCAAGAAATGATATGTCAAACTCTCCTAATCATTTGCTGAATGGTTTACAAGAATTAGATTTTCTAAATATGGATAGATGTTCACTCCAAGATATTCCCCAAATGGCAACAAGACCTAATTTGAGAACAATGAAACGTTTGATTCTGTCAACAAATCAAATTACTAAAATTGATCAACCGAGGACATTTATGGATTTAATTAATCTGGAGATTTTGGATCTATCTGCGAATTTGATAGAAAATGTAGCAGCTAACGTGTTTATCTATTTGAAAAATATAAGGATTGTTATTTTGAGAAACAACAAACTAAAAGTATTGCCAGATGGATTATTCCGAAATTTAGCAAAACTGGAGATAGCAGATTTATCGCAAAACATGTTAGAATATATTCCTCTAAATGCATTCCGAGGTACTGCAATACAAGATTTAAATTTGTCTCAGAATAGATTTTCATATCTAGATGTATATTTTTGTTCCCAACTAGTAAACGCCGGTATAAGAATTAGCAAACTGCACATTGATGATAATCCTTGGCAGTGTGCGTGTCTGAATGAAGTTTTGAAAGAAATGAAAAACTTTGGGATTCAGTACGATGGTAGTAAATACGATGGTCGACATCCTGTTTGTGTAACAACTAATAAATTTACATGTAGTAGAGAATTAGCCAATAACGAAATATTTGTCGAAATGTATGATAATACTATTGCAGGCGCATCAAATCAATAAAATCAATTGAAAATGCTAAAGAAAAAAAATCGTTTATTTCACGGAATTAAAGGAAAAACGACCGGCAAAATTTCACACACAATTTACAAATTAAATACGTGCAGCAAAAACTTTGAATGTAGAGTACAAAATTTCGCTCAGTTTTAATAGAGAAGGAGAACAAAATGCCAATATTTTGTTAAGTTAAGCATAAAAAATATATAAATTCAATAAAAAAACATTACACACACTACCATGTATTTACACAAGCTTTTATACTCTACTAGCGGCCCGCGCCGGCTTCGCTCGAATAATAACCTAGATATCAACTGCAGCGCCATCTGCCGGGCTGATTTGTGAATCTAAACCTTCCAGGGCCCTACCCAAACGTATACAAAAAAAATCATTCAAATCGGTCCAGCCGTTTAGGAGGAGTTCATTAACAACGAAAAGTGGCATTCATTTTTATATATACAGATAGATAGATTGTTTGTTGTTGAAGTCTGTGTTAAAATTAAGAATATGTAAATGTTGTTTTATGGTCGACTTTCGACCACTGGTAGAATTTAAACAAATTTAAAACGTTTATAGGTTCACACTTCTCGCCTGATGTTAAGCGACGATGCGATGGTTTTTGATGCGGTCTAAGATACTGGAGCGTGCTTACCTAGAAAAAACTGATTCACTTTCGATTTGAAGACAAGATTGCAACCACCTGGAAAAACACAATCAGGCAAACGCATTCTTCAAACAAGACGTTCTTAACACAAAAGTAGAGTCAAACCTCTTCGTTCGAGTCTAGGGAAAGTTAAAGTAAATTTATTACAGAGCCATCTGACGAAGTTTCGTTGAACTATTTCAAATTGTTCCATTCACCGGAGCTGCCTGAACACACACATGTATTCACACATACCTGCACACATTAAAAGTCGTAGACCAAACCGTGAGGATACGTGTTAATGTATTCTCAACGACATAGATGTCGTTAACATTTGTGAATTGGAAATCTTTTACTACAGGTACTAAAATAATATATGTAAGATAATATAATAATAAATAAAAAGTTGTATTAGAATGTGACCTGGGAACAAAGAGAGAACGTGAAAATATGGAGCCTAGGCCTTCAAAGAATTGGAAAACAATAGTGTCGAAGGTTAATGGGACCAAATTGCATAACTTGTGCAGATGATATCTCAAAGAGCATCCTATAACATACGAATAACATTTGTACCTACCTTTTGGTCCCCAAAGTTGGGACTCAAAGTCTTCTGTCACTAGAAAAGAGTCAAGGTTACAATCGGTATATCCCAAATTCATATTTACTTACGTTAGATGTACCTAGGTATTCAAGATTTTCTTCATAGCATACCTAGCTTAAGCAGCCCAATGTTCCCACAGCTGGGACTCGGGGCCTTGTCTCGCAAGGAGAGAGTCAAGGCCATAATCCACAACGCTGGCCCAGTGCGGGTTGGTGGATTACATATGACTTCGAAAGATTCTCGGTACATGTCGGTTTCTTCACGATGTTTTCCTTCATCGTCTTCAAGTTAGCGGCACTACGCACATGACTTCGAAAAGACAGTGGTGTGCGTGGGATTTGAATCCGGGGGCTCCGGATCGGCAGTCACCGTTCTCCCGACTAGACCAGCCGTAACTTTAGCTTTTCTTAAAATGTGTCATTTACCTCACTATGTTATCCTTTATCGAGAGCAAGTTCAAAATTGCTCGAAATTGCGCATTTCTTTAGATTCAAGTCCACTTACTACTTATCCACGAAACTTAGCCACCATTACAATTTACCAATCAATGCCTACCACAAATTTTTCATGACTAATAAACGTATTAGGAGTTATATTTCAACCAAGAGTCACATCACATTGGCAGCTGCCTCACAACTTTCCCGACCACAATTTATATCTAATTAATACCATCTCAGAACAGTTTTAGACAATTTCATAACAGCAACGCGGCCGCACAAGAGGCAAAAACTATTCGAACACGTGCAAGAAATTTATAAAACCAACATCTGCGAAATCGAGGTTTTTTACGAGAAATTTTGAGGTAAAAAACCGAAGGCTCGAAGGTTTTTTGGCGATCACATATCGGATAGATTCGTATGCGAAGCAGAATGGACGTGTAAAACTATAGCGGGATACTACGATAGGTTATAGAGGATGTATTATTTTTGTAGCTTTCGCGTTAGAATTGCTTTGGTCTTGTTGATCACTTTTTGATCTCACATCTAGGACTTAGGGATGTATACTCTCTCTCTCTCTCAAAAGGCCATAATCCACCACGTTGGCCAGATCCGAAATGTAGTCGAAATGTAGAATGTAGTGCTAATATTTAACTTTTACATCGGCGGGGGCGCTAGGAAAAATACTCAAAACTTGAGATTCAGAAGTTCGATCCGTTCATACGTTAGGACGTGATTGAGCAACAAACATCCAAATATCCAAACATCCATACATTCACATTTATAATATTAGTAGGATTAGTCCCCATTACAATGAACTAAAGTTTTTTTGACACTTAGGTACAAATGTCAAGCTTTATGGGTGGTTTCTTTGCGACGAGTCCGATAAAATCTTAATTCGTTGAAAGGGGTCCTACCTACTGGGGTCTACAAATTCGATGTGTCAATTCAGCTTAAATTTCAGCTTAAGAAAGTAAGTAATAAAATATACTAGCTGAACCGTGCGAGCGTTGCTACGCCATCTATCGAAAATTGGCCGTACCAGTTCAAATCTAGAACAAATTTGGTTACCTTAGATTCTAATGACCTAGCCTTTTAATAGACATATGCTGTCACGCAACGAAAGCTCTCAAAAAGCAATCCCGTTTTTGTTACATTTTTCATTCATATTTCGCTCCTGTTGATGGTAGCGTAATATTAAATAGCCTATAGCCTTCCTCGATAAATGGACAATCCAACAGAAAAATAATCTTTCAACTCGTATCAGTAGTTCCCGAGATACTTGCGTTCATACAAACAATCAAACAAACTCTTCAGCTTTATAATATTAGTATAGATGTAAATTAAAACGGTGAAATGCTTTTTGTAATAGTTTCTACTTCAAAACACGAATAATTAAGTTATTAGGGTCAACGCATAGGCATTTCCATTCTGCAATTCAGCCATTGCAATGCCGTCAACATGGGTACGCTTCCCATTGGTAGTGGACTGGATCAACTTGATTATCATTAGACTTTTTTATCGTTCTATCGATAATTCAGATGTGTTTAGTTTAAGTAATTAGTTAAGTATAGATTTCATTGCAATTATTTTTAAAATAAAATTGTTTTTTAAAGAGTGTGGTGCAGCTTGGGTGCAGCATTGAAATTTATTCTTAAAACCGACATCGTTACATCCACAGAAATTATTATTTAGATTTCTGTGGTTTCATCATTGACGTTTCGGAGATTTTAACAAAAATACATGACTTCACTTTCGTAAAAAGAACATAATATAAATAGTCCAAGTCCCAGAGAATATAAGTTACGGCTGGTCTAGTCGGGAGAACGGCGGCTGCCGATCCGGAGACCCCGGGTTCAAACCCCACACGCACCACTGTCTTTTCGAAGTCATGTGTGTAATGCCGCTAACTTAAAACGGTGAAGGAAAACATCGTGAGGAAACCGACATGTACCTAGAATCTTTCGAAGTCATGTGTCATCCGCCAACCCGCACTGGGCCAGCGTGGTGGATTTATGGCCTTAACTCTTTCCTTGCGAGAGAAGGCCCCGAGTCCCAGCAGTGGGAATGTTTAGTGGGCTGTTGATTTTGATGTTGAAGTCCCAGAGCCGCCACGTATTTTCCGACGAACGAAATGTGGACGATTGAGTAGTGTTAGTATGTAGTATGTATTTACTAAGAAGGCATGCATACCCGCTAGCTTCCTTAGACGGCCAATGTTGGGATACCAGGTAATGAAGGTACATAAAAAATTACTTACTTCACGTAAATTCTCCAAACTGATTGTCACGTAGGTATATTCCAGGCAATATTCTTAAAAATAAGTCGCCAATACTTCCAGACACAGTACATGTTCTGTTTTGCTTTCCAGCCACTTTAAAACTCCCTAATTAATGTCTTAACTTTACGTAAATTCTGATGCTCTATTTTTTTATATGTCCGTTAGGAACTATTTCAAAACCTTTTACAAGAAGACAAACCAATCCAAGGGGCCAATCATCCCCTAAACTCGAGTGTGAAACGGAGTTTTCCGGGTAAGAACGCTCCGTCGTAAACAGCTGATTAAAGTTGTAGTGGTAGGACTCTTAGCAGCGTCCGCCTGGGAAAGTACCACACCTTTGCTAATTATTCTACCGCCAAGCAGTAATGTGAAAACATTACTGTGTTCCGGTTTGAAGGGCAATGTTTCCAGATAAATTACAGGGCTTAGTGATATCTATAACAACTTAGATCTCTGGGTGACGAGCGCAGTGCAGTGCTAGGTAATGATTTGGACTCTTCATGTTCCAATAGCTGTGTGTCACTGTGCTGTTATGTGGCAGGCATGTTGCTTACCATCAGGCACATGTCGTGCTCGTCTCGTCACTCTTTATTTAAAAAAAAAAAAATAAGCTGTCAATCGATGGCGGTCAAGTGCAAAGCTATCATTGTTAAATATACACCTGCTTTGGTAGCAAATTTTAAGGAGAGCTACTGACATGACAGATCAAAGATAACAATTACAGGTAGGTAAATGTTAGCATACTATAAACCGAAATCTGTTGCAGTGAGTTAATATTAGGGCTTCGAATTATTCATCAACTTTCCATTCTTTAGAAGTTCTCCATGAGATAGGTACGAGGTAGTAATATCACGCCGATGTGCTACTCCTATTCGAAAAGTAAGTTCAGGAAGTAATACAAGGACTTTCGGTGATGGAAATTAAATTCAACTAGCTCTGCCATCCAAAATCCTATCAACAGCTGTTCCTTGTCAGATCATGCTAGCGAAGGTATAGATAATATAGACAGCATTGTTTTGAGCTGAGCGTAAGCAACCCCTTTATTTTCTTACTACTGGGAAGCCTACTCTCACAAGGAGATAGTTAAGGCTATAATCCACCACGCTATCTTAGTGCGGGTTTGACAAATGAAACACTTGCTCGAGACAGGTATTTTTGAAGTGAAAACTTCTTTTGGCGCATCATGCACAGATTTTTTCGTGGGCTGTGAATTGAACTCGAGCGTCATGTTTGTAAATGAAAAAATAGCTCGGGTTACTTCGGGACCGCTGGGGACGCAAGTGATAGCCTATACGTCTATAGCACTCAGCGATCACGTAGGTATCCAACGGAAATAATTTTTGAAATCATTCCCGTTGTTGCTTAGCGATATTCATCATCAGCCCGTGTTCGTCCACTGCTGGACATAGGCCTCTCCTATAATACGCCACTTTGGCTTATCATATGGAGTAGGTTATTGCCCATAGTCGCCACGGTGGGCATGCGGGTTGGCGACCGCAGAACCGTGCTGTCTCAAGGTACAAGTTCGCGCCGCGACCGCGACGCGAGACCGCGACCGGAGACCGCGACCCGAGACCAAGACAGGCACTTGACACTATGGAATTATATGGGCGCCAGTTCGCGCCGCGACCGCGACCGCGACCTGTTTCGGTCTCCTGTCGCGGTCGCGGCGCGAACTGGCGCCCATACAATTCTATAGTGTCAAGTGCCTGTCGCGGTCTCCGGTCTCGGTCTCCGGTCGCGGTCTCGCGTCGCGGTCTCCGCGCGAACTTGTACCTTTACGCTGCTGCCCGTCACAGCTATATTTACAGCACGGCTATATGGATGGATATCCCGCCATCGGTCGGTCGTCAGAGCCTCGTTTGTTGGTCGGCAGGGTGCACCACGGGCAGGTGAGGTTGACAGTTTTGGGGGCACTTAGATGTTGAGGCCCCTTTACACCCCTTAGCGATATTAGAGCGTTTAAACAAAACACTTCTTCAGCTCTATGTAGATTTAGCAAAGTATATAAAGAATATTAGTATAAGTATAGATTTTTATTGAACTAACGCACCACAGACGACACATGTATTATTTTGAAATGTATTCTTGCCCATATACCTGTACTCCTTCAGCCGCATCCGTCACTGTCGTAGTCGTAACGCTGTGTTAACTATATTCAATCCTACTAATCCTACTAATATTATAAATGCCAATGTTTGGATGTTTGTTGCTCAATCACATCCTAACTTATCAACAGCACCTCTAGCGCCTAGCGAAAAACGCTTTGACGCTATGACATTGCTGTCTCTTTTCTTTTCGCTTGAAATGAAAGAGACGGCAATGTCAAAGCGTCAAAGCGTTTTTCGTTAGGCGGTAGACCCCCAGATACGGCTGAAATTTGGAACACAGTTAGATTATAGTCTGAAAGAACACATAGGCTTCTTTTTATCCCGATAAAACAACGGGAACAATGGGAACGGGAACTACACAGGTAAAAGCGCGGGGTGCTACTAGCTTATAATATGATGTAATCGTTCAATTTTGTATTTTTTTAATTATGCAATGGTTTATAATAGTTATTTTTTACTTTAGTTTTCACTTCTGCCGTATGGTCTTATGGTATGGTATGGTATGGTTTTCTAACGATGGATTTTTAGAGAGTAAGTGAGAGTTTAGTAGAGATAACAAAATTGGAAATCTCCACTTGCAAAAGCACTCAGAGGTGCACGCGGGATTCGTACACACGATTGTGAAATCGGATGTTCTTGCCATTAGACCTCCACATTTTGTAGCTCAATATCCCGTATCTAATAACGATAGCGTATTTTTTTAATCTTTATTAATAACTAGCGGCCCGTCCCGGCTTCGCACGGGGTCAATATTTTTTGTTAAGTAGGTATGCTAAATGAAACGTACATGACCAAATTTTTCCAAATTATCAAAATTAGAAACCAAAACTTTAAAGAGTAAAAACATTAAACTGGCTGGCCTGGTGGCTTAGTTGGTTGAGGGCCGTTTTGTAAAGCGGCGGTTTAACGATCAGCCGGATTGAATACGGCTGATTAAAAAACCGCCGGAATGTATTCGACGCCATACGTCATTCAACACGGCTAGCCGTTAAGTAATAAAGTGAGAGATTAGCCGCCTCTTTCACAATTTTTAGTTCCGATTCTTAACACTCATGGCACAGCCTGACATAACAACAACTATGGCATTGAATAGGTACTGCAAGTGTGTTGCTAAATTGCTGAAGTGACAGTGGATTCTGGAGTTCGGAGGGATTGTACACAATATTATTGGAGTGTCACTTGTCACCCTGGGTGTTACTTGGAAACTATTTCGTTTCCACCGTCCACCTTGTTAAGACTAAATCGGACCGGGTTGGTTACATGAGACCCAGATCCGACTCGGAGCACACCGACTCCATATAGTCTTGGCGCTACTACCTCTGGAGTGTATTAAAAAAAATGCGGGAGCCAGAAGCTCAAGGGAGGTCCTGAATGGAGCAAGCCATGCAAGTAGCCGTAGTGTATCGCAGGCCGAGTATGGAGAAGCGACACTCAGGGCTGACCGCAGAGCTTCTGGCGGGAGCCCACCCGGAGTCAAATCTGGATGATAGACCCTTGTCTATGGAAGTGCACCATGTTTCTTAGGTGTACCGTCACCGATATCAATTTATGGGCTTTCAAACTTTATGTGAGAGGTAAAATGTTGTAAAAAAATATTAAGGAATACCGTAAGTAATCGGTCAGTTTTTTCGGATGAATGAAATTAATTTTGATTTTGTTTATTTAAATTATGTTTTTTTAAATTTGGTCACCCTATAATATAATCAGTAATACAATACGGCTGAACGTGGGCCGCCTTATTGAAGAACGTATCGCAATGACAATGCGGCTAATCGTTGAACCGCCGCATTACAAAAAGGCACTATTTTTCAAAACGGCTAGCTGTAATGTAATACGGCGGAAACAAAATAATAATATTACCATAAATCGTAGAACCTAAGATAGGCCCTACCAAACTTCAGGGCGCACGCAATCATGTCAACGTTGGGAAGAGTGAGCTCACTCTTTCCGTTCTAGTCGGTTGCAGGACGCGGTGGACGCCGGACGTTTTTACCTATCATTATTCGTTGTCAATAACCAAAATAAGTAGCACCACAGCAAATCTCGCCGCTAGCGATTGTACGGGTCAAGTAGATTGGTTTTATGTAAACCAGATACGATACACACAGAGACGCAGTTTATTACCGATGTCAAGGTGCTCTGGGCACATCTATTGATTTATATCGATGAATATTACCACAAACAACTCTCAGCCTCAACGGACACCGGGAAATTGAAGCTTCTCTCAAAGGGATTTCCCATTGGCTATAATTTTGTAACAAACCCCCGTCTCGGCATGCGGCTTGGTAAGTTTCTTTTACACGATTTTAAAGTCTTGGAACCATGTACCAACGCGGTACATGATAAAAAAGTATTCTGAGATAACAACACTCTGACTGGGAAGGATGAACGCTGTACACTCTTCCTTATTCTACACCTACCATAGATCGTAGAACCCAAGATTGGCCTTCCCAAACTTCAGAGCGCACGTAATCATGTCAAAGTTGGGAAGAGTGAGCTCACTCTTTCCGTTCTAGTCGGTTGCAGGACGCGGTGGACGCCGGACGTTTTTACCTATCATTATTCCTTGTCAACAACCAAAATAAGTAGAACCACAGCAAATCTCGCCGCTAGCGATTATAGGGGTCAAGTAGATTGGTTGTTTGTAAACCACTTACGATACACACAGAGACGCAATTTATTACCAATTTCAAGGTTCTCAGGGCACATCCATTGATTTGTATCGCTGGTATTGTACCGCCACGTTGCGCCGCGCCGCGCTACAGTCGGCGCGCCGCGCCGGCCCGTCGCGTCGATAATTATTATTTCGACAGGATGGAATTTTTTAACTTCGTAATATCTTTTGAATGCAATGTCCGATTTTAATAATTCAAAAAGGAATCAGTAGGTATTAAAGCAATCTTGAATACGAAATAGTTTATTTGGATAAGAATTAATACAAATGTATGGATAACATGGTCTGAATTTGATCGGCATTTTTATCTTCTTTTAAAATATAAAAAAACAGTTGTAGCGACGTAATTACAGTAGTTAGACATATGGTCTCGCGAGGTTTTTTGTAGATTTTAAAACGTTTTATAATATTGTAGAACATTGTTTTGTTCTATCATTGGTACTTTCCGCAGCGTATGCGATGAAAGCCATTTTATGGCTGTTTTTTTTATACCTTGCGTTGGTTTTAGTAAAGAAATGAAAGTAATTCTAATTTTTTCTCGTAATAAAAGTAGCCTATGTTACTCAGTGATAATGTAGCTCTCTTTTGGTAAAAGAATTTTTGAAATCGGTTCAGTAGTTTTTGAGTTTATTACATACATACAAAAATACAAAAATACAAAAATACAAAAATACAAATCTTTCCTCTTTATAATATTAGTATAGAAAAGGAGTTTAGGCATACAATGACTATGTCACTCCCGTAACTAACAATAGCGCAATTTAAACAGCTAAGTTAATTCCACAAAAAAAATCTTAGATTGTTTTGCTGGGTGGGTGTTATGAATTACTTACTACATACCAGGACGTCTACTCTGTTTCTACGAAAAACGTAATTTCGAAATAAACTCGCGATTTTCCTACTCCGGTTCTACTTCGATCCATCGTTTCGTCCGTTTAAATGTTCTAAGCCTACTCAAATTAGAGTATGCTTAGAACATTTAAACGGCAAACAATGTTGTATCGGACGAAACGAAGTAGAACGAGAGTAGTAAAGTCGCGAGTTTTTTTTCGAAATTACGTTTTCGTAGAAATAGAGTATCCGTCGTTAAATTTTAAATATTCTAAGCTTAGGGGAGCGGAGGGGGTTGCCGTACAGCTAAGCAAGAATTCTGATTACAAAGAAACTAAAGGCCATTGTTAGACAAATCTAAACATTACCTACTGTTAAAGAACATATTATCTTACCACATGTTCTAATAAAAATTAAAACTACATAAATAATTGTTTCGAATTTATTAAGTTTTATAAAAACATAAATGTACGAACTCACCCGAAACCTTCGGATGATTGCGTACAGCGTAATTCTTTATTTTTCTTCACAAAATCCACAAATGTAAGTCCTATGTAGGTCCCTTTTTCAGGTGGTCGTGGAGTGTCATTACTGGGACTCCAAATTTATCAGCTGCTTTACGTAATTTCGAGCCTTCTCTCACCTCTTCCACGGTGAGTCTCATTTTTCGAGGAGACCATTTGAGTTTCTTTGCTCCAGGCTTCTAAAAAAGAAGAAATTTAAGAAAAAAAGAAAACTATATGTCATGCCTTACTTTCGGGAGAGTATCTTTCTACTTATTCTATGCTTTTGGGTATGTTTTCTATGTTTTACCATACAGGCGGGTGATATTGTTCAAAAATGTACGAACCGAGCCGACTCCGCCATTTTGTGAAAAATGTTTCAATAAACAAAAACTATTTCTAGTTTTAAACCACAAACAGTGCTAGTCGAAGGAGATATCAATATAATACAACATAAATAATACAAACAATGTAATTTGAAAGAAAATGTAGTACTTACAGCGAAAATTCTTCACAACACTTTCAATAAAATTTGGCGCGAAATTGTGACACACGCTTTATTCTCGAAATCTGACGATTCAGTGGCGCGGGTGGAAGGGAGGTGTCAGCACAAGCGTGGTGCAACCATTAGACAAGGATAGAATAGTTCTGCCATATTTCGGTATCTGTAAATTTCGATGTACGGAATCGCCTGCTGTACGGAATGTGCCTCCGTTCCCCTACTCTAATTAGATTAGATTTAGAACATTTAAACGTCAAACTATTTTCAATCGGACGAAACGAAGTAGAACCGGAGTAGGAAAGTCGCGAGTTTATTTCGACATTACTTTTTTCGTAGAAAGAGAGTAGTGTATATTAGGGTCCCAGAAAATAAATGTGGTTGTTACAAATCTTAAAAGTTAAAAAAAGATGTAAAAGCAAAAGTTTACACAGCAGACATCTGACGATGGCACGAGCTAAAGCTACTACACCATTCGTCTTCACTGACATATAAAAAATGCATAAAAAGCATAATTTGGCAAGGAAGGTAAAAAGACAGGAAGAGGCGGCATATTGCGGGCACTTCCGCGGTTTACTAATAGTCGACGTCATAGTATGGAGCTGACAGTATAATAGAACGGCCAATTACAGTAAGAACAATTGTAATAAGTATCTTCAAACAAATACAATAAAATCCAATGTTGGATATAGTTTGTTGGTAAAAAAAAAATTAAATGATTTTCCACTGAATGGATAATTAAATAAATAAATTTAAATTTACAGATATTAGCACTGAGTTGCGGACCCGTAGTGTTTTGATTTCTTATCGGCTTTCCTTTTAATTTTATTAAGCTTATTTTTAAATATTTATCTATTCGTTTTTATTTTCTTGAGTAAAAAAAAAAAAAAAAAATCTATCTGAAGAGTTTAAGCTTGCCATGGCACAGCAACGTTGATAATGGCAGTAGCAAGGGTGACGTCGTTTCATTACATCAGGTGACATGCATTCTAATGCGTAACAGTACCTACTACAACTCTTAGCTTAATAGCAGTGAAACAAAGCAATAATCACATTAGGACGGTTCGTTTTTTAAAACCTGTGGGTAATATTTGCACAAGCTTGCGTTATTTTTTATGGCGGCTATAATTGATTTTAAAATTGTCATAGTGTGTAACATATTCGATTAGTCAAGCCCTTTCATTTGATACCGATTTAAACTGAGGGAGTTGTAAAAAAATATGTGATCTGCCGTTTTGTGGTGGTGGCTATCTTGAACTTATTTTCATCAAATAAGTATAGCTACACTCCCGACTAATTCATATTTCAAACAAAATAAATTCAAAATCGGGTCTTCCGTTTGGGAATTACAATGGCACAGGCAGACACACTCAGAGATAGAGACAGAGACACACGTTAAACTTATAACACGTCGTGCTTTAAAAACGTCATATCCATACTAATATAACGGAAAGGACTTTTTCTTAATTTGATCAACAATTGTGCCCATCACAATAGATCCTTACATGTCCCACTAGAAAAAACGAATAAAAAATCGGCTCGTGCGCAGACTCTCGTTTTTTACGGAAACGCCTGATGCTATTCGCTTTTTTCATACATTTTTTAGATCTTTTGTGTTTTGGCGAAATGTAGTGAAATTAAATGAAATGTTTAGATCGTGGCATGTGGTGGCACATGATGTATTGCGTTTAGGCAGATGTAGGCAGGTTACAGCTGCTAGGAAGTAGAAAGTTTTGTAATTAATCAAGTTGTGTTGTAGATGAGATTAGTATGATATGATATACTCAAGGTATCTACAAATTTGTTTTCACGACTGTCTTTAACGGCTAAGGAAAAAAATTACGTTGATCGTGAGAAAATTAGCACGCTTCTAGAACTGTCATTTTCAGTACCTAGTGGCAGGACTCTTTGCAAAGTCCACCTGGGGAAGTACATACCACACCTTTGCTAGTTATGCTACCGACAAGCAGTAATGTGCAAACATCACTGCGGTCTAGTTTGAAAGCCATTGCTGCTAGAGAAACAACAAGGTACAGAGATAAATCATCAACTACCTTTGGGTGATGGTCGCAGTGTAGTGTTAGGTCATGATTTGGACTATTAGTGTTCCAATAGCTGCGTGTCACTGTGCTGTTATGGGCAGGCGTGCTGCTTACCATCAGGGACATGTCGAACTCGCCCCGCCACTATATGAAAAAAAAAAACTATTCGGATCTTGCGTCATCAGCCAACCAGCACTGGGCCAGCGTGGTAGATATGGTCTTGACTATCTCCTTTTGAGAGAAGGCCCTGGGTCCTAGCGGTGGGAACATTTAGTGGGCTGCATAGGCTATCAACATCATCATTAGGTGTTTGCACGGATCATTGGATAGATGTTTCAAACAACGTCTTTTTCAGAAGTTTCACAACCGTTGATGACTGTAAATAAAAACACTTTTAATAACGACTATTATAAAGGTCTGATTGTTAGCTGAACTGCTGGAGGCGCTAAATTATTAGGAGAATTATACTCGCGTTCACGTTTAAGTTACGGCTGGGCTGGTCAAGAAGTTAGGGCCGGTCTAGTAAGTTACGGCTGGTCTGGTAAGTTACGGCTGGTCTGGTAAGTTACGGCTGGTCTGGTAAGTTACGGCTGGTCTGGTAAGTTACGACTGGTCTGGTAAGTGTCGCCTGGTCTAGTCGGGAGAACGGTGACTGCCGATTCGGAGCCCCGGGTTCAAATCCCCCGCGCACCGCTGTCTTTTCGAAGTCATATGCGTAATGCCACTAACTTAAAAAACGGTAAAGGATAACGCCGTGAGGAAACCAACATGTACCTAGAAACTTTCGAGGTCATGTGTCATCCACCAACTCGCATCTGGCCAGCGTGGTGGATAATGACCTTGGCTCTCTTCTTGTGAGAGAAAGCCCTGAGTCCCAGCTGCGGGAACATTAAATGGGCTGCTTGTGCTTATGCTCACGTTTACCCGTGCGTCTTCACAATTGTGAGGTGGTAGGGTTGAATCCCATCAGCACCTCTATGTATTTTTTTCAAGTGCATCTGTACAAGTTTGTCCTCATCCGACTAGCTAGGAAAACATCGAGAGCAAACCAGTATCTTTCAAATATCTTTTCAAGTTATGTGTCATCCCCCCAAACCTTATTAACTCTATTCGTGCGAAAAAAGGTCTTGACGTCTAAAGTCATAGCAGTGGAAATCAGGCGCGGTCCCAGCCTCGAATTTTGGAGGGGGTCACCAGTACACAGCTTCAGATTTTGGAGGGGGTCACCAGTACACAGCTTCAGATTTTGGAGGGGGTCACCAGTACACAGCTTCAGATTTTGGAGGGGGTCACCAGTACACAGCTTCAGATTTTGGAGGGGGTCACCAGTACACAGCTTCAGATTTTGGAGGGGGTCACCAGTACACAGCTTCAGATTTTGGAGGGGGTCACCAGTACACAGCTTCAGATTTTGGAGGGGGTCACCAGTACACAGCTTCAGATTTTGGAGGGGGTCACCAGTACACAGCTTCAGATTTTGTAGGGGGTCACCAGTACACAGCTTCAGATTTTGTAGGGGGTCACCAGTACACAGCTTCAGATTTTGTAGGGGGTCACCAGTACACAGCTTCAGATTTTGGAGGGGGTCACGAGTAGAAATACGATAAATCGAGTAAAAAAGACTTTACTATTAGCGCCCCACGATTTTACCCGCGTAGACGCCGCTCCAGTTGTTTTTCCGTGTTAAAAAATAGTCTATGTACTATTAGATATGTTGATTTTTCGTAGATTTTTAATTTAACTTACACGATTTGGGGGGAGGGTCATGTCCCCTGCGATTGTAGCCTGCTTAGGCTATGTCATCTAAAAACTCCTAAGAAAGATTTAATTTCATTGTGTAAGTACGTCGATTGCAATTGCTCTTTGTTTAGGGACTTCATTTCTTCTCCACTCTATTTCTTTTCATTCAATAACTAGCGGTCCATCCTGGCTTCGCCCGTGGTGCATAATATCATTACCTAACTATGCTTACCTAAGCATAATTTTGTACGTCATAAACTTTACTTAGTATTCAAATTGTAGTAGTAGGACTCTTGGCAGAGTCCGCCTCTGGCAGGACCACACTTTTGCCAGTTATTCTACCGCCAAGCAGTAATGTGCAAACATTACTGTGTTCCGGTTTGAAGGGCAATATTTCCAAAGAAATTACAGGGCTTAGAGATATAACAACTTAGATCTCTGGGTGACGAGCGCAGTGTAGTGCTAGGCAATGATTTGTACTCTTCATGTTCCAATAGCTGCGTGTCACTGTATTGTTTTGTGGCAGGCATGTTGCTTACCATCAGGCACATGTCTCTCGTCACTCTTTATAAATAAATAACCCGACATATTGTTTAGTAGGCACGAGCCGATGGTAGGTCGAATATTTAGGGACATCATACAAGTAATGTTCTTCTTCCTAAATGTTCTTCTATAGTCCTAAAGAATGAAGAAGTTTGAAGTTTGTACAATCCCCAAACTGAAGTTTTCAATAAATTTTCAAACAAGCAAATTTGCGTGTTTTCATTTTTTTTTACTTTTAATGGTTTACACTTGATTATAATATCTTCTCTCAACTAATTAAATATCCGCTTGTTCTCACAGATCCAGAGGCTCATTAATTTATAATGTAAAAAATAGAGTTAAGACTTCAAAGTCTTGAACATCGGCGCACAATTGCTAGCTTAGCGGTTTTTTATCGGATATCGGATAGATTTCGGTAGTGTGCGACTGATCTCTGTAATCTAATACCGCCATGCTCTTTTTTCTATCGGACTACTCGTAGCTCGCAAAAGTGACATCGTTTCGTGGTTGACGTTCGAAAGACGAAACGGTTTGACTCTACTTTTGTGATAAGAACGTCGAGGCTGTGGGAAAGCGTTGCCAAAGTGGGTTTTCCCAGAAGGTTACATCTCGGTGTCTTAAAATCGAGAGTGAATCGGTTAATGTTAGGTAAACACGCTCCATCTTAGACTCTTATCGTCGCTTAACATCGCGAGATGGTGGTCAAATGTAAACCTATTAAAGTTAAACAAAAAGTCATGGAACTCATTGCAAAATATTCTAAAAATGACAGACATTAAAAAACTAATCAAATAATTCATATCTACAAAACACCAAATCGAAATAGATACTCTTATCACCGCTTTAGCGTGTCGAAACGCACGTTTTTTTTCACAACGCGCTTTTTAGCCGCTCGTTTTTTGCTGCTAAGTGTTTGCACTGGCCAGATGTTATATGCAGATGACATTTTTTTTTCGCCCTGTCGTGCGATTTTTAGTGGTTTGTCGGCTGATATACTCACTTTTTTGATGGCAGATGGTTTGCATATAAACTTTTTGTTAAATAGAGCATTTAAAAAAGGTAAGCCGAGGCACATTATCAGCTGTTCTATGCGAAATTTCCATATATTACGTTCGAGAATTAGTATTTCGTGATAATGTTGCGACTGCGCCACTTGTTACCCGTTTTGCATTTTAATTAACTTTTAGAATTGCTTTTAGTTACTTCGAAGCAATAACGAGTATAGTTACTAACAGACATACATAATAATATCATCAAATAAAATACCCTCTAGCATTTTTTTATACTGATACTTATGGCACTTTGCCCTGAGTTGACCTCTACCACTGTCTGTCAAACTTTAGGCTAGTATAAAAAGCTAAGGGCCCTACTAAACTCCATCTAAACCCAAATTATGGCAACCTTGGAAGAAGCAATAATAAAAATAAGCAGTAGTGTGCAAAAATTCCTGTGAAGAGAAATGTTTCCAAAGAAATTACTCGGCTAAGAGAAAAAACACCGAATATTTACGGGTGATGAGCACAGTACGGTGCTAGGTAAATATTTCAACTCTTCGTGTTCCAATAGCTGCGTGTCACTGTGCTGTTACGGGCAGGCATGTTGCTAACTGATATATATGTATGTTTACACTAGGCGCGAGCTGCGCTCGCGCCACCATTTCTGTTTCTAATAAATCAAGATCAGTATTCAGTACGCTTCTAGCCAGCTGTTTTACTAGACGTCCCGTAGCTCCTCGTATTGTATAAGAATACACAACACTAACCATCAGGCAGATGTCATAATAACAGTATAGTGACACGCAACTTTTGGAATAAGAAAAGTTAAAATTATTACCTAGCACTGCACTGCGCTCGTCACCCAGAGAAATAAGATGTTTTATCTTTATGCTCTGTAATTTCACTAGCAACATTGCCCTTCAAACCGGAACTTAGTAATGCTGAGACATAACTGCTTGGCGGTAGAATAACTGGCAAAGGTGTGGTTCTTTCTCAGGCGGACTCTGCAAAGAGCCCAACCACTACTAAATAATAATACATATTATGTTCCTTTGACGTATCTTTTGTATTTTTGCTTGTGCAAACGGTAGAGTATCTCATGTTTGTAATCGAAAGAATAGAATAGAAGAAATAAATACTGATAACAATCCAAAATGATCGTGCAGTTTTTTATTTTATTTTTATGTGATGTACTCTTGATGTTTTTATAACTAAAGTCAGATTTTAATATTTTTAAAGCAATAGGTATAGTTTTTATGAATAATAGTCAAGCAGTGCACCGCGGTTTTACCCCTGTAGTTCCCGTTCTCTTTTTTTTGGGGTAAAAAGTAGCCTATTTGTTTTTACAGATTAAGGGCTCCCACAAAAAACTGCGATGCGATGCGATGTGACGCCGTATCGGAGGAAAGGCTCCCACACAAAACTGCGGTGCCATGCAAATTGCTCCGATGCGGCGCCGGCGTTGCATCGCATCGCGTCGCAGTTTTGTGTGGGAGCCTTTCCTCCGATGGGGCGTCGCGTCGCATCGCATCGCAGTTTTGTGTAGGAGCCCTATAATCGATCTTTGTTCCAAATTTCAGCCCAGTTTTTACGTTAAAAAGTAACAAACATCCATCCATCCATACTTACAATTCGCGTTTATATCTAATACTTACTAGTACTAGAATAATCATTGATCAAATTAATAATCCCAACTTGGTTCAACAATTATTTTAACAATGATAATGCGATATATGTTTATCTTCGGATCTACTTGCAAATCTTTAATATCAAGTGGCTAACATATAAATAATAGCACTAAAAATGTAATTGCTGAACTAACGCTCGCGTGTTGTCAAAAGGCAAATTTGGGTCGATCAAATCCTATCATACCTAATCGTCCGATTAACATACTAAAACGTGGCCAGTTAAAATTTAGAGCAAAAAGAGGGTTTTATACCCGAAGCTGGCAACACCAGACAATTTTCGCGGAAACATTAGAATTTAGATATTTGGGTTGAGTTTTTTCGGTATTTGTTATCATGCGAGAAGCGTTCGATGAAAATAAAATATAATTGCCATTCAAAAACAAATAATAATTGAATGCCGACGGCGGATCACAATCGGGGAATTAGATTTGAATAAATCAATCGTTTATAGAAATGCACTCTTATACAGGGGATTTAACTTGTGCAGATATTAATAAAATAAATAATTTAAAAAATAATAAAACCCGACTAAAACATAACAGATAGAAAAACACTACAAAGACCGAAACAAGATTAACAAAATAAAGTAGTAAGTACTAAAACATTACTACATTATAAGCTGAAAATCCTAAGTTAAATAAATTTTCTCACAATTTTTAATCACATTCTGACGCGCTCGAGTTTCTGATGATTTTTTTTTTATCCTGTCCTTTATCGAGCTTATCTATGGGTCTCATTTTTGGTTGAGGTACTGAACGGGTATATTCATTTGCTGCGCCGGAGTAAATCCCGAAATCCACGCTTGGGCCCCCTTACTATTTGAACTATAAGTATTTAAATATAAAATCATTTGCGTGAAGCGTTACGTCATTTTGACATTTCGTTCGGTAGATAATATTAACAGTAATAATATAAAATAATAACATAAATAATACTTACAGACAAAACTGCAGAATAATATTGTTGGCTCAATAAAAATCAGTTCATCCATTTATTTACTATGCTATTGACATTTCATTGATTGACCGTTAATTTAAAAATGTAAGGTATACATGCAAATTTAATAAAAAGCTGCCTTATCTACACGACTAAATTATTTTGTGTTAAATAGGTGTGATGATGTATAGTGGATTTAAATGACTAATGTTCCTATTACTAGACACTTATTCAAATTACCTACGTACCTACCCATTTTGCGATAGGCAAAGGTAGACGAACTTATTGGCAAAAAATATACCTACATACTATCTAAAAAACATGCTTTTGTCATGTATAAAATTTGTCGACCTTCAGATATGGGGTTTTCCGATCAGTAGATACAAAAATGAAAGAAGATTTTTAACACATACAAATTTTGCTGGAAAATAAAGACTTCACTATAATTTAATGTTAATCACAGTGCAGAAATTGGGCATTCGTGTAAGAACCAATGAAAGTAACAAAATGCAGGCATTTATTTTAGCCTACGTATAATAAGCGAAGCGAAGTAATGTCACCAGCATGTTGGCCATGCTTTCGACTGGTGGAGTGGTCTTGATTATGTATTAATAATAACTTCATTGGTCCATGGATGATTCCGATGTTGTATAGTGTAGTTTTTATTGTAATGTTTTTTTTTTTAAATAAAGAATGACGAGACGAGCAGGACACGTGCCTGATAGTAAGCAATATGTCTGCCACATAACAGCACAGTGACACTCAGCTATTGGAACATGAAGAGTCCAAATCATTACCTAGCACTGCAATGCGCTCGTCATCCAGAGATCTAAGATGTTATATCTCTAAGACCTGTAATTTCTCTGGAAACATTGCCCTTCAAACCGGAACACAGTAATGTTTGCACATTACTGCTTGGTGGAAGAATAACTAGCTAAGGTATGGTACTTCCCCAGACGGACTTTGCAAAGAGTCCTACCACTACAAAGTTTTGTTATTAAAGCCGTTATAAAAACAATTGTTAGTGGTAAGATAGTGTTATGTTATTAATGTTCTTTACAAATATTTATTAACTAGCTGTGCCCCGCGGTTTCACCCGCGTCTATTTGAGGAAAATCCATACTAAAATATCCATTGCTGGCCACTTTATTACGTTTTACGGAACCCTAAAAATACGTAAATAAGCAACAATGCATTGTTGTAGAACAAATTTGATTACTTCAAATGACACAAACTTCAAACGTAGACACGCGCCGTCACAGACTTCAACGACCAAAGAGAATTTAAATTCACGGAGCTAAAGCTCTCGAAGAGAAATATTTTTCCCCGTTTTCTTTACATTCTTCACTCATACTCCGTACCTATTGATAGTAGCGTAATGTTATATACCCTTTAGCCTTCCTCGATAAATGGAGTATCCAACAAAAAAAGAATCTTTCCTATCGGTCCAGTAGTTTCCGAGATCCTAGCGTTCAAACAAACAAACAAACTAACTCTTCAGCTTTATAATATTAGTATAGATTTTACGCTACATGTGAGTTACCTTTTACATTTGATCTGTATCATGTATACATGATCGTTAAAAACGGATCTATTCATTTAAATTAAAACTTTTGTTTTCATTATAAGATAAACAAGCTTTTTCTAAATGATGTAAACGTGATAACCCGTAGTGATAACTCATAGAAACAGGAAGTTCTATGCAAATAACTTTATTTTCAATTTAAATGTATAGACACAAAATATACCTATTTCTATGCAAGTAACAGTCGCATATTAAACATTTCATTGCATAGTTTCTACAACATGACTATGTATTTAACGTGATCTAATAATTATAGTCTGTCCGAAATAATAACAGGCGCGAAATGATGGCGCTGTTGGTTATTTGGATATCACGTAATGAAGTAGCCGATGAATTAGATTAGTTCTAATTTAGTCCGCGTTGATTCGAATTTGCGACAGACTGTGCTTGGATTTAAGGGGACAGTCGCGTGCGGTTGACGTTCTTGCGTTTTTCGGTATTTTTTAAGTTGAAAAATAATTAATTAATTGTGCTCTTATAGGTCAGTTTATTTATACCTTTTTATGTTTGCCAACATATAAAGGGGTTTGATTACCGCCTAGTAAAATACTTGTGTGATGAACACAATCAAAGTCAGAGTTCTCTATTGACAAATGTACAATTTACACTTCAATATTTTCTTTGTTCTCGGTCTGGTTGTTGTTATTTATCAAGTAGATATAAGCAAGGATGTACTTATTTTCAATTTCATATGTTTGATAGCAGTTCAGATTTGTTCAGAGTGTGGCTAGAAAGAGTTGTGTGAGAGATGACCATAAATATAATATTTAATAATGTATTGATTTTTCTAACATAGAACAATAAATGTATAAGCAAAATTTCACTTCTATATCTCATTATAACCAATATTCCTTTAACTCACGGCATCTTAACAAGGGTATTTTAAATTTAACGAATTTAAAGATCGACACGACAGACTATGTATGCTAGTATTTAGCGTGTGGCTTCTAAACCGATGGACTAATTTTGATATGGTTTTTTGTAATTTGTTACACACATTTAAAAAATATTTTATCGTTGTGGTAAAGATATGAACGATAGTTGCCTTTCTTTTTTAAACGCCTGTATAATCGGAAAGTGCTAAATAGCATAAAACACGTGTAATTTACATTAGGCATAAATAGTGCCACAATATGCCTAATGCAAATTTAATAAAGGCCCAAATATAGCGGACAAGGTAATTCAAACATTGACAATCATAGTACTAGTAGGAAGTAGGATTCCCGTTTCAAAGAGCGTAAAAAACGCGAGCGATATAGACGCGAACGTCGCACGGTACCTTAAGCTAATCACATTCAAACTGCAAATAAATACGTGTATAATGAAGGAAAGTCAAGTAAACTATTATGTATCAACTAACTATACATTTCTCTTATTTCTATTCAACGAGGAATTGATGTTTTGTAGAGGCAGCCATTAACAAAATTCTTAAGACTAAATTAAGTTTATTAAAATGTGTGATTTTTTAAAATGAAAACTTCATGAATCGATTTGAGCACTTTTTGGAAGCGGAAAATCTAAAGGTTCGCTTCACCGCCATGTTAATGAGTGAGAATTCTGGGTGTTTCTATGTATAATAAGTAAGTATTTAAAACTATATAAGTATTAATTTGATTGTGTAAGTAATGTAGCTTGAAATTGTTTTTTGTATATTTTGCACGCCGAAAGGCAGTGTAAGGCGAACTACTTCCAAAACCATTCTATCTACCATTGTACCCATACCTACTACGCAAATAAATCTTTACTTTACTTATTATATCAGCTAGCTGGCCGCCACAGTACAAGCTTAGCTTAATTTGGGGTCAGATGGTGTTGTGTGTGAATTATCCACTAATATTGATGTATACCTATTTATGTCATAATTTATTTCCTAAATCAAAATTTTGTCTTTTTTCAGCATATTCCAAACATTTATTCAAATTTTACGCTTGTCATAAACCTGTTAAAGTAAGATAAGTCAATGTATGGAATGCGTTCCATTAGTGGATTTTTCCCGATGGACATAATCTTCGTATTTTAAAGTCCAGAGTGAATCGGTTTCTTTTAGGTAAGCATGCTCCATCGTAGACGGACGCGTCTCATAAAGTTAGGCGATGGGCTATAAAAGTGTAATCAAATTATTGTTTGTAAAAATAACGGTACAGAAATGTGCGTTGCCAAATTTACTCAAGGAAGTAAAGTTGAGCTTAAGTCAGGATTTCTTTTGACTCCCTAAATGCGGAAAATTCCTATACTCTCAATATTCATATACATATATGTAAATTGAATATAGGACCATTACATTTTTTTGATAGGGTAGAGTCTGACAGTGCTATGAAAACCTGCCCATAACTGAACAGTGTTACCCGTATTTTGAACTTTATGTTCTGTTCTGTGACTTCAAAGTTCAAATCACTTAATACTTTACGAAAAATTTTATATCATTTTTCTGCATGTAACATTTGTGTAAAAAAATAATTTGTAATATCACAAATATCACAAAACAAATCCAAATCTTATTTTGTGAACGCATGCTAATAAAGTCTAATTTTTATATGCCTCCAATATATTATCTGTACTAAATATTTGATATTTGATACTGCACTGAGTTCGTCACCGTAGAAAATGTCTGTATTGCCGTTTAAACCGATTCTAGTACAACGTTTGCGCATATCAGAAATGTTAGAAACTAAAAAAAACTACTAAATGACTAATAAAATGTAAATGAGTAGATTTGTATATCCATTTCCTAAGGGATTCAAGTATGGGATGATAATCCCATAGGATAAAATAATTATAAATTAAAAATCACACTCATAAAAAGACATTTCAATCTAATAAATTTGCTAAACCGTCAGAACATCCTGTACCTTTGCACTTTTTCCAAACATCTAAAGTTCGTTTTTGATGGTTTTTTCTCCTTTTCGAGGCCCAATTATGCACATTTTTGCCGACGCGGTCCTTTTGACGGTCGATGGAAGACTCATATGAAAGAAGGATACCTTCAAATAAAATCTGGAGTGTTTTTGCGTCGGTTTTTGTTAGGACATTGATGGGATCCAGGGTTTGATGGAATTCGGGATGGCGCGACGTGCCATTGTTTTGAGTTTGCGGCATTCTGTTTCTCGATACATTCGATCGTAACATACCTATTTAACATTAGGTATGTACGGCAAAAAATGGACTGCACGCATTCTTGGTTGGTTGCAGTGGGATACCTAATTGGGTGATACGAATTTGGTCCGAACAGTAAACCAAATCAAAGGGGTCTATTTGTGAAAATAGCTTGATACCATTTTGTCATCAACTGTATGGCCGTTTCGATTTCAGGTTCAACCATAAGAGTGACTCATTTTCTTCTACGTACTTATACCAAATATTATAAAATGTCAAGGTTGGGATGTTTGTAACGAAAGCACGTCGTTATGAGTGGATCAAGGTGAAGTTTGGAACTCTTGTAGATTATGGTTTGGAATAACACATAAGCTTTTCATCTCGAAAAATTGTCGAGTTCGTTAGGGAAGAGTGTTTTTTTTTAATGCTACACGGAAAAAGTAACGAGAAAATACTAGGTAGTAATGTATATAATATGACTATTTGTGTGTAATGTCGCTATTAGTGCAGTAGTTACAAATATACACACGCACCTATGCACTCAACCTCACTTAAAAATTGGCATTTTCTCGAAAATTTATAGAATTTATAAAAGTTACAGCGGGTCTAGTCGAGACAACGGCGACTGCCGATTCGGAGTCCCTGGTTTGAATTTCACACGCACCACTATCTTTTGAAAGTCAGGCGCGTAACTTAAAAACGGCAAAGAAAAACATCGTGAGGTAACCGACACATGTACCTAAAATCTTTAGAGGTCACGCGTCATCCACCAACCCGCACTGGGACAGCGCATGCGTGGTGTATTATGACCTTGACTCTCTCCTTGCGAGAGATGGCCCCAAGGCCCAGCTGTGGGAACATTTAGTGAGCTGGTTATACTTTATATAATTAGTATTAACTAGGTGTGTTTATGGTTATTCTCTTTAATATTACAAAGGCTAGAACTAATTGCTACATGAATTAAAAAAAAAACAGCTCGTACTGGTGGCATAGAGATAACAACATTTTTTTAAACAAACTCTTCAACTGAACGATAAGCTTCTTCAATGGAGGTTATACCAAGCTCCAAACCATTAAAAGTACGTCAGCATTGTACTACTCGCAATGAGTCATTTTTTCAATTGCCCTCCTTCAAACGAATACGTTTAAACCAGGGATGTAACGGAGGTCATCTTATCGGAACCGCAGTCGGAGTCGGAGTTTTTAAATTTGATTTATCGAAGTCTGAACCGGAGTCGGAACCGAAGTCGGAGGCCTAGGCAGGATCAAAAGTGATATTTTTGGCAAGAAATACATTTTTAATGGGAACAAATAAAACATTATTTTGTCAAACACTTGGACACGATAAACATTGCCGGGCAGTTGATTTAAGGGGTTGGGATTGTGTATATCTATTTACTTTCCACTACAATTATCTCAAATATCTAAACACCTTACCTCCGATTAAAACCTCCGATATAAAAGTTTCGGAGCCGAAGTCGGAACCGAAGGTGTAATAATAATCGGAAGTTCCGACTTATCGGAGTCGGAGTCGAAGCTCCGTAACATCCCTGGTTTAAACCCTCATTTCTACCAAACAACATGTAATATATTAATATTACAACGCTTACTTTAAGTATTAGGTTCGATTACATCCCGACAAATATCTTTTAAACTGGTCAAATGAAGGAACTAGGTATTTATTCTATCAAAAAGTGAAATTTTCTTTTGATAACAAAGAGAATAGTTCCACCACTACTTTCTATAAACAAGTTAGTAGCACTACATGAGGTTATACTTACGTGCGATAGTGTTTTTAACTTTGCATAATCAGCTCATGAAGTATTCTACATCTGCCCTACATCGCCTTATTATCTCTTTAGAGGCTTAATTGTGAAAAGAAATATTATATTTAATGGAGTATAGAAAGAAGACGTTGATACTTTTAATTGAAGGCTAATCTGCATCGTAATTTTTATGTAGCGATACTTTACTGGGATGCCAGGAAAGATAGTGTTTTAGCTCTAGCGTGTCGTGTGACTGGCCATTAATAGATTGATATAATGTTGCAAACATAAAAACTGTGAAGGAAAACATCGTGAGGCATGCTCCTAGAATCTTGCGATGTCATGTGTCATCCACCAACCCGCACTAAGCCAGCGTAGTGGATAATTAGCCTTGACTCTCTCCTTGAGAGAGAAGGCCCCGAGTCCCAGTAGAAGGAACGTTTAGTGGGCTGCTCATGATTATTCGAAGTATTATGTCAGTTTTCTGGCTCTCATAACACAAGCTTTGCTAATTTTGGGGGATAGTTATTGTAGTGTGAGGAGTCCAATAATAATAATTTACTTAAAAACAAAAAGTAATGCAAAAAACGATTTCTCCTAGGAAACCGAAGGATCGAAACGATATTATATTAGAAGACCAACTTGTAGAAGACCAAGAGTACATAAACAATGCGTAATTACTAAAATTAGCACTTAGACACGTAATGTTTTTTCAACAAACCTTAAATACTACAAGTGACGGAGCTCGTTTCTGATATCCTGGTAAGGCATTTCACAATTACCAGCTAATAAACACTATTAGCATAACTACTAATATACTAACTACTAATATAGCTTCTACTAATATAGCTTCTACGAGTACAATTTCTACTTTATATTTTTAACTAATCTCAATAAAAATAAAATGTTTGCTATATTTTTAAAATCTTATCGAAATCGGTGCGGTGGTTATAGTTTCGGTAGTTATGAACGTAAATTAAATATTTTAAATTTACTTTCATTTACCTCGATTGTGTGTCGTTTGAAGTGATTGGCTTCTGCTGAAATTTGGTCGATTGTCTAAATTTAATGCTAAATTGAATCACATAAAATATTACACACAAGTACTCATACATTAAAAATCCTCCAACGCAATTGCCACGTATTGAAAGTAAAGAAAGCACTATGCGTTGATCCTAGCTAACAAAAAACGAATGACTTCGAAACAGATGAACCTAATTAAGTATTGAAACAGTTGAACCTATTTCGATGAAACTTAGGTAAGAACAATCCCTACCTGCAATCGGTTCTGCAATCTGTTCGGGAGCTACGATGACACACACAGGCATGTCAAACTGGTAATACCCACCAATATAAACCATTGCATGTGTGTGTAAGAGCTCCTTGAAATTGCTAATTAACTGCGTCAATGTGTGTAGCGCAAGTGGTTTACAAACCACCAATCTACTAGACCCCTAGACTCGCTAACGGCGAGGTAAGCTTCTACTGGTACACACAGCGGCGTGGTTCTACTTATTATGGTTGTTGACAATGAATAGTGTTAGGTAAAAACGTCCGGCGTTCACCGCTTCCTGAAACCGACTAGAACGGAAAAAGTAAGCTCACTCTTCCCAACGATGACATAATTCCGAAGTGAAGTGAATTCCTGAAGTTTGGGAGGGCACATCAAATGGTTTAAATCGATGGTAATACCCCCTTTTTGTGTCCTGGGTCGTCCATTTCCTTGTGGGGTAGTTCAAATGACGACCTCGAGACGAATCTGTTCGCTGGGGTCCGACCCCAGGGTGCGCACTCAGACAAGTATTATGGGTTTGGTTCCACCTTCACCCCATCCCTCATCGTGTTGGTCTCATCTTATGAAATTGTCTTGTCTTATAGAGCTTATAGTCTTGTAGAACTGTCTTCTTTGGGTCTAATCCAGACTTTGTAGAACTCTCTTTTTTGCTTCTTTTTAAGGTAAAACATATTTTTCTTATACTCGTCTCCGTCACTTGCCCCTATGTCGCTAACCTCTGACGGTTTTGCGGTGGCTGTATCGTGTATTAGAGTTTAGTCCTTACTTGTAAGGGAAATCCGATTATCTATTCATTGTGCACTCAGCCGAAATAATCGTTCTGTAATCCCAATTACAAACAACTTTTTTTGTGCCAAGCAATTTGTAGGACAATATGACTATGTTAAATTATAATATCTATATTAGCTAAGTAAAAAAATAAAAAATCGTTAATGATCGATACACGTTCGATGCTTTATTTTTTTGCTTAGCTAATATTTATATAATTTAACAGTCATTTTGTGCTACAAATTGTGTGGTAGGTAGGTACATTATCCCGGTCCTACGCTTAGAAATATTTGATCTTAGCTATCTCTGTTAGCTACCACCAATCGAGAGTTTCTTAGAGGAAATTGTAGAGCGTCTCATCAAAATTGAAGCAGCTTGAATTTACGCAAAATTAGCTTGATAGTATTAATAAATTGCAAAAAATGTACCTGGGCTATTATAAATCTTTTCACATCTAGGTTTATGGAACATCAACATATCAAATTCTATTAATTTTGTTATTTCACGTGACAAAATGCAATAGTACTGCTCGTAGGACAAAAAAGCGACATCGTTTCATGGTTGACGTTACATAGACTCAAAACGATTAGGTGTAGCTCAACATTCATAATAAGATCGTCTAGGTTGAACCTCGAAAATTTCATTAACGATTTGTTCAAAAACTTGGCTAGATTTTGGCTCGTCTTGAAACATACAAAACATGGCGGCAAATATTTGGCAGGCTGAGTAGAACGCAAACAAAAACAGCGACAAGCTAGAGCCAGTGTAAAGATAATAATCCTGTGACAATACAGTCACCTGTCAAAACACGCTACACAGGTGGCGAGCCACCTTGCCCACCGCTGGGCAGGTGGGACCTGGGATACCTATTAATGCGCGTGCCGTATGTTTAATTCCTCTTTGCACTGAGAAATTGTTGTCAGTTGTCCGATTCGCGACGACCTATAAGCTATAAGCTTATCATGTGTATTTGTCGGTGAAACTTGACCTTAACTGCTCTTATTACTCAGGCCTTACAAGAGCCAAAAATCTGTCAAATTATTGAGTAAAGTTGGTCGTTGGAAGTCATAAACGTGGAAAAATACGTTAAATTAATGAGATGGACTAAAAACATATACTTATCGCCGTATTAAAAGATTTCCTCAATGATTACGCTCAGTGCACAATGTATGTAGTTTGTTAGTTGTTTAAAAATCTTCAATAATTTTAAAATTCCCATGAATTGAATAGGGGTTTTTCTGATGTTAAGCAAAGGCACGGTATAAGATGTAGCATGCTAACTAAGAAATAACCTATTATAATTAAAATCTTGAGTAAATAAATCTATACTAAAACTATAAAGCTGAAGAGTTTTTTTTGAACGCGTTAATCTCAGGAACTAATGGATCTATTTTAAAAAATCTTTCACCGTTGAGTGTGTACGTGATCCCAGAGTGCTATATGCTATATTATAATTATGTACCATGGGCGAATCCGGGACGGACCACTCGTATTCTATATTTGAAAACACAGATATAATGTTCGCAGTGTGAATCATTGATGTAGAGTCAAGTGTAATTGTCGTTACTTTTGAAAAAAGAACGTCATAGTGACTATTAAATCGTAACTCAACTTATACTGGCATCTGTTTAGGTTATTGGTCAGTGTGAATATGACCACAGAACAGAAATCAAGAAGAAGTAGCAAGTAGGCGGGGCAATCGTAGTACTAAGTAAGCGCAATCTCCGCATACTTAGAGAGTACGCCCACTTCCGAATACTTAGTCGTGCTCTGCCACTACTGCAGTACTCCTGAATCCGCGATTTTGAATAAAAAGTAAGCAGTCATGCCGTATTGTGCAGTTATTGAGTGTAAAAACGATAGCCGTGCTAAAACTTTATCCAAAGGAGGCATATCGTACCATCGGTAAGTCTTATTTTATTTATTTTTGATTTTATTGTGAAAATAAATTAATATTAGCTTAAAGAGAGAAATGATTTAAAGGAAGTCAACTTTAAAGTCATTGTAATAAGGTCCATTTTCATTCAAGCTATATATGATATTCTCGATCATTCTATGCATGCGAGTAGCGCTACTCAGTAGCGCTACTCAATTAAAGATGATACACAAGCTGTTGAAATTGCTAATATCGATATTTCTAACTTGTACAGTTTTGTGAAACAAATATATTATCTTTTGTTATATGGTATTTGAATAATTTAATTACATTTTATCATTTCAGTTTTCCTAAAAGTCCCGTTGTTAAGGAGAAATGGATAGAAGCTACAGGAAGGCAAAATTGGTTTCCTTCCAAAACAAGCACGATTTGCTCTGAGCACTTTTTAGACAGCGGTTTTATAATTAAAAAAAAGGAAATAGGTACTGCCCTGTTGCCCTGTTTTTGTTGTTGATTTTTATGTATAAACTTTTGTTAGTTCGAGTATTGTTTTTACTGAAACCCTGTTCCTTTTCTACATCCCTTTTGTTTATTTTAGTCTCCTCAAGTTTCTATTCATGGTTATAAAAACATCTTGAATTTTTACTGACAACAACTTAAATGACAAGGTCGTCCCTCAAAGAAAATAACTATTTCCTTACATTGTGAGTTCGATTCCCACCCAGTGCAAATATATGTGTGATGGATTCAAATATTTTGACTGTATCTGAGTGTTTCTATGTGTAATAAGTAAGTATTTATAACAGCTATCTGGCCGCCATATTACAAGCTTAGCTTAGTTTAGCGTCAGATGGTGTTGTGTGTAAATGTTTCACCTATATTTATTTATCTCTACCTCACTCAAGAAAAATATCATTCGACTAAAATACAAATTTTAGTGCTACTTGCCAAGACTACAAGAATTTCATCATTACTTTATTTACTTAAGATATTTATTTAGTTTCCTCCGAGTATTTTTGTAGTTTCTTCCTAGTAATTACGTTCTTTTACAAAACTCTGTTACGCTTCACTCTAAAGTTAATAAAATTAAGATGGTACATGAACAAATTTAATCATAATATTATGATTACATTATACGATAGGTACGTAAACTGAATAACGTAATATCGATAATTTAATGAAAATGCTTATTGCATTGTCTTATTACTATTAGCACGACCGGCTTATATTTACGAATCCCTTATTTTAAAGGAGGTAGCGTTCATAGTTGCATAAATTACATAAAGTGCCATCTAGTATGAAGTAGCAGAACTAGTGAGCACTAGATGTCACTAATCTTACAATTAGTGACATCTAGTGCGCACTAGTGAAAACAACTTACATTTTTGAAAGATGATAATAGTTACCACCTTATTCTATTCTACTAAGGTTGAGTTTAGAAAGTTCGTAGCACTGATGTATGCGATACGCCCTAAAAGTCCTGATAATGGTACATAATAAGCGACTTAGTCACATTCAGGATACGGTACTTTTTCCTGTAATTAGATAAAATTGAGTTATCCAAGAAAGTCGTAACAACATTTTGAATAGTTGACAATAACAGATTTATTGTGTTTAGCAATAGGGTTCATTTTTAGGTACGTAACTAAATGCAATACATCATTTTAGGTTCGTCACTATGGGACAAATCACTAGCATTGTTTTAATGTGTTTAAAATATATCAAAACCACGTTTGTGTGCAAACGTGATACGGTGGTTTTCCTAGTGAGATTCAGCTACGAGCCTTCTACTTGATTTCTGTTCTGTGAATATGACCCCTGAGATGGTTGTGTTTTGTTTTAGTAACAAGGTATTATTTTAAATTGAATCAGCATGGCGGATTGGCCTATCCTATAAATATATAATATGTACCTACGACGAAATGGTTTCGGTTTTAGGCGTGAAAGATAATATTGAGGAATATTGAAAGTTAGCAGCGCCCCGCTGGTACCTACTAGTATAGTTCCCGTTCCCGATATTTATAGAAAAGTAGTATATGTGCTCTTGCAGACTAAAGGTACTATAATTGTACTCCAAATTTGAACTCGACCCGTTCAAGAATTCCGATGTGATTGAGCAACAAACATCTACACTTTGACATTTAAAATATTAGTAAGATTGAAGACGTTAAATTAGTAGTAGTAGGAAGTAATAGTTTAGAATTTAGAATATCGTTTTTAGCTGATCGTTTTGTACTATTAGTTTTGTGAACATGAAGGATGTTCACAAAACGAGTATTATTAATTACTTTTGATTTCGAATTTTTGTTCCTCTAATTATATCGTAGACGATTTTATTCTTTAACGTGATATACACATGGTAGGTACATTGTATGCATTATTCATACAACAGTTGATATATATAAAACATTTTTTATCGATATTTATTTGGCAAAATAAGCTGCACCGAAATCCCTATAGCAAATATTTGATTATCCTATTTGCTCTGGTAAGTATAAAAACGATTGTACTGTTTGTACTTATCTAAACTGAAGAGGGTTACAAATGAAAGCTTTGTAGCATTGTGAATTATGAAGTGATAAAAGGTTTTAGTATTTATGATTAAAGGTTTAGTATAAATTGCTGAAGGTGGAAATATACATATTTTTTATATGAAGAGTGACGAGACGAGCAAAATATGTGCCTGATGGTAAGCAACGTGCCTGCCACATAACAGCACAGTGACACACAGCTATTCGAACATGAAGAATCCAAATCATTACCTAGCACTGCACTGCGCTTGTCACCCAGAGATCTAAGTCTCTAAAGTCCTGTAATTTCTCTGGAAACATTGCCCTTCAAACCGGAACACAGTAATGTTTGGACATTACTGCTTGGCGGTAGAATAACTGGCAAAGGTGTGGTACTTCCCCAGGTGGACTCTGCTAAGAGTCCTACCACTATAACTAAGTTTTGTTAAATGAAGTTTAGTGATAAAATGACAAAAAATACACACTTCATTAAACATCCATATTTCATAGATGAATTTCACAAAAAGTAAAAGGCTCTTTTTTAGTCGGATGCTTAGATGTATCAATTAGATTTCTTCAAAATGCAAGAAAACGAAAGGTGACAATTCAATAATATCAAAAGTTTGATATCAAAAGATGTGCAAAAGCAAACCCTTTTATTAAACATGTGTTTACTCACGACACAATAGTTAAAGAGCCCATCAGAAAAAAGGTCTGCTCGTGCCAACTTTTTCTGTGTACGGTTTTTTTTACGGAAGACACTGTACGATAAATGCATTTGTCGGGAATAAAAGAACGGCACACTCCACACTCAAGAACTATCGAGTTTCTTATAAAAACGCGAGTCTGAATTTGTGATCATGGGTTTCGTATATATTTAGGTATTTAAATTTATAGTTAAGAATATTTCTTATTTTAGTATTAAAATTAACGTTGTTGTTACACATGTTTAATATCAAATGTGTAATATCACGCGCAATGCCACTCTCCTTGAAAAAGGCCGCCGGACGCGGCCGAAACTCGAGTCGGATTGACCGACCATATTACACGTGAGTTACCCGTTTACCCAATTAATATTTCTCATCTTTTTGAAGGGAAATGTTTCCAGTGAAATTACAGGGCTTAGAGATTTAGTATCTTAGATCGCTGGGTGACGAGCGCAGTGCAGTGCTAGGTAATGATTTGAATGAAAAAAATCAGCTAGCTGTAAGTCAAGGGAAAAGTCGTCAGCTGATAAGATTCAGTAGGTGATCGATGTTGCTGCGTTACACCTTTGAAGGTACCAGCTGACAAACTTTTCAATTAGATACAGCTAACTGACATAAATGTTCATTCATGTCAATTAGATACAGCTAACTGACATAAATGTTCATTCATAGTAGCATATTAAACGACCACCAGGTACATTTTTAGTTGAGAGGAAATGATTGAAAATATAATTTTTTTTCATGTTTAATCAGCTAGCTGACATATAATCCACCATGTTATGGTCAGCTGACTTTGTTTTTTTCTTTAACATACTAGGTAAACTATAATCTGACAAATTTTCAAATGGGAGAAAATTACTGAAAACATTTTTTGTCTTCATGCGTGGGAGGCTGCCACTGCCCACCCGCCACGGAGTCGCAGCTGACGGTCACGAGTATTCATAGTATAAGTCCCTAATGCATTTTACGAAGTTTCGCTCCAGAAGATATAATTGACCAAATTTGTTCCTGGCTTCTGGACAAATAGCAGTAATATGTAAGTATGTAATGTGTTACACAGGTGACGTATTGAGAAACATTAGTGATGTTTAGTACTAAAATTCTAAGTTATAACTCAAAGTTTTCACTTCTATCGGCAGTCTCTACGACTATGTTTTTTATGTATGTTTTTATGTATGTTTGTCTATGTCTATTTTTTTATCGCTTTCAAGGATAGTCCAGATGATCAACATGGTGGATAAAAAAAAGATTTCTGCTGACCTACATCTGAAATTGTAATTTTGAAACTAACTGCTATTTTAATACATGCATTTATTTTTTATTCATGACATCATTACTTTCTAGTTTTATCCTACTAATATTATAAATGTGAATGTATGGATGTTTGGATGTTTGTTGCTCAATCACGTCCTAACGTATGAACGGATCGGGCTGAAATTTGGAACACATATAGATTATAGTCTGGAAGAACACATAGGCTACTTTTTAACCCGGAAAAACAACGGGAACGGGAACTTCGCGGGTAACACCGCGGGGCGCTTCTAGTGTGAAATAAACTTTACTACTCGTATATTTCAAAGTTTCAAAGCAACGTTTGGTTGTGCTGAGTGGATCCTAAGTTTTACGTAGCGTGCTGTGATTTTTTCCAAAGGCACGTTTACGCATGAACCAAAAAAATTAATAATTAAAAGCCGTTTCACTTTTCGTACTACCTACATATACGTCTATTAGTCTCACTTTCACTATCACAGAAACTCTTATTTGTTTGCTTTATTTTTGCAATTGTAACCCTAGAAAGTTTCAACTAGGTACTATATAGTACCTAATATTTTACAAAAAGCATACCTACGTGAAAATTAAATGAAAATTTGCATTTGTTAGAATACGAGTATTGTATTGTCACAATTGAATGTTGTCTCAAATATTTTACTCTGCGTCATTAGTTAGCTATAATTAGTGGATCTCTAAATGTATCATCACAAAAACATTTCTCTTAAAATAAAAAAAATAATGAACATCCATTTCATTATAAAAACACAAAGTAGTAATAAAAAATACTGTACCTACCCTTAAAATGTTCGATTCCCATATTGTGTAACTCCACTGTAACTCCCGTTTTCTTTTGCATTCTAAGGTACCTTGAAAGCGAAAAAAAATAATAGCACATGCCGAAATCTGATTACTCAGTTTGCTCAAAGGGTTGCCGTTTCAAACACGAAGTTCCACAAAAACTATCGGCACGTAACTTTTTGCACCCGCATTTTTCGCCTAAAAAAATGCAAAAATCGATTTTGGGCAGATGTCCACCAATAGAAAGGGTTTGATAGAGTTTTTTAGAGTAAAAAATAGCGGAGGCATCTGTAAACAAAAGCTTTAAACCGTTATGGACAGGCTGTCAATATTCGACATTATATTGGCTAAAGAGTTGCATTTAGCAGACTGTTAGCGAATGACTAAGTAATTTTTTAATTTTGTAATCGGTTTTTTGTGTTGCCAGCTTTAGCGGAAGAGGATTTTAGGATGTTTAATGTCCGCTTGATTTTGAATTGCAGATCTTTATCGTTTATTAGTTTGGTTTGTGATAAAATCAAAATAATGTGATGTAGCGGCATGGCGTATAAATGCATTTCGGCTGCATACAATTTTTTACACGTATGCATGCTTAAGTTATTAAGGTTTTAGAAAAATTTGAAATGGACAAGTGTGTTTGACATATATTGAGGCGTTTGCAGTATAATTTGTATGTATTATTTGCGATATTTCTTAAGCGAACGGCGTCAATTGTAACTTACATTGAAAAATAAGCATCGAACTGGAATAGGATATAAAATATCGGACCAAAGCTGACTGTGAAATTTCACACGAAATTTACTTTTCGATGGTTTGTTTTTGTTCTGTGTTGTCTTCCAATTGGTCCGAAATAATCAAAAATAAGAAAAAAGAAAAGTTTATCAAAATCCATTATAGCAGTCCTGCACCTATACAGAGAATTAAGAGATTATTAAATAGATTGAAGCAGTTTCTTTCAGTTTTTGTACCAAATATATCTATGTAAGTAGAGTTTGTGGAGGACTCAAAATTTTACTTTTTTTTTAACAACAGTTTTATTACAATTTGGCGAAATAAATTTATCGTTACAGAACCTACCTAGTTACTTAGGCATTGTTGGAATTTTATCGATGTATATTTATAGTGGAATGTAGTTTTAATTATTTATCCAAGGTTAATACACTTTTAACAAAACCGGTATTGGTCCCGTGACTAATTTATGTACACAAATATGGTGGGAACTTCTACTAAATATATTAGTTATTTTATAGTGTAGAGTGACGGGACGAGCAGGACATGTGCCTGATGGTACGCTACATGCCTGCCCTTGACAGCACAGTACCACGCAGCTATTGTAACATGAAGAGTCCACATCATTACTAAGCACCAAAGACAATACCCGTTTCACTGATCCTATCATCGAACATTTAACCTTAACTCGAACCCGTTGATGTCTGTCTTTGCATCCTGATCTATCCTTTGAAGTTTGTATAACTCCGTCTCGCTTTGTTCGATCATTCGTGGGCAGTTAGTAGTACACGTCACACGGATATTTGGCTAATCACAAGCTCGCCGGTATTGTACCTCGTCCTGCGCCCTCGCTGGTGAGTTGTGATAGTAGGCGGAATTCGTATCATTGCCGATCAACAGGGTATCTAATCTGTGCTAAGCTTTGAAGTGCGCTCGTTACGTTAAGATATAAGATGATTCAAATTTATAATGATTTAATTAAGGCTGATCGAGTGGCTTAGTTGGTATCAAACAACCGACACCTAGTCCCAAACTAAGCAAAGCTTGTATTACGGGAGCCAGTTAGCTGAAATAATATTTGTTTTGACATAATATTAATATATTATTTCTTGTACATACCATTTGTAGTGGTAGGACTATTGGCAGAGTCCGCCAGGGGAAGGATCACACCTTTGCCAGTTATTCTACCGCCAAGCAGTAATGTGCAAACATTACTTAGAGATATAACAACTTAGATCTCTGGGTGACGAGCGCAGTGCAGTGCTGGGTAATGATTTGGACTCTTCATGTTCCAATAGCTGCATGTCATTGTGCTGTTATGTGGCAGGCACGTTGCTTATCATCAGGCACATGTCCTGCTCGTCTCGTCACTCTTTATTTAAAAAAAAAACATAGAAAACCCCCACGGCTTACACTGGAAGGGAATATAACCCACAACCTCCGCCTCCGCAAGCAGACTTTACTGCCAACTAAGTTACGACATAGGTACATATATGTCAATTTTTGAACAACGCCAATTTTACGAACAATTTTATCGTTCGTTAGAGGAACTGCAATTTCCATACATCGAGGCATCTACTTTATAAATATAAATAAATAAATAATAATATCGGTGGATAATTTAAACAAAGAAGAAAGAATACAATTAATTACTCCTTAAAAAACTAATCCCTGAATAACCCACCCCGAACTGCTCCCGGTGCAAAGGTGCCCATGGCACTCGCCGCGTTCCCACGTTGAATAGCAATGGCCAACCTTTGCTCCAGGAACGATCCGGAGCGGGAGTCCCTGGTAGCCTCCCGGAGCCTGCGTCCTAAATCCAAAAGGAACCCCTTAGTCTCCGCCCCCCAACAACCCAGGGTCTCCACGGCGACTGGTACAAACTCATACATCATTTAAGGGCTTCAATAAGTATATGCTCCTATAGTTTCAATAAGGTGACGGTCACATTTCGCTGACTCAAATGTCATGGGCAGCGGATATCGATATTACCGCATGCGAACATACGACCAAAACTGTCTGAACTATATGCAGGAGCCACATTTGGTTTTCATGCAAAGAATTGGTAGGTTTCTTAGGAAATAGTCAGTTCCTTCATTTGACGACTGTCATACCCAATACCCATCTATTGAGTATTCAGGGTTTTGCGAAACGTGTGTACTAAGCCTACATAGGCGTTTCAACTCCAATGCTCCTTTATAAACAATTTTTAGGACGAAATTCTTAACGGCAGGCGTGAAGGCGAGAGGCGTTTTTCTGCACGACCGAACTGAAAAAATTGTACAGGCTAAAACCTTAAGAAAAATATATAACGTAAGTGACGCATAAAGACTATCCGTGAGCAGCAAAGACACTACCCATTTGATTTGACTGATCGTACAACTGCTCCTCCTTAGCGTTTTAGTAGCATAATTGCGCTAAACCTGTTGCGAGTCCGGTCAGTCAGGCTTTTGGTTCCGAAGAAAGAGTGCTAACAAAAAAAAAACCGTTAAAACTTTAAAATACCCGCGAAGTTCCCGTTCCAGCCGTTCCCGTTGTTTTCCGGGATAAAAAGTAGCCTATGTGTTCTTTCTTATAGACTATAATCTATCTGAGTTCCACATTTCAGCCCGATCCGTTCATACGTTAGGACGTGGTTGAGCAACAAACATCCAAACATCCAAATATCCAAACATCCATACATTGACATTTATAATATTAGTAGGATGGGTTTCTGCTCAGTGAAATGGTGCGGAACGAATAGCAGGACATCCAGCTTTATAAAGGACGGTATATCATTTCATTAGTAAGTAATTTAATGCAATTATTAGAAAAACATAACATCATCGATCTACAAGATTAAAACGAACATTGAATAAAACCGGCCAAGTGCGAGTGGGACTCCCGCACGAAGGGTTCCCCGTACCATTAGGAAATAAACGGCGAAAACCTCTTTGGCTTTATTCCGAATTCCGTATACATTAACTATAGCAGGTTCCCAGGTTCGCAGGTAGCCTTCCATCCAAAGGATTTACTAAAATTTTGATTTTACGTTGTAGTTCTAACGACGAATTCGATAGCGTGTTTTAGTCTTCTAGTGGCGCCATCTAGTTTGCTTGGGACGGACTAATCGAGCAAGAAACGGTAAAAAATCAAGTTTGTTGTATGGGAGCCCTCCTTATAATATATTCATTTTATTTTATTATTAGTAGATATTTGTTGTTATAGCGGCAATAGAAGTATATCATCTGTGAAAATTTCAACTGTCTAGTTATCACCCTTCACCGAGATACAGCCTGGTGACAGACGGACGGATGGACAGCCAAGTCTCAGTAATAGGGCCCCGTTTTAACCCTTTAGGTACGGAAACCTAAAAAAACGACATGGGAACCAGTTGATGTCTTTTTTGCATCCTAGAGCAGGACATCCAAGGGACAGAGCCCTTGAAGTTTGCATAACTCATCTCGTTTTATCCGATCATTCGTGGAAAGTAGTGCACATCACACAGATGTTCGCTAATCACAAGTCGGTATTTTACCTCGTCCTGCGCCCCCGCTGGTGAGTTGTGAATGTAGGCGAGATTCGTATCATCGCCGATCAACAGGGTAATTAATCTGTGGTGAGCAGTGTTGCCGGCACGGCGGCGCAGCAAAATCCCTATCTCTTCCAAGCCTGCCGTATTAGTACTTCGTTCCAATAAACAACACCAAAATGTTAAACTAAGTTCAGAAATTCATATTCAATAGCTTGTTATTACTTTCCTCGCACAGATTGGTGGTCGCGCAGTCTAAAGTACAAACATTACACCGTTCACTGTTTACAGGCAGTTTACATCACAAAGGCCGGTAGCGGCAACAATACCTGTAATACTGTGTAATATGAGGTAATACCTACTACCGGTAACTGCTGATAACGAATCAAATCAAACGACAGTACTCGCTTCTGGAAAAACCTTTTATACGCATGTACAGAAAAGACGGACGGAAACACTTTACTATCCAAACCAGAAAAAAATAATTGGCACTCATAGGGACTGCCGATAGAAGTGAAAACTTATAACTCAGAATTTGATAGCTCACTTTGGAAGCTACGCGGGTGAAACCGGAGGGCGCTGTTAGTCTGGAATAAACATTCAAAGCATTGTCGTCTAAATATGTCTTCTAAGCATGGCCATCTAGAATAGTCATACATCTAACTATTTACACATCTAACTATGACCATCTACCATTTATGTAGTGGTAGGACTCTTAGCAGAGTCCGCCTGGGGAAGTACCACACCTTTGCCAATTATTCTACCGCCAAGCAGTAATGTGCAAACATTACTGTGTTCCGGTTTGAAGGGCAATGTTTCCAGAGAAATTACAGGGCTTAGAGATATAACAACTTAGATCTCTGGGTGACGAGCGCAGTGCAGTGCTAGGTAATGATTTGGACTCTTCATGTTCCAATAGCTGCGTGTCACTGTGCTGTTATGTGGCAGGCATGTTGCTTACCATCAGGCACATGTCCTGCTCGTCTCGTCACTCTTTATTTAAAAAAAAAAAACATGGTAGCCGTGGTTCCGAGTTTACCCGAATATTTCCTTCATTAATGAGCGTGACGCTTGACCTCAATTCACAACTCACGAAAAAACTGTGTGCGGTGCGCCAAAAGAAGTTTTCACTACAATAAAATACACTTCAAAACGCTAAAGTAACTATTATCTCATCTGTGCCCTAGTCCTAAACTATTGAAATTTACATACCCTACTAATGCTGCGAACAGGACAAAAGTCTGTATTACATTGTCGCTTATCATCTGATAATGTATTGTTTATCATTGGTGCCAACTCCAAACATCTCTTACTGAAGTATGCGGCCCTGGTAGGCGAGGGTTAAGTTATTCCGTTTTGTTATGTTATGAAACCGAACGAAGTTCAATCGCTAATCGATACAAACTAAACGTGGCCTTAGACAGCTAAGGAATAAAGTACATTTTCCTATGCATCAGAGATAACCGTCGGTTAACGTGAGGTTATCTTTTCGTCAACGGATTTTCTACATACTGTCGATATACATAGGGTGCATTTTAACAAGTTTGTCATTTTGGTTAATTTTAATAATGTTATGTTGCCTTAGTACAAATAGTTACAAGTGTTACGAGATCAAACCGCCACAGTACATTGCGCATTTTATAATTAATTTCATGAATGAAAGAAATCCTACTAATTATAAATTTCAATGTATGGATGTTTCGGTATTTGGATGTTTGTTGCTCAATCACGTCGTAATGTATGAACGGAACAGGCTGAAATTTGGAATACAGTTAGATTGTAGTCTCGAAGATTACATAGGCTACTTTGTATCCCGGGGAAATAACGGACAATGCCCGAGTAAAACTGCGGGGCACTGCTAGTAAAGCAAAATAGTTTTGTTAGATTATACATTTAGTCCAGTAAATTGTCGCCTGAATGTATGGAGTAGTATGCGTTAAATCCGGTAGTTCTGATTTTTTGCAGTCCTGTTTATGATGTTGGTCTAATGATTAATCCAAGTTTTTGACCTCGAGCGCCGAACGCAACTTTGTCAAAAATCGAAAAAACCGCAACAAAATCGTTTATTTTTCAAACTTTGGCGATTATAACCCTAAATGAGTAGTTTTTGAAAAAACTTTCTTTATGGCGTTTATAAAGTAGACTAAATTTGCTACAATATGATACTATAATTGTCTTTGTGCACCGAATAGTTTCTGTGAATAAGTATTTCAAAGTTTATCATTATTTTCGAACTTCGCAATTTTTAGCAATATTTTAACTCCTACTTGACCACTTTATGACACAGTTACTGCACTTTTTAACCCCCGACCAAAAGAACAGGTTTTTTTAAGTTTGACGGCGATGTCTGTCTGCCTGTCAGACAGACAGACACAGGTCTGTCTCTCTATGTGTCTGCCTGTGTGTGTGTCTGTTTGTGGCACCGTAGAGCTCAAACGGATGGGCCGATTTCGATGCGGTTTTTTTATTTCAAGTTTAATTTCTGTGTTGATGTTTTTAGCTATTTTTGGTTATTATCGATTCAAGATGGGTGCCTTCACAAAATGGCGGACCAAATATTTCATCACAATCTACCTTAATATGGGTATCAAATAAAAAGGCTTGACTAGTAAAATATTATGCACTATGACATGACTGGGTGGGAATCGAACCCACGACCCTCGACTTCGCAGGCAGAGTAACTACCAACTAAGCTACGAGGTCAGTCGAAATTTCTAGTGGTTCGAACATTTGTTTGTAATTAAAGGTATAAAAAAAGGAGTTATGTGAATTTTATAAGCTACCTACATAGGTCGATTTGTAAACATTTCTTTTGCGGAAAAGAAACGATATTTGAAGTTACAGCGTTTTATTGACATAACTATTGCTTGTGTTACGTTGATTTGCATTTCAACTTTTTTAAACTGGCTTCAAGTTTGGTAAAATATTATGAAACAAAGTCGCCGTTTCAGGAGTTGGTCATTTTTTGAGGAAAATACAGGCCTCAAGATTTTTTTTGTTTTTTTTTCGTGGTTTAGTGGATAGTAACTCTGTCTGGCTGCGAAGCCGAGGGTCGTAGGTTCGATTCCCACCCACGGCAAATATTAGGGTGATGAATTCAAATATTTGTACTGTGTCTGGGTGTTTCTATGTATTTACAGCTATATGTATAAGTATTATATCAGCTATATTGCCGCCATAGTACAAGCTTTGCTTAGTTTGGGGTCAGATGGTGTTGTGTGTTAACTGTCCACGAATATTTACTTATGTATATTTAATGTCAATTACATTGAATGCATTTTTGATCCTTTTAGGCGACAATACATTTAACATTGTTTTTTATAGATTACAAGTAACGGAACGAGCAGGACATTGGCATGATGGAAAACAGCACGTCTGCCCATAACAACACAGTGCCATGCAGCTACTGGAACATAAAGAGTCAAAATCATTACCTAGCACAGCACTGCACTCGTCACTCAGAGATGATGAATATGATTTATCTCTATGCCCTGTATTTTCTCCGGAAACATTGCCCTTCAAACCGGAACATAGTTATATTTGTAGATCCGGACGGTTACAAGTTGCTTGACGGCAGAATAACTGGCAAAGGCCCCGGTACTTCGCCAGGCAGACTCTGCAAATATGCAGTACCATTCTTTAGGTTTGGTAGTATCTTGACAATCCAAAGGTGTACGGTTGCTAAGGCGCTGGAAACATAGGCGCACTATTATAGAGATGACGGCTTCATTGTTTTGTAATATTTATATTCTAAATAGACTAATCTCAAAATATATGTGTACGTTCATCATGCCGGGCTAGTCCTATCAGCCGTGGTTCGATAGGGATATACCTATCTTTATATTGAACTAGCTGAATCGTGCGCGTGTTGCTACGCCATCTATCGAAAATTGGTCGTACCAATTGAAATCTAAAACAAATTTGGTTACCTTAGATTCTATTGACGCAACCTTTTAAAAGATAGATACATGCTGTCACGCAACGAAAGCTCTCAAAAAGCAATATTATTTCCCGTTTTTGATACATTTTTCATTCATACTCCGCTCCTGTTGATAGTAGCGTAATGTTAAATAGTAGCCTTCCTCGATAAATGGACTATCCAACAGAAAAAGAAGCTTTCAATTCGTACCCGTAGTTCCCGAGATCCTTGCGTTCAAACAAACTCTTCAGCTTTATAATATTAGTATAGATTCATTATTCTTTTAACTTTGACTTTGTACATGTCACTACTACATCAGAAAGAAACGGTAGCCCAAGCCGAGGCGCTTGCACTAGTCGTCGTACGCAATGTTTGAGTACGGTAAGATTAGGTGTCCTACCCCTTTTATGAATCTATGACCGCAAAACTAAATATTATGTGATTTTTGAATGCTCAGATAGGCCTCAGATGGCCATTTAAGCCTCAGAAGACTTTTATAATTCTCTATATAAAATAGTCTGATAATATAATAGTGATGAATAGAGATATATTATATATATTAGACTACAGGCCCGTGAACAAAATTTACGGGTCAAATGAACCAGTAGGAGACCTATGTAGGATGATAGAAGGGTGTAAAGTATTAAGATTCAGCACTATGCCGTCACTTGTAAGCTGTCCAACTGAGTATGATTGAATACCTCTTATAACCTATTATTCCGCAACGCCGTACAAAAATAATGGGACAAGGAGAAATGATCGAGGATTGCAACCCCCCCTCTTCAATTGCACTTAGTTGGACAGCTTACAAGTGACGGCATAGTGCTGAATCTTATTACTTTATACCCTTCTATCATCCTACATAGGTATCCTGCTGGTTCATTTGACCCGTAATTTTTGTTCACGGGCCTGTAGTCTATATATAATGAGGACCACTTTTTATACTCAAATAGAAGATAACTTAATCTTCTTTTATACTCAAATAATTTGATCTTTGATTTTGAAGATAATTTGTCTAAATTTACGTAAACAATGCATTGAGATAATATTACTACGTAGTAATAATTTCTCAAAGAAACAATGTTGTTTTCTTTTTAACACGCTTTTTTTAAAACGTAAAAACCCATCGCTTTACTCGTCATTCATTCTTCATTTTTGATCTCGTAACACTTTTGTTGTATATACTCGGGTATCATAACTGTTATAGAGACGATTGGTAAACTGACTCGTGCTAGAATAAACCGAATGCCAAACAAAGTAGAGTTGAAAATATTATGACAAATATTTAAACAGAGACATCAAACACAGGCTAGTTTACAAATTTAAAAAATAATCTTTTGCTGTAAAGATTTAGTGTTCAAATTTGTTAAGCAAATAATTTAAGTTAATCGATGACTAAAATGTTTTTCAGAGCAGTCCACACAGCGTAGCAGAGTTACCAAATAGAATTTTGGAATTGTGTGTTTGTGTGATCATGTGCATTGAAAATTAGTAAAATTAGAAATCTTCGGGTAAACTCGGGACCATGGCCATTGGCCAATTAGGAATGCGTCAGCGTTTCCCATTAGTTGTCGCATCAATGCTGACACATTTCTATATGACCATGCTCAAATGCTCATGGCCACGCCCTCCGGTTTCACCCGCTTAGTTTCCAAAGTAAGCTATCAAATTCTGAATTATAAGTGTTCACTTCTATCGCCAGTTCCTACGGCTGACAATTTTTTTTTTTTATGTCAGTTGTTGCTTAAAAATTAGGATTAATACGATGTCTGCTGGTGCAATTTAAGATAATTTAAATAGCACTGATAAAGAAGTCAAGTCAAATTTTAAGAACGAGTTGATTTTGGAGTTTTAATCAATTAATTAGGTATGTCGTTTTCAAGAACGCCCTTACCAACGGAAACTATCAACTGCCGCCATCACGCGTCATCTTCGATCTCGTAACACTTTTGCTCTATCTACTAGGGCTACATAACAGCCATAGAGATTACAGCTAAATAATCAGTTCAACGTATTATACACCTTATTTTTAGGTTACCAGTGTTCAAATTCTTATAACAAATTTCAAAAGACAACTGTCTGCTACAATGCTATAGGATAGGAATCTTGTGAATATCGATGTTGTCCATTTCACAACGCAGCGTAGCGTAGAAATAGTGAAATTAGACTATTCTCGGTAAGTGAGAGAATATTATTCTCAAGAAGTTTTTACAAGTTTGAAATTAAAATATCATACGGTAACAGGGTACGGTTGTAACGGGTTAATCATAAGTTCACAGATTTATAATAATTATATTTCCATAATTAGTTTGTAGCTTTACAATCAAGGTATAGAAAATCACATAACATATTTTTACCAAGTTAGTTCTTTTTTACACGTCCATGAGTTGATATACTGTTTGTCTGTTTTTTTAAAATGAGCCTCATGTTTACGTTTAGTTATGATACGTATGTGCAGAAAGAATTATGAATAATAATTATTATAGTTAGGTAGTGGTAAGTTAAGGTTAGTAGGGCTCTCTGTGCCTTACCGTCCGGAAACCACCTAGGGATAGGCCTTTGAGGAGGTGACGGTGATTTCCGGCGCGTCACTAGAGCAAAATAAGAGGGCACTGACGCCCTGCGCGAGGCGAATCCGTAAGGACGGTGGCAAGTGGGTCAGGACCGTTGATGGGAGTGCGAATGGTGACCCTGCGACCTTTTGGGTTTTAGTCGGTGCGGCACCATGTCTGTCGTCGTCATGGTGTCGAGCCTGACGCACCTGCCGTGTCCCTTCACGGTGGACGGAAGGTGCGTAATAGCATTTTCCCCCACAAATAGGGCTCTGTGCAATTGGGTATTTTCTATATGACATACCTATGACCTATGAATTATATTGGTCTAGATTTTTCCCACAATTCCATTATTTATCTAACCCAAAACTAAGGAAAGGATTTTAATAATACTATGGAAGCTAGATGGCTAATATAATTCTATATTGCAAATTTAATGTAAGAACTGAACAGATTTTCAGGTTAGATTAAATAATAAATACATAGGTACATACTTATTTATATGGCTTACTTTTTACATTGAGACATCCAGTCCAAAGAAACAGCCATTGCATCATTTTCATTCAGCATAAAAAAAGGACAGACGTTTCAAAGTTGTATTGGACGACACATACGATATTTCGCTACTAAGAATACCAGGAGCTCAGACGTAGCAGAAGCTATTTATAAGAGTGACTGAGTAATTCAATCATTCCATTCTAGTTTACGTTCAATATTGTGTAAGGCGCTCAATCGTAAGATACTACCTATGTATTTGATTAGTTTCATTTACTACACTTATTTATTTATTCTTAGTAAGTAAGTAATGTAATCAAGCACTAATGTGCAAACATTACTGTGTTCCGGTTTTCCAGATAAATTACAGGGCTTATAATATAACAACTTAGATATCTGGGTGACAAGCGCAGTGCTGTGCTAGGTAATGATTTGGGGTCTTCATGTTCCAATAGCTGCGTGTCACTGTGCTGTTATGTGGCAGGCAGGTTGCTTACCATGTCCTGCTCGTCTCGTCACTCGTTATAAAAAAAAGTAATATAGAATGATTGCGCACTCCCATCAATGACCCTGACCCACATGCTACCTACCGTCCTCGAGACTCGCCTTGAACTACCTAACCTACTTTGAACTGACTAATCTGAACTTACCACTACCTAACTATAAAAATACAGTAAACGTAAACATGAGGTTCACTGTAAATAAACAAACAAGTACATATAGTTTTTGTAGTGGTAGGACTCTTAGCAGAGTCCGCCTGGGGAAGTACCACACCTTTGCCAATTATTCTACCGCCAAGCAGTAATGTGCAAACATTACTGTGTTCCGGTTTGAAGGGCAATGTTTCCAGAGAAATTACAGGGCTTAGAGATATAACAACTTAGATCTCTGGGTGACGAGCGCAGTGCAGTGCTAGGTAATGATTTGGACTCTTCATGTTCCAATAGCTGCGTGTCACTGTGCTGTTATGTGGCAGGCATGTTGCTTACCATCAGGCACATGTCCTGCTCGTCTCGTCACTCTTTATTTAAAAAAAAAAAAAAAAAAAATATATATCTAACGTTATAAAAATATGTTTTTTTTTATATTAAAGAGTGACGGGACCACCCAGAGATCTAAGATATTATATCTCTAAGCCCAGTAATTTCTCTGGAAACATTGGACTTTAAACCGGAACACAGTAACGCTTACACATTACTGCTTGGCTGAAGAATAACTGGCAAAGGTGTGGTACTTCCCCAGGCGGACTCTGCCAAGAGTCCTACCAGTACTAAAAATGTTAAATGTGATTTTCTTTTCCTTGATTGTAAAGCTAGAAATAATTATGGAAAAGGTTTATATTATCAGAGATTTAGAGGGAGGTCTACACCTCTAAATCTCTGGTCATTATGTTATAAATCTGTGGAATTATGAATAACCCCCTATTTGCAACCTTAGCTTGGAACAGTGACCCTGCGACCCTGACCCCTGGCCATGCAAAAGAAATCTGTGGGGGTTTTAGTCGGTGGGGTACCATGTCTGTAGTCGTCATGGTGTCGACCCCGATCCCCGATACACCTGCCGTGTCCCTTCACGGTGCCGGTGGACGGACGGTGCGTAATAAATAGCATTTCCCCCACAAAAAGAGCTCTGTGCAATTGGATGTTTTCCATATAACTAACCTATGAACATACAATTTTGGTACAGATGTTTCACACAACTCCATTATTTTAACCTAGGCCAAAAATAAGCAAAGGTTTTTAATAAAACCATGGAAGCATCGATTTATACAACTGGATGTGCCCTGAGCACCTTGAAATATATATATATAAAAATCAATGCCACTTTTCGTTGTTATTGAACTCCTCCTAAACGGCTGGACCGATTTGAATGATTTTTTTGTATACGTTTGGGTAGGGCCCTGGAAGGTTTAGATTCACAAATCAGCCCGGCAGATGGCGCTGCAGTTGATATCTAGGTTATTATTCGAGCGAAGCCGGAGCGGGCCGCTAGTTGGTTATAAACTGCGTCTGTGTGTGTAGCGTAAATTGTTTACATACCACCAATTTACTTGACCCCTAGAATCGCTAGCGGCGAGGTATGCTGTGGTTCTGCTTATTTTGGTTGTTGACAATGAATAGTTTCGCGGTCGGCGCGGTCGGCTGCAACCGACTGCAATGGAAAGAGTGAGTGCACTCTTACCAACGATGACATAAATCCTTGCGCCTGAAGTTTGGGAGAGCGCATCAAATGGTTTATATCGATGTATGGAAGCTATATAGCTAATATAAGTCTATGTACCTATATTATAAATTTAATGTAGGTAATAACTGAAAGGATTTATATGAAATTAGGGACTTAGATTTTGATCTAAATATTAAATATCTACTTTTGATTTACTTTTTACATTGAGACATCCAATCCACAGAAACAACCAGCGTTTTCATCTATATTCTATACTAATACTAGCTGACCCCGCAAACGTTGTTTTGCCATATAAATAAAGGTATGAAAAATAGCTAGTAGCCGATTCTCAGACCTACTGAATATACATATAAATTTTGGTTAAAATCAGTAAAGCCGTTTCGGAGGAGTAAGGAAACAAACACTGTGACACGAGAATTTTATATATAAGACTAGCTGACCCCGCAAACGTTGTTTTGCCATATAAATAAAGGTATGAAAAATAGCTAGTAGCCGATTCTCAGACCTACTGAATATGCATATAAATTTTGGTTAAAATCAGTAAAGCCGTTTCGGAGGAGTAAGGAAACAAACACTGTGACACGAGAATTTTATATATAAGATTACAAAGATGAAGAGTTTGTTTGTTTGAACGCAAGGATCGCGGAAACTACTGGTCCGAATTTAAAGATTCTTTCTCTGTTGGATAGTCCGTTTATAGAGAAAGGCTTATAGGCTATTTAACATTACGGTACTATCCACAGATGCGGAGCATGAATGAAAAATGTAAAAAAACGGGAAAAAATATTGCTTATTGAGAGCTTTCGTTGCGTGACAGCATGTGTCTATCTTTTAAAGGTTGCGTCATTAGAACCTAACCGAATTTGTTCAAAATTTTAATAGGTACGACCAATTTTCGATAGATGGCGTAGCAAGGCGCGTACGATTCAGCTAGTTCAACATAAAAAAGGACAGACGTTTCAAAGTTGTATTGGACGACACATACGATATTTTGCTACACTACGAGTAAGAATACCAGGAGCTCAGACGGAGCAGAAGCTATTTTTAAGCGTGTCGGAACAAAATGAACATTCATTCCATTCTTGTTTACGTTCAATATTATTATGTAAGGCGTCTTAATACCATGTATTTGCTTAGCTGTTTTATTTACTAGGTACACTTATTTATTTATTCTTAGTAAATAATATAAATAAAACTTAATAAAAGTTTTTAACAATTAAAGAGATACTATATATAATATAAAATAATATAATATATATACGAGTTATAATATCTATTAACTGTCATGGTAAGTATGGAGGTTAAATTACTAAGTAATTAATTAATAAAATAAGAAAATAAATTACAAAACGACTGTATCTTCCGAAGCTAATTATTTTGTCGAGTTGTTGAAATGAAGCAATTAATTTGCTGGGCATCATTAGTTGTCAGCCCAACATAATTCTCTGAGACGGCAAAATATATGAACTAAACTTACCTGAAGGTTTAGTAGTGTGGGAAAAGTGATAGAGGCTTCATTTGTGAGTCACGGTTATGTTGGTCGTGTTGAATCCACTTCTCTGATACTAAAATTCATGATGGACACGCATTGGCAGCTAGATAGAATATTGTGGTGAGAGGACAGTAGAATGTAAAACAATCATTTATTTGTCGACTATCTTCATAATTTTTATTGACCTAGTAATTTGGCCTTTAAAATATACATTAGGTACCATAATCAACTTTCATTGGGCCTTTTCAGGATGCAAATAAGTCAGCAAAAGTTCTCTATTTTGCCAAAAGTGGCGCAATATTTTTATGTTGTTAAATTTCTCTAACAAACTATGACATACTTTGATTACTTACTACTTGTACTAATATTTATTCTGTGCTTACTATCCGGTGTTAGATGTTAGCATTGAACCTTTGAAAGCTTATAATAGTTTTTGCTTTGGAAAAATTACTTTCAGCATGATGTTATTTTTTAGGGACGCACGGTGTATGTTGCTTAGTTAAAAATAAATTTAGCAAAAATTTCTTCACCGTAAGTCTTTTTTATGCAAAGCAAAACAACATTTGTACTAATAATACATTTATACATTTACACATACATTGTTCAAAATATTCAAATAATTTGAGTAAGGCCTTATATCAGACTCGGCATGTAATAAGTGCCTAATGCTATGATGAGAGCCCTTGCTTTCTGTGATACAAATGACAAGACTAGTCCGAACTGAGGTTTTACCGCCTAACAAAAACTATCTTAGTTTTGATAGGTATTGCTCACTCTTTTCTTTTTGTTAGAAATTATAGAGACAGTAATAGCCAAAGCCGGTTGGTTCAGTTAGGCGGTAGAAGTACAGGAGTCCAAAACAAAAAGAGCGACGTCCTAATTTAACTGGACCATTTATCCTAAGAATAAGAAGGCGGTGAAAGACCACGGTGAAGTTACGGCTGGTCTAGTCGGGAGAACGGCGCCGGCCGATCCGGAGACCCCGGGTTCAAACCCCACACGCACCACTTTTCGAAGTCACGAGCGTTATGCCGCAAACTTAAAAGGGTGAAGGAAAACATCGTAAGGAAACCGATATGTACCTAGAATTTTTCGAAGTCATGTGTCATCCACCAACCCGCACCGGGCCAGCGTGGTGGATTTATGGCCTTAACTCTCTCCTTGCGAGAGAAGGCCCCGAGTGTGCCCGAGTCCCAACAGTGGGAACATTTAGTGGGCTGTTGATGTTGATGATGAAAGACGAGCTGCTATGTTGGCTATCATTGGTGCAACCATTAATATTATTCGTTTCCTGTTTGTTTAAATTTATTTGCACGGCTCACAAAGTCGTCGTCGTCGGTGACGTTTTCGATCTAACGTAACATTCTTATACTTTGTACTAGGGTGCCATAAAATTGTAGAGATGATTAGTGTAGAGACTGCAGAGCAATGTTTTAAAACATACTCAAAGGTTATTGCTATAAGGTTTATTATAGTACAAGTAGTAGATAAATGTAGTGAGCTAGATAGGCAGTGACGTTTTTAGTAGAAAATTTGATGCTCTCCAACTCTTACCTATCAGCTGTTTCACCAACCAGTACCATTGGGAGTGCAGAATAGAGCAGAAGTCTATTGTAGTGTCGCACTGTCCACAGGCAAATTAGAGATATTTTAATTACCTAGGTATGTGTCTAAGGCACGGTAGCATACCCATGGAGGAATATAATTTAAATGTACCTAATAATACATATGGAGTATGGACGTACGTATGGACCTTGGTAAGTTGGAGGTGATAAATATAATTATTGGTTTCAAATAACTTCATTTTTTCTAACTAAATATTTGAGGAAATCTTCTAAAATAATATTTTGGTCCATTTTAAGCAAGTAAAAAGCGGCCAAGTGGGAGTCGAACTCGCCCATGGGTTCCGTAGCGGGAAGTAAAAAAATAAAAAGTTCTTGTAAGTCGTTGTAAATTTGATCGATAATTTAATAATAGAGTATTTAAGACGTTCTAAAACAAACTACTTACTAGATCGAGCTCAAAGCAATTTTCGGTGGAAGCTTGCATGGTACGTCATATAGTATTTTTAGTTTTATCATTCTCTTAAAATAAATAATATAAATATTGTATACCAATTAGTTTGTACACAGTTCAACAATAAATTTTTCTGATTTCTGATTTCTTATTTTAGAAGTTACAGAACACACACACACACACACATTTGATTTCTGATTTCTGATTTCTTATTTTAGAAGTTACAGAATACACACACACACACACACACACACATATTTTACCACTTTGGATGTGTCTCTCGAGCAAATGATTAAATATAGAAAAAAAATGTAATAGAAATCTCAATATCATTTTTAAAGACCTATCTATCCCCACACATAAGGGCCTGATGAAATTATTTTTTTCAGTTTTAGTTCTAAGTAAGTATGGGGAACCCTCAAAATTTCTTGTTTTTTTTTTCTATTTCTGTGTGAAAATCGGTTCTCAAATACATCTTATATTACACAATACTTACCAAGTTTCAACAGTATAAGTTCTTATAGTTTTGGAAAAAAGTGGCTGTGTCATACGAATGGACAGACAGACAGACATGGCGAATACATAAGGGTTCCATTTTTTGCCATTAGGCTACGGAACCCTAAAAACAGAAAACACTCTTTCAAGACACACAAGACAAAGATCCTAATTCTGCCGTCAAGTAAGTAGAGCAAGCTTGGATCCATCACCTACACAAAGTGATATCCAGCGCTACTAGGATCTCAGAATTTATCAGAGGTTTACTTTTATAGCACAAAAATAAATGAAGCGTTCATTACCTCCTTTACTACTTACTCATGAATTTAAATGTAAACTTCCTTTCCGCAAGTTGATCCGGCACCGACAGTTAGGTTCAATCCAGCGCTACTAGAGTACCAGAACCGAGAAGAATGTTCTCGTTATGTTAGTCAGTAGATGAAGTACGAATACTTCTTGTCTTTTTCTTTTCTTTTTCGTCATGGCTTCCATTCGGTAATGCTACCGTAATTTCGCCAGCGTCTAACGTTTAAACATTGAGAGTGTCTTTGATCTAGGTATATATGTTCTTAACTTCTTGTCTTCTGTAATTTAGCGTAAATAAATGTCACTAGCTAAAACTAGACAAATAAAAAAACCTTTGAGTATTTACCATAGGAGGACGCCAGACATCTGGCTTGCTAACAAACATTTTCACATTTTTTTTGCGGGGCGCGGGGGGAAGCTATATTTCATAGATTTGTAAACTTGAGCTCACACAAGAGCAACTAACCTCGGGTTGTACTAAGACAAATGCTACACACCTAAATAAATCCCCAAAGTGTAGTGTTGTCCTTTAGGCCGCCTGAGGCATGGCTCGCCCGGGGCGCCTAGGTGGCTAAGGCCGGCCCTGTCTACGAAACGCGGTTGACTTACGGTTGACTATTTTTGACAATACAGCTCATTTTGACATCCATAAGGGCACGAAAGAGGTATGTTAGAACTAGGGTCGTTCCCTTAGAATAGTTGGTCTGTGACAAAAACCGTTTTATGCCTGGACCTGGACGTCTACTCTCTTTCTACGAAAACGTAATTTCGAAATAAACTCGCGACCTTCCAACTCCGATTCTACTTCGATCCGTCGTTTTGTCTGTTTAAATGTTCTAAGCCTACTCTAATTAGAGTATGCTTAGAACATTTAAACGTCAAACAATGTTGTATCGGATGAAACGAAGTAGAACGAGAGTAGGAAAGTTGCGAGTTTTTTTTCGAAATTACGTTTTCGTTGAAATAGAGTAGACGTCCTGTATATACTGTTTTTAAACTTTCGCGATTCGAACACATGACTTAAACTTCACGAGATGACTTCTCGTGACCACGTGACCACGGCGGTTGTAACGCTGCTAAAACGTCGAGTTAATTAAATTATAGTTTTGATCGTGATTATTATTGATGTAATGTTAGGGATTATGTTCTATATTTACATCATGGACGTATAAAAAACTTGGACGGAGTCTCGCTAAAACAAAAACTGTGTCACTAGAGTCGGCCACATTTGCACGTGTGAGTTGTCAGCTTGTCACTGATAGGCTGACACGCACAGACGCACACATATACACAAGTAGCGCGTGTAATGACTCACTGATGTGCGTGTCAGCCTGTATATGACAGCGCACACATGCATATTATTTGGCCGACTCGATGGACACAGTTTTTGTTTTAGCGAGACTACGTCCGACTTTTTTATACGTCCATGATTTACATAACAATACATTAATACATTTCCTAACGTTTACGCAACTATAACGGAGAGGATAGTAATGTTGTTATTTCGATTAAAGTGTATAGAGGTTGGGTTTGATAAGCTTTATCATTACTTACCATGGCGGTGACGCGTACCCATATGATTATCCTCTACCAAAAAGTTATCGATATAAACCAACAGATGTGCCATGAGCACCTTGAAATTGGTAATAAACTGCGTGTCTGCGTGCATCGTAAGTGGTTTACAAACAACCAATCTACTTGACCCCTAGAATCGCTAGCGGCGAGATATGCTGTGGTTTTACTTATTTTGGTTGTTGACAACGAACAGTGATAGGTAAAAACGTCCGGCGTCCACCGTTTCCTGCAACCGGCTAGAACGGAAATAGTGAGCTCACTCTTCCCAACGATAACATGATTCCGCGCGCCCTGAAGTTTGTGAGGGCACATCATGGTATTGAGATCGTTGCAAAAAGTGCCCAACGCGGCTATGAAGTGTTAATTTAAAAAATAGTTTAGACAAAAACTACTATCCGAAACAGAGATAGTAGTCTCCAAATTCTTCGCTACCGTTGCAATATACTCGTTAGGAGTTCTTGGTTTGTGTGAACCTACCGAAAGGCTTGGAAAAAAAAAGATAGAAAGTAATTACTTTGTATCAAGAGATTTAAGTTATTTTCGCCTGTAATTGAAAACATTTATTTTAAAAAATCGAAATATAACATTATTTTATACAAAGCCATAGGCTCTATACGTCATAATTTACGTATTCATATGTAAATAATAAACTGAATAGATTTAATGACAGAATGTTGCATTTATCGTATTTTTTAACTGTTTACATCATATTGTACATACAAACTTATGATATATTATGTAAATTTATGTATTTGCTTACACAAGGTCATATTTTGTCACTTAACCAGTTTTCAATTTGATTGATTTCTGCGAAAACTGTGCATTCCGATTGAAAGTCAAAAATAATGTATATTTCGTCGCACGAAAATTGTTACAGACCTGACAGATAGTTTTCACAATCCGCGCTACCAGGGCTACATAAACAAGTTGATATTCTTGCAACATATCTGCCGGTAGAACTAGGACTGCAGGCATTTCACTGAAGCCATAGACGAAAATTACTAGGCAAAGAGAGGGTAGAACTTCACTAGATTAGAAGATATTCTTGGTTGTTATTTTCCAACATTTTGAGGCGATATACCGACCTTCGCATGCAATCCATGAGCCTCTTGTGGATTAGTGACGGGAATGTGCTATTTTACATATTTTATATTTGATGAGTTCATACACAAAAACTTCTGCAAATCTTCATCTTCAAGTTTATCATTATCGCTGCCCTTAATTATTATCCGTTCAGTAAGTGATACATTTTTATGTTCTTTTTTTTAAAGGGTGACTGATAAGCGTACTGCCCGCCTGATGGTAAGCGGTAGTTGTCGCTTATGAACATCTGCAACATCAGATGCTGGCGATGTTTTGCTACATCGGAGAGGTGGACATCATGAGGAAAACTATATGTACCCAGTAAGACATATTTTGATTTGTGCTATTCACCAGGTTTGGTTAGTGAAAATAATTACTTACCTCTTTTAAGGGTCTCAAATATTTATATGTAAAAGTACAAGTTCGCGCTGAGACCGCGACAGGTACTTGACACTATGGAATTGTATGGGCGCCAGTTCGCGCCGAGACCGCGACCGCGACCTGTCTCGGTCTCCTGTCGCGGTCGCGGCGCGACTGGCGCCCATACAATTCCATAGTGTCAAGTGCCTGTCGCGGTCTCCGGTCGCGGTCTCCTGTCGCGGTCTCGCGTCGCGGTCTCAGCGCGAACTTGTACCTTTAAAGTTGATCTCAGACGGTCATTACTACCTAACAAACTTTGGACTTTGGAAAATAAGTGTTGTAAGGGTAATGTCTACTTATTTTTTTTATTATTTATTAATTTAGATACTCGTAGCGTACCGCAGTATTACTCACGCAGCTCTGTTCCCGCAATTTTCCTCGAAAATTATTGAAATAAGCCACTGTGTTATTTCAGACTAAAAGCATAAACATAATTATATGTTCCAAATTTCGACCCGATTCGTTCAGGAGTTCCGGCATCATTGAGCAACAAACATCCAAACAACCAAAAGTTTGCATTTATAATATTCGTAGGGTTATTTGCTATGTACCATATTTACATACTTTTTTAATACCATACATGAGAATATAAGAAAATTTGTATCATTAACTAATAAATGTACCTAAGTTTCTGCAACCTTAAAAATTCCACTTAAAAAAAAAAAAATATTTATATTCACTAAATTAAAACAACGATCAATGCGAATTTCATTACTATTTCTGATTTTGATACCGATAGATAAAATTTAATGTATTTTCATCAAGGCCAATCTCTAATAACAATCGTGTTAATTTGTATGTCAGAGAGGACATCTGATAGCCTACGCTGATAACTTTTAATGGTTATCGATTTTATTATATACTAGCAGAACCTATTGGTTTTACCCGCATGGTTCCCGTTCCCATCATTTTCCCGGGATAAAAAAGCAACTTGTTTGTTCTTTCAGACTATACTCTAAAAGTGTTACAAATTTCAATCTGATCCGTTCAGATGTGATTGAGCAACAAACATCCAAACATTGACATTAAATTTATAATGTTAGTAGGATTAGAAAAGCAGGCGTTGTGCTATTTCAGACTATCTAATCTATCGGAGTCAAAATTTCGACCCGATTCGTTCAGATCGTTCAGTTCCGACGTGATTGAGTAAAAAAACATCCAAACTTTCACATTTAAAACAGTAAGGATTCAGCTGGTCTACTACGAAAACAAACTCCGAATGATCGGATCCGACCGACAGCGGAATCGGATAGTAGCCTACCACGAAAAACATTCGGATCAATACATCTCGGTCGGAAGTTATAGGACTTAGGTCGGATGAGGGTCGGGTTGTCTTTCGAGGTAGGAAGCGTCCATAAGTTCGGCCGATATATCGTTTATCGGACTTCGTATTAGGGCTGCAGGCGCGGTCCGAAGAGGGGGGGTTGTCACAGGGGACTTGACCCCCCCAAATCATGTAAGTACGTTAAATTACAAAACTAAAAAAAAACAACATCCGTTTGGAAGTTTATTGCTTAATCACGTCCTAACGTATGAACGGATCGGGCTGTAATTTGGAACACAGTTAGATTATAACCTGGAAGAACACATAGGCTACTTTTTATCCCGATAAAATAAAGGGAACTACGCGGGTAAAACCGCGTGGCGCTGCTAGTATCTAATAGAACATAGACTTATATTTTAATTGTTGACACTTATTTGTACGATACTTATTATCGTACAATAAAATGTTAAATTTAAACTTTAAAAATGTATAAATAGATAAATACTGTTTATAACATATTTTTTTGTTTTTTAAAATTGACGTGTTTATTGTACATTTATGAATAAAGAAGTTTGACTTTGAACATGACTTATATTTAACCCGTTGGAACGGCAACTACGCGGGTAAAATCGTGGGGCGCTACTAGTAAAGTTTTTTTACTCGATTTATTGTATTTCTACTGGTGCCCCCCCCCCCAAAATCTAAAGCTGCGTACCTACTGGTGACCCAAAATACGAGGCTGGGACCGGCCGGCCCTTCTACCGCCTAAAGGCCGGTTTGCATTTTGATTAGTGCGAGTGTGAGCACGAGTGCGATTGCGAGTGCGATTGAGTAATCGCGACTGATTACTATACACTCGCAATAATCAATCGGTGTCCACACGTGTTTGCTACTAATTACTCAACACCTGCACTACTCACTCGCACTCGTACTAATCAAAATGAAAACAGGCCTTTACTAAATCGGCTGTGGCTTTGCCATTGCCGTCTCTTTCATTTCAAGCGAGAAGAAACGAGACAGCAATATCAAACCTAAGACAGTTTTCGTTAGGTGGCAGACCGTCTGGTAGGATTGCAGATAACCATCTGAACTGTAGGTACATACTTTCGAATAGTTTACTTTATGAATATACTTTATTATTAAACTTTAGTCTTTATTAATTGTTTGTTAACTAAAATTACTTATATGTAAAAATGTATTAATTTTTTAACATTGGTTCCTGGGTTACGTCCCAACGTACATTTAAATAAAACTGTATAACTATATATATATATCAATAGCGGTTTTACCCACAAAGTTCCTGTTCCCGTCGTTCCCGTTTTTGATTCGGGATAAAAAGTAGCCTATGTGGTCTTCCAGATTATAATCTATCTATGTTCTAAATTTAAGCCTGATCCGTTCAGTAGGTTTGTAGTGAAAGAGTAACAAACATAAGATGGTGTTGTGTGGGTTGTCCACCAATATTAACCTTTTCATTATATTTATATCCATCCATACTTACAAACTTTCGTGTTTATAATGTTATTAGTAGGATAATATTCTTATAGATAAGTATCATCTACCTGTTTAAACTCATTTCGGCAAGGTAGATAAATAGATAAAATTAAATTATTGTGGATTTTAGTACCGATAGCAATTCTTTGTGACTCAATCAATTATTGGCTCACATATTTTTTTGCATATTCACGAATTTGTGTTTATATATATAGTTTAGCCAAAAACTGATTTTGTCTAGTTAGTTTCATGGTAAACTTTAGTTCATCATTATCATCATCATCAGCCTGTGTTCGTACACTGCTGGACGAATCCCGATCCTCGGTCTTACGTTACTGATTATTGACGTGATAACGTCTTATAATTCGATGAAGCCGGCTGCACGCCCGCAAAACATGACGTCATGTAACGTTACCGTTAGTTCGTCGTCCGTGCCATGCGGACGAAGCTGAGCGCTGAGGGCGCCACCCGCCGAGTCGAGCGGTATCACTACTCGCGCTATCAGCGTACTGATTTCTTAAGACGTTGTCACGTTCAACTAACGTCAGTAAACCGACTTTACAGACAACCATTTTTTTTTATATTTCTTTTGTTATGTAGGGAGGAGTCCAGGTTCTCAGAGCCTCCACAACGGCTGTATTTCTGTCCCTAATCTGTACATTTGTTGTACTCTCGGACGATCTTCGGTGTTGTAGCCATCGATGGTGTCGTTGTGGTTTCGTTTCCCACCAAAGAAATAACATTTCCGTGTGGAATACTTACGAGGCTTTATTGCGTTTTTTACGCGAATTAACTCGCCTGTTGCTATAACTGGGTGTTTATCTGTATCATAATTACTTACATTCAATTATTTTACGACGTTTAAGGTCCTCATAGCATTTATAAACATATTTACATACAGTTTTTTTTATAATACAGAGTAATGAGACGAGCAAAGCATTTGAGTTTACATTTCCCACTACAAACAGCTGAGTTTATAATAACTTTATTTGAACAAAAACAATATGATAAGTACGATAATATTGTGTAAGGAACCCTGGATCTCACACTAGCTGAAATCCTGTGTCGTGAGAATCCAGTGCCTTCCTTGGTGGTAATTACATCTAAGTGCTAGACATGTATTAATTTGAGTAGGTAACTAACTGCCTTTGCCTGCCTTTGGACTCCTCAGTCCAAATCACTGTCGATAGACGCATACTGCAGATGCAGTAAACGCGCGTAAGGCATTGTAAAATTATTGTGTTCGTCACCTAGAGATTTAAGATGATTCATCTCTTTGCCCGAATTTTCTAGCAACTTAGCCTTTCAAACCGGAACATTGCTGAGTTTGGACCCAAATATATATTTTTTTACAAGTCTGCGTCGCTGTCACGTCATTTGCCAGAATCCCAAACAAAGTGATCATCTGCTACTATCGTTAATCATAACGCTTATACTGTTAGATAAACATCATTTTAGCGCGAAAATTAACAAAAAAGTGGGACCGTTATTAATGATTTATTGATATCGCCTAAATTCATGGTTAAGATTTCGGTGTTGATAAGAAATATCGTCTGTCGTGAATTTTGAATTCGATAACAAAAGGAGGGTTCCGATTTTGGACAAGCGTTAACTTACTGCCTTTTCTAAACACTTCAGAACCTAGTATTTTTAAATAATAGGATATTTACTGTGCTAAAATAATTGAACGATCTCCCGGTAGTTCGATGCAACTCGGGAACTATGTAGCTATAAAACTATCTAACTGTAACTTGGCTAGCAGATACAAAACTTCCATAATTGTGAATTTGTTTTTGTGATAATCATTATATTCAGCCTCTAATCGTCCACAGCTGGACAGAGGCCTCTCTTATCATACGCCGCTCAGCCCGATTCTCTATCTTACGTTTCCAACGTAACGTTCCAAACATAAGATTTTTGGGATACATAGAAAGATTCAAATAAAACAAATAAAGTCGCTCATTCAATTTAAAACGTTTTTTTAAACGGGCAGTTTTTATTAACAAGGCTAAAATACAACTAGAACTATACTACGCTGCCAACATACATGTGTTTCTAACTAACTACTCACACTAAGCACTCCTGAATTATCCATAGATCAATGAAGGTCTAAACATAATCAAGATGATCAAGCCCACTACGTGGTAAGTCTGAAGCGTGCCTCGCATGCTGGCGGCATTACCACGCTGAAATGCTTATACAATATACATACGTTGGGCCAAATAAACGCCAGCATGCCACGGGTCGCGTCGAAAAAGCGCTCGGAAACACTCTTGAAAATGAGATGATCTCCCAGTTCCGTGAGAATGTTTCAACGTCAAACAGCTAGACTAGACAGAAATATAGCTTTTCTTAGGTGAAAATCGTAACCACGATCTATAAAATAAATCAATGGCCAGACTTACTACTTTGGCTTTAAACTGCCACAAGTCAATTTAGGCCACTAACATTTACACATGGGTAGGTATTTAGTTTATTGAACTACCAAGTTTGTCGCGCCATACTAATAATTATAATTCCTATCCAATTAGAATACAAGCCGCGATCACACGGGTCCCATAGGAACATCGATGCGCGGGAGTGGCAAAAAACCATACCGCTATTCTGCTATGCATCTCACGGAAACGTGATGTTCGCTTTTTTTATAAGACCAAATGCGTTGGCATATGGTTGACACATCAAAAGATTTTCTATAGATTCGGTGCAAGTGATAGATTTTTTTAAATGTTAGAAGTGTTCGTCCCAGAAATCGCATTTAAAGTACCTTACGCAGAAGTCTTTAATCTCAAGAACTATTGCAAGAACTACTTTAAAAATTATTTCGCCATAGATAAGTACGTGATCCTTGAATGTTAATCCTCATAATCGTCCTAACACTTATGATCGACTTTAAAAAATGTATGTGCTTAATACACACGACAGAAGTGAAAACTTTATCGGCAATCGTAATTTATAAGATAATGGTTTGCACTCTTCAAGTTCGAATAGCTGCATGGCACTGTTATGGACAGGCGTATTGCTTATCATCAGGCATGTGTTGCTCGTTTAGCCAATTTGTATAATAAAAAAAACATTTTAGGAATTTACACAAAGCATTCCTCACTCCTCAGTCAGTACAATTATAATATCAAGGGACAACCATTAATAACTTACACGAGAATCTTAGGGCGATTAGTGGGGCGAACCAAATATCAATAAGTATAGTAATAGCAAACCTACGAAATAGTAATAACCTATTAACATTAAATACTACTTTACGACTCATATGTCGTTATTCTTCAATCTATAATTTTGTGTTTCGAAAAATCTCATCGAACAAAACCTCACCTAGGCGGGAGAGGGAATGGAAAAATTGACAAAACTACTTCAAGCATTTTACAGATTTTGAATTCATATTATTGATTTCAACAAAAAGTTGAAATACTGTTGTATCTTAAAAGACGCCATCTGCGTCATTTTTTAAAGCAATGTCTCATGCGCCATCTATGTTCAATTTACCTCCCAATTTCTGAAGTCTAAAAATTATAAGTTTTTATCGTTGACAACCCTAAATCTAAAACCAAATGGGCCGACCACATTTCACACCCGGAAACGCATCTAAACTTTTTGCGGTTAACCTCTCCTGTGTTTATTTTTATATGCTGTTGAATTTTTCACTTTATAACCATTAGTTAAGGTACAAAACAGTAGTTTGTAATACAAGTTATTTCGGCAGAAGTACCTTGTTAGTGATGCAATTTATTTTACAACCGCTACTTTTATATGTTTCGATAAAAGTATCTGAGGCAGGGATTCGTTGTTAATTTTTCACCTGTGACCTAAGTATGACTATGTAACGAGTTAATAGGAGAGAAATATGTGCCTATTTGCGCTAACAATAGGCTTATTCCTAAACTGGCCCGAAAACCTAACCCGCTACCGGGTTAGAAACAGCAAAAAAATATTAATTTTCATTCCCAACCTAACCTTCCTCCTAACCTGACCCGAAACAATGTTCCGAACCTGCAGGTCTACTACGAAAACAAACTCCGAATGATCGGATCCGACCGACAGCTGAATCGGATTATAGCCTACCGCGAAAAACATTCGGATCGATACATCTCGGTCGGAAGTTCGGAGAAGTTAGAAGACTTAGGTCGGATCGAACGAAACGGCCGATCCTATCAACCGACAGATTGTCTTTCGAGGTAGGAAATGTCAATAAGTTCGGACGATATATCGTTTGTCGGACTTCGTAGTAGGCCTGCTGACCCGAAAACCTAACCCGCTACGGAGTTAGGTTAGAAACAGCAAAAAAATATTAATTTTCATTCCCAACCTAACCTTCCTCTTAACCTGACCCGAAACGATGTTCCGAACCTGACCCGCTACCGGGGGGTCTACCGCCGGACGAAAAATGTCATCGCTTTGATGTTTCTCTTTCTTTTCTTTTCGCTTGAAATGATAGAGACAGCATTAGCAAAGCGATAGCCGATTTAGTTAGGCGATAGAAGCGCGGGTTAGGTTAAGAACAGCAAAAAGACAATAGGTAGTAAAATTATGCTTAGGTTGACCATCTACCTGTCCTGTGCAAGGTCTAAGGTAAACAGTGCCTGAGGATCACCAGATTATGAATTCTTTAAAAGGTACGAGCAATGCCCCGCGGTTTCATCCGCGTAATTCCTGTTCTCGTTATTTCCTCGCTATAAAAACTAGCCTATGTGTCCTATCCGTTCATACGTTACGACGTGACCGAGCAACAAACATCCAAATATTGTCAAACATTGACTTTTCTAATATTGGTAAGATAATTAGTAGGATTAGTAGAAAGTACATAGGACAAAGAGTTTACATATTATTATACTTACAGAGTCAGAACAAACGCCTTACACCGTCAGGACGGGTAAGATCTCTTTTGTCATTGTCCGTTCGGTCAAGATAGAGCTCAAATTTGGAAAACAGTTAAATTTTATTATAGTCTGGAAGAAGAAGAAGGCTACTTTATATCCCCGGAAAATAAAGGGAACTTCACGGGTAGCACCGCGGGGGACTGCTAGTTTATAATATTAGTGGGATTGGATAAAATTGGATGGATAATTACACTGGCCTAGTGGTGTATTCAGTTAGTACCTAGTACCTAAGTCTTCATTTCTTCATGTGGAGCCGTAAATCGTGCGTTCGATTCGCCATCCGATAACCGGCACTGGCCCAGCGTGGTGGATTATGCTTTGACTGTTATCTTTCGAGAGAAGGAAGTCACAGCATCGGGAACATTTAATGGGCTCCATAAGCAGAATATAAACATTAAAAGATAGTTCCATACCAGTTCCTTTTTAGGAAATCCTGACACCATTGGTCGGTTCGTACCGTGATCGTTGGCTGCAACACCGAAGACCATCCGAGAGTTCGATTTGCAGAACCACCAAGGACAGAAACGCAATCGTGGTAGGCACTGAGCCGGGAAGAAGCTACTTATAAAAAATAGCAAAATCGGAATAAAAAACATTAGAATTAGAATGAAAATGTTCCCTACTGGTGGTGGGTAATGGTGGGGACCATTTAATTTTCCTCTAATCCAAGATATTTGTAAAAAAAAAAGACACAGGTAATAGACCCCGGAGCACATCCTCATCACTGGCTAAACGGCGCGAGCTATATACCTACTCGTTGGGGTCCTCCCGGGTGTACTAAAATCACAAGGCCGCCGGCCGGTTGCCCGAGTTGACGTGCGAACGAACACCGAGGGCGCGATAAATAATGTCGCGGCATTATTGTAATATTGTGAATGGCTGCAATAGCAAGACACTAAAATGTAGTAGTAATTTATCTTATTTCAAATTGCCGAAACAGGAAGCAAGGGAAGTGTTTTTATTGTTAATATTTATTTTTGAGCCAAATTTTGGTAGTTTTCAATTGCACTGAATATAGAAACAGAAGTGTGTAATATGTATATTGTATAATATCTGTTTAGAATAGATACAGTAGAGATTATGCATACAAATTATTTTGTCTAAAATACCTTTTTATCCCATCTTTATTATGTCTCATTAAGTTTAATATAATTTATGCCGACATACTTTTTTGAATATTCATGTACATACTGAATGATACTAATTTGTTCATTTATTCGACGGTACTTATGAAAACAACTTACAACTACCTACATTGTAGAACTAAAATATACTCCAGTATTAATTGACTATAAAACATACCTACCTAAAAAAAACGACAGAATTTAGGAGGTGGTTCTGGCCTTAATTTTTATTAGATGTAAGTATGTTTCGTGATAGCTCAGCTAATTGTGAATCATTTTTTAACCCCCGGCCAAAGAGGGTGTTATAAGTTTGACGTAGATTTTTTAAAAAAGGTTTATTTTTGTGCGGTGGCAGCTATGTTTGGTTAATGTAGATTCAAAATGGCCCCCTCCACAAAACGGAGGACAAAATATTTCTTCACAACCTTCCTCTATATCAAATGAATGGGCTTGTCTAATGGAATACTGTAGTGGTAGAACTCTTAGCAGAGACCGCCTGGGGAAGTATCACACCTTTGTCAGTTCTTCTACCGCCAAGCAAACATTAATGTGCAAACATTAATGTGTTCCGATTTGAAGAGCAATGTTTCTAGTGAAATTACAGGGCTTAGAGATATAACATCTTAGACCTCTGGGTGAAGAGCACAGTGCAATGTTAGGTAATGATTTGGACTCTTCATGTTCCAATAGCTGCGTGTCACTGCGCTGTTATATGGCAGGCATGTTCCTTACCATCAGGCACAAGTCCTGCTCGTCTCGTCACTCTTTGTTAAAAAAAAAACACAGTAATGTTTGCACATTACTGCTTCGCGGTAAAATAACTGGCAAAGGTGTGGTCCTTCCCCAGGCGGACTCTGCCAAGAGTCCTACCACTACTACCACCTTCCACCATTTCTTACAACCCTAGCACGTTTGGTCAGTGACGTAAGCAGACGACAAGTCACGGTATTTACAACTCTACGTGGGTGTGTTAAGGTGTATTTTTGCTTGCAAGTAATAGTAGGTAAGTAGTATACGACAGTTTAGGTTATTATCATGTAGGTATTTGCACTTTTTTTGATCTGATTTTCTGATCTGTGCCCGGAGTCTGTAGACTTGCTAAATTAAAAAAAAAAGTGTTGGGTTTTTTACCTCGGCTTGTGGAGCACGTTTTCTACGATTTCGGACGAATTTATCAAATTAAAGTAATCTTACTATCCTACTAATGTTATAAATGTTAATGTTTGAATGTTTGTTGCTCACGTCGTAACGTCAGAACGAATTGAGTTGAAACTTGGAACATAGACACATAGGCTTCTTTTTAACCCAAAAAAATAACGGGAATGGAAAATTTGGAAATTTGCCTCATTTAAATGATTCTGCTATGTTTGAACTTAAAAAAAAACATCAGATGAATTCTGAAGAAATTCTACTAATATTATAAACTAGCAGCGCTCCGCGGTGTTACCCGCGAAGTTCCCATTCCTGTTGTTCCCGTTGTTTTTTCGGGATAAAAAGTAGCCTATACAATACAAAACACTTTATTATACCAAAAAACAATACAGGAATACAATGATAATACTTAAAAATTAGAACATTTTGGGCACAAAAGGCGATCTTATCGCTAATAGCGATCTCTTCCAGATAACCCTTTGAGCGTTAGAACCTATGTGTTCTTCCAGACTATAATCTATATGTGTTCCGAATTTCAGCCCGATCCGTTCATACGTTAGGACGTGATTGAGCAACAAACATTCATACATTGACATTTATAATATTAGTAGGTAGTTATTTATAGTAGGTAGTCCTAACGTATGAATGAACGGATCGGGCTGAAATTTGGAAAAACTTTTTCTAGAAGAACACATAGGCTACTTTATTATCCCGGAAAAAACAACGGGAACAACAGGAACGGGAACTTCGCGGGTAACACCGCGGAGCGAAAATAGTTAAAAATAAGACATTAGTTAGCATGGTAATAAATTATTTATTTTTACTGTTAATTTCCTCATTTCGTCGAGTTTACTCGGAGCTGACGCTGACGTATAAATAGTGTAAACATTTATACGTCATTTATATATCCTCATCTTTATTTTACGATGTGTTTGATGAAGATTCAATAAGGTGTTGAAAAAAATAATTACGCACGGATATTTAAACGGATGATCATGGGATCATCTTATAAAAAAACATGACGAACATATGAGTAACATGAACATAGCAGCGCCCCGCGGTGTTACCCGCGTAGTTCCCGTTCCCGTTGTTTTCCGGGATAAAAAGTAGCCTACGCGTTCTTCCAAACTATAATCTATCTATGTTCCAAATTTCAGCCCGATCCGTTAATACATTAAGACGTGATTGAGCAACAAACATCCAAACATCCATACATTGACATTTGTAATATTAGTAGGATGGTTGCAGTGGCTAAGGAAGTCCGAAAAAATAACATTTTCTAATGTAATTTATTTGATATTAATTGAAATATAGAACAACTAGATGAGCAGGACAAGTGTCTGATGCTAAGTTTTTTTTATAGTAGGTTTTTTTGTATAGAGTGACGAGACGAGCAGGACATGTGCCTGATGGTAAGCAAAATACCTGCCACATAACAGCACAGTGACAAGCAGCTAGTGGAACATGAAGAGTCGAGATCATTACCTAGCACTGCACTGCGCTCGTCACCCAGAGATCTACGATATTAGGTATATCTCTAAGTCCTGTAATTTCTCTGGAAACATTGCCCTCCAAACCGGAACACAGTAATGTTTGCACGTTACTGCTTGGCGGTAGAATAACTGGAGGTAGAAATATACCAAATTAAATAAATAAATATTGGTCGAGACTTCACACACTACACCATCTGCCCCAAATTAAGCAAATCTTATACCATGGAAGCTGTTATAATACTTAGATAGTTTCAAATATGGATGAGCGATGTGAATATATAGAAGATATACATAGAAGATGCTGACAGAAGGATAGCATAGCAGTAGCCCAATAAATGTTCCCACTGCTGGGACTCATCATCATTCATCGTAGGCCGCATCATCGCTTAACATCAGGCGAGATGGTGGTCAAGTGTAAACCTTATTCATTCAAGTTAAAAAAAAAATCTCTGAGATTTCTCAAGGAGAGTCTAGGTCATAATCCGGCACTGGCCTAGTGCCACTTGGCGGATGAACTATGACTTCGAAACGTTCTAGGAACAAACATACCGGTTTTCTCACGATGTTTTCCGTCACCGGTAAAACCAGTGGTGATGACAAATTTGTAAATCTTCTTGATGTTTCGAATACTCGAACGAAAGGATTGGACTCCACATTATTTGTAATTAGAAATTCCAAACTATGGAATGAGTTACTTACCCGAGTGGGGGTTTCTTGATGGATAAAATCTTGGTGTCTTCAAGTCTAGAAATAATCAAACATCCATGATAATTTTTTTGTTATACACGCAGTAAGAAAAAGACTAAAGTCTGCCAAATGCATGGGCAAATGTATGTAAATTTGTATTCATATTCACCTTCAATACTGCTTCAATACTTCAATACTGCTTACTGGGGTTAGTTAATTAATCAGAGCAATTTCCCTATTGTAACTTCATTAATTAATTTTGTTTTAAATTCACATTTTTTGTATTAATATAATGTACAAAAAAACATGCCTGTCATTAAATGTATGTCTAATATGTCTATAACTGAGTGACTATAGATACTGTAAAAGTGTAAAATTAAAAAACAAAATGAGTACTTTTTAAATTAGTGTTTGAATTTAGAACGTTAATTCATTGGAAAAGTTCACGGAACACGCTCAAGCCGAGGTTCCCGCGCTAACGCGATGTTATCACGCAGGATGGTCATTCGTCCCGCCGTAGTACGTAATGCCGTCCGTATCCTGTACCGAGAGTACATACAAGATGGGCAATTTAAACATGGAAGTACTCATGAACTGCCCTGACTACTCCGCAGGTTTAGGGGAGCAATGACCTATATCCTAGCCGGACTCCACGAAACAACGCTTCAACTAACACCAGTTAATACTAAACTTTATTTTTGGTGGATTAGAATCCAGTTCCAATCATAGATTTCAGTTTCAATTTCCGAACGAAAAAGTCATACGTCAATTTTGGCGGCAATTCCAATTTGATTCCTATTGGATTTGAATCTTGTTCGAAATTTGAATTGGAATGAGCGACGACGAATTACGTTTATGGATTGTGTTTGTAAGTTTATGTTTTTTAAGAATTTATGCCCGGTCGGTGGTGCGTTGCTTTGGTTATTTTTAACCAATCCAAAAGTTTATTACATACGCTTACGCAATTAATAGGAGTTTTTATTGAACCGGTAAAGGACTAAAAGCGTTTGATCGGGGCTACGAGGTTCAATGCTGTTATTTAGGGAATGTAAGGAGTCATTGGTTTTGGAACGCAGTTATTATACTTACCTTTATTTGACTATCGATCCTCCCTGACTTTGTTCGAGGCGAACAACTAAACAATACCCACTGCTTATGTTTATAATAATATATAATCCACAAAAAAACAACAAAGTAATAAATAAACAATTTAAATTATTGACATGAGCTTGTAATATTTATTATTTTAAAAAATCAAACGGGTCGTTTGATGGTAAGTGATCGCTACCTACCACCTAAGGACACCACAATACCATGTTAGTGTGTAACCGGCTACTTTGAGGATTCTGGAAACTTCGTTACAACCTGAGAAATTTCAAGAAATTTATAAATCATTAGGTACTATTACTATTTTAGTATGATAATATAAATGTGACAGTTAAGATACTTAGATGATTGTCGGTTAATTACGTTTGAAAGACTGAACTGTCAGCGTCAAATTTGAAAGTTAGAAAGATTATAGTGTGGAATAGCACATACTATTTTTAATCCCGTTAAATGTCGAGTAGGCATTTTTGCCTTTCATAATCATATTAAATTAAAATAAAACTACAGTAAATATTAAATTAATAAATGTTGGAGGACGTTTCCTACACAACACCATCTGACCCCAAACTAAGCAAAACTTGCACCTACTATAGATATGATACTATAGATAGCTGATGATATTGTAGATACATATCTATACTAATATTATAAAGAAGTAAAGTTTGTGTGTTTGTTAAATTGTAAGGGGTAATCTCGGGATCTACTGAACCGATTTTAAAAATTCTTTCACCAATAGAAAGCCACATTATTGCTGTGTGTCATAGGCTCCGAGCAAAGCCGGAACGGGCCTCTAGTTTATTATACACAGAAGAACCCGGACTCGGAACAAATATTTATATTCATCACACAAATATTTGCACTGTGAGAAATCGAACCCACGACGAGCCTTGGCTTCGGAGGCAGACTTACCACCCACTGAGTCACGAGGCCAGTTAATTAATTTGCACATTATAACTACACTAAACTGCTAAGTAGTGTAGTGTAGTGGTAGGACTCTTAGCAGATAACAAAATTATTGTAGAGAACAATGCGTGAAAATAGTTTATTTTAACCGACTTCAAAAAGAAGAAGGTACTCGGTATTGGTGACTGGGTAAAAACATACCATTCTAATTAATCCGTCAGGTAGATTACATTTGATATATTTTGTTTTATCACAATTTAAATAATTGACAAAGATATACGAGTATGTCATCAAACTTGTGGACGTGTGAAGTCACGTCTTCATAAAAAATTACAATGAAGTGACGTCACTGGAAACTTCTAAGCACTGTATCTTCGTTTTTGTCTATGAAACAAAAGGAAAATATTCGTATACAACATTTTTAGTAACCTAACTGACGGACGGACGGATAGTAGTGGTAGGACGCTTGGCAGAGTCCGCCTGGCGAAGGACCACACCTTTGCCAGTTATTCTACCTCCAAGCAGTAATGTGCAAACATTACTGTGTTCCGGTTTGAAGGGCAATGCTTCCAGAGAAATTACAGGGCTTAGAGATAGAACAACTTAGATCTCTGGGTGACGAGCGCAGTGCAGTGCTAGGTAATGATTTGGATTCTTCATGTTCCAATAGCTGGGTGTCAATGTGCTGTTATGTGGCAGGTATGTTGCTTACCATCAGGAACATGTCCTGCTCGTCTCGTCACTCTTTATTAAAAAAAAAAAAAAGTACACAGACACACACTATCATTCATGTATTATACATGAACCGATTAAGACAGGTAAATATACACTTTATTGACATCGAATAACAATAAGTCACAATTTGTACGCCTTAAAGTATTATGACAGGCTGACAGGTAGCAGCCTTTTCGCTGATAGTGATATAATCTTGACAATTCTTTTGTTTAATCATTGATAACCTTTTAATTCATGTGTGTAACTTAAAACGGTGAAGGAAAACATCGTGAGGAAACCGACATGTACCTAGATTAATTACGTTGACCAAGCAGAAAGCGTTTCAATTTCGACTTGAATAGGTCAATATTCTATTAAAATTACACAAAAAAATACTACAATATAATAAAACAAGATTCTAGATAACATGACTTTGTAAAAGTATAATGTTTGACATTCATTTGTCTAGTAATTGTATTTTTTTTTAAGAAATAATTTCCAAATTTTAAAAACAAGTGATACTCTTATGATTTGTTCTCAATTTTTAACATTAAACATTTGAGTACTTGACGAAAACCAGGGAAATTCTACCGGTGTATTTTAATAATAAAAAAATTGTTAAGTTACCACGGCATCCGCTACATCAGGTCGCCTGGTAGGTTGGTCCTCCGAAAACCTTACAAGTATAAGCAGCCCGTAAAATTTTCCATCCATACAGTCCATCAGGTAGATTACATTTGATATAAATGTAATCTACCATGGTGCCGTAGACAATTTTGTTTTTTTAGGCATATCAAGTTTTCACATGTATCTTTAGATGAATAATGACTAGCATTTAAAAATGCCTGCTACTTAAAATATTGTTTTGTAAATTGCATACTTTATTAATCAGTAAAAAAGTTAAAAAAAAATGATTCAGACACAAAGATGTTTTGTATTTTCTTGCGATTGTAGTTTCGTACTAATAAGTATCAAATACGTTTTATTTTTATGTGCACCTTTCGGATTGAGAATTAATTCGTTTTTTTATAGGCGCTGCCAAAGGTAGATCGCATCATCGATTTACATGGAAATCATGGCATGGTAACTATGATTATTATAAGTATAGCAAAAACTAAATATTTACATCATTAAGGTTCTGTGAAAAGGTTGCAATTTATTGTTGTTCTTTGCGAGAAAAGGTAACACAATTTGTTTTCTATCACGCCCAATAACTCAGCACACAAGTGTTTTTCTAGGTAAGCACGCTTCATCCTAGACCCTAGACCGCATCGTCGTTTAACATCAGGCGAGATGGCGGTCAAGTGTAAACCTATCGAAGTTAAAAAAAAAAGAAAAAAGTAAATACATTCTTTTCATAAAAATCAAAGTCACTAGAACATGCGACAAGTGCGAGCGCGCGTTTTAATTAGTGGTCTACCTAGGTTTTGGACTCATCCCAGTGGGGGGTGTCATAGTTAGTTAGTCAGTTTGACGGGGACTTTCCCGCTCCTAACCTCTCTATTGGGCCGTTGTGCGTGACTCATACTTCCCTTTTCTACTCCAGCCAGCCCAGGGCGTCCATGAACCCCCCCTGGATCCACCCTTGGTGTAATATCGCTAAGTTGAAAACGGTGAATGAATACATTGTGAGGAAACAGCTATGTACCCGGAATGTTTCGAGGTCATGCGTCATCCACCAACTCGCACTGGACCAGGCTGGTGGATTATGACCTTGATTCTCTCCTTGCGAGATAAGGCTCCAAGTTCCAGCTGAGGGAACATATTGTGGGCTTCTTAAGTTTGTAAGGCTTCGCAACGACCAACATTCCAGGTTACTTACCTGCTGTAGAGGATGCCGTGGTAACTTTTACATTTTTTCATTATTAAGATACACCAGTAGAATCACGCCGGTTGTCGTCAAGTAGGCAATAAGCTAAAATAAAAATAATCCTAAAAAAATATTAGTCCGTCTGATTGATTGCTCAATTTTGTACTTAATGTATTTTTTCTTTTCTTTCACAAACAAAAAATGACGAAGATAAAGTGCTTCGAAGTTTCGAGTGACGTCACTTGTGGGTACGATTTTACCTACAAGTGACGTCACGACCCCGCCACTAGAAATTTGATGATCTATATCTTTGTCGATTTTTAATAATTTCATAAAACAAAAAATACGTGTCCTATGTTTTCCCGGTCCGCTACCCTATTGTTTAATGTAAGCAATTGAGAAAAAATCTTAAAAGTATCGCTTGGTTTTAAACTTTGTTGCTTATTTATTCCAATAAAATACAATTACTAGATCAATTAATGTCAAAAATTACACTTCTACAAAGTCATGTTATCTATCCATATTATATATAGTATGTTATCCAAAACGCTGGCTGCATTGCCTCGCTGAATGGCGATGGCTATCCTCTGCCTTTTGAAGTACGTAAAAGATTTTCTTTTTCTGTTTTTATATTTCGTCTTTTTAACTGCGCTAATAAACAAATTCTGTCTATTCCATATTGCGTACAAATCACGATAATATTCCAATTTAAATATATTTAAAGTAGAATACAGTTAAAAAAACTAGGATATTAACCGACTTTTAAAAATAAAAACAGTTGCCCATCACCAATCACAACATTTACCATACTCATTAGAACAAATCCTAATCAATCTTCGAATTTCGAACGGAGCGTTCAGAAAAAAAAACTTATCTATGGTCGGCGATAATGACCCCATTCAAGTTAAATAGGTCATTTCACCCCGTGGGTGATAGAGGTCAGTACCCTGTAACAGGATCCCGAGGTTTAGGTTTTTTTAAAAGGTTGTGGACTCCATTTTTTATCGGCCGTCCTAGCTCCTAATTTTAGTTATATGAATACCGTTAGACAAGACGCACACGGGATAATATTGGAGGGATATGTTCGAAGATATCGACATTTTTAAGGTATGATTTCATTTTCAGGTTTTTGTTTATAGCTTCTATGTTTTTTATTTCATTTAGTGTATTATGGAACGGAGTTGAATTAATATGAATGCATATTATTGAACATTGTTTTGAATTGAAAACTTCTTTTGGCGCGCCTAGACAGATTTTTTGTGGGCTGTGAAATGAATTCTACCGTCACGCTCGGATATGATAAGAAATCTTCGGGTAAACTCGGGACCATAGCCATTGGGTATCTAGAAATGCGTCATCCAATGGGAAATGCTAAAAGGGCGTGGCCTGCCCAGCATGGCATGGTCATCTAGAAATGCGTCAGTCAATGGGAAATGCTGGTGCATTTCTAGATGGTCATGCCATGATGACCAGGCCACACCCTCCGGTTACACCCGTGTAGTTTCCAAAGTAAGCTATCAAATCCTGAGTTATAAGTTTTTACTTCTATCGGCAGTTCCTATGACTGCCATTTTTTTTGTATATTATAACTTTTTGATAATATGAATTGATGATGATGATGATGAATGAAAGATTTTTTGGATAAAATGAATGTAACACCTTGCCCTTTTATCTAACGGAATGTTCGTAAGTACACAAAGAGTCATCGTTTCATGGTTTTTCCCAAATACTCAAGCGAAGCGGTTTGACTCCAATTTCGTAAAAATATCATCAACACTTTGGAAAACGTTTCCTGAGCGTATATTTCTTGACGGATATAATCAGGTGTCTTCTTCTTCTTCTTCTAGGTTAATGCGCTCTATAATAAACCAACCACTTTGTCATTAAACATTGTAAAATATTTGTTTTTTATAATAAATTTGCGGTCAATCGCCATCTTGCTTGATGCTAAACGACGCGACGATGGAGTCCACTGACTTGCAAAAAACCAATTCACACTAGATGCTCGTGTGTGCGTTTCTTTCTTTTTGGTGAATATAGAATTTAAAAAATATAGAATTTTCCATATTTTATATTTTTAGTAGTTTGCAAATTACCCTCAGTTTCATTGTAGATATTTAAATTCAATGTAGATTAACACATAATTTATTTCATCCGATTAAGATTCAGTAATATCCTTCACTCCGTTTAAGACATGGTATTTCAACTCAGCAGTCACAATGCATCTGTTTAAAATTTTATTTCGATTCATTACTAACCTTTCGAAAAGGTCAGGATACTATCGATCTCAAGATATGAGGCCTAAAAATAGATATAGGTATCTATTGTTTTTGACACGTAAACAATAATTGAGAACAATAGTCGACACAAAAATAGATTTAATTTTTTTGGAATAGTTGGCGCCTTCCTGTTGTCATCTGTATTTGTTTGTAGTATATTATTTCACTATAGTACTATTTTAAATACTGGGATTTGAGTCTAAATATGTGTCATATAAAAGAACAAGTATCTGATTATTTAAAGGATAAAAGCAAGAAGGAAAGCATGACTGATAAAATTTTGTGTAGAGGGCGCCGGTGGGATACCATTCACTTCTACAATACCCGCCATCTCAAAAGAGTTTTAGAGGGGTTGGCGCTATAAGTAGATGGACCTAAGCTTGACCTAAGCCGTTGAAGAGCATTCCTTGTTGAAATTTTATATGAGAAAGATCGAACAGTTGTCAATATAAATTCTTACATTCATTTAATTGATTTACTTTTACTCAATTGATAACATGCCCACATAAGATAAATCTAGCATATTTGGTCCATATATTTCAATATCCAAATATTGTCATTAATGCAATATGGCATTTTCAAGAATCAGAGAAACGTGTCAAAGATAGTTCGCAATTGCACCATAGGCGGCGTCATTGTTTTTGAAGGGAACACTTTTTTGGCATACGACATAGATTTTTGTGGGCTGTTAATTGAGCTCAAGCGTCACGCTCGTAAATGAAAGAGCGCAATCTTCGGATGCAGGGTTAATAATATACTCCAAACGTATATACATAGGTATATAGAACATACTTTTACATTAAATAGAATTTATTTTATGACATAAATAATCAACGGCCTTATAGTTGGATGTGGTCTCCTTCAGACGACTTCAACGTTTTTGCTTTTCTTTGATATCTCTCTAAATTTAAAATACAGCAAAATCGTTTTCGTTCACTATTTTGTCAAGCTTAAAACCCTCTGTTCTGTGGCATGGTGTATTAAGCAATCAATGTTATTTATGACTTAGTTTATGACCGTTGATTTACTGTCGCTAACCGGTTTGGTATTCATAGTTATTAGCTGCTTTGATATTTAAATTAAACAGATGGTCTAGTTACGAACCTAAATTGCAGGATTGTATTGAGTCCTTAAATAATAAATATTTAAAGGTTGCCATAAGGTCAGTTTGTGATTGCATAAAGCGTTTACACTCATGTAATTACCACTGCGCTGACATTGACATTCAATCAGGTAGGAATGCATTTCAGCAGCGATTTTAATTACTTATTATCACTCGATCGTAAGAAGTCGACAGACGAATGTCAAATTAATGTGAAATCGATTCTTGAAGACTGCAGTATAGTACATTTCGTGTATTTTTATACACTGAAGTATATTTTTTATGAGTGAAGTGATTTTTTAAAATCAGATTCACTTGTTGACATTTAAGTTTGTTTTTTAATAAAAAAACAATTTAAGTAAGGCTGAAATTGCAATTATCTTTACTTTGTTTTTAAGTTTCACGCTAACTACCATTTACTTTTTGGATAAGCGTATATATTATAACAAAAATACAATCATGAAATAGAATTCTTGCATTATGGTACGAATTTTGTTAATATGTGATTAAAACATGCCTTAATTCATTTAATCTCATTATCTTAAAATAAACCACAGTATTTTTTTTCCGGTGACATATAAACCCTCTGTTTTATTATTCCAAATTTATGTTTCGTTTTATGCCTATCAAATTAAATAAAACGACACAAGTATTATATTTGTCAATTAGTCAAAACTATGTTTTTCTGTTAGTACTGTGATTTATCTCTAGATAGATCCCAGCAACGTGATGCCGTGTGTGCCGCGCGGGATGTGAGACCTTCCGCATTCCCCGTGGTCGGCGACCCACTACGCCACTGGCCGAGTATCCCTGATCCTGACGAGTGATGCACCGCGACACCTATCGACGTCGATGTACGAACTATCGACAAAACGGTTGCATTATCCTTCTCGCACTTTTAATTCATTTTGTGCCGGCATGCGGCAGCCCGTTGCTGCTTCGTTCTTGTAGTGTGTTGGATTTGTGTAAAAATATTTTATTTATTTCCTATAAAAGTTACTTAGTATAACTTAATGCGTTGTAAATATCATTTATTTGAATAAAAATCATAAATTAACTAGCTCCAAATAACAGAACAAACCCTGGCGCGTGAGCTAGAGATTAAACTATTTTATAATAACACTACTATCAAAGTTTACAGTTGTACAATAGCATACAATAGTAACATATGTTATTATCGAAAGTCTTCGATATGTTGTTGCACTTTCGTGCACAATGTTCAGATGTTCACGGGTATGTATGTATGTAATGTATGAGGTGCACAATCGCGATAGCTTTAAACTTAAACTCTTATTGTGATTTTTATGTAAACTATAACAACATGCAACAATTAATGATCCTATAATGACAACAGGATTTACAAACAGAAATACTCGTACATAATGTATTAATGCACGTAAGTGACTTAGTAAATGATCTGTATACAAATTTTTTTTTTCTTTTTTAAATTGTAAACGAAGTAAAATTTTATACGATAAAGGTAGTTAATCCAGACTATTTTATCTTTCTATATAAATGTAGCTACCACATTTTGCATAATATTAATGAAATAAAAACCGAACCGTCAAAATTTATATTTAAAAAATCGTCAAAACGCGCAAAGCCAATATTACTGAAGGGAGCTGAATTAAATAATATAAGGGAATTGAATGACACACAGACTACTTTTTTCCCAAGAAAATAACGAAATCGAGAGCAACGCGACTAAATCACGGAATAATGATACTACAAATCACATCATACATGATTGGTAAGTTGCGGTAAAATAATACAAATAAATAAATTTTGCAACAAATGCATGTTAAATTTACTTATTTCTATATTTTGAATCAAAATAGTTTTTCAAGTGAATTGATACATTAAAGTACCTATGTAATATATATATTTCTTGCTGCACTGAGAGAAATATAAAGAATAATTGGATATATGCTAACTGCTTCTTGAGGACACTGATAAAGTTCTTGAATGCCCTCGTATTCACATCCTTAAAAATCCACGTGTATTGTTGTTACATAATTATAATACTGATAAATATATATATATTGGTGGACAATTCACACACAACACCATCTGACCCCAAACTAAGCAAAGCTTGTGTGATGGCGGCCAGATAGCTGATATAATACTTATATAGTTTTTAAATACATACTTATTATACATAGAAACACCCAGACACAGTGCAAACATTTGAATTCATCACACAAATATTTGCACTGGGTGGGTATCGAACCCACGACCCTCGGCTTCGCAGGCAGTGCTACTACCAACTAAGCCACGAGGTCAGTCAAATAAATAATAGTAAATATTAATATATACTCAAAATCACGGTCATTTATGAATCAGTCATCGCAACTAATATGCGTTATTTGTATAAAAATTATCATAATAGCATTCTTATCAATTAACAACCAGTTCGCTCAAGATTTTTACAACACGATTTGCCAATAATGTGCTTCTTAGTTTAATAATAGGATATCAAATCAGACATCTTATGAACGCAACATTCCCAATAAATCAAATAAGGATCAATATCATTTTAAAATAACATAACATGTTTTTTTGTTATTTCAATCTCTTGTATTTGCTGTCCAAGATCTTGAAGTTTAAATAGCTTCCTACAACTTAACGCGTGTTTAATGCCCTGTATTTTTGGAAATACGTCATTAATAAAATACAGTGCATTAAACAATGTACTATAAACGTTGTTTTTTTGCCTTGGATTATGTCAACATTGACAACACAAGTGCTGTCTTCACCCAATGTGACCCCACGGTGTTCCACCTTTGCTGTTTGACGCTTTCGCTTTCTTCCGCGTACTCATCCAGGACTAATTTGACAGCCGTCTCCGGGCCCTGGAGCAACATCCTCGTCACAAGCACCGTAAAACATCCATAGTGCGTCGTGATCACCTCAATGACCAACGAGCAACTGAGTGCTAGAATAACGTCAGGAAATCTTTGTTCGCTCACTTTGGATCAAGGACACCGCAATGTTAGTAGGCTCTCTTCCCTTGCAGCCCCATAGCGTATGTAAGTGTTGTATTTATTCGTATTTTATTTATGTAATAAACAATATTAAAGTTAAGGAACAGTGCGTACTACTGTTTTACTTAAGCTGCGCATCGTAAAAGACAATCTTAGGAAGTAAATGTCCGAATTCACAAAATCATTTAGTAGTGGTAGGACTCTTTGCAGAGTCCACCTGGGAAGATTAAGGACGCGCAATAATTACTGTGTTCTGGTTTGAAGGGCAGTGTTTCCAGTGAAATTACAGGGCATATAGATAAAACTTTTTTGGGTGACGAGCGCAGTGCAGTGCTAGGGTATGATTTAGACTCTTTATATTCTTATAGCTGCGTGTCACTATGCTGTTATGGACAGGTATGTTGCTTACCATTAGGCACAAGTTCGGCTTGTCTCGCTACTCTATATTAAAAAAAAACAACTTCAGAGAGCCCATCTCAAAATGACTGGACAGTATTTATATCGACAGTTGACGGCACATCACTAGTGTTATGTTTAACGGGTCTCAGCCCGACATACCGGGTAGCTTACATGGGTCCCGCTAAACGATACATCAAACCTTAGTGTATGGTAATAGCTATGAAGATACGGGTAAATTAGAGGACTTGGGTGCGGTTGTTTTGGTCATCGATTATTTGTTCAGCGAGCATTTTTGTCTCTGTCCATTCCCTGTGTTATAGTGCGAGAATAACAAAGACAGATACACAAATTAGACAATTGTTGCGTGAAAATGTCTACTTAGTTTATAATCCATAGTAAGCAATTAAATCTGTTACAAGACGTATTCAAATAAATACTTATACGTCATATTAGAACTTCGTATTTAAATCTAAATTATTCCCTCAATGCCGACCGCGACTCGAATCGTCGTTTGATAAGGTGCTACAGTAGCGATAACCACGTTACACACATGCAAATGGTAAACGTATGAATAACATGAAACCAATACATGTTTAACTTCCACCTCCATCGAATGCTAATCGCCTAGTACTATGTATGTTATTTTAATATATTTTGCTATATATTCAAAGTATTTTTATATATGTATAACATATAACCAACCATACAGGATACAGGCCTGTTTTATACGATTATTTAGAGTTGTACTCGTAATAAAAAATTTGCTGTAGTAAAAATATCTAACTAATTGTTGTGACATAAACTTGTAGAATTTTATTCTGTTGGTTATTCTATGGTAAGTTTAATTATCACTGTCTCGTTTTTTTAAAGGCAATATGACAAGGACAATATATATATCGTAACTTTACTCGTAGAATGTATGTATGTTTCGACTAGGCCCTATTACGAACCTTTTTATAGAGGTATAAACGACCTACGGCTGTTGGTTGGACTGGGATGATCTTTGTAGACTACCGACATCTGTTATGGCAGACCTACATACCTAATAATGCTTTAGGTAGACCTATTAACTCTTTCTGAAGTTGTATGTACTTACTGTGTACTTAGTACTTTCGTGGCTTTTTCTGAATTTTGATCCAGTTTTTGATAATTTTTATACAAGATAGACTTATTCGTACATTTTTTTATCATTTTTCTTTATATTTCATGACAAAAGTGCGTTCGTATACATAATTTAGCATCATACTATTCAGCTAAGATGGAGTATATTTTCCAAAAAATAAAAAGGAAAATTGTAAAATGTATCAGCGTGCTGAATCTACAGGGTTCGTTAAAGTATAAAATGAAACACTCTTTACGTTGATATACTGAAAAACATCTTTAATATATCTTAATATAATATGACATAATCATTCTTAGATATAAGACTCCCATTGCAGGAATATATTATGTGTACATTTTTCACTATAATTCCAGTATCTAGGGGTGGGATAGTCTTCTTAAGCTTATAGTAATACAAAATACAAAGATATACAAGTTGTTTTATGTTACGTTAGCTTTTACTAATGTCAACGATTTCTTTTCATGACATTGAGATATGACAGATATAAAATGTAAATGGAATTTTATTTCTTCAGTTTAAAATTTGTGTCGATTTCGCAGTGCATTACTTTGAAAAATAGATCACTTGAACAGATTCATAAAAACGGTAGTTATTATCGAAATATAGTTTATTGGAGAAGCAAACAGATCATTTTTATATATTTTAACATTTAATTGTTCTTTACGAACAATTTTCGTATGATAAATTAATTATAGAACTGTCAAAATTGTTTACTTTCAGTCTTAGCAGCATAAAATACATTAAACCTTATAATTTTACTCAATTTATACGCTTTAGAGCAACATACTTAAATACTTATGTAGTTGTCAACTTTATTTTCATTTCAATGAATTTCAAATCATAATATTCACGTTCTAAATTAATGAAATGGCGTTATGATTAAAACATTACTGTTAATATATCCATTATTATAAATGAAAACCACATCCATATATAAATTTAATACAGTCTTATCTACAATTTAAACATTGAATTGATATAATCCATTATAATATAAATTATTTACCTAAAAAGTAAGAAAAAGGATTTTGCGAGTATTTACAATTTAATAAGCAGAAGGATTTGGTAACTCGAATTACATTGAAATATCGACTACAACTTATCTGAATAGTTGGGGGACGGCGCTTCTGTAGATTTTTATTTGAACAAAAAAAAACAAATTTTAAGTAGTAGTAGTAGTTTTTTGTAACAACGTTTTAAGTTATCACGATTCTATGAATATGGCGCATGTAATGGCACCACAATATCGGGAATTCACTCCAATACATAATCACCATAAAACTACGGTAAAAATATTCTACGGGATATAAAATAAAATGGAAATTGTGTAGTTTTTTTAATGTAGATCAGATAAATTGGGTCACATTATTCTTGAAAGTTACGTATAATAAGGAGCCGATAAGCTTATGTTTACATTATAAATTATATAAATGGAAATTTTTGAAGGTTTCTCGATTAAATTTACAGAGAGAACGAAGAAAACCATTCAAAAATCTTTATGCCTCGTTTTGCTTGTCATTAATTTTTGTCTTAAATAATATGATAACTTAAGGCACAACGTTTATGTACTTGTAGGGCTATTCTAATGTTGCCAATTTCTTTTTAATATATCTCTTAAAAGACAGAGATCTCATTTAAGTAAATCATCATTCTTATACCAAGAAAATTATCTTTTAAAGGCGTATGCTTATGTTTGTTGACCCCGAAGGAAGTCGGGGCGGGTTCCTAAAATATTAAATCTGGCAACCCTAGACTAAAAAAGCCTCACAAGCTACATTTACAAAGTGCCATATTCTTAAAACAAGAAATTAAAAATAAATACCAGTGAATACAAATGCATGAAGGATATGTGCAAAATATAAGAAATCAGTCATCACCATCTTAATCTAGTGAGTATTTAACATCTAAGTTATTACATAACCTATACTAGTTGTGTAGGTTGAAGGAGAAATGTTCAGTCAGGTTGTGATAGAAGAAATGTGTTGGGAAGCCGAAGACTGCTGCAAAGCGGCCAGACCTGAAATAGAAGAAAGTTATATTTTGTTATACTTATAATGTGAGCAAAAACAGTTTGTGTATCTATGTGTGTGTGACACTAGAGCACACATGAGAAAATGGTTATACTGAAGCGGCAATAGGCCAGTCATATTTGTTGCAGGACAAATAACCATTGGGGTGGTAGAGGCATTATGGATTCGAGGTCACGAAACGTGTAGACAAAAATAAAATCATAACGTAGAATCTACATGTGGATGGGGAAACAAAACATGTAAGGTAGCAGGAACATAATACGTCAGTACTAAAAAAAACGAAAAAGTGAACCATGCACAATGATCCAATTAAGAACCGAAAATACCAATCAATTTAATTAAACGTGGATAAAAGCCCAGTTAACCTAAACTAAATATTACCAGTAAAATATATGCATATGGAGAATGATAAGGAGGAGTAACACCTATTCAGAGTTCTGACAGAATCTGACATTCTAGTGAACATTGAAAACTGGCCTTTAGTAGCTCTATATTTCTGCAGTTCTATTTATGTTTGTTTTAATTTGTCGAGTAGTAGTGAATGAATGTGATTGAGTAAAGTTGTAAAGTTGTTGTTATGCTCAAAATTGGGCTGAGTTTCGTTTCAATGGAAGAGGCTCATATCCATATCCTTTCATATCCTTTGAGCTAGATGCATGATGGATGTTTGTTATTTTTCCACGTAAAAACCAGTGAAAAGATTTAGATGCAACTTTACAATGTACCGTACATTTATCAGGGTAACACTTATTCTACATTTTATCCCAAAAACAATGCCAGACTATATGGTCAAGTTATATTCAATGCCAATGAAACCGCGACATAGTCATATAAGTTTAAGTATCAATTAGTAAGAGAATTGTGTTAAGAGTGTTCGAATAAAATATAGGTAGATCTATCTTGTTGACGTATTAAAATTAAGAAATTGATCAACGAAAAAAAAGACATTAATTTACTGAGACTGGTGACCGAGACATAATATATCGAGTACTTGAATCGTAAATTAACAACACCAATTTTTTTCACCAATATTTATTAATATCCAAAAACTGGAAATAAAAAATAACTGTCACATTTTTCTAAGCCGTTTTCTTCACTCATTGAATATATTATAGCTTAAACTTCAGCTGATATATCAATTCAAGTGATATAAAATGTAGGTATACTTATATATGCCCAAGTGCTACCAGTTAGTGTTTTCCTATTTAAACATAATAGATTAAATAATTTATTAACATTCTCACGTAATTTCTATAAAATACAAGGTTATCAATGTGTAATGTCATTTTAAATATACTTTATTTGTTAAAATGTATATTCATTGTTCTACGTCGATTTACCTGCCTCTTTAACAGGTTTTAACCACACATGTCGTCACAGGTGCACAAGTTTGCATATTTTTACTTAAACATTTAAAATACTATTTAGTAAAAAACGATGCTAAATTGTGGCAAAATAATACTATTGTCCATCTGTCATAAAACGCGGCTTGTTCTTTGATGCATAGCATCTACAAAAGATGCGATTTAAAAAATCTGTTCTGGCAAAAAACGCTATTCAAGTGACCACCTCGGATGTAGACTGAAAACTATTGCTTACATTGTTTTATTACATTTTAATTTTTTGCATATTTTTAAGAACCTTTTTGCAAAAAGTGTGGTCATTTGTTTTTTGTTTGCGCAAAGAATGGCTCGCTTTTGTTTAGGCTATGTTTAGGTCGCTTTAAAAAGGTCGCAATGTAGCCGCGGAGGGTTCTTCATTTTACAATAAAAACTCACAATTATGCGTGTCTTCTGTATTTTCATATTAATTTTACCCTGCTAAATATTTGACACAATTATTAAAGACGATACGTTCCACCGGTGATCTAATTAAAATACTATAACTGGTCCACCGACAAGACAAAATAAATTATTTATTAACACAAGCTAATTAATAATGTACTCAAAATAATAAATAGCAGCAACACGATAAATATGCAAATTTCGAATATTATTTTATAACTAAGTTCTGGTTCAGCCGGCCCTATTATAACATTCGCAATTATGAGACATTATGTATACAAAGGATCTTGTTTTAAAGCGAGACGTCCAATTATAATATTCTGATAAAGACACTAATTATAACAGAAGCGCACTGTGCAGTGCTCTAGGCAAAAACTGGGCAATACTAGCAGTTGCTTGGCCCACTGCCCGTGCACCGGGCGCAGTGGTCATCCTTGGCAAAACAGCCTCTTTGCACCTGTCGTACTTCAATTATTAAACCTGGCGACACATTGCCTTAAATAATACCTCAAAATAAACGTGTACACGTGTCTTTCATGACTCGTCCATTTTTATAACTCGCTTGTTCGCTACCTCTGCTAGTCGTTAACAGATGGCGCTACTAGGCCTATATTAATACTAATTCAATTTAACAAACCCCCGGCGCTTATTAGTTTCGTTTTTGTTATCATTAAAGTTATCAGTCATCTCATTAAAATAACTATCGATTTAGATGTTCTCGGAATTTTTCTCATCTCGTGAATGTTCGGATCGTCAACTAGAACACGGAGTACTAGGGGAACAGAAATAAGCAGGAGGTTGTATTACATCGACTTACATCGTTAGCCTTCTGGGGATTTCTGAAGACCTTGTAGTGGTGTAAGTCTAATGAAAGGACTTACAGATTTAGACACGCTTAATCAGGATTAGCTTGTTAGAAATGCGCTTAAATTATTATGCATTCTATTGTTTTTCACTAATATTGTTATTAAAGTAGAGCAAACCACAGAATGGTTTCGTTGACAGAAGTTTATTTTAGCGTAATTCTGCGTCTGACAACGTCGTTGTAATCGATTAAAAGAAAATGGGGGAATTCAACATGCCCAATGTCCATGCCCTCTTCCTTCATGCCTAAGAAGATCAAGAAAAGCGAGTTATCTTCAGCTTATTACTGGGAGACGCGGTACCAGGCTTGCAGAGATCGCGAGAGGTGACGTGACTTGTGACGTAGTTCACGTTGCTATCAGTGTTGTAAGTCTACGCAAACAAAACTACGTGGGCTAACGCGTGTGTGCGTGATCGCGTGTAGGCGTGTCACATCACTGACGACATTTTTAAATTCCATTTTAGTTTCCAAAAATGTCGATTTGATATCTTGAATGGTTCGGTTATAATGAGAGAAAAATATTTTTTTATGTATAATAAATATTTTAGCATTCATTTATGTATCAATGATTGTCTTCTACGTGCGCATTATTAAACATTTTAAAGGTATCTTCCGGTTCTCGTCATGGCAACTGGCGTAAAGCGACTTTTTTCTAATTCGTAAGGTTGACGCTCCCGTGCGGGGCGAGTGGCTGACGGCTCACACGGCCGTGTTCGTTGCCTCAGAACTGCCTATGCGGAAACACAGCTTCGCTATTAACACACGTTCCTACTATGAGATACTGCCACTTATGTACGTATACAAACATGATGTATAAAGGAGGAAAGCGTTTTCACTGCACACTTGTACGTCTCACGCTCACCGCGGCCCTAGCACACAGTGCTGCGGCTATACAAACACGCGTTTTGCATTAGTGTACGATTTTCCAGACGTGAAAGTTGCGACGTGTGTATTTTCAGATTCGTTCGTGAGCAGTTTCTATGTTTCGAGTACTAGGAAGTTAGAACCGAGGCGGAGTTGTCGCGCTCGCTACACGTGTTTATCAGCCACACGTGTGTGTGTGTGCGTTATCTAATACAATTTTGTTATCTCGTGCCGCTGTGTGCGTTTCACAAAGACAAATTTATATTTTAAAAATGAAATCGTAATCTCATCAACTTTAGTTTGCGTGTAATTTGAGTTGATAAGGTGCATGCACTGTGCTGAGTTGATTGAACGCTCGATTCTCATCATCTCCTAGTATATTGGCTGATGCAGCGGTGTCAATGACATGATGGATGACGAATCGCTTGCCATGTTGGAAAAAATCAAGGAAGCGAATCATTAAATGGCGATTATATTTTAGAGTATTAAATTAGAAACTTGATTTTGAAAATTACAACACCTGAAATTCTGCGGAAAGAGCTCGGATTATATATTTCCCCAATGCTAAATTCAATGGTGTTAATAAATTATATTTTGTGTAGCAGTCAATTCTCTTTCGCGTTCTCAAATAAATGTTCATACAATGTGCTTTATAAATAACTAATTTTCAACAGTCATTATTAATATGTGTCTAATTAACTTAATTGCTTTGACGAAACGCAACGGAATAAAGTTACTTACAATTAATAAATTCCTACACAAGTCGATCGCAATGCATCGGACGACGCGTTACAGAGCTGTTACACAATCACTGATGCAACTTTATCGACGAATACCGGGTTTTACGAAAAGAGTATGCCAAATCGAGTTTAGAATGGAGAATGGAAAAAGATTGAAATGATTTCAATTAAAATCAACAAAATACATACTTGAGATCACTTCGCAGCTAAAGTGGTAGTACTGAATGTTTACTTAATAAATTCAGAAAATAATGATTAGGATAACTAAGCTTTTATTTAAAATAGTATGTACAATGTACATATGTGTAGCCCGTAGCCCGGCTACACTACTACACATACATAGAATCACTACATAGTATAAAACAAAGTCGCTTTCTCTGTCCCTATTTCCCTATGTATGCTTAAATCTTTAAAACTACCAAACAGATTTTGATGCGAGTTTTTTAATAGATAGAGTGATTCAAGAGGAAGATTTTTATGTAGAATACATGTATAGTGCAGTAAAGAGACACTGATAATTTTAAAGATTTCTAAAACGATGTCATAAATAAACACAATTTTTGCGCTTAAATTGCAAACGCTGGCTGAACCCTACGAGATAGATCAAAATAATGTACTTCAGTATTGTACACCTTAAAAAGATCTACAACAAAAAAACCTTATGGTATATATCTATATGTTACGGTTAACCCACAATAACCATTTGTATATTTAGTATCAGCATTGCACCCGTGCGAAGCCGGGGCGGGTCGCTAGTATTACATAAATAATAATACTTTAGTACGTTTAGATTAGGAGATTTTGTCTCTAGTGACAAGAATAGCAATGATATTGCGTTGAAAAAACCCAAAAAAAACCCGTAGTTAACATATTTGTCGTGTTTGGTTAGAACTTAGGTAGATAGAGTTATCTTTGAGTGCATTTGAAACAGAGTAGGCAGATGTATGTTGATATGGGCGTATGAAGAGAGGCCACTAGACTATATTGGACATTTGGCATTGCATCACTCTGGTCCTAGTCAGACCCAGAGGCAGGCGCAAAACGAAATGGAGCGAGATTTCCGATACTAATGTCGAAGATAAAGCGAAGTAGGATGGTAAGAATAGGATTGCGGGATTTCGGGATAGCCAGGGAGCGAGAGATAGATATCTTCTTAATATATATAAATCTCCTGTCACGATGTTTGTCCGCGATGGATTCCTAAACTACTTCACCGATTTTATATTAAATTGGCACACCGTGAGGAGTCTGGTCCAACTTGAGAGATAGGATAGTTTTTATTTCGATTAATAGTCTTTACATGACAATATCCGAGCGCAGCCGGATGGGCCGCTAGTACACCTATATACTTATATCTCATATTTAGCGACTGTGAAAATGATCGAATGGATCTGTCTCCAATTATTGCAAATAGGTAGATTGTTTATCTATTTATCTGATAATTAATACACGTATCAATAAGTATGTCTGTTGCTTAGAAAAAACTGATTGCATCGACGCCAACGTACTAAGGCATCATAACTTTGTTCATTATTTATACTATATTATGATAACAAGTTTATTCAAGACGTATTAATGTCAATTTTTGACCCACTGACAGTTGAGTTGGCATTTAAAGTTAACTTTGATTTGTTCATTTTGAACCGCAAAAGTTAAGTTTAATTACGCTTGCATAATGTCAGCCAATGTTGCGGAACACTGGTAATTTATTTTGAAACACGTTATTACATTTTATCCTGAATTCATTTACTAAAGTTTTGTCGCAATTATAAGATTTTGTGCTGTCATCGATCGCGTTTTTTATCCTCGACTAGGTTTGTGAAAATCGATATTATAGGTCGCTTTGGTGAGTAGAAAAAAGTAACTTCGATTAATGTCCATAAAGCTGAAAATATCACAAAACGTAACAACGTTTGTCAACAACAGGTCCTAAAAAACTCATATAACCTAACTTAGCCTGCCATAAATTATTCCAAATGTAATTAAGGCTTACAATATCAAAAATCTTAGGAATCAAAACGCTGTAAAAAGTGTTATGACCAAATACCGCCATTGTAGTAAGTATTTAACAGAACTTTGTAATAGATGTCAATTGTTTATTGAGTTTATTGATCACTTGACTATCGATAGAAGAAACGGATTCACTCTAGGCTCAAGCCTAGATTTTATCCATTAGATTAGGGAGTTTTCACTTTAGGCTACGTACTGTACACAATTTTTCTGATTACGAAAGTTAAGCTCAAACCTCCTTGTTTGAGCCTTTGTAACGTCAAAACTCTTCGAATTATATCCGATAAAAAAATTATAATCAATATACGGTGATGATCAAGACTTAGAAGTCTTTCGACTAGCTTTGTTCGATATCAAAATGGATTTGAACAAACACGTAAGATTTCGCTAGTTTCATATAGACTCCAACATTATTTTTGTCGTTTTCCTTTATAATCTTCAAAATGAGTTCTTTGCCATGTGATTGTATAAATAATATTTCAAATTACCAAAATAATCTATACCATGTCTTCATAATGTTCCTAAGAAATATTTGTGTTCAAACAAGGAAACCTGTTCTTAAAAAGTTTATTGACTCCTTCAAAATATTTTCGATCGTCCGTATCTATTCTATAGAAAATTGAAATAAAACACGGCCCGCGCTTTTTAAGAAACAAAAATAACTTGTCTATGGTTTTTGTGGCCAGTCTGTAGATCAACGTGTGAATTTTTTGTTTGTCTTACTATTGTGTCTCTTTAAGGTCCTACTGGTCAATTATTTGTTAACATTTATTTCGATAAAAAAATCTATTCTATATTAATCTATTTTATTTCACGATTTGAAATGGACATTTTTTTGAAGGGCTTTAAGGCTGTTGGTTTGAGATGGCATCTGGTGATTGCCGATTAAAGTGTTAATTCCAAAAGCTATAATTTTAAGGTCATATTCTTATTCGACTGATGACTAGGACTGAACTCCTGTTGGGGTAGTAGTGCATCTGTCCTAATCAATATTTCACCTGAGCCAGTCAATGAATAACTCTCTAGGCTGCTAGCGTACACGCTCAATTGGCGTGTTTTAGGTTTTCAAACCGAAAGAACTTAGGATTTTCTTCCATAAAACTAAACTAAATAAAATAAAATCTATAAAAAAATTCATTTGAATTTCTTTGGAAGATATAAGTTACACAGTGCAACATTTAAACAAGAAGGGTCCAAATCACTACCTAGTAGCGCTCATCAACGGCAGATAAAATATAACTACATAAATCTTTGCTCTGTAATTGCTTCGGAAACATTAACCATCAAACGAGAACACATTGATGTTCATTTCTGCTTTATGATTGAAAAAATAAAAGCTTGGTACTTCGACAATAAGACTTTGTTCTGCCACTACAAAATGGCAAAGATTCAATACCACGCTAATAAATTTTGGACCGAAATGCGAACAGTGGAAGAAATGGATTTCTCCCAATCCCCTCCATTGCAATAGTCATCGACCATCATTGGCAAATTATTTAAAATATGATAATTACCGACTACTAAGCGACTACCTACTTGAAACTTTATTATGGATCTATTATTTATTCGATGACGTTCCTAAGCAAAAAACGCCACAAGAAATTCGAGAAAAACGACTTAGAAACATGTGTCAAAGTAGGGAGCAAAAAAAATTGATTTTCAAATCTTCAGCCTTGGACTTCGAATGTTAATAGAGCATCCTTAAGGCTTTAAATTATATTGCTTTTGAATACAATCACAACAACAGATGCTACCGTACGTAATATGAGAAGAACGTCTGTAAATTTTAAATTATTGAATTTTTAAAACCTAGATCTTAAGGTTTCATCGACAATAGGTTGACGCCTAACCACCGTCACTGTTACAAGTAATTATGTATGTTTGTTTGTGGATTTGTAACGGCTGTACAAATTTTAATGAAATTAAACACGTGTCTACAGAATTTGAATTAACACATAAGCTACTCATATCCCGGTCCTGCTTTTAATCCAGTTAAATTTAGCGGATTATTAATGAATAGACTAATTAAAGTGAATCGTATTTCGTGAAAATAAGTTGTCGTGAAAAACTGTTAAACGGTTTATATCACGCTGCAGCTAATTATTAAAAATAAACGAATATTTGTTGCTAATAAATCTCATACAACTTGTCTAGCTCCAAACGCCCATAGACCCCTAAATAAAAAAAAACAGAACTAACTCCAGTGTATGCGTGTGTAAAATTCACTCCCATCTTTTTTATCCAAGCGTCAAATAAATGTAATATAAAAATATGCACAAAACAAAAATAATTCAAAATAGCAATTACAGAATTTCATTGCGCGTATGTCTTCGCCCAATAATAAATGTTTGTGGATTGGGATGTACGTAAATAATGATTTTATTTTCGCATAAACAAGGCACCTGCTAGACAGTGCACTTAATTATTTAAACATAAAACCCTTAATTATGCCTACCAGCTGCCCTGCGACCTTGTGTTGCACCTTTTTAGCTGGCCACATTATACCTACATTTTGTAACACAAAAAAAAATAGATTCGCACCACGACTGAATTCCCGCGACAAAACAATCGAACTAGAGTCCTCAGCAGCATTTTTCATTGTTTTAAATGTGGCGGCACTGTCGCTTTACCGCCTGAAAGGTCTACTTAAATATTGCAAGAAGAATGTGTAGTTTATAACTTTCGCCAATAAACTTTATTGAAGTGGTTTTGGGGCAAACTAGGCTCTATTAAACAACACAACTTCTGGAAGTAGTAGTTAAATGCGATTGTAGCGCTACTTTTGGAATGTGGTGACAATTGGCGCGGAGAACACTTTGAGCGTTGCGTGTATTCTAGAGAAAAAAATGCGATCATGACATTTTTAGCGTTCGTGGCGCTATTATCTTGTATTGCATAAATTTGTTCTGTCACTTCGTGTATTTATTATTTTGAGCATAAATTCGAGTCTATTTAAACTACTTATTTCAAGCATGCCAATTGTATGTTGCGTTAACTGTGACAGCGTGAAAAGTTGATTCATATTTTTTAGCATCATGTATTTTGATCTGTACAATGTATAAGATAAATAAACTTAACAGTATTTTTTTGCAATAATAATGAAAACAGGCTAAATTCTTGTTCACCTTGTCAACGCGGTTGAAAGAAACAATCTATGTTAGGCATATTTCAGGAGTAATTTATGTTGCATACAGACATTTTGTATATTATGTGAATTTTTTTGAAAATATTGAGATATAAAAATACATGCTTGTATTGTTTACTTTTAATACGAGTTTACCCTTTTAAACTGTTTGTAGTACCTATACAGTGACAGGATGATCAAGATACGCAGGACAAATATTTGTTTTGTGTCTCTGGATATTTCTACGTGTGATAAGTATTTATTTAGAATATTATACGTATTATACCAGCTACACATGTATCTCCTATAATACTACAAGCTAAACCAAATTTAGAACTAGTTACTTTTGTACATGTTCATCATTATTTATGATTATTTTTATTCATAATTCCAATCCAATTTTTATTTCATAGTTTGTATTTAGGCTCGTTTTAAAATTGTTCTAATGAGCGACAGTTTCACAGCTGCCATTCGATCTTGACCTTATAAATTGCAATATAACATGGTTCCAATCAACTCACTACATGCCAAATGTATGTGTCACTTTTCAAGTTTTAAATTCTTGGTAAAGTTATATTTTTCTGCTGTTATTATATGTACGTCGAATTGATTATACACGAGTAAGCTAGTCTACTCTATACACCCATTTGAGGCGTAGAAAGTTTATGTTCGATATAAACCATCACGCTCGTCAAGTGCGGGTTTGCAGATAACAGATAAACTCGAAAAATTTACTTTTAAGAACAAGCCGACTTCTTCACGATCTTCTTAACCGTCAAAGCCAGTAGTGATGGCAAATCTGTACATTCGATTACACAAATAGAATAATCCCAAATCAATTGAGTTATTATTTTTTTGACGCCATATAAAAAAAAATGTACACTCACGTGAGTCAAAATGCCGTAAAAATGTTTAACAAAGTCTATGAAAGTCAAAGCGGTATGGACATTATTGATGTATTATATGACTACAAAAGAAGTCAATGAAAGCAAAATAAAGCTAAGTAAAGTTTGGGAATACTGAGGTAAGTAGTTTAATTTTTAGTTTTTCATGAACTTTGAAGAGACAGCGACTGGCCTTTCTAAGTATGGTTATCGAGCCGATTTTCATCAAAGAAAAATAGTTATGTGATAAATACCAGCACTATCATATTTTAAATACTTCTATCGATTTTTTTTTATGTTTCTATGTATGACAAGCATGTATTTAGCTATATAAGTATTTTATTACAGCACTGGTAATTTTGTTTAACTTGGCGCTAGATAATCGTATTGAATGAATCATACTGAAAATTACCATTTTTTCAATATTTTTTAATATTAAGACAGGAAAGTAATTATAGTTTGATTGTAGCATAAATAGAGACACAAAAATAAAAAAACATGTTTTTTGAATTTTAAATGTGACGTAATAAAAACTTAAAATGCTTTTCAGTAGGTTTCGAGAGCATGTTAAGTGGTCCCTTATAACTTTGTAACCCGCACTAGTCCAGCATGGGTGGGTTATGGTTTTCTCCTTGCTAGAGAAGGCTCTAATCCTTGCTAGAGAAAGAACCAAGTCCTGCAATGGGAAAATTTATAGGCCAGCTTATGCGATTACTTTTTATGATATGCCTTTGATTAGACAATTGCGATATAGGCTCGGCTGGTAGTAGAACCTATCTGAGTTTCATGTTTTTTTTGTTTGTAAGCTGCTGTCAAAAATAATCCAGGATTTGTTAAATTACCGTGATTGAGAAAAAATACTAGTAATCTCGAACTATCAAAACAAAATTAGCATGATATCTATTTTCGTCCTTTCAATTTAGCGACGTAATATCGCCGTATGTGATTCCGCCACATAAGAAACTAAATGAACCTCCTTGACCCGAGTTCTCTTGCACTGGCCTGTTTTCGGCCTTACGTCATCATAGGTCAATCTCCGTAGCACTGGCCATTTTTTTTTGCTCATAATTCCAAACACGCGGGCTTCTTCCTTTGTTTGTCTATTAAAACTTGACTATAACTTGGTATAGTTAAGTTTTGGTAACTTGATATGGGCATGGTGTGCTATGTTGTAACTTAATGTGAGGTAATTTGATTGTCATAACTCCAAACGATTTATTTCGGGATCGTAAAACTGCTTATGTGGGAACAATGAGTCAATGTTCAGGCGAGTTATGGTTATGGTTGTCGGATAATTGGTTTATGTAGAGAATTTCTGTAGATTTTACTAGATTAGAAGGCAACGTAAACGAGCCTACATTTTTGTAATTTTTATGGAGTTATAAGAGTGATGGGACGAGGAGGGCTTGTGTCTGATGATAAGCAGTGATGTTTAACAATACATACGGTGGTAAGCCTGTAATGTCCTTGTAAGTATTACGGAATACTAAACTGAGATTGGCCGCACATACAATTAATTAGCCATATTTTGTTGTGAATTTTGAATGGCGGTCTAACGCTAACCTAAATGTGCGTTTAATAATTTCGTATTCCATTACATTTTCGTATGCTACCTCCTGTCCGTGCACGGTAACCTGATAGAGATCGCTCTAAATAATAAGGCCGCCAATCGAAATACTTAGTTTTTGTAATTTTTATTGTATGTTTTGTAGCTTTGTGCTTAAGAGTTGTTTTATAGTGTGGAACCCGACAACATTGAATCTTTCGAGGCCATGCATTATCCACCAACCCGCACTAGGCCAGCGTGGTGTATCATGGCCTTGACCAGAAACAAATCAAGAGTGACGGAGACGCGCCTCTGTCAGGTGTGTTCAAATCAGGGACTCCCAAGATTTTTCAGTTCACAGCGCATTTTGTGTTTTCTCTCGGTCTAGTTGAAATATGTAGGGTAGATGCAATGATGCTAGATTAATTGTGGATCCGAAGACATGATTTCAGCGCGCCTACCCGATTCTCGCGCCCTAGGTTGCAGCATAATGGACTACAATCTAAAAAAAACGAATTAGTCAGTCAGCTAGATTGCTAAAAAAAGTTGTACGCGTATTTTTTCTTTTGTTTCACAAAACAAAAATGTCGAAAATACAGTGCTTAGAAGTTCCGCGTGACGGCGCTGGTGGGTACGATTTTTACCCACAAGTGACGTCACGACTCCCCACTCGGGAAGTTTCATGATCTATATATTTGTCGGTTTTTAATAATTGGTTAAAACAAAAACTCCGTTTTCCATATTTTTCTATGATCTAACTGATGGACTAATTAGAATGGTTTATTTTTGACCCAGTCCGATACCCTATAAGCCTAAGGGTTAATCAAACCCTAACCTTGACCCTCTTCTTGCGAGAGAATGCCCCTAGTCCATTTAGTGGGCTTTATAAGATTAGTATTTATGAAGAAAATGTGTATATCGGAAGGACACGCCAGACGGCGGTGGTTAGCGCGGGTTTCTATTTTGCCGCGTTCACTCTCCGGTTATTGAACTGAATAATTCGGCAAACAGGCAACATTACGCGCCTGTTAATCTCCCGATGCTACGTACCGCGCTGGGTTGCCAGGTTATGAATGTCTTTTTGTTAATAAAATATATTTTTTCATTTAAAACAGATTTTAAACGTCCATAGATAAAGATAATTAAGGGTATATTTTTTTCATTATTTTTATTGGACATTATTTTCATAACAATGAGACGTTATTATAAACCTTTTCAAAAGTATTTGCCAATAAAACGTTTTTAGATACATAATATATACCAGTAAAATATAGTCCTCAATCGTATGTGGCGCTAAATCGTATATTAAATTCATCTCAGAAAAAGGAACGCTGGCGCCATCCTCGGCGAAATAGAGAACTATCTTTGACAGGTATGTGTGCATTTTGAATGCGTCTCATTGCGCTAATCAATTTTGTAATCGTAGCAATGTTTAAATATATTTTTACATATAACATCTCTATAATCTGCAAATATTAGAAGTGGCAATGTCGTACCTACGAAAATACCCACTAGCGCCATCTATTACGTAGTTCGGTTTATTTTTTCGTTTAAAAATGCCTTATTGAAAGAAAGTCGCTATGTTATAATTTGGTAGGTATCACCTATTCCATGTTATATCCATAGTCATTCAAATTAGCGTTCGAGATAATGATGATAATTGTTTTAAGCTGTCACGGTTGTTTATTGCACTGTGTATGGTAGCATATAGCGTATTACTATATACATTGCTGTATATAGTATAATACACTATACACATAGCACAGGATATTTACAAAATATAGGTTACATGGTGGGGCGGGCTTCCGGTATTTCTGTGTAATGTCATGCACTATGTTTAATGCTACAGAGTTCATCTGTTTATTAATACTAGTGCGATGATGATGATGTTGGATAGTATTTACAACTATGATGATGTTATGAAATAGTGTATCTAGCGCTGAATCAATAATCAAAAAATAAACTATAAATGAACTTAAAAATTAACAGAGCTACTGGCAATATGGATTATTTTTATATCTAGTATTAATTGTCGTAGTGTGTCAAGCGAAAAATACTAAAATACTAAGAAAGTGATGTACTATAAAGCTGGCATGCCGAAAGGAAATGTGTGGCAACCTACGTTTTGTAAGCATTTCATCTCTTTCTGTAACCAACTACGCTAACAAATCTTTGCTTTACTATAATCCATGCGTAGGTACTTATGTATAATTATATCACAGAAGACTTTAATTAATATGTTTTTATTCTGAATGAATGACTTTAATTTGCTTAAGCCATTGTGATTAGTTATGTATAATAAGTATGTATTTAATACTATATAAGTATTATATCAGCTATCTGGCCGCCATCACACAAGCTTTGCTTAGTTTGGGGTCAGATGGTGTTGTGTGTGATTTGTCCACCAATATTTATATATATTTATTATATTTATATAAGTAAATTTAAAATTCGTGTAGCAACATTTTCAAAGATTATCAAAAAATGATTATCCGAAGTCGCCCTGGCAACACTGTCTCAGACATTACAAAGCACCTATCAGCAAACTCATCTGTATCGGCACGATCTCTTACCCGACAAGGAAGCCTATTTAAATTACAACAATAATTACAAAGTAATTATGTTAATAACAATTTTGAAAGGTTATCCGATATGACACAATAATTATATAATTTAGATTAATAAGTAAGTAATCTTATACGCGAAAAGCCACGCAAACATGTAAAGATGGTAGTGTGCGTGCGGACGCGTGTGGGTGTGCCCTGAGTCTGTGTGTGTGGAAGCGCGCGATCAAATAAAATATGTCCGGTCGATGACCCCGCGGTTGGTGCCATAAAAATCGCGATACTGCCGAAATTCGGGTAACAAACTCGGTACCACGCTGGCTTGCCGTAGAACTTGCACGAACCCTTCGTTACAAGTAGAAAAACACGTTAAACTAGACCTAATTAAAATCTATACTTACGCTAATATATAAAAGTGTGTAAAGAAATGTATTAAAGCAAATAAGATTATCATTTTAGTCCGTAACACAAACATAATTACAAAAAATATAAGCAATTAAGGTTCATTGATAATTTAAAACCACCTGTTTCAGTAGCTCTTTGTCTATGGGTTAGTTCACAATCGCAATCAAAGAAAATCTTGTTACACACTTGGAAAATTGATTATAAAAAATGATCAATATATAACGAGAATCAGTTCTTATCAGAAACAAATAAAAGAACAAAAAAGGTAACAATTCCAAGAATAATTAAATGTTTAATTGAAAAAGGAATAAAAGGCAGACTTACAGTGATTTAGATCCAATAGGAAGTCGATTTTAAGCGGCATTTCCGTGCTGCGTATCAGCTGTTCCATTGACCTCGCTTTCCTCCTATTCCTTAGCATTTATAGGTCGTAGAAGAGATCCCAGAACCTCCTCTTCCGACAAGATGACGTCTCTTCCGGCAGCGTCCCAGTAGAAATCTTCCGGCTTCCACAACACATTTTTAAGTCAATATATCTCTGTAGGATCCAACCCGACCATGTTGCTTTAATATTGTCCAGTCGGGTCCAGTACTTTAGTCATCTTATATCTAGTACTGACCGGTCGGGTCCAGTGTGGAATCCATTTCAGTACAGGCCAGTGGGGTCTAAGGTGAGAATATCCATGATAGCACAATAACAAGCGATCGTAATGGTCCGTATGGTACAGAAACACAGAGGTGCGTCCGCGCGGATGCCTGCTTGGGCAATGAAAAGTTACGTCTCGCGCTTGCTTATATAAAACGAGGCAAGACTTACGCCCTCTGGCGCTGAGTAGAGGCTTTTTTCTGTACGTGTGACACTAATTTAGACTCCGTATGATGTAGAGTTCACAAGGTGCAACTTGAATTCTTGGTCTTTACAATATTTTTATTGTGCTTAAATATAGACACTGGTATGGAGGACATTGAATTGAGCTGCGTATGAAAATGTACAATTGGATTGAGCTAGTTTGGTAAAAATTACTTGGCTCAATTTTTTATTGCGTTATAAGTTTGTGTCAGAAAATATCTGTATTTGTGTAAATTTGGATGATGCAGTGTTGTGGTTGGTATCAATAAATCAGTCAAATTGAAATTATAAATATGGATAATTATTATGTTATGTGGTATAGTCTAGAACAACACATAGCTTGGCTGCTTTTCATCCTATATTTTTTTAGGACAATAAATAGCAGAACTCCTAATAAAGATTCCTACAAGACGTAGTCGCAGGTTGATATTAATAGGCTTTTACCTATATATCAATATAAGCAGCAAAATCTTAGCTAATCTTTGGCGGACGGAAGATTATGAAACGCACTCTTATTTATATATAGAAAAACTAGCTGACCCCGCAAACGTTGTTTTGCCTTAGTGAACAACCCTTGTCACTTAGGGGTATGAAAAATAGCTAGTAGCCGATTCTCATACCTACAGAATATGCATATAAAATTTGGTTAAAATCAGTAAAGCCGTTTCGGAGGAGTAAGGAAACAAACACTGTGACACGAGAATTTTATATATAAGACGAGAATTTTATATATAAGATAAAGCGTAGAATAAAATCTTTTTGTTTGATTTTTTTTTAATTATACTAACCGTCATGTGTTTGACAAACACGCATAAAGTAAAATTATGTAGTAAAATTGAGAGTATGTAGATTAATTTTGCTTTATGAACGAATTTGGCTACTTTGCTTTATGAACAATTTATGAACAACTTGGCGACGACTAGTCTAATTAGTAAGTTGACGACAGCTGGTGCATTAAATAAATTATTGCACATACGTTAACAGAAATGTCTCGCTGTGAGTTTCAGAGAAGTACATGAAATCAAATTACCAGAATGTGTAAATGAAAGAGCATTAGCAGCTAACTGTTGGTACTTGAGGTCTTATTTCAAGAGAAGAAAGGCCACAATCCACCACGAGGCGAGAAGATGACCCATATCCTTGAAAGATCTCTTTTTCGGAATTCGTAAAATGTAATTGTAAACATTGCATAGGACTTAGGGCTCCTACACAAAACTGGGATGCGATGCGATGCGACGCCTCATCGAAGGAAGGGCTCCTACACAAAACTGCGATGCGATGCGATGCGACGGCGCATCGGAGCAATTTGCATCGCATCGCAGTTTTGTGTGGGAGCTCTTAATTGATTAAAATTGTTATTTCATTACCTTGACATTTTGGTAGGGTGACAACGACCGTGGTCACGAGAAGTCTGAGTTCAAAACGCGAAAGCTTAAGAACTATATAGTCGGTACCATTAACTACATTTTTCTACACCGTCAAAGTTAGTGGTGATGATACATATGCACATCTGCTCTTTGTAAAATATTCAGAGTTGCATCATGCCAGGCTTTCATTTGAATAAATTTAAAACTGTAGTATATTAAATTCTGAATTTTTTATTTAAGTATTTTTAGCAGCGCCCCATGGTTTTACTCGCGATCCCATAACTTTCGCGGCATAAAAAGTAGACTATGTGTTGTTCCAGACTGTAATCTGTGTTCCGAATTTCAATAAGATTCGTGCAGACGTTACGACGTGGTTGAGCAACAAACATCCAAAAATTCAAACATTGACATTCATAATATTAGTAGGATTACGTGTTACAGACCCAAGAAAGGAAATGCCGTGATTAATGATAATTTTAGAACTAGCAGTGACTTTGGATGATGATGAACTCAAGAAGTTGGTAGTAGTTAAAACAAGTAAAAAAAATATGTAAAAACCTTGATTTACCCCACCATGTCCCCTGTCTTTCCTAAATATGATTCATGCAAAAGACATCAACGCATGCTCTCGTTTGCACACTACAATTTTTTTTTATTAAGAGTGCGCCTAAAGCCAGGAAAAAATCAGATTTCACCCGCGCGACGCGTTTCTTAATGTGATGTACAGAAAGTCGAGAATAGCATGACACAGTTTGGAGTAAAAATTAATATTTAATCAGGAGTCCATTTTTGACCAAGTTTTATTTAATTACTCAATAACTAAACATACATTTAAAAAAGTGTTCGGTTACTTTACTAGAACGTAAAAATAGAAATTTTATTACCAAAAAATAATGTGGGGTCATCGCTGATAATTTCGAGTACTCGAATTAAAACGGGTTTTTTCGGTGTCATTTTTATTTTTTTATTGTAAAAAACTCTGATCTATTTTTAAAATTCTATTCGGTTATTGTGCTTCTTCTTGATTGTACCTATACGTCAATATTTTATTTGTCATAGTTTTTAGTTTCTTAACTTCAGTGAGCGGCGTCGAAAATGTCCTTTTTTCGTTTTCTGGCTTTAGGCGCCCCCTTAAATTAAAATTTTACTGCAATTTTTGTAGTGTGTAGTGGTAAGACTATTTCCAGAGTGCGCCGCCAAGTACCACACCTTTGAAAGGCAATGTTTCCAGATAAATTCATGTTTAAATTCAAGGTATTGACATAAATCATCTCACATCTCTGGGTGAAGAGCGTAGTGAAATGATAGGAAATTATTTGGACTCTTCATGTTCCAATAGCTGCGTGACACTGCGCTGTTATGGGCAGGTGTGTTGCTTACCATCATGCACATGTCTTGATCGCACGTCACTCAAAACTGTTAAGAAAAACTATCGTTCTCCTAAGTGTCAAATATTTTACATTTATTAACAATTTTAATGGACTATTACAATACTGTTTTAGATGCACATTCCAAACTTTTAGACTACAGGCCCGTGAACAAAATTTACGGGTCAAATGAACCACCAGGAGACCTATGTAGGATGATAGAAGGGTATAAAGTAATAAGATTCAGCACTATGCCGTCACTTGTAAGCTGTCCAACAGAGTACAGTTGAAGAGGAGGGGTTCCAATAGTCGATCATTTCTCGATATCGCATGATTTTTGTATTTTTAATTGTTGCGGAATAATAGATTAGAAGAGGTATGGAAACCATAAAAATTATAAATTTTAGATTTTTAATTATTAGTTTGAGGGAAAAAATTATGATGTGCCGACGATTTACAGACTAAATTTGGTCATTCGATTATATACAGCCATTGGTTCCATACAGTTTCAATACCTCTTCTAATCCATTATTTCGCAACGCCGTACAAAAATCATGCGACAAAGAGAAATGATCGAGGGTTGCAACCCCCCCTCTTCGACTGTACTCAGTTGGACAGCTTACAAGTGACGGCATAGTGTTGAACCTTATTACTTTATCTATCATCCTACATGGGTCTCCTGGTGGTTCATTTACTACGTAAATTTTGTTCACGGGCCTGTAGTCTATTTGTCTTATTGATCTGTAGTTAAATTATAGCATGTATCGAATATACATTAGAACCAATTTCAGAAAGTTCATCCCAAAACGTTTAAATAAAAATTTAATTTAGGGAAGGCGACACTGTCAACAATATACCATGCTAATTAGTCCGTCAGGTAGATTTTGAAAAAATATGGGACACGTATTTTTGTTTTATCAAATTTTTAAAAAATGACAAAGATATAGACCATCAAACCTCCGGAGTGGGGAGTTGTGACGTCAAGTCTATATAAAATCGTATGCATATAGACTTTGTAGTGGTAGGACTCTTGGCAGAGTCCGCTTGGTGAATTACCACACCTTTGCCAGTTATTCTACCGCCAAGCAGTAATGTGTAAGCGTTACTGTATTCCGGTTTGAAGGGAAATGTTTCCAGAGAAATTACTGGGCTTAGAGATGTAATATCTTAGATTACTGGGTGACGAGCGCAGTGCAGTGCTAGGTAAGGATTTGGACTCTTCATGATCTAATAGCTGTGTGTCACTGTGCTGTTATGTGGCAGGCATTTGTTGTAGTTGCTTACCACCAGGCACATGTCCTGCTCATCTCGCCACTCTTTAATTAAAAACAAAAGTGACGTCAGTTTAACTTTCTAAGCACTATATTTTCGTCATTTTTAGGGTTCCGTAAAACGTAAAAACGGAACCCTTATAGATTCGTCATGTCTGTCTGTCCGTCCGTATGTCACAGCCACTTTTTGCCGAAACTATGAAAACTACACTGTTGAAACTTGGTAAGTAGATGTATTCTGTGAACCGCATTAAGATTTTTACAAAAGTTTTTTAAAAAAACAAAAATTAGGGGTGCCCCCCATACTGAGAACTGAAGCTCAAAAATTTTTTTTTCATCAAACCTACACGTTTGGGGTGTCTATCGATAGGTCTTAAAAAATGATGTTGAGGTTTCTAATATAATTTTTGTCTACACTGAATAACTTGCGCGAGAGACGCTTCCAAAGTGGTAAAATGTGTGTCCCCCCCCCTCTAACTTCTAAAGTAAGAGAATGAAAAAACTAAAAAAAATATATGATGTACATTACCATGAAAACTACCAACGAAAATTAGTTTGAACTCGATCTGATGAGTAGTTTTTTTTAGTACTTCATAAATACACTATTATTAAAACTTCGCTCAAAGTTACAACGAACTACAAGCACTATGTGTACTATGTATATTATGTTACTTGCTGGAACGGAACCCTTCATGGGCGAGTCCAACTCGCACTTGGCTACTTTATTTGTTTTTGAACCAAAAGACATTTTTTTTCAGAATTGGATCCAATATTTTAAATATGATGTTCTTTGCAGAGTCTTGGAGAAGTAAACTAAACCAAACTTTTGCCAGCTATTATACCATAAAGAGCCCATTAAATGTTCCCACTGCTGGGAATCAAGGCACTAATTGGCGGTAGAATACTTAAAAAATCTGTGCAAACAAATCTGTGTAATTAACAAAAGTGCCGCTTTTCTGGTCAATTTTTCCAAAGAATCCTACCACGATAAAATATTAGACCGTATCAAAAACACAATCCGAACGGCGTAAATTCGGAATGACAATCCTTGTCTCTGTCATTCTAAACAGATAAGACAAAGACCGAGAGATGAGATCCTGTGTCGTATCAATCCGTCTGGGTTCAGCAGGTCTACTACGAAAACAAACTCCGAATGATCGGGTCCGACCGACAGCTGAATCGGATCTGTAGCCTACCACGAAAAACAATCAGATCGATACATCTCGGTCGGAAGTTATAGACTTAGGTCGGATGAGGGTCGAATCGAACGAAACGGCCGATTCGATCAACCGCCCGATTGTCTAACGAGGTAGGAAACTTCCATAAGTTCGGCCGATATATCGTTTATCGGACTTCGTAGTAGACCTGCAGAATCGCAAGGTTGATCACTGTTTTTTTTCACAAACACGTTCAAACTTAACCTATCTTTTTTTGATATCGATGCTTATATTTTAAAAATACATCACAATCAGGGAACACTCACTCGAGCAGAGCACCGGCCTTCCGTCAGCAAGTCTGCGTTTCCTTTTCCCGTTCAGGAGAAAACTGCTTTCATATTGCAGCTATCAAATGCCTAGTGTAAGTAACAACGTGTAGCCAGACGGAGGACAGTCACCGATAGAGTTCTATATATATGATATTTTTTCAATTATTATTTACAAAAACAAATAAAAATTGGTAGTAATAGGGGCTGAAAAAATATGCTGATAAAAGTGAAAACTTATAACATAGAATTTAAAATTTAACAGAACTACATATTTGGCACAATTTGTCACATACATAGCTTCAGATATGCTGTTATTACGTATGTTGATGACTTACACTTTAAAAAAATCATAAATCTCCAAAAAGCATCGCTAATCTGACGCTACGCCGGTAAGCCACTACACCACTGCCACCGCCGCCGCTTGACATGAACATGTCGCCACGCTAACCTACAAGATTTCCCCCGTTCAAAAACATTTCAACGTGGATAAAAAAATATTCACTTCAATTGCGTAACGTGATTGCGAGTTCAAATACATTTTAGTTTTGTTTATTCTTAGAGAAATTATTTAAATACATTTTACATAACATTTTGAGACAGGTTAATTTTATTTGTGAATAGATGTATGTATAGTTTTCTTTTTTTATTGGTGTATTAAAGTGTTTTCAAATGTATAAATCTATCAAACTATCTAATAAATCACACTTCGCATATGTATTGCGGGTTAGTTAATCTGTCGCAAGGAAAAAACTGAACTGATATAAATAAAATGTGTGCAATTAGTTTAAATCTTCGCTTGTTTTAACTTACTCTTTCTGTTTATTACGACAAAAAATAATAATGACAAATTAAATATTAAAAAATTCATGAACGTAACTCTGAGAGAACGTGTGAAAACCGCGAGAGGTAATTTTGAGAGATGTAGTTTTCTAAATAAGTATGTACTGAGTTAAAATATATTTTATGGAATAAATTATTTTATCAACTTCTTCAAAGGAGTTCTATTGGTGTCTGTACTAGTATTATTAGAAACCGTATACTAGATAGAGATACTAAGTAAGTATAGGCAAGATTCTGGTTCCGCAGTTTCTAATCTGGGTACAGAGTTCCTTCATAACTTATGTATTTTCGCTTTATAAAATGTTGACATAACTTAGGTCAAATTACTATAAACATTGGTAGTAGAAATTTCACACAGATGATATAATATTTATATACATAGTTGTAAAACTGTTGTGTTGTGTAGTTTAGGAAAAACTACATAACATTTTTAACTACATATTTATTTAACATCCGAATTGTCCATAGATTTAAATGGAATCTATGGACAATTAGAAAACCCAATCTACCTTACATGGTGGCGGCATCGCCTTGCCGAATGGCAATTCTTATACGTAAAACCAAATAAACGCTTAATAAAAAGGGTTAAAGTTAACTGTTAGCCATAAACCTGTCAAAAGTTTCTGACCTAAGTCAAATCTGTGTTAGGTATCGACGTTTTCAATAGTTCTGACAAAATCGAGATTAGGTCAGGTTTTGGGATACAGGCACTATACTACAAGACAACAGATTTGTAGCAGATCTGTATCAGTAGAACCGTAAAGTACCTTATTCAGAGTTGCCAGGTCTATGCTTGATTTTTGCTATCATATCGGCGGAAGTCTAAGCCGAACTTATATCATCTAAGGTGCTTTTACATTCGTCTTAGTATGAGATGTAGAACTTTGTTGCGTGAAGTGATCATGGTATTTGGAATATATATCAGGCATCGAGTTTGTTTCATATTTGGTTTTCGGTATGTTGTTTGTATAGTAAGTTTAGGTTAAAAGAGACCTGCAGTTTTTGCGCTATCCCCAAGTATTATTAGCAGTAGAGGTCTTGGCCAACGTAAATAGGTATATAATATTATCTATAAGAACTATTATAGATAATATTATTAATGTATGGAAATTCGACATCTACTTGGACACCTAATGGACTATTTTAATGGACACGTATGAAAAGCACTACAAAATCCCAGAGGATGTGGGTGTTTCGTCATTTAGACTGGACATTTTCCTTTTTTCTTGAGCTACGAAACGCACAGTCTTTGTAGAACTTACCGTACCGTAGGAAACTAATATACCTAAAGACCACGCGATGAAACAAAATAAGTAAAAAACCAAATTTTCTAAACGAATTAACAAAAAATGGCTGTGTAGTTAATTTATACCCTGTAGAAGTAGGAGCGAGAGGTATACCAGCAAAATCTCTCTATAACCTGCTGAAAGACCTTGGCTTGTCCAGAAGTGCAGTAAGTTCTATACTAGAACGAGTAAAGCTGCACTAGTAGGTTCATATCGAATTTTGTTGGGCAGGGAGAGAAACACGAGTAGTGAAGGCGAGTGTTGATGTACGTCAGAAAGGGGCCCCTTAAATCTAAGCCCGTGTCACAAGTCTCGGGATCTACTCGGGATTTCTCTCTCTGCCACACGATGGACCCGGCACCCGCACTGTGAATCCATGGAATGCTAAGAAGTTCGTCTCTTTCATTAATAACTTCAATCGTAAAATAAAAATAGAAGTATTAAAAAATTGGAAAAGTCGCTAGTATTCTACTTGAGAAAACGTATTTATCAGTATATTGCGCAAGCGATCTAACCTCGTCTGGAATACAAACGAGCCGCATTGAGTTGCGCGGCGCGTCCCAGCCAGTGAAAACTCCTGCGCAGAGTTTTGGGATGGATTGCTTAATGAGAACCTGCCACTTGGTTCAAAGAATAGAACACATTTTTTTATTGTGTTATTATCTTTATACGTTCGTTGATCTATGGATAAATATTCAGATGGAGCGCCTTGTTAGTAGTTAGTTAGATATGTAGCATAGTGATTTAATTTTGTTAATAAAAACTGCATGAAAGCAAGCAAAAGAAAATAATTGTTTTATGATTGATGTTTTTATTTTGGTTTTATAATCCTTTATAAGTCTATAGGTATTTTAAACCTTTTTAGATATATAGAATATCCGTGGATATAAGTAATCGATGCTCATAACTCCAAAAAGCGACATCGTGTCATAATTGATGTTTCAAAGTTTCAACCAAAAAATTTGGATTCCCGTGTGGTATTATTTATATCAAAAATTTTGAATGTGTTTCCTGAATGGATATTTGTTTATGTATATAATTTAGGTGTCTTCTAATCCAGAAAAAAAAACATTTTTTCTACATAAGCTAGCGCGTTTTATTATGGACCGCATCATCGCTTACTATCAGTAGGTATAGATGGCGATAAAGGCAATAACAACAGCAAATCTAGTATTTTTACCAAAAACACTTGCATTTTTACTAATTTGCATAATGGCAGCATTTACTTTAGGTCCCAAATGCTGGAACTCTGGGCCATATCTGATAAAGAGAAAGAATTTCTCTGTAATTCAAATTTACTAAATTTTGTAATGATTTTGGTTCGCTTAAGTTTAGATTACGACAGAGAAAACTTCTGAATCTGTGTTGATATTTACTTTTTTATATTTCAAATGATTTCAATAAAAAATGCATGGATTCGTATTTTCAGTTAACAGAAATGTGCACAAACCTACATAAAGATATGAATTCAATAACTCCAATATTTTTCAAACTGCAATATTTTACCCAAAATATTTATCTTTTGGGTAAAATATTGCAATTGTAAAATTTTGCATAAAATATACGCCTACTGGGTCTTTAACTTTTAAGTTAAAACTGCAAAATAATACGAAAACTTTAACTTTTAAACTACGATTTTAATTCATATTGAACCTGTTTAAAATAATTTTGAATGCCATTGTCCTATGTAATATTTTCGATATGAATATAAAACTATGCTACTCAACCGAAAAAAAAAACCGAAACCTAAATAAAGCCTTCCAGAAACCATGGTCTACGCCACGCGTGACAAAAATGCTGGTGTTTATTTGGACCAACTTATTGCCATTCGGCGTGGTAATGCCACCAGCATGCTGGGCACGCTTTCGACCGGTAGTAGACTTGATTGTCTTAAGACCTTCATTGGTCTGTGTAGAATTCACATGTGAATACATAGTTAAGTAAGTAGTATAGCGTGGTTTCAGTAATTTAGTTTTGTTAGTAAAGGCTCTGACCATTTAAAAAACACCACCAATGTTCTATGAAAATAACAGTCGTTTGTCTAAGCTTCAAGTTGATTACCATTTTCTAAGAATGACTGTGGGATGATGTCAGGTTGCATGCGCAGCGTGCCGACTAACTATTTATAGTTATGTGTGTGGCGGAGAGAGTAAGCTCGCTTGCCATGCTACTGACACTAGCTTTGTTTAGATGCATTTTTGGACAGCTGGAAGCGTGGAGTCGATCAATGTTATTAAATTTATAACTACAGTGGTGACACCCGCTCTGGCACCTATCTGAGGCCGAGAAAAGACATTGACATTTAGAGAGGCAATGTGTTTTGGCTACATTTGCGTTGGGGACGGTTAGGGGCAGGTTATTTGAGCATATCCACGTGTATTTTGTTGACATTTTTTTTAACTAAAATAGGTTCGCACTTGACCACCATCTCACCTGATGTTAAGCAACGATGCGATCTACGATGGAGCGTGCTTACCTAAAAGAATCCGATTCAGTCTCGATTTGAAGACACCAAGATTGTAACCATCTGGAAAAACCCACTCCGCATTCCACAACCTAGATGTTCTTAGCACTAACGTGGAGTCAAATCTCTTCGTTCGTGTTTTCCATGAAAATTCCATTCCAACCATGAAACGATGTCGCTTTTTTGAGATACAAGAAGTCCGATGAAAGAAAAGGCAAGGTGGTATTAGATCATGCAGATCAGTTGCACACTCTCCGAAGTGTATCCGATAAAAAACCGATTAGCTAGCAATTTCGCGGCGATGATCAAGACATTGAAGTCTTTTACGCACAAGAGTGTCATTGCCTATGAGCCTTTTGGCACGTCTCTCAATCGATTCCAGAGTCTCCAGCTGATACTTAGCCGATCCATCCCAAAGGTGCGAACAGTATTCCATACAGGAGCGAATCTGTTAGACTACATACTAGGGTGTCCCTTAAATTTCAATGTCAATATATTTTTACGCATACCTTCTAAAAACTTTTGTATTGACCTAATATAGTACAGAAATAAATATAAGCCCGATTTATAAACGATAACCCGTGCCGACTTGAGTTTTTAACTTGTCCATACAAGTTACGCGGGTGCAGCGCTGCGACCTGTTACTGTGAGTTTCAATTGTTATTTCATACGTGATTTCTAACATTATTATATATGTCTGTGGAATTCATCATCATCATCAGCCGCAAGACGTCCACTGTTGAACATAGGCCTCCCCCCTAGATTTCCACAACGAAAGGTCCTGCGCAACCTGGAACCAGCGGTTTCCAGCGACCTTTGTGAGGTCATATGTCCAACTAGTGGGAGGCCGTCCAACACTGCGTCTTCCGGTTCGTGGTCGCCACTCGAGAACCTTTCTTCCCCATCGGTTGTCAGTTCTACGAGCGATGTGGCCTGCCCATGGTCATTCAGCATAGCTACTCTTCGAGCTATGTCGGCTACTTTCGTTCTTTTGTGAATATCCTCATTACGGGTTCTGCCGCGCAAAGAGACTCCGAGCATAGCTCTCTCCATAGCTCGCTGTGTGACTTTGAGCTTTGTTATGAAGCCTACAGTTAAGGACCACGTCTCAGTTCCATAAGTCATCACTAGCAACACGCACTGATTGAAGACTTTCGTCTTCAAGCATTGGGGTATTTTGGACTCCAAGATGTGCCGTAGTTTCCCGAACGCTGCCCATCCGAGTTGGATCCTTCGCTGGACCTCTTTGTCGAAGTTGGATCTACCTAATTGGATCTTTTGACCCAGGTAGACGTATTCGTCAACAACTTCGAGTGTGGTATTCCCAACAATAACCGGTACAGGTGAGACATGAACATTTGACATGACCTTCGTCTTGTCCATATTCATCCTCAAACCTACCAGTTGGGATACACTACTGAGGTCCCTGAGCATAGCACTGAGGTCCTCCAGCGACTCCGTCACAATTACTATGTCGTCGGCAAACCGAAGGTGACTGATGCATTCGCCGTTGATATTGATGCCATGTCCGTTCCAGTCCAGTAGCTTGAAAACATCTTCCAGCGCGGCAGTGAACAGTTTCGGAGATATAACATCTCCCTGTCTCACGCCTTTCTGTAGCCGGATATGTTTTGTGCACTGGTCCTGTAATCGGACAGACATTGTGATTTTGCTGTAAGTACACCTCAACACTTCGATATAGCGATAGTCCATGCGGCATCGCTGGAGAGACTGAAGCACTGCCCAGGTCTCGATGGAACGTCGTAAATGACACTGCTGAAAGAGCTGTTAAATTAATGCAAGATTTTAATGGACTTATCACGGCTGAAGAAGAGCAAAACAGTTTTTGTTGCGTTGTGTTCAGGAACATAGAAATCTGTATCCAGACTGTAAAAAAACTACACTAAAGAAAAGTTGCCCTAATTAATTATTATTATAATTTGTATTTAAAGAAGAGTTTATGTTGATCTTATTTTATTATTACTCATATTTACTTTATTTGTTGCATTTTAATTAGTTTTAGATCAAACCAAAATGTCAGGCCAAAACACCATTTTTAATAATCTTTAGAGCTCGGTCGGCACGGGTTGCAATCATGCTACAAATATGAAATTTCATATTTAAGTACATTTTAGCATATATAAAAAAGTAGAGGGTATGCGTTGCGAAATTCCAAAAAAAAAAATTTTTTTTGCCATATAATGGACACCCTACTACATACACTGTTTGACCTGTAAACTACAATAGATTGTAATCCAATATACAATAAAAGGTAAAGCTAATAATGCTTTCTTTATATCTTTATAAGATTTGTCTAAGCGACTCTTGACAGCGTTTAATGATACACTTTTTGATTGAACAAAATATTTAGCGCTATAATTTGCCCTAGTACAACTTTGAATTTTGAAAAAGATTGTTCCATAATGAACTTTGCAATTTTTTGGGATATAAATGAATCTATTACTTAATTATAATAGAAATACGTAAATATAAATACAATCACTTTATATTTGTCGTTTCTATTAGTTTGAAATTCACTTCTGTACAATTCGTATAAATTTATATATAGTGTTGGTCAAAACTTGATTTTATCTACAAAAGTAGGTATATAATTATTATTGCGTTTCATGTAAATTATCAGATTTCTTATGTGGTTAAATAATGGGTTTAAATTGCTTTAAACAGAGTAATATAGAAGTATAATATGAAACAAAAATCATAATAGGCGCAATGATTATATCGTTTATATGGGCAATAATTGTACATTTTCTTTATTTTAATTAATTGATTTGGCGTCGTTACAACGTTAATGAAAAGTATTAGGGAATAAATCTTAAGATAATATTATGATATTCAAACAAATGCGATGACGTTCAGTGTAGTTTTTCATTAAAACATCAGTAACTTCAGTACATTTTGTTTTTCTAATTTGTAAGAACAAATTTTTCATTCAGTTGAAATTTGTAGAATATTTTTATTCTAGTACCAACAACTACTAAACTAGACTTATTAAATAAACAAGATTAGAATTGGTTGATAACAGTTTTTACTTGAAGGAGTTAGGTGAGAAGAAAATACTTTCTAGCCTTTTTTTAAAACTTATTTTAGTTTGACATGCGTTAAAATAAGCACATTTATGCGATTTTTTTACTAAAATACTGCCCGTATGCCTGTAATGCAGTGCTAGGTAACGATTTAGTCTTTTCATTCTTCTCATGTTCCAATAGCTGCCACTTAAGCCCCAAGCGGACAAATTTGGCAAAAAACGGGCATTGGGACTTTAAAACCTTATTTTTACATGATATACATACTCGATGATTAGTTTATTTTAATGCCTAAGAGATAGGAGATTATATTAATTAGTACATTGTCGTTTACATACACACAAAATTTGGTTTCATTTTTGAGTAATGATTTTTTTGTGTGACCAGGCACATGTCCGGCTCGTCTTGTCACTCCATAGTGTAAAAAAAATATTACAATCTATTTTTGCAAATAATTTTTAAAACCTACAAATATCTACCAATTTTCATTGTAATATAACTGTTAAAAAAACACGGTTATCAATTATCATGCCATCAAGTGAATCGATCCAACCTTTTTTTATGTGAAAGTTAAAAAAAAGAACCAACACCAAAACCGACTCCAATCCACTTATGTCCGCGAACTAGGTTAGCTCAAGAAAGCGTCGCGTCGCGAAGTGCGCACCTGCCGCTTGCATACGTCGCGACTTTGATGCTCATTACCATCGCTTCACACAAACGTACAGCTATAGTTCAACGAAACTAGCCTTTAAGGGGGCGCCTAAAGCCAGAAAAACGAAAAAAGGACATTTTCGACGCCGCTCACTGAAGTTAAGAAACTAAAAACTATGACAAAAAAAATATTGGCGTGTGGGTACAATCAAGAAGAAGCACAATAACCGAATAGAATTTTAAAAATAGATCAGAGTTTTTTTACAATAAAAAAATAAAAATGACACCGAAAAAACCCGTTTTAATTCGAGTACTCGAAATTATCAGCGATGACCCCACATTATTTTTTGGTAATAAAATTCCTATTTGTACGTTCTAGTAAAGTAACCGAACACTTTTTTAAATTTATGTTTAGTTATTGAGTAATTAAATAAAACTTGGTCAAAAATGGACTCCTGATTAAATATTGATTTTTCCTCCAAACTGTATCATGCTATTCTCGACTTTATGTACATCACATTACAAAAACGCGTCGCGCGGGTGAAATCTGATTTTTTCCTGGCTTTAGGCGCACTCTTAAAACGCCCAGTACGAGAATCTGTTTCGGAAGAGAATTGTCTTTTTAACCATTATAGGCTAACACTTGACCGCTATCTCGTGTGATGTTAAGCGACGATGCGGTCCACAATGGAACGTGCTTACCTAGAAGAAACCGATTCACTCTTGATTTGAAAACACTCTATAGTAGACGATGATGATGGCGATCAAGTGTAACCGTATAAAAATTAAAAAAAAACAGGATTATAACCAACAGGAAAAACTCCCTCAGACAATGCATTTCGCCCAGACGTTCTATCATTATAGAGTCAAATTTCTTGGTTCGAGTCTCTTTGGAAAATTGTTTCACCGATTTAGACCGATAGCATCAAATTCACAGAGATAACTTTCCTACTGTTGCACACATAGTATAAACAGCCCGCTAAATGTTCCTACTGCTAGGACACGAGACCTTCTCTCGCAAGGATAGAGCCAAGGCCATAATCTACCACTCTGGCCCAGTGGTAGGTGGTAGGTAGGTGGATGAGACATGACTTCGAAAGATTCTCGGTACATGTCGGTCGGTACCTTACGATAGTCCTTCACCGTTCTAAGTTACCGGCATTACGCACATGACTTCGAAAAGACAGTGGTGCGCGTGATTTTGAACCCGGGGTCGCCGGTGTCGCCGTTCTCCCGACTAGACCAGGTGTAACTTTTTATACACACACACCCTCACACACACACACACCCTCACACACCCTTACACACACACGCACACCCTCACACATATACACACACACCCTTAAACACACACACACACACACATACAGTTCTGATGAATGTATAATATAATGCAACTAGGATAAAATAGTAAAAAGTTGATATTGTATAAAACGATTGTAATATATCTTACTAATGTTAAAAATGTGAAAGATTGGATTTTGGGATATTTATAGCATAATCACGTCGGTACACCTTGAAGGCGTTGAAATTTAGAACACAGTTATATTCCTGTCTGGAATACCATATAGGTTACTTTTTATCACGGCAAAATAAAGGAAACCGCAACTGCATAATATGTAAAACCGGCTATGTGTGGCGTGTATTGAATAATAGACACTAAGCTGCAAGATAATATTATTGTAAGGTGAAATTTTATTTTGTAAACTTTGAAAATGTATGTATGATCATATTTTTGTTTTCATTCGCTAATCGACGTGAAAATTGTACATTTACTCGTATAAATAGAATGCTTAGATGCCATCGGTCCGTTCGTGAGCCAAGCGTTGGCTGCATCACCAAAGACCATTCGAGATTTCAACCTACAGATGGCCGTTAGAGACAAAAACGCGGCCGTAGTGGAGGCTCTGGGCCAGGAGGAGGCGGCTTAGGGAAAGACGATGTCATGTCGTTTACTATCGGAATCCCAACTAAAATTAGGTTTAAAATGTTCCCCCCCCCCCGTACTCCCCCTCCTTATTTTCCTCTTCTTCTCCTAATCCAAAAACTATGTAAATAAAAAAAGATTATTGTAATGACAAAGGTCACGGACCCCAGAGTTTGTGGAGTGTTTAAATTAAATAAATAAAAAATAGAATACTTTGACTTTGGTCAACTCTGTAGCCTTTGCAATATAATATTAGATTTTTTTTTTTTCTTTTACAAATGTAGTGTACATTGCCTGATGTTAAACGACGATGCGGTCTACGCGATAGCGTGTGCTATTATATTTATTTCGAGTCAAGAGAGCAATATAACAGCAAGGCCAAAATCATTTTAATTGAATGACACAGATGCTTATCCGAAGACTAACCGCCAAACTAAAGTCTTTGCTCTCTTTATTTGGTCTCTTTATTTTTGCTTGATATTAAAGAGAAAGCTATGTCTGCTTAAGATAGCTGGTGGTCTAGTTGTTTCTGTGTATATCCAGAGTTTGCTGCAAGCAAAGCCGCCGTATGTTGAGCTCGAGATTTCAATTTAGGAGAATATTTTAACAAAACTACAAAAAACAATTCAGAAATGTCTAATGCGTTGGATTGTTATATTGCCAAAATCTTTTTACTATCGGCCAACTAAGTTGAATAAACCCTAGCGCCATCTTCACATGGTACCCAAGATTTGTATTAAGCGTTTCTAGTCGTACATTTATCATATGCAAAGCTACCTGATACCATAGATCGTAGAACCCAAGATGGGCCCTCCCAAACTTCAGGGCGCACGCAATCATGTCAATGTTGGGAAGAGTGAGCTCACTCTTTCCGTTCTAGTCGGCTGCAGGACGCGGTGGATGCCGGACATTTTTACCTATCATTATTCGTTGTCAACAACCAAAATAAGTAGAACCACAGCAAATCTCGCCACTAGCGATTATAGGGTCAAGTAGATTGGTTGTTTGTAAACCACTTACGATACATACAGAGACGCAGTTTATTACCAATTTCAAGGTGCTCAGGGCACATCTATTGATTTATATCGATGCCAGATACGGTGTTTTCTAATAAGTACAATCCGGATGTTTCCAAATCTAAAGCAAAGAGTTACCTATTAGGAAAACGTGTCGGATCCTAGACCATGATATTTTTTTATTTTATTTTTTTATTCTAAATTTGCTACTCCACAGACTCCGGGGTCCGTGACTTTTGTTATTTCAAATCTTATTTATTTTTACATATTTCTTGGATAATTAGAAGAAGAGGAAAATAAGGGGGGAGTTGGGAACATTTTAAACCTAATACTAGTTAGTGCTCGTCTGTTGAGCCGATCACTACCGGTTGGGATTCCGCTAGTAATCGACTCGACATCGATTCTTTGCCTTATTGCCATTTGCCTAAGCCGCCTCCTCCCGGCCGAGACCATGATATTGTTAAACAACAGGCAAATCGCGGTCAAATGTATACCTATCTTGTATACAGTCTGTTTGAGTCAAGACTAGCGATATTTGAAAGGCAAATAGAACAGTCAGTTTCATCGATATATCACCCCATGCCGCAACTCTCTCATAATTTTCGAAACATTATGTGAATCACTTGTGGCACTACTTCATAAGTGTTTCCTTATAATATTTTTATTGTGTCACAATAAAAAGTTTCTATCTATCTATCTATAGAGCGGTACATTTTTGTGTAGTCTCATAATAAATTTTAAAAAAAATGAATCAACAAATATTTTTTTGTGTTATGAACAAAAAATAAGGTTATTACATTTTAAACTCAAAACATAAAAAAATATCAAACGTTAATATTATATTTTATTTATATTGCTTCATTTATCACAAACAATCAAACATACATAAAACATCTTGGATACGATCGACAATTGAGTATTTATCGAGTGATTTCAATTATGTTATATTAGCAACTTCTGTGCAAATATACGCTAGATACAGATAGCTGCTCTAACTACATGAGACTGTGTTTTCTTTGATTCAGTCAGTTTTCTAGCTGATCATTTATCCATAAGATTACTCAGAACACCTATACTAAACCGGAAGAGTCTACTTTTAATCAACAACTTTTATTATGACACTAAACCTATATGTATAAGCTCAAAATTTACATATACATATTATGTATTTTTTAGAATTCAAAGAATCTTTTCAAATGAATGTGCTAATATTTGCTCTCATTTCTCTTTGCACTACTCGGAACTTCTTGGCCAATCTTTTAGAGAGCAACATGGTTCCCATCCTATTTGTGAATACGGACAAGATACACTGCAAGGTTTTGGGTTTCAAGTAGTTCGAGTAGAAATTTTAGATTATTTTGCATTTTAAATGTTGGTAGTTTCAAGCACGGTTTAAATGTAGTATTGAAAGTTACGGCTGGATTAATCAATAGAACATCAACTGCCGATCCGTAGCCCCTGGTTCGAATCATACGAGCACTATTGTCTTTTCGAAATTATGAATAACTTAAAAACAGAAAACACAGTAAGTATACCTACATGCTCCTAGAATCCTTCGATATCATGCGTCATCTACCAACCCGCGCTGGGCCTGCATGGAAGATTATGACCTTGACTCTCGCCATGCGAGTAACCTAGCAGTGGAAATATTTGGGGAGCTGCTTATATATGCTATGCCACATATAGTTTTATGATTTTTCATCAGACCCAATGCAAAAACTGCTGTTTCTTACATACATATCATATGCATACACAACATTATAGATGTTTTTGTAATAAAATATTATGATTTTGTGAAAAAACATTCTCGTACAGCACGTCTCTTTCAGTATATTTTTTTAGTAGCCACTTTCTGGGCAGCCCCGTGTGTCGAATGATTTCGCCAGCCTTGACAGCCACGTGTGATAGGCATGTCAGGTTAATTATATACTCATCTGTGCCTGAGTCACTGGACTTTGGCAGAACTTTCGCTCTTGTAGAAAACACCGCCGGGGTCAACGGCCGCGACCGTCAACTCTGGTGACGTTATAGATGGGACTACGATTTACGCCAAATCATCAAACTGAATCATGAGACGACGTTTCGTATAAGATACTGGGACTAATTCAATAACCAAAATGTAACTAGGAAAGTAAAATAATTTATACCTTGCTGGTCTTTTTGCTTGTAATAATAATTTATTTTTTTCCGAAAAAACGAAAACCGTGAAGTTAGTTTTTGTTTTATTGGAAAAAAAATGAAATTCAGACACTTGATCAAATTTCATAAGAATCTATCACTACGTCGCGTCACGTCGTCCAAAATAAATGAAATAAAATTGTAGATTTTTGTTAATATTTCAAAAACCATCTCACAGATTTTGATAAAATTCAAACAGGACCATCTCTGAACTATTTACTTTTTTTTTTTTTAATATGAAAGAGTGACGAGACGAGCTGGCCATGCGCCTGATGGTAAGCAACATGCCTGCCACATAACAGCAAAGTGACACACAGCTATTGGAACATGAAGAGTCCAAATTATTACCTAGCACTGCACTGCGCTCGTCACCCAGAGATTTAAGGTGTTACATCTCTAAACCCAGTAATTTCTCTGGAAACATTGCCCTTCAAACTAGAACACAGTAACGTTTACACATTACTGCTTGGCGGTAGAATAACTGGTAAAGGTGTGGTACTGCTCCAGGCGGACTGTGCCAAGAGTCCTACCACTACTGTACTACCAAACAACAAAAAGTACCATCAAAATCAATTCACAGTTGGCGGCGGTATCGCGTAACATACATACAAAAATACATACAACTGAATTGAAAAACTCCTCCTTTTTAGAAGTCGGTTAAAGATTACACAAAAGCGAATTCGAAACTTACTTCTTTTTTAGAAGTCGGTTAAGAGCGCGCCTAAAGCCAGAAAACGCAAAAAAGGTCATTTTCGACGCCACTCACCGTCGTTAAGAAAGATAAAACTACAACAATAAAAATATTGACGTGTGGGTACAACCAAGGAGAAGCACAATGACCGAATAGAATTTAAAAAATAGATCAGATTTTTTTACAATAAAAAAATAAAAATTACACCGAAAAAACCCATTTTAATTCGAGTACTCGAAATTATCAGCGATGACCCCACATTATTTTTCCCTAATAAAATGTCTAATTTTACGCTCTACTTAAGTAACCGAATAGTTTTTTGAATTTATGTTCAATTTTTGCGTAATTAAATAAAACTTGGTCAAAAACTGACTCCCGAATTCAAATTAATTTCCACTCTAAACTGTGTCATGCTATTCTCGACTTTATGCGTACCAGGTTAGATATTAAATAGACCTTTGGGTCCTGGTCAGTTGTCGGGCAACGCTCGATGTGGAAGGTTGTTTACGGACGCTCTGTCAGGCAAATGCGTGCGTGAATTAAAAAAATGGGATGAAAGGATAATAAGTTTTCTGCGAAAAAAGAGAACTAAACGTAAACATTTTGGAATTTTAGTCAGGTACTTAATGTATGTTTTAGTTAGGTAAGTCAAATTTTGTTTTGGAATAGGTTCGTAGTATGTACAATAATAGGTAAAAAAGTAGGTAGGTATCTATTATTGTTAAAAAGATAAGTTTACCAACATTATTTTTAATAAATTTCATAAATTTTAAAAATTCAATTTAATAAAAGAGCAATCTGTGGTAGTATATGCAAAAACCCAAACAAGTCATTGTGTACATAATAAATTTTGTATGATGAATAAATGAATAGTTTTATGTTTTAGTGTCAATTTTATGGTTTTATGGTTTAGTCAATTGAAACAAACGATCAGAAAATATTTATGAATTGAGGTCTGCGGAAAATAATGTTTTAAGTATTTTTTTAACATAAACTTTTCAGATTAAAGAAATGCAAACTTGATGAATATGTTTATCAGCAGACGATCCATCGTGGCACGTCTGCTGAGCATTAGATCTATTAAAATAGGGAGAAAGGAGAATGTATATTTCATGGTAAACTTTCCAGCATGTGTCTTGATATATATGTTTTTGGTTAACCCTGCACGCGTTTGAAGAAAACTCGTGGAACGGTCCGTACGTGCCGGCTAGATCATTATCACATATTCTTATTATATATTCACAGGGTTTATTAAATATTATATTATATTATTATATATTTGTTTTATTATTATTTATTTGTATTATTATATATCTATATGTATATATCACCAGAAAGCCCTTGAAATATAGTTTACTATTATATTAACTTCTAGGTACTTACTACATTAAATAATCCTATCACGAAATGCAAAGTTTACATATTACGCCCGTTTTCTATTTACATGTATAATGTTATCAGTATAGTGGGCGGGTGGGCTTCAAGTTTTACTTATTTTTGATGACATGGGATTCGGTGTGTCTAGATGGTAATTACTTCAGCAATACTTTTTTAGGGTTCCGTAAAACGTAAAAACGGAACCCTTATAGATTCGTCATGTCTGTCTGTCTGTCCATCCGTATGTCACAGCCACTTTTTGCCGAAACTTTGAGAACTACACTGTTGAAACTTGGTAAGTAGATGTATTCTGTAAACCGCATTAAGATTTGAACAAAAAAATTAAAAAAATGAAAAATTAGGGTTGCCCCCCCATACTGAGAATTGAAACTCAACAATTTTTTTTTCATCAGACCTACACGTGTGGGGTGTTTATCGATAGGTCTTCAAAAATGATGTTGAGGTTTTAAAAATCATTTTCGTCTACACTGAATAATTTGCGCGAGATACACTTCCAAAGTGGTAAAATGTGTGTGTCCCCCCCTCTAACTTCTAAAGAGAATGAAAAATCTAAAAAAAATATATGATGTAAATTACCATGTAAACTACCAACGAAAATTAGTTTGAACTCGATCTGATGAGTAGTTTTTTTTTAGTACTTCGTAAATACACTATTATTGAAATTTCGATCAAAGTTACAACGAACTACAAGAACTATTATGTACTATGTATATTATGTTACTTGCTGCAACGGAACCCTTCATGGGCGAGTCCAACTCGCACTTGGCCACTTTATTTTATTTTTTACACAGATGGAAACCGACACAACCACACATTGTCTATACTTGAAAACGAAACGTATTTTCGGGTAAATAGATAAAATTGGTAAATAATCTACATGTTTGTGCTTTTAAAAAACTACAAAAAATTATGTACAATGATTACAAATACTAATACCTACCTAGTTTAAATATATTTAAACCAATAACAATATTAAGTGAAACAACCATTAGGTAATTTGATTTCTGGTATTTTGAACTGGGGTGTTTGTTTGTTTGGCGGTTGTTAAATAGAAAAATATTACTTACATATTTAGGTAAATTTCATTATTATTAAATATTTCTCTACCTAATAATTATTAGTTCTAGCATCCACATACAATGTTACCTGAATTATCCAAAAATAAAAGCAGAGTACAGGTTAATCAGAAACCTAGTATACATATTTATCTAAACTCATCAATATCAGTCCACCCGTTCTTTCTTTCAACATCTTTCGTTCTTTGTTCTCAATTTAGATACTATGTAAAAATAGAAACTTAATAATTTTACCCACACGCGCATTCATTAGTAACTATTACAGTATCTGTGATTTATCGTAATGTTACGTGTACTTACTGTACTTAGTTATATTAAGACCTAAGGTGAGCTTAGCTCGTATCTTTCTATTAGCGCTAACGCGGCGGAAGAAGAGTGACGTGGGGATGAAATCTATTCCTTTTTTTCGGAATGAAAACTACTTATGGCGGTGCGCCAGGTTTTTTTCGGGAGCTGTAAGTGAAGCTGATCTGTTGCGATCCAAGATGAAAAGCTCCATCGGGTAAACTAGGGACCGCCAAGGGTACCCGAATGAAAAAGATACAGCTGCTCTTCACTGCAGTGTCGCTGTGCTATTTTGATTTATATTTAATTTTAAAAATACAAAGTTTGATTAATGTCTTTTTAGGGTTCCGTAAAACGTAAAAACGGAACTCTTATAGATTCGTCATGTCTGTCTGTCTGTCTGTCTGTCTGTCTGTCTGTCCGTCCGTATGTCACAGCCACTTTTTGCCGAAACTATGAGAACTACACTGTTGAAACTTGGTAAGTAGATGTATTATGTGAACCGCATTAAGATTTTTACAAAAGTTTTTTAAAAAAACAAAAATTAGGGGTGCCCCCCATACTGAGAACTGAAGCTCAAAAATTTTTTTTTCATCAAACCTACCCGTGTGGAGTGTCTATCGATAGGTCTTAAAAAATGATGTTGAGGTTTCTAATATAATTTTTGTCTACACTGAATAACTTGCGCGAGAGACGCTTCCAAAGTGGTAAAATGTGTGTCCCCCCCCCTCTAACTTCTAAAGTAAGAGAATGAAAAAACTAAAAAAAATATATGATGTACATTACCATGAAAACTACCAACGAAAATTAGTTTGAACTCGATCTGATGAGTAGTTTTTTTTTAGTACGTCTTAATACACTATTATTAAAACTTCGATCAAAGTTACAACGAACTACAAGAACTATGTGTACTATGTATATTATGTTACTTGCTGGAACGGAACCCTTCATGGGCGAGTCCAACTCGCACTTGGCTACTTTATTTCTATTTATCCTACTAACATGGTCATGCTATTTAGTATTACAAAATATATCAAAGTTGCCGTTACATATTATATTATCACAGAATAAATAAATAAAACTCCTAATAAAGTGTTCACTTCTACTGTGCGGTCTAAGTGCACACATTTTTTTAAAGCAATAGACTGATGCCCTTTTTATATAAATATGATATCGTAAAACACGCATTTATTTAATTATAAAACACGACTACATATTAAATAAATAAATGACTAAATCTTGTGATTCAGTCATATTTAGTTTTCATTTCTTTCATTCGACTGTTTTTCAATAAATGGTTTATTGTGTGTATATAGACAATAAAAAACAAATTGATGTATTTTTTTAAAAACATCTATGATTAATCTGAATGTTTTCATATACTGGATTTCGGGGAACGATGACCTTGAGTGATCGTGGCTTCTATCTTACTCGCAGCGACGCGGCGTATTGGAGAGGGGAAGGGCGACGCGCGGGTGAAATTTGATTTTTTCCTGGCACTAGGCCCGCTCTTAAAAAGAGACAGTAATTTCTAATTATTGTATTCAGAATAAGCCTACATAACACAATCGTTATTATAAGAAATAATCTTTCCTAACATTTGACATAAAGGCATAATTTTATCCCAGTTAGTTATCCTACTAATACGACTTTGACATTAAAAAATGACAAAGTTCGGATGTTTGTTGCTCAATCACGTCAGAAATTCTGAATAAATAAAAATTATAGTCTAGATAGTATCCCGAAAAAAAATAATAGATGAAACAGGAACTACGTGGATAAAACCACGAAGCACTGCTAGTTATGTCCTAAACGCTTGCCTTTAAAATATTTCATCTGTGAAATAAAGATGACGCACATGCAACGATTAAATTATTAGTTTATACATATTACGTAGGCTGATTAGTTCATTTGCATTTTCAGGAATAATATCTGAAGGTTTAATATCGAATTCTTTGAGATAAAGACCGCCATCTCGCCTGATGTTAAGCGACAATGCGGTCTACGATGGAGCGTGTTTACCTAGAAAAAAAACCGATTCACTCTCGATTTGAAGACACAAAGATTGTAACCATCGGGGAAAACCCACTTAGGCAACGTATTCCACAGCCTAGACGTTCTTATTACAAGAGTGGAGTCAAATATCTTCGTCCGTGTCTTTGGAACATCAACCATGAAACGATGTCGCTTTTTCCGATAAAAAAATTATGCGTCTAAAAGAAATTATGTATCTTACTCATTTGATATCTGCGAATGAGCGCAGTTCTGTGCTTGCGAGTGACTCTTCGTGTTAAAGTAACTCCATGATACTGGCAAATGTAGGCGTGTTACTTATTATCAAGCCCACGTTTTGCTCGTCTCTTACTCTATATTGTTAAAAATACCTAGCGGCTATGAATATTATTAAAGTTTATTTAATTAGTTTGTGTACTCATGACAATCAGTTTCTATTTATACACCTTCTACTAGGTGTCAAAACGAGAAAATGTTTAAATGTTTGAATTTGACCTCTGTAGTATGTTGCTCACTATTGGTGTCCATTGTTTTATGTATGTAGAGCTATTCTCTATTAAAAAGTTATAGCATTTTGTTACGGAGTAAAGGAAAAAAACACGTAAACATAAAAATGGCGACCATTCCAAAGTGGGTGTTTGCGGAACCTGATATGGGGATGATTTGTCGATGTAATTTATTGTTCTACATTCCTTGTCAAAGTCACTAGTCTTAGCCTCAGTTAACAGAGCCTTATCAAAATGGTTCAGTTTACAAAGGGCATAAAATATCGGGAACTTTCAAAATATTTGTTCGTAAAATTTCATTTTTTTTTAAGTTTATGTTACAGTAACAGAATCTCTGTTGTGTTACTTATACTGAACATCTCTGTACACAGTTCATAGAAAAAATAAATTCTGGATGTCTAATACCTACACCTTTTGAAACCCAGAAATTTCGGATGGTTTATTAACTCACTGCTTTTGCTAAAAACCATTCATTTAGAATCTTTTTTTAAACTATTACATTATGACTTGGTTGGGAATAACGCTATCATGGTGATTGCGCGTCTCTTTGACCAAATTTAAAGTATACAATATAGGTACATCTAGTATAATACAACATACATTCTGTTCTGCTAGGAGTTTTTGTTTGCCTGGAGAAGTTCTGCTTCACCAGTTATTCTATCGCCAAACAGTAATGTAGAATGATTACTGTTCTGTCAGTCTGATGTGCGATGTTTCCAAAGAAATTAGAGAAAAAAAAGCAAAATGATCACAAAATTATTATGTCTCTGGGTGAACAGCGCAGTGTAGTGACAGGTAGTGATTCGGACATCTCATAGCTATCTTATTGCATATAGCTGCGTGGAATTATGCTGTGTGCAGGCGTATTGCTCACCATCAGATTCCCATGGTACTCGTATAGTCACTCTATAAGTATTATTAATAATTATTTTTCTCCGAAAAATTATACAGCTCCCTTCAATTTAACAATTAAATTCATACATCTCACTTATTTTAATAATAACAAACTAATAATATGTCATCGACATACGTTTTTTTCACTTTTGTTAACCCATATTTAAAAAATTGCTCCACAAATTTCAATTAAATTTGTATACAACTATTCGGTAAAACTAACCCTTTCGAACGTATAACGAAAGTCCAAAATCAAAAAGATTCACCCAGTCGAACGTTCGAGGTAACAAACATAAAAAATACAGTTGAATTGAGAATTTCCTTCTTTGAAGTAGGTTAAAATTATGTAGTATGTGGCAGGCATGTTGCTTACCATCAGGCACATGGCCTGCTCGTCTCGTCACTCTATGCTATAAAAAAAAAAAAAAACCTTCTACCCCTAAGAGCCGAAGTAATACACAATAACGGAAGTTACGGCTGGTCTAGAAGTTACGGCTGGTCTAGTCGGGAGAACGGCGCCTGCCGATCCGGAGACCCCGGGTTCAAACCCCACACGCACTACTGTCTTTTCGAAGTCATGTGCGTAATGTCGCTAATTTAAAACGGTGAAGGAAAACATCGCGAGGAAACCGACATGTACCTAGAATCTTTCGAAGTCATGTGTCATCTACCAACCCGCACTGGGCCAGCGTGGTTGATTATGGCCTTAACTCTCTCCTTGCGAGAGAAGGCCCCGAGTCCCAGCAGTGGGAATGTTAAGTGGGTTGTTGAAAAAAAAAACACAATAATAGATAGTAATATTCAATTTTATTAATTACAGACTTGTCACTGCATGCATAACACCAACAATGATTAATAGGGCAAGAGTTTAAGTAATCAATTTAATAGAGTTTATTAGAGATCCTTATTTGAAGGGCCTTGTGGTTAAAGATCCGCATGCTAAAAGACTAATACCTAGCGGTTGCGCCACTAATCTGTTCTTGTGGCTGAAAAATGAAACTACATTTTGTATTCGACTAATCTCGCTCAGGTAGGGGATAAATCAGACCACAAAATTTAAAATGTTTCTAGAATTAATAAGTATTACAATTATTTAAGAATAGTGTCAGTCAGGCTTCCCCAATACAAGGTTTTTTTGGCTAGATAGTGGTGTGTCATAAAAAAATATATTTATATATACAACTAGCGGCCCGTTCCGGCTGCGCTCGGATATTGTCATTTAAAGACTATTCATCGAAATAAAAACTATCCTATCTCTCAAGTTGGATCAACCTGCATACGGTGTGCAAATTTGATTTAAATCGGTTAAGTAGTTTAGGAATCCATCGCGGACAAACATCGTGACAGGAGATTTATATATATTAAGAAGATTACTTAAAAAACTAACATGATTGTTTTACGCTTTTTAGTTCATAAACTCGCATTACTGGCATGTCAAATCTGTCCTAAATTAAGTTATTTATTTAAAACAATTTTAGAATATCATTACCCAAAGCATTAGTGCTGCCGCCATTAGACAGATGTGAATGTTGCAGCGAGTGTAATACCGGGTTTCTGACAGATACACTTCTCAGAAAACGCAATGCATTCGATTACTTGTAAAACAAATATGTTATACTTTATTCTGCCCTAAAGCAGTAAAATACTAATATAACTGTGTTCCTGCTAATGTTACTGAAAGGCGACGTTTTTAGAGTTTCCAGAGACATGACACAAAGAGAGAAATCATCTTATATCTGTGGATGACTTGCACAATGTAGAGGTAGTGTTAGATAGCGATTTGAGCTCCTCAAGTTCCAATAGCTCCGTGCTATTGTGCTGTTGTAGGCAGATACGAGTATGTTGCTTACTATCAGGCGCATGTCGTGTTCGTCTTGTCACTCTATACTATAAAAAAAGTATCGTTCTGGGCCTTTTCAATTAGTTTCCATTAAATCTAATGCTCTTAAAAGTAACGTAGGTACTAGTGTGTAAAGTTACGGCTGGTCTAGTCGGGAGAACGACAGCTGCCTATTCGGAACCCCGGGTTCAAATCCCACGTGTACTTCTCTGTACGAAATCATGTGCGTAATACCGCTAACTTAAAAACGGTGAAAGAAAACATCGTGAGGAAACCGACATGCATCTATAATCTTTCGAGTTCATGTGTCATCCTCCAACCCGCTCTGGGCCAGCGTGGTAGATTCTCCTAGTAAAAGAAGACCGGAGCCTTCTCTCACTTAGTCCCAGCAATGGGAACATTTAGTGGGCTGTTTATGTCACATCTAATGCTAAGCGATTTCCAGTTTCCAGCGTACACTAACAACTAATAGTTGCATATGTTTGCATCAGTTTCGACTTGATATTCAATGTTACGATCATGTAACCGGTGAGGCCGGGAGACCGGTGGTGGAGGCCTTCTGATGGTGATGGTTGCGACGTGGCTGACGCAATGCTACTGACAAAAATGCAATCGTTCTTTGTGGCTTTCCTGGATACATTTTCAGCTATTTGACCATAAAAATACAGCTGTAATTCATTATAGTACCTATCACAAAAGTTGAACTAAGCTCTCTAATTAGTCTCATTAAATATATTATATTATATTTTCCAAACAGACTGTACCTATACTTACTATGTACTTACTTTTTTAGTAGTGATGGGTTTGCACTTACCAGTTTGGACCAGTATCTCGCCTGATGTTGAACAACGGTGAAGTATACAATGAACCTAGAAAAGTTTACTAACGTACTTACCTAGACGAAAACTATTCACTCTTGTCTTGAAGACACCATAATAGAACAAGAAGAAATGTAGGTACGTCCTGGAAGTTTTTGGCATGCTTACGCTCTTAAACATGCCTAAATTTGTTTGTAACTATTGAAATTGTGGAAGTATTAATGTTTTATTAATAGAATTGCTATGTCTTATCAAAGGTATTAAGGTTTACAATTTTAGCCGTAAGGATCATTCAGTATTTTTAGGATTTTCGTCATTATGTACTTTTAAACATGGCAGTTTACAGATTTCTAAAAGAAAAAAATGGCAGTGCTTTAGATTTTAGTAAAATAGGATGTGACAGTAACCAAATGACAAATGCATCTGAGATTTACTACAACTATTTGAATAAATATGTATTGATTTACATTATCTTGCTAATGTATTACGATTGACTGCCTTCTTACCTGCTGTGAAAAGTTGATGTTGACTATGATAGGTATGTCAAAAACTTTCGAAATTAAAATATGAATATTTTAATTCTCTACCTTTCATTGCAGATTTCTATAGTAAAAATATTCCCGTAATTATGTTGTGAAAAATATTCTTGTAATAAGGTTGTTTTGTAAAACGGTTAGAGTTGAATATTTTTAATGTGTAAAAACTGTTCGTATCAAAATTAATCACGAGCAGTCATAATCGTAAATTTATTTATTTAATTTCATAAAATTCGATAAAACGAAGTAATCGTAACTTTAACTGTAAAGGTTTTATAATTGTAAAGTAAAGTATTTTTATTTTTTTTTGTAGAATAGGTACGAGTCCTAGCGTCAAAGCACCCTTTAACTTTAGTAATTTATTTTAAAATGATAAAACTGCGCATAGTACTTTGATTACCCACTTGTATTTGGAGATACGTTTACCACCTTTTAGAAACGTATAACTTCTGTATTTCAAACATTTACTCATTTCGAAAAAGCTGTACATTTTTTGAGTAAAAAAATGGTGAAGAACTTTTTGACGTTTGTGAACATCAAAGTAGCTTATAGAGTAAAAATATTTTTGAGTAATGTTTTAGAAAACTGAAATTATAAAGTAATTATTGTGGTAAGGACAGGTTCATCTAAAATAAGGGTTGAAATGAAAATGAAGTTATTTAATTTTACATGATTTATTTCACGACTAACCTAACTCAACAATTACCTAGAGTATTCTAACAGTCTTATTAAATTACAGGAGTATACAAATAAAAAGAAATGCAACAAGGAAAATGCGAGACACATTACTTAAACGACGGTTACATCAGAATAAAAAATAACAATTAAGTTACTTTACAAACCGATGAAATAAAATTATGCTACTTACAAAGCTAATGTTAGTCAAATAAATATTTACTTAAAGTTTAAGGTAACTTTAATAAGTTAAAATGAATGCAAAGTCCTGAGTCTTATGGACAGACTTGAAAGTCTGTGTTTTAAGTATTTTAGTCAACATTCCTCGAGATCATCAGTTCTTGAGTAAAAACAAAAGAAGATTCTCGAGGGAGATTAAAATGTTAGAAAAAATTGACAATAGGCATCGGACAGGCAAATTACAGTCTTTGGTTACTTAACCTAATTTTACATTTTATTTTGTGTTCTCGTCCCATAGTTTCCTTTTCTTTCTATTTGACGACACTTGTCTGCTAATAGATATTAATTTATGGCGATTTGACGAGCAACAACATTGTTGGAACATTTTTTAGTCCAGCTCTAAAAAACATAGGTAAGACTACCTAGTTTGCAAATTAGTAAATTTCTGTAGGATCTAAAGCGAAACACATTTTTGAGGAGTTATTACCTGAGATATTACAAGTACACATTTTAAACATTACGAAATCACTTAACACTAAAAAAAGTCTGTTTTCTTTAATACACTCCGGTAGGATCCAGGACGAACATTTTGAAGCACTTTTTTGAGATTTTCACAAAAAATTCTTCACGACTTTCAGTAGACTCCCGTGGGGTCAAGGACGAACATCTTGACAAATTTATAGTTTCTTCAAAATCTTCAATATATATCTTCGAACTTAGTAGACACCGGTGGGGTCTAACAAGAACATCTTGAAATTTGATGATATCTTCAGTAAAATTCAAATTTTCTTCAAAATTATTCAGTAGACTCCAGTGGGATCCAATCCAAACATTTTAGCAGCAAATTCTTCAAAAATCAAAATTATCTTCAAATCGTGCTAAATACCGCTCGATATCCGAAGATTTTTCAATAAACGCCGGTGGGGTCCAAAACCTTGATCTCCATTTTGACGAATTGCAACTTGAACTTGAAATATATCGATGTTATTTACGATGCGCGCGCGGAGCGTTCAGAGCGACGTGCGTTCAGGTCGAAGATTGTCTAGTGACTGGCTCCGTACGCCACGTGCGTTCCTTATATACCGGCCCTCCCGAGCGGTCGTGAATTTTTTTCGCGATTTGAATTTGGAAGCTTTCAGCCGGGTGCGATCGTGCCCCCGCGCGCCCTTACCTTTTTTTGGAGATGAATAGAAAAAATGGAAAAAACACCACACTGCTAGTTGGCACATGTCCCGGAAGATAATTATCAAATTAAGTGTTTTAAGTTTTTGAGATTAGTTACACAATTTTTTTTTCATTTTGGCTTTTGGCAACAAATAAAATAATTATCGTTTTAATTACAATTCTGTGCAATTGCTACTTCGAAAAAGTTCTCTTTTAAATTGTGAACTCTACATTCTATATACAATATATGCGTGCTAATTATTTTACTATGTGTCAAATAAAAATAGTTTGGATTTAGCATTTACGATGACTCTTTTTTAATAATATTCTTTTTAAATAGGTCCGCGTTTTACCACCAGCTCACTAGATTTAAAAAAAAAGAAATAAAATGAAAATAATACGATTTTTATTAACGTCAAAAATAATAAATATATTACAATAAATAAATAAAATGTTTTTAATTTAAAACAACACGACTGCAAAAAATCAACAGGTAAAAACATTATATATATACACATACTGATTAAAGACACTTGGGTGATGGAGACGAATCTAACGCTATTTTAGTTATCAAAATCCATCCAGCCGTTTGGAAGATACATGGGAATAAAGAAATTTACAAACATGCAAGATACGCGCGAAAAACATTACTCTTCTTTCAGTCGGGTAATAATTATTAATGTTATGTTAATGAAAAAAGCAAAATTAAATTCACTAGTAAATCTGTACACGTCATTGAATAAAATAAATAAATAAATGTATGTATTGTATAAATTATCGAGAAATATTCAATAATGCATTTCATTAGGTCACCATGTATCATGTTTAAAATCTGTACATTTTTGGGTTGAAATTTTATTCGAAATGTTTACACGTTTATATACGTATTACACTGTAAGATTGTCAACACCGCCACGCTATAATCTAACGCATGAGATTATAATCTCGCGTCTCACGGTATGTTAAGTTAAACTTTTTTTTTAACTGGCAAAGGTTTTATTGACAAAACTAAAATACAACGAGAACTATAATTTAACCTAATACAATAAGTTAACCTATATCTACATAGTGACATATATCTATGTAGCTAGTATAAGCAACAATACCATATAAATACATACATAATAAGTAAGCAAAAACTCGCATACCTTATATATTAAATTATTACTAATTATTCGAATACTTTATAATATTCTTGATAATTACTTATTTGGTACTTCATTTACGTAGGTAAGTTTAATATAACTTTTAGATACACAAATATTTGTAGTATAACAAATCAATTTGTTATATTTTATTTCCTATTCGTTAGGTAATATTTTTTTGTTTTTTTTTTTAATATATGCAAAGACATGCAAATAAAACAGGCCACGTTTACATAATTCAATGACACTACTGGTCGTCATATGGTCGAAATTCATACCATAAATCTCCATAAATCAATATTGATCTATTCTCAAATTGACCATAGACTATAACAAAAAAAAAATTGAATTGAGAAACCTCCTTTTTGGAAATCGGTTAAAACCAAAAGAGTGCATGTCAATACATGTCAGTGTGTGAAATATTTTTTTATTTATTTCATGGGTTTTTTTTGTATAGTTACAAAATATATATTTGCATTTTAGACTCTAAATAAACTATAACTATACGAAATTTCATGCGAAATTTTCGAAAAAAAGAGGTCCAACATTTTTGCTTTACGGATGAATTATTCATATTTAAATAACGTTCTATCCGTATTACCTAAGTTCTATTCAATAAAAACGGATGTACTTATGTTTTTTCGATAATTGGTTTGCACTTGACTGCCATGTCACCTGTTGTTAATTGTTAAATCACGATATGGTTCAAGAGATATTGCGATAACCTAGAATACCTAACTATTTCATGAATCTATAAAGTCTATATTTGAACTAGCAGTCCACCTCAGCTTCGAGTTTTTCTTGATATTATTAGCGCGTTAAAACAAGAAAACCTCTTCAACTTAATAATTTTAGTTTAAATATACTAATATTATTACGTTAAGTTACGGTTGGTCTAGTCGGGAGAACGGCGCCTGCCGATCCGGAGACCCCGGGTTCAAACCCCACACGAACCACTGTCTTTTCGAAGTCACGTGCGTAATGCCGCTAACTTAAAACGGTGAAGGAAAACATCGTGAGAAAACCGACATGTACTTAGAATCTTTCGAAGTCATGTGTCATCCACCAACCCGCACTGGGCCAGCGTGGTGGATTATGGCCTTAACTCTCTCTTTGCGAGAGAAGGCCCCGAGTCCCAGCAGTGGGAACGTTTAGTGGGCTGTTGATGTTGATGATATATTTATATAGGTTACACGCCGTCGGAAATACTACGACAAGTAGTGTATTATATAAAGGTACCTAAGGAAAATTCCATAAGGAAATTTATATGTTTCAGGATTAACATGTTGAGTTTTTGGGATGAAGATGTAGAGTTTTTTTAATTTGAGGACGAGCAGGATATGTGCCTGATGGTAACCAATACGCTTGCTCATTAAATCGTAAAATCGCAGTGTCACGCAACTATTGGAACATGACGAGTCCAAATCATTACCTAGCACTCTACTGAGCTCGTCACCAAGTAAACTTTTACACAATAATTGAATACATCAATTCAATATTATTATTAACCCGTACTACTATTTTACCCGTAAACTATAGTGCATAAAACTGTATTGAAATATCGGGGCTTGCTCTACCATTTAACCACGAATGAAATATTTTATAAATTATTAAATACTAAATAGTAGATAATGTGCGTCATGGTAAGTAGCACGCATATGGCGCCACAGAATAATGCAGCCATTGGAACATGAAGAGTCGAAATCATTACCTGGCTCTACATTGTGCTAGTCACCCAGAAATATAAGCTCAATTATCTCCATGCTCTTTAATTTATGTAGAAACATTGCCGTTCAAACCGGAACACAGCGAGGCTTGTACATTACTTGTTTTGCGATAAAATAACTAGCACAGGTATTGTAAGTCAAGTCAAGTCAATGTCAAGTTCCTCAGAAGCAGACTGCAAATCATTCTACTACTAAAATATCTCACAATTAAAAATATTTGTATGTAAGTCACAACCAACTAACTTAATCAGCCTTTCAATTAAGAGCCTAGCCCGTTTGTTAAACAGCTCCGTTCAACTAGTGCCTTAATAATATTCAGCCATTTTATCAAACAGCTAAATAAAGAACTTGGACTCATTGACATTTAATTTCTTGCCTACCTGGATTATGTAGTTTAGTTCCACTTTCTGCCATCTAGTGCCGAAATACACCTAACTTTAAATATGGCGTTGGACAACAACGAAGTTGATGATTTTTTTCTAAACTAACCTAACCTTGCCTAGCTACATTTTAAGGTATTAAATAAAACAAATCTAATATCAGATTGTTTCTATTTTTTAATTTCTGTAACATGTTCATCGTTCATCCAATACTACGAATAGCCTAAACATTAGTCAGCCAGTTTATTGAATGTTGTAACGTTGTAACAAACGATACGGTTGAATTCTGGCCGTTAGTTACACGGCGCTGTTTAGTAAACGGGCTAGGCTGTCAGTTGAACGGCTCACTAAGTTACTTGGCTGCGGCATATATGTATGTATAAACTTTAATATTCTTAATATTAATAGGCTAAGTTAGTTCTATATGTGAATTACATACGTGCGTGCCTTGTGCTGCTGACATAGCGCATTCTAACACGTACTTTAAAAGAAATTGTCATACATACATTGCATAAACTATAAACTTTACATAAACATTATCTGAGTATTACCGCATGTTGAAAGCCACGTTTTGTTAAAATAACATTATCGTTTCTTAAATAATAACATTTCTTTTAATGACAGGACATAATATGTTCGTATAAGCACAAACAGAATAGTACTTCTGCCTGGGGTAGTACCACACTTTTGCCAGTTATTCTGTAGCAACGGTGTGAAAACGTCACTGCGTTCCGATTTGAAGGGGATAGTGCCCAGAGAAATAACTGGGCTAAGAGATATAACACCTTATATCTGCGGGTGACGAGCGCCGTACTAGGTAATGATTTGGAATTTTCATGTTTTAATAGCTAAAGCAGCTATAGCACTGGACCAGCTTGATGGATTAAGGTCCTGCGCGAGAAGGCACCAAGTTAGTCAGAACATTAGGTAGACTGCTTTCTTTCATAGTAACAGGGGAAGTACCACACATTTGCCAGTTATTCTACCGCCAAGCAGTAATGTGCAAACATTACTATGTTCCGGTTTGAAGGGCAATGTCTCCAGAGAAATTACAGGGCTTAGGGATATAACAACTTAGATCTCTGGGTGACGAGCGCAGCGCAATGCTAGGTAATGATTTGGACTCTTTATGTTCCAATAGCTGCGTGTCACTGTTCTGTTATGGGCAGGCATGTTGCTTTTCATCAGGCAGATATCCTGATCGTCTAGTCACTCTTTTCTTTTTTTAAGTAAAGAGTGACGAGACGAGCAGGACATGTGCCTGTTGGTAAGCAACATGCCTGCCACATAACAGCACAGTGACACGCAGCTATTGGAACATGAAGAGTCCAAATCATTACCTAGCATTGCGCTGCGCTCGTCACCCAGAGATCTAAGTTGTTATATCCCTAAGCCCTGTAATTTCTCTGGAGACATTGCCCTTCAAACCGGAACACAGTAATGTTTGCACATTACTGCTTGGCGGTAGAATAACTGGCAAATGTGTGGTACTTCCCCTCTCACTATGAAAGAAAGAAGTCTACCTAATGTTCTGACTAACTTGGTGCCTTCTCGCGCCAGGACCTTAATCCATCAAGCTGGTCCAGTGCGTGTTAGCGCATGACGCATGACCTAGTAAGATTTTTGGAACATGCCAATTACCTTGCGATGTTATCGTTCTCTGTTAACAGTAACTGGCTTTAAAGCCAGTGCCGAAATCAAACTTGTAAATCTGCGCTATGGAAAACACTTAGAGGTATGTGAGATTTAAAACTATGGCCACACGATTGTTACCCAAGTATCGCTTTGCCCGGTAAAAAGAAAATAAAAGATTTGATTAAATTTACGTATTTTTTTATAGCTGCGTGTCACTATGCTGTTATTTGGCAGGCATGTTGCTTACCATCAGGCACATGACCGGCTCATCTCGTCACTCTTTATTAAAAAAAAAAGCAAGTTTGTAGAGTTTCTATGGGATATATTTTGGAGAGTGTACAGTTGATCTGCATTGTATTTATTACAAAAATGTTATTAAAATAAAAATAAAATCATTACGTAATACCGCCCTACACTTTTTTCCCCGATTGATCGTAGTTCAAAAAAACCGTTATTTTTTCTGTTTGACCTTGAATGACTAAAATAAAAACTTGACTCGAATTTCATAAGGAAACAAACTAACGGTTAATTTTTGATTTAGGACATATATTTTCGGTACCTCCCTTAAAATCAGATTACAAAATCTCAAGCGTTCGGCAAAACTTTAATTTCGATCGTGTTTCGTGAAGAAATGTCAACCAACATTTTTTTTTATAATATAATTAATTTAAATATAATTATTATCTTCATAAATATTCATACCAAAAAGAAAGTCAAAATTGATAGAAAATTATACAATTTTTTTGTTCTGTGTTGTTTTTATTTACTTACCACCATATTATGAAATTTAGTCTTAATGTATATTCAATTATGTTAAATTTATTCTGAAGTTTTTTTACATAATATGAAGTGATGAGACGTGCAAGACTCGGACCTACATAGAAACAACCCGCCCATAACAGCATGGTCCCCCCCTCCGCTCTCTTACTGTTATCTTTGAACTGCGTTTCGCGATAACATAAGTAGCGAATTAGTGCATTTATATAGAATACTAGCAGCGCCCCGCGGTGTTACCCGCGAAGTCCCCATTCCCGTTGTTCCCGTTGTTTTCCGGGATAAAAAGTAGCCTGTGTGTTCTTCCAGACTTTAGTCTATCTGTGTTCCAAATTTCAGCCCGATCCGTTCATACGTTAGGAGGTGATTGAGCAACAAACATCCAAACATCCAAATATCCAAATATCCAAATATCCAAACATCCATACATTGACATTTATAATTAGTAGGATTATTGTGCCGAGAATAAATTATAACATTTTTAAAATCTTATTTAAAACCGTCGTGAGCTGGCCTTTGCCGACCCTTGGTATAGTGCCATAACCTATTTGAAAAGTGCACATCAATTTATAATTATTGCCTCTTCATCCAAAATACAGTGATATTCACACATTTGGTGGTAGAATAAATCTAGCAATCTTCCCGAGTAGGCTCTGCAAAGAGTTAGATAGATAAACTCTTTATTCCACATAAATAAAAAATAAAAAAGTTGTAGAAACAATAGAGTTCTATCACTACAGAAAATATAATCGGCTCACTGAACTCGCAAAGTAATATGACGTAAGAGTAGGTGAGTGTCCTGAAGAGAAAATGACGCAAACGGAAAATTGTAAATTTAAATTGCACTGAAAATTTTATTAGGCCAATACCATAATAAGTGAAGTAAGTAGAACAAACCATTTCACTACCAATTGAATGAAAGGTTCGTCAGTCCTTTTAAGGACTTTCCTGATTAGAAATAGTCACCTTATTACAAATAAGTACGTACTTACTCTTTTGTGTCGAGTGAAAGGATGAGTAACGAGACCGCGTAATGACGTATTTTTTGACAATATTCATAAAATTTAATGAATATTGTTTTAAGGCTCAAAAGGAATTTCTACGCTGACGACACCGACGACGCCATCGATCGGTTTATACGGCGAGCGTCGGCTGCATCACCGGAGACCATCCGAAAGTTTAACTTACAGATGGCCATTAGGGACAGAAATACGGTCGTCGTGGAGGCTTGGAGTCGGGAAAAGGCAAAAGTCTTGAACATCGCCGAAAAGTTGCTAGCCTATCGGTTTTTCGGCACACTTCAGACAGTGTGCAACTGATTTACATGATCTAATACCACATTGCCCTTTTTACCCGACTGCGCGACGCAAAGGAGTGGTAATGTGTTTAACAGTCTATGTATGTATGTATGTATGTTTGTATGTTCCTTTGAAGCACTATACAGATCAAACGCCTAGGCCGATTTTTATGATTCACACGTCAATCGATTCCTCTTAATCTGGCAAGTGACACTAAAGACATGTCATTAGCGTAAGTCCAATATGGCGGATTCAGGACGCCATATTGTCCAAATTAAAAAAATGAAAATCACTAAAATATGTCAAGAGGGGTATCGTTGAATAGGTATTTTAAAATAATGTTTAGCTTTCTCTCATTGTTTTTCGATTTGGCTGACCGTTTAGGATGTATATCGATTTAAAGTTGAGTAACAACCATTCTCACATTTATAGGTTTTTAGGTAGCAGAAAACTTCGTATAACTAATTGTACGTGTGAATGTGGATGGACATTATATACTAATGTATCTAGTAGGGATCGATATAAATCAATAGATGTGCCCTGAGGACCTTGAAATTGGTAATAAACTGCGTCTCTGTATGTATCGTAAGTGGTTTACAAACAACCAATCTACTTGACCCCTATAATCGCTAGCGGCGAGATTTGCTGTGGTTCTACTTATTTTGGTTGTTGACACCAAATAATGATATGTAAAAACGTCCGGCGTCTAACGCGTCCTGCAACTGATAAGAACGGAAAGAGTGAGCTCACTCTTCCCAACGTTGACATGATTGCGTGCGCCGTGAAGTTTGGGATGGGGCCCATCTCGGGTTCTACGATCTATGCTAGAGTTGTTGACACCGACTAATGATATGTAAAAACGTCCGGCGTCCACCGCGTCCTACAACTGACTAGAACGGAAAGAGTGAGCTCACTCTTCCCAACGTTGACATGATTGCATGCGCCGTGAAGTTTGGGATGGGGCCCATCTTGGGTTTTACGATCTATGCTAGTAGGTATATTGGACTACCTTTTTTTCGTACGTGCAGGAAATGTATTTACGCATAACCTTCTGCCCCGCCCGGGAGACACAGCCGGGTTATGTTGCACTCTATATCATGTATGGATATGGTGCCCCTATCTACTAATAAATCTCCATGGGGTTTCAACTCTGCCGCTGATAATGGGAACACGGAACCGCTCTCGGATTGCTCCGCCTCGGTCGCCCCGATTTAGTTTTCAAACGATTTAGTAGATACTCAACGTCAATCGAAAACCTATACTGACACAAAACTATAAATATGAATTACAAGCAAGAGAAAATCCTACATATTATATCAGTAGAAACGAAGACATTTGGTCAGCAACCAAAAGATGCATATTATTATGTTGAGCATATTAACATTCACAACATTGTTCATAACTACAAAGTATAAAATAAAAAAATATAATTTAAAAACTCAAAAACCCGACTACGTAAAAAGTGAACCAAACTACGTACTCGCATACTAAAAAAACTGAAAAGAATAAAACAAGCATTTAGATTTCTGGTGGTCTAGAATTCTATAATATGTTATTGTATAAATACTATTGAAATATATACAATATTTTCTAATAAAAGAACATTACAACTGAACAGTCGGGATCCATTGAACAATTAGATTGTATGTCGAATAATAATGGATCCCGACTCTTCAGTTTTTCAGTTTTTAAATTATATTTTTTTATTTCTATCGGAATGCTCGTAACTCGAAAAAGCGACATCGTTTCATGGTTGATGTTCTAAAGACACGAAGAAGCGATTTGACTCTACTTTTGTGATAAGGACGTCTAGGCTGTGGAATACGTTGCCCGAGTGGGTTTTCCCTGTCGGTTACAATTTTTGTGTCTTCAAATCGAGAGTGAATTGCTTTCTTCTAGGTAAACACGCTCCATCGTAGACCTCATCGAAGCTTAAGATGGCGGTCAAGTGTAAACCTATAAAAGTTAAAAAAAAAACATGGAAAATGGCAAAATTGGACCAAAGAGCACTAGAATTAGATTAAAAATGTTCTCTACTAGCTCTTAGGCCCGAAATTGCGTAACGCGGTCGCCCGCGAGGTTCCATAGACTCATAGAGTAATGATGGAATCGGGTCTTATTTTTCTATTCTTCTCCTAATCCAAAATACATTAAAAAAAAAAACCCAAATGACAAAGGTCACGTATACCGGAAGCTATGGTGTTGCTATATTTTAAATTAAAAAGCAGTTTATTGCTCATTGCATTATTGTAAAATGGCACGAGTATTTAGTTGGTGTACAGCTAATTTGCATGGTCAAATACAATTTCATCCTTTTTTTGTATTGGACTGCTTGTAGCTCAAAAGGTGACATCGTTTAGTGGTGAACGTTCCAACATACAAACCAAAATGTTTGACTTCAGTTTCGTAATAAGCAGGTTTGAGCTATGAAATGCATTGATTAAGATTGATTTTCCCCAATGGGAATGATAAGTCGAAGATAAAATTAATTCATGGTAAGCGAGCTCCATCTTGCTCTATTGTAGGCCGCATCATCGCTTAACATCAAGCTGCTGTTTTTAACAGTGCAGGAAAACATCGTAAAGAAAACGGAAATTTACAAACGCATATTTCAAGGACGTATGTCATTCGCTATAGTGCTACCTAACGTGGTAAATTTTGATTATCCTTGGGCTAGATGGGCTCTGTTTTTTTTTTTTTTTTGTAAGAACAGGTCTCAAATAGCATTGGGGACGTAAAAAGCGGGCTGATGGCGATCACATTTACTCTTTTAGAATAACATTATTAGAATAAGATAACGATGAATGAACGGGTAATAAAACCATCGCATTTCCCAGGTTACAAATTCACTGTCACACAGGACGAAAATATATTTATCTCTAAAGCAATTAAAGTATCACTAACCCTTATAATCCTACAAGCGCTACCGCCTCTATTGTCCTTATTTTCTGCGGTGGCCGCATTTCACAAACCAAAATATTTATGGTTCTTTTATGTGAAACAAAACGAAGTACAGACTTTAAAGAGATAAGGATATGAAAAGAGTTAAATTAGGGTTTCGTACATCAAAATGAAAAAAATCGGAACCCTTTTAAGGGATTAGTTTGTTGTTCGTCCGTCTATCTGTAAATATCACACAGTTTTGGCTTCTGATATCTGTGATAAATATATGTATACTGAGTTGAAATTAAAACCATGCCGCGGGGATCCGTCTCCCTCCGCGCCAGCTAGTGGGACTGGTCCTGGTGTGTAGCGCGAGGGTATCGCTGCCGCCGCCGTCATCCCATGGGCCCTGTCTCCACCCAGCCTCTTTTCAGTCACCACGCCCGCTAGCGGGACTGTGCTGGTGTCCTAGTGCGCAGCCATGACACTCTAGTCTCCACCCAGCCTCGTTTCATTTAGCGTGTGGACAAATAGGCATAGAATGAACAAACTTTTTACTTTTTATAAAATAAGGCAGTTTATCTAATAATTTCGGTAAAAACTAAAGTTCCGAAAAAACTGCGAGATTCGATTCCGAAGCCTACAAATTCGTACGGAACCCTCGGTGGGCAAGTCAGACTCGCACCTGTCCGGTTTATTTATTGCTTGTAATTTGTTTGACAAACTCCCGGTAACCTTGAAAGGTGCAAAATGTAATCCATATTGTTGTACGAATTTTTAAGCAAATTTCGTCGCCATGAGATGCTTTGTTTAGAAAAGGTGGTATTATTTTATTTCTCGGGCGGTCCGGGTTTTCACTAACTTTGATAATATATAATGCAAGTTTTTTTAACCATTGATAAGACTTGACAGGTATCTTGGCTGATGGTAATTGGATGCAGTTTACGATGGAATATATTTATCGAAAAGACATTAAATCACTCTAGACTTGAATACACTCATACAAAAAACTCTTGAAGTTGAGAGAGCAGCAAACTTTCTGAAAAGGTTGTAATGTGGTAGCACTTCTTTGATACAGAGTCCGCCTAAAAAGTATCACACTTGTGCCGGTAATTAGTCAAAAAGCGGCTACGAGCAAAATATAACTGTTTTGGTTTGAATGTCAATGTGAAGTCACAAGAAACAGAAAGCATCTACAGATAAATGCAATAAAATAAAATAAAAAACGCTTTTACCTGAATTTTCCAGAATTAAAACAACGCAGGGACAGTTACAATACGTTTATAAACGGCTTAACTATAAAGAACACAGGTACTAGTAAAAGGGTTATTTGCGATAATTCAGGTGACTTCAAAACAATGCCTAAGTAGTTTTAAATAGAATTTGCAAGTTATGCGGGTACCAATAAAACTTAATCCCTAAATAATGCACTGATATCTTCGCTATGCTATATATCTTCGGCGTAAGGTCTATTTTTTATTTGGGCTAGTTTTATGATGTGGTCGTGTGGTCCTTATTGTTCTATTTTAAGTAAAATGTAATGCTCCTCTTCCGTCTCGTTCTTTATAACCGACTCCAAGAAAGAAGGAGGTTTTTAGCTTGTATGTTTTTTTGGTATGTGTGTAAAGGCCTATTTACATCAGACGAGCGAATGCTCATTCTATCCCCACTGTATCAAATTCATTTGGTGTAAACAAACGTAGAACATTCTTTCGTTGTTTTGTTTGCGTTCGCAAAGATTCTATGGAATATTTAATATGGAAAACGCTAAGAACGATCTTTCGTTTACACTAAAAGATCGAGAAAGAATGCTCTTGTTCCAACTCTAGCTCTATGGTCGTTCAGTTTAAATCGGCCTTTATGCGATAGCTCTGCCAATTGTGAACCTGGTTTGGTTAGTCTTTTTCTGTTTGATAGATAATATTTCAGACAGTTTCTGTCAGAAATGTTCTAAGCCTACTCTAATTAGAGTAGGCTTAGAACATTTAAGCAGATGAATCGACGGATCGAAGTAGAACCGGAGTAGGAAAGTCGCGAGTTTATTATGAAACTACGGTTTTCGTAGAAAGAGAGTAGACGTTCTGAAAGAAATAATAAAATAAAAATTAATTATATCAAGTGATTTTTAAACTTGCATACCTACATTTTTGGCGCGTTAAATAATATAATAGAATAAATTGCAAGTATTTCTCAAATTTCGAACAGAATCTTTAATTTTAACATTAAATAAAATTAACCACGTAGTTTTGCTTCTATGCAAATACTTGCAATTCTTACTTCTTTCGGTCTTTCCTAAAGAATAAAAATAAAACAAGAATAATACGTTTGTTAAAAACAGCAGCATCCCACGGTTTCTCAAGTGTTGTGTCCAATCCCTTCAAATTACCGTGATTAAAAGTATCTATATGTGTTATTCCAGTTATTTATAAATTTCATTCAAACTCATTCAGTAATATTTGCTTGACGTAACGAATATTATTCCATCCTTCAAAATTTTCCAATTTATAATATTGAGTACCTAGCAGAATATGATACATATTTAGGTACCTACGGTCATAAATATGTGAATGATCAAGAAATAATTTGTACCTTTATGAACGTAAATTAATTTACAATATTAGTCGGTATATAAAATAAGTCCCTGATTTACCAGGTCAGAAAACTCAGATACAATTATAAACTTGATGCTATAAATGACGCCAGTTCTGATAAATATAATTAATTACGTGTTCCCAATCACATAAATATTATATATATATATTATACATTTCGTGCCCATATTAGTACATGCTTTGTACTGGCTTTTTGTATAATCCAACCAATCCAATGCCAATCAGTAATGTGCAAATACTGCTGTGTTTCAGTCTTAAAGGCAATGTTTCTAGAGAATTTACAGGGCATATATATAAATTATCTTATATGTGCCTCTGGTTGACGAGCGCAGTGCTGATCTTTGTAATAATTTGTACTCTGCGTATTTGAACAGTTGCATAGCATTGTGCTATTATAGACAGGTTACAATTAGGCACACGCCCTGCTCGTCCGGTCACTATAATTTTATAACTTGTAATATTATTTTTTGTAGTACAAGTATATTTTTTTTGAGTTAGCGTTTTTATCGATTATTTTACATGTATGCCTTCATATATACTCTTCGAATGTGTGTATAGTTATTTCAGGTAACAGAACCCTGCACCTCCAAAGTTTGGGAAACAGTAGATATCATATCTGAGGTCAACTGTAGAAAGTTCCCTAAAAAGGTCCTACGTTTGCTATGTCAAAATACCAAAGCCCAGTAGATAGTGGTTACAGCCATATACCCTTAAAGAAGTTTAAAAACATACTCTAATTTTAATTTAAAATGAAACTCAGACGCTCGACCAAATTTTATAAATTTTGTCAATGCAATAATTAAACACACAGTTCCAGCGCTCTCTCTGCACATAATTATGATACAGCGAGGTTTTGGAGTAAACGAATTTATAATCGACTAGCAGCGCCCCGCGGTGTTACCCGCGAAGTTCCCGTTCCCGTTGCTCCCGTTGTTTTTTCGGGATAAAAAGTAGCCTATGTGTTCTTCCAGACTATAATCTATCTGTGTTCCAAATTTCAGCCCGGTCCGTTCATACGTTAGGACGTGATTGAGCAACAAACATCCAAACATCCAAATATCCAAACATCTAAACATCCATACATACAAAAAAAAACAAATACATTTGTGGTCTCTGGTGCGCCAAAAGAAGTTTTCAGTTCAGTAAAAACTATACTAATATATAAAGCTGAATTATGGTTTTGTTTGAACGCTCTAATCTCAGGAACTACTAATTTTGTAGTGGTAGGACTCTTAGCAGAGTCCGCCTGGGGAAGTACCACACCTTTGCCAGTTATTCTACCGCCAAGCAGTAATGTGCAAACATTACTGTGTTCCGGTTTGAAGGGCAATGTCTCCAGAGAAATTACAGGGCTTAGACATATAACAACTTAGATCTCTGGGTGACGAGCGCAGTGCAGGGCTAGGTATTGATTTGGACTCTTCATGTTCCAATAGCTGCGTGTCACTGTGCTGTTATGTGGCAGGCATGTTGCTTACCATCAGGCACATGTCCTGCTCGTCTCGTCACTCTTTATTTAAAAAAAAATACTACTGCACCGTTTTCATAAATTCTGTCTTCGTTTGATACCTACGTGATCCCTGAGTGCTATAGGCGTATTATAAGCTATCACACGCACCCTCGGCAGTCCCAAGGTAACCCGCACCTCTACCGCCTAACTAAATCGGCTATCGCTTTGCTAATCCTGTCTCTATCATTTCAAGTGAAAAGAAAAGAGAGAGAAACATCAAAGCGATGACGCTTTTCGTTCGGCGGTAGACCCCCCGAACGAATTTTTCACTTGACGATTGAGTTCAATTCACAGCCCACGAAAAATTCTGTTTGTGGCGCGCCAAAATAAGTTTTCACTTCAAAAATATTAAACATGTATGAAACGTACAATATACATCCTACTTACTTTCTATGGATGTATGTTTGCTGCTCTTTCACGCAAAAACTACTGAAAGTATTTGGATGAAATTGGGTAAATAAATAGTTAATGTGTGTTGTGTGTGAATTGTCCACCAATGGCCTTTGTGTGAATAGGCTATTTTCTATCCCGGAAAAAAATAACAGGATCGGAACGCACGCGGGTGAAACCATAGAGCGATGCTAGTTCTAAATAAAATTATCCATAACGAAACATTAGCATTAGTTGGCCTGGCTGGTCTCGTGGCTTAGAGGGTAGTAGCTCTGCCTGCGAGGCCGAGGGTCGTGGGTTCGATACCCACCCAGTGCAAATATTTGTGTGATGAATTCAAATGTTTGTACTGTGTCTGGGTGTTTCTGTGTATAATATGTATGTATTTCAAACTAAATAAGTATTATATCAGCTATCTGGCCGCTATAGTACAAGCTTTGCTTAGTTTGGGGTCAGATGGTGTTGTGTGTGAATTGTCCACCAATATTTATTTATTTATTTTTATTTCGTTTAAAATAATGTTACGGAAAAGTTTTAAACAAGCGAGTAAGTATTTATGTCAATCTGTATCGACTTATTCGACATACATACTCGTATGCTATACGATAAAATTAATTTAGTTAATTTGCAGTAACGATTAATTGTAATATCGTAGTCTAACTCCCTTATAAGGAATTTAAATAAACGATGTACATCCTGTTAAGCAGGAAATCAAATAGATTTGTTAAATTGTAATGAATTAGTTTATAAACCTTATTTTAATTAAATGAACGTTTGAATTGAACGCTTTCCTCGTTTAAGTTAGTGCTGGTGTAATCTAGAGAACTCCTGAGCTTCTGATTCAAATTCCACACACTCCATTGTCTCTTGGAAGCCATGTGCTAAGTTAAAACAGTGCAGGAAAACATCGTGTGGAAAACGACATGTTCCTAAAATTTTTCTCTGGCCTCGTGGCTTAATTGGTAGTAGCTCTGCCTGCGAAGCCGAGAGCTGTGGGTTCGATTCCCACCCAGTGCAAATATTTTTGTGATGAATTCAAATGTTTGCACCGTGTCTGGGTGTTTCTATGTATAATAAGTATGTATTTAAAACGATATAAGTATTATATCAGCTATTTGGCCGCCATCATACAAGCTTTGCTTAGTTTGGGGTCAGATGGTTTTGTGTGTGAATTGTCCACCAATATTTATTTATTTATTTATTTCGAGGTCAAGAGTCACCCACCAACCCGCACTGGATCGCGAGAAAAGGCGCCAAGTCCCAGCAGTACATTTAGTAGGCTGTTTATGCTGTATGCCGATGCTACTACTTTAAGTACCTACGGTAGCTTTCGTCATTATTTTTTGAATAAATAAATATTGGTGGACAGTTCACACACAACACCATCTGACCCCAAACTAAGCAAAGCTTGTATGATGGTGGCCAGATAGCTGATATAATACTTATATAGTTTTGAATACATACTTATTATACATAGAAACACCCAGACACCGTGCAAACATTTGAATTCATCACACAAATATTTGCACTGGGTGGGAATCGAACCCACGACCCTCGAGTTCGCAGGCAGAGCTACTACCAACTAAGCCACGAGGCCAGTCGTCAATCTATAATTGCTTTGCTTTTGACCGCCATCTCGCCTGAAGTTAAGAGTGCGCCTAATGCCAGGGAAAAATCAGTTTTCACCCGCGCGACGCGTTTCTTAATGCGATATACATAAAGTCGAGAATAGCGTGACACAGTTTGGAGGAAAAATTAATATTAAATCAGGAGTCCATTTTTGACCAAGTTTTATTTAATTACTCAATAATTAAACATACATTTAAAAAAGTGTTCGGTTACTTTACTAGAACGTACAATTAGAAATTTTATTACGAAAAAATAATGTGGGGTCATCGCTGATAATTTCGAGTACTCGAATTAAAACGGGTTTTTTCGGTGTCATTTTTATTTTTTTGTTGTAAAAAACTCTGATCTATTTTTAAAATTCTATTCGGTTATTGTGCTTCTTCTTCCCTTCTTCTTGATTGTACCCACACGTCAATATTTTTTTTGTCATAGTTTTTAGTTTCTTAACTTCAGTGAGCGGCGTCGAAAATGTCCTTTTTTCGTTTTCTGGCACTAGGCGCCCTCTTAAGTGACGGTGCGATCCGTGATGAAACGCGTAAACCTAAAAGAAACTAAGATATTCTAGAAAAGTGGAGACTAACCACTTCCATTGAGTCTTTGGAGCATCAACCATGAAACTATGTTGCTTTTTTGTGCTACGAGCAGGTCTGTATAAAAAAGGCAACGCGATATTAGATTATTCACATCAACTATATAGGTACTTTCTGAAATGTATCCGATAAAAACACCAACATTTGCAATGTTGCGGCGTTATAACTTTGAAGTCTTTGACGAGGGGAAATAAACAATTTTTAAGTTTTAAAAAGTTCTCACTCGAGTATTAACGACTGCTGCATCTTTTGTATTCAAAGATACAAGTTGCAGACGCAAATTATTTATAGCTTCCTGGTGGTTCATCATAGCTTTGTACATAGAAACAGATAAATTACAGATTACTGGGCACAGATTTCATCACAGAGGCATCTTATATCTCTGGGTGATGAGCGCAGTGCAGGTAATGATTTGAACTCTTCATGTTCTAATAGCTGCGTGACACTGTGTTGTTGTGTCCACTTGTACATATATTTTTCACTATTTAAAACGGGTTTTGTTGAAGACTGTAGCCTGAAAATGTGCAGTGAAACGCTATAGGTACAATAGGGTATCGGACTGGGTCAAAAATAAATCATTCTAATTAGTCCGTAAGCTAGATCATGGAAACATATTTTTTGTTTTTTCAAAATCTTAAAAATCGACAAAGATATAGATCATCGAATTTTGAGAGTGGGGGGTCGCGCCGTCACTCGTGGTTAGAAATCTACCGTGGGTGGGTACCTACGAGTGACGTCACGCGAAACTTCTAAGCGCTGTATCTTCGTCATTTTTTGTTTGTGAAACAAAAGAAAAAATACGTGGACAATATTTTTTAGTAATCTAACTGGTGGACTAATTAGTTGTTTGAGGATTGTAGCCTATTTGAAAAACATTACTATTGAAACATTACTATTTGTGGTGAATAAGTTATTTTGACTTTACATTCAATTGTTAAATAATGTAGTTAAGGTGATGGAAATAATGTCGTTTCTAAATTAACCCATATAACTTGTATACTTTCTTTTCTATTGATGCTCACAGTTTGGACCTGCAAGTGTGTTAAAATTGGTAAAACTTCAAACAATGCGCGAGATGCAATATAACAATTCCGCACACGTTTTGCACCGTAGCTCTTTACTAAATTTTATTACCTTGTCGGTATTGTGCAAATAAAATTACAAAAGGACGCTATTTTAGAGTCTTTGAAATATTTTTTAAATAGGTTTTTTAAATGTTTTACTACTCATGCACCTTAATTGTTGTTATGTTGAATTTTTGCGTTTTGCAAAAGTTTTTTTTAAGAATTAGAAAGCGTATATTGCTTGTTTTTCTGGGAATGGTCAGTTTTATACTTTGTTTTTATTGAGGGGTTAAATTTTAACTTTTTAAATACACCATTCGTTTTTTGTAGGTGCGACAAAGGTGGTACTTTCTTGGGGGTATTTTTTAAGAAACATTAATTACTATATATTCTTAAATTAGTATAAAGTCTCAGTGACGGATACTCTTCATGATCGACCGCTTTTTAAGCTTAAGCTTACTATAATATTGAATAACACCTAAAAATATTAAATTAAACTTATATTTAAAGTAATAATTAAACTAATATTAATAAACAGATTTTTTCTTTAACCAGGTTCAATTCAATAGCAATATTATGTAGCGTAGAGCGGCTTTATTTCTGAGAGCAATTTCTTTCAGACAATCTTTTGATGTAAATAATATTTTGCATGGAAATGCTATTACTTGCAGGGGGTGCTACTAGATGGAAACACATACATACATTATAACAAACAAATATAAATCCTATTTTATTTTCTCCGTGAATATAAGTGACTCCTGGTCCGTCCAGGCTTCGGCCGTGTTACATAATAACGAACTATAAAATAAATAAATATTGCTGGACAATTCACACACAACACCATCTGACCCCAAACTAAGCAAAGCCTGTACGATGGCGGTCAGATAGCTGATATAATACTTATAATATAGTTTTAAATACATAGGTACTTATTATACATAGAAACACCCAGACACAGTGCAAACATTTGCGTTCATCACACAAATATTTGAACTGGGTGGGAATCGAACCCACAACCCTCGGCTTCGCAGAGCTACTACCCACTAAGCCACGAAGCCAGTCAATCTATCACGCACTAGCACTCAAGGATCACGAACATATTTAACGTATTGATTCCTAAATGCCAACAATCTGGATGCACTGATGTGCTCTTCCAAACATCAGGGCGCACGGAATCATGTCATCGTTGGAAATAGTGAGCTCACTCTTTCTGCTCTAGTAGTCTAGTCAGCTGCAGGAAGCGGTGAACGCCGGACGGTTTTACCTATCACTATTCGTTGTCAACAACCAAAATAAGTAGAACCACAGCATATCGCGCCGCTAGCGTTCTAGGGGTCAAGTAGATTGGTTGTGTGTAAACTACTTACGATACGTATAGAGACTCAGTTTATTACCAATTTTAAGGTGCTCAGGGCACATCTATTGGTTTACATCGATGCTTAATGCAGACTACAGAAAACAATTAACTCTTTCAAATGTAATGTATTCGGTTCTATAATTTAATCCCTGCACAAGTGGAAGGTCTCAACATAACTAAGTCTAAAACTGAAATAAAACACTACTTATTGAGAAAAACATATTACACTGTAGATGACTTTGAAAAGAACATCAATGTTTGGAAATGGAATATGTCAAAGTTAGAACAATTGAATAAGGAAAAATAATCTAAACATCAATTTGTATTTTTTTATAAATACCTACTGTATGTATTCATTAATGGATAATTTGTATTTTCACCATGACAAAGCCTTTTTACATCTTGCTAGCGCCTAAATGAGACAAGGCCCTTTCTTTACAGCTGATTATTTTTTATTTGACATTATTATTTGGTATTATTTTATTACTAGCAGCACCCAACGGTTTGACCGCGTAGTTCTCGTTCCCGTTGTTCCAGTTATTTTCTCGGGATAAAAAGTAGTCTATGTGTTTATCCAGGGTGTCAGCTACTTCCATACCAAATTTAATTAAAATCGCTTCAGCTGTTTAGACGTGAAGAAGTAACAAACATACACACTAACAAACTATCGCCTTTATAATATTAGTATGATTTACACCAGCCATTCCCAAAGTGGGCGATAACACCCCCTTGTGGGCGCTGCAGGTCTGAAGGGGGGCGTTAAGAGACCCAGAAAAAAATATGGGGGCGTGTGTAGTAGAGGCTTAGAGTCCATTGTGTACCTACAGGGTTCAGGTCTCAAGTTAACTCTTGCGGGTTATAGTAAAAGTTTCGTTTAGAATCAATGTTTCATCTCCGCTAATGTAGCTCACAATAATTAATTAATTTAATTTCAAGTTATAATGGTTTTAAGTACTTGTGTGAAATCAGGGGAGCGTTAAAGAATAATTTATTCTCAAAGTGGTGGTCAAAATTCTCAGTAGACAATATAAGTTTGGGAACCCCTGATGTACACTGATTATTATTTATCTTAATTTTCCTATTAATATTACAAACGAGAAAGTTTGTAAGAATGGATGGATGGATCGATGTTTGTCACTCTTTTACGTAAAAACTACTGAAAGGATTTGGATGAAATTTGGTATTTAGGTAGATATTTATATCGATAATGGTCTGGAATAACACATAGGCTACTTTACATCCAAGAAAAAAAACACATGTAATTTTTATGAGTACCTACTTGTATGTATTCATTACTTGGATAATTTGTATTTTCACCAGGACAAAGCCTTTTTACAGCTGATTATTTTTTATTGGACATTATTATTTGGCATACTACTTACTTATTACAAGTAGTGTCCTGCGGTTTTACCCGCGTAGTTCTCGTTCCCGTTATTTTATTTAGATAAAAAGTAGTTTTGGTGTTAATCCAGGGTATCAGCTAACTCCATGCCATATTTTATTAAAATCGCTTCAGCCTTTTCGAGGAAATAATTTAATTTCATATAATAAATTTAATAATTTCGTGAGGAAATAACAAATATACACACTCACAAACAATCGCCTTTATAATATTAGCATGATGGACACAGATTATATTTATTTATACTTATTGTAAGTGACGTTGACAAGTGTTATTTCGAATTAATGGTTCGAATAAATAAATTGAATTGAATTGACTGGTGAAAGAGTTTTTGAAATAAGTGCAGTAGTTTCTGAGATGAGCGCGTTCAAACAAAAAAAAAACTCTTCAGCTTTATAATATTCGAATAGATATTTTATTATTAATTTTTGGATTATGGAAAAATATGAAGAAGTCAAACGAGTTGCAATGAATTTATTTTTCTAACATAAATAGTGACGTTACGAGCAGGTAATATGCATGATGGTAAGCGATATGCTTGTCTATAACAGCGCAGTGTCATGTAGCTATTTCAGCTGCATAGTGTTCAAATCATTACCCAGCACTCCACAGCGCTCCAGAGATAAGTATCCCATAAAAAACAATAACCCTTGTCAAAAAAAACTAAGTCTCACCAGTTGTTCTACCGTAAAAAGTTGTGAGATCCAAGTAATACCAATCGGTTATTAATTTATTCCACTTAAAGGATTTCTTGTCTTAATTCGTACATAATTAAATATCCTAACAACGAATTATATAGTAATCATATCACTTTTAAAAATCTTAACATTGATGGGTTTACTTAAACATTACCTACACTAATAATACATAAAACGATATTAAAAATCTGGAATGTTATAGATTTTGAATATTGTTTTATGTATTACTAGCGGCCCGTGCCGGCTTCGCTCGGATAATAACCTAGATACCAACTGCAGCGCCATCTGCCGGGCTGATTTGTAAATCTAAACCATCGAGGGCCCTACCCAAACGCATACAGAAAAATTCATTCAAATCGGTTCAGCCGTTTAGGAGGAGTTTATTAACAACGAAAAGTGGCATTGATTTTTATATATATACTAGCTGAACCCGCTACTTCGTTCGCGTACGTTGATCTTGCGACCTTATTAGTACATTAGTAGTACTTACCTAAAAATATTTGGATGGGTGGCCATTACACAAACCGAGTGAATTTGTTTCTCCACACAAAAATATGTTTATTCGAGTTTAGCAACTTCATATTTTATATTTTAGCAACATCAAACATACTCTTAGTAAGGTTGTGGAGTATCGAACATAGCCGCAGTGTTAAGTTTGTAGGATTTTTATAGGATATATTACGAAGAGTATGTAGCTGATGTGCGTGATCTGATACTTACCTACTTATACATTTTTACAGGATGATAACCTATGTAGGTGATAGACTTATTAGCCGATGTGATATTTTAGACTCTAAGCCATGTGTGTTTCAAATGTCAATCTAATTGGTAATGTCGTTCTGTCATATTTATATATTTGTTTCGTTAGGGCCCATGCTTTTTCAGAGATGATAGGTAGTATATGAGACTATAAACTATCTGTGTTTCAAGTTCCAGCCAAATCATACCTTTACATAATATACATATAATACTTCGTAGTAAGATAACATTTTACTCAATTTTAGAAAAACAACGGTCTGCTTTGGTCACCGAAGCTTATTAAACACTAAATTTAGTACAGTATTTGGATTGAAATAATATCCGAAAGAACAAAAACTGACTTCAATTATTATCATTTCACGTCAACTAACTTCTAATAGTCAAGTAAAAAGTTCACTCGACTAATTTTTGAAGCCATAACTACTTCGTCCAGATAAATAGATACTGGTGAACAATTCACACACAAAACTTTGACTTTTTCCACCGCCATTGTCCCAGCCATAGGTACTCAAACCGGAGTGGCGCGTGACGATGGCAAAAGACCTGACGGCATGACTTTTGTGCCTTGGAAGTTGGAAGTTGAGTCGGCCCCTAGTGTGAGACGCAGCTTGCGTCGATACTCTGGCACCATCACATCTTCCAGAGATTCATAGTAGGGCCAGTGCAGCGGCTTATTTAGCTGAGCGTCTCAAACGGCAAAAATTTGCAATCCTCGGTAGTGGTTTTATATTTAATTTTTTTTAAATTTTATTTTAATTTAATTTTTTTATATTGGGGCTGAGACATCGTGCCTGTGGGGGCCGGGAGCTCACCTCATCGTTAAAACCCTTTCCGAGCGCTTGGCCGACGCAACGCGTGACCAAAATGCTGGCGTGTATTTGGCCCAACGCATAAACATTGCCATTCAGCGTCGTACTGTCACCAGCATGCTGGGCACGCGTCCAACTGGTAGTGGGCTTAAACATCTTGTCATCCAGTTTTTGTTAATATTAAAAAAACCGCCTCCCTCTTTTCCATATAATAAAACCGGACCCTATTACTGGGATTTCGCTGTCCGTCCATTTGTCCGTCCGTCTGTCACCAGAATGTATCTTAAGAACAGTGATAGCTAGACAGTTGTAATTTTCACAAACGATGTATTAATTTTGCCGCTGCAACAACAAATACTAAAAAAGTGGCCAAGTGCGAGTTGGACTCGCCCATGAAGGGTTACAGCAAGTAACATAATATACATAGTACACATAGTTTTTTTAGTTCGTTTTAACTTTGATCGAGATTTAATAATAATGTATTTATGACGTACTAAAAAAAAACTACTCATCAGATCGAGTTCAAACCAATTTTCGTTGGTAGTTTACATGGTAATGTACATCATATATTTTTTTTAGATTTTTCATTCTCTTACTTTAGAAGTTAGAGGGGGGGGACGCATTTTACCACTTTGGAAGTGTCTCTCGCGCAAATTATTCAGTGTAGACGAAAATTATTCTAAAAACCTCAACATCATTTTTAAAGACCTATCGATAGACACCCCACACGTGTAGGTTTGATAAAAAAAATTGAGTTTTAGTTCTCAGTATGGGGGGCAACCCTATTTTTTATTTTTTAATATTTTTTGTTCTATTATTAATGCGGTTCACAGAATACGATATAATAATAGTCTACTAACCAAGTGTCAACAGTGTAGTTCTCGTAGTTTCGGCAAAAAGTGGCTGTGACATACGGACGGACAGACAGACAGACATGACGAATCTATAAGGGTTCCGTTTTTACGTTTTACGGAACCCTAAAAAAACAACATACAATACATTTTTAAGGGGGCCTCCCGTAGAACAAATTTGATTTTTTTACCGTTTCTCGCTCGATACTAATAATGGTGACAGGTAGACGCTTTAACTGTTCACACAATTTTTCGTTTTATGTTATCTTTTATAATTAATGATTAAGGAGGCTCCTATATAATAAAATAAGTTTTCGCCATTTATTTGGTAATGGTACGGAACCCTTCGTGCGCGAGTCCCACTCGCACTTGGCAGGTTTTTTTAATATCTAATTTAGAATTGATGTCACGTAGGTACCTAGGTTACTTACCAACGTGTTTTTATTCGCTATAAAAAAAAACTTTGACTTTGACATTAGAAAGGTATTGTCATATTATTACTTGACGGATGGCGGATTTAAATGCGATGTGTGTACCAGGGATGAGACTGACTCCGTTTTGTCGGAACTTCCGATTACTACACCTTCAGTTCTGATTTCAGCTCCGAAATTTTTAAAAAGGAGGTTACAATCGGAGGTAAGGTGTATAAATATTGCAAATAATCCCCTATAGTAAATGGAAATACAAAATCGCAACTTCCTAAATCAATTGCTCGTCAATGTTTATCGTGTCCACGTGTTTGGCAAAAAAAAATCCAATAAAAATGTCATTCCTGCCACCACTTCTAATAATCCTGCCTATGCCTCCGACTTCAAATCCGACTCCAATAAATCAAATTTTAAAACTCCGATTCCGCCTTCGGTTCCGGCAAAATGACCTCCGTTACATCCCTGTTGTTTACAGTGTCACAGATTACTTCGAAGTTAGTATGTACCGAACTTATTATTACCGTTATTATTTAATTTCTATGTAATCTGCAATCCACCTGACCAATAATTTTGATGGAAATACATAAAAAATATGTTCTTTCTAACAAAATAAGAATTAACGAAATTGAACAACGCAAACATGAGTTACAACCAAATACACATTCTGACTTTCACCCCTTCCTGCAAGAAAACCGTGCAGAATTTGAGGATTAAAAGTAGACAGCTACCATCTACTTAGTATGAACTTAAATCATGTCAAGTTTCATTTGAATTGAATCAGTAGTTTCGGCGTGATGAGAGTTCCCTATACAGAAAGACAGACAGACAGACAGACAGACATGAAAGAAAAAAAATGCAGTTTCGCCATCAGTATCGACTATGGAGTGCTCCCAAAATTTTTTTTTTCAAAATATCTTCAATGTACAGAATTCGACCCGCTACAGTTTTATTATAGGTATAGATATAGATAGATATAGATATTAAAACAGATAAGATGAAATCATCTTATCTTATCTCTATGCCCTATGATTTCTCTGGATACATCGCCCTTCCAAACAGAACACAGTGATGTTTGCAAATTACTGCTTGGCGGTAGAATAAGCGGAAAGGGTGTGGTATTTCCTACTACAAAATCGATCTGAAAATGAACCTAGAAAGAACAAATTCACGAAGAATCGTGTGAAAGAGAAGGAAAATGAATAATTTATTTGTCTAGTCGTATTTAAATTGACGAATTATTAGTTTCACTGCAGACGAATTTGAATAAAAGAAAGCAGACGGCATGTCTCGTAGAGTTAGTGTAGAACGATTTTCGCTTATGCTACCGAATTGCAGTGGCGTTTCGATTGTATGCAAAGTTGGTTCAACAGGTGTATATTCATTTGGTTGAGTTGTAAGGTCCAAATTTATAATTTCAAAGTCAATGAACCCGTGAAGCACTGGGGTCATGGCGGTAATCGTAATTTGCTGTACTTACGACAATTATTTTAACTAATAGCCACCCTGTGATGAAAATCTCGCCATATTTAAAATAAACAAACGAGAATGCGCAAATCTGCAATACATGGCAGTGTGCGTAATATTTGTGTGATTGATTTAATGCATCGACTTCAAAAAAAGGATGTTCTCACTTCGATTGTATTTTTTTTCAATGTTATGCAATTTTATGAATTTATTTTGATGTTTTTTGTTTGTTTGGTAGATCATAGTTCAAAAGTGAACCCACATAAATTTTGTCGAAATCGGTGTGGCAGCTTTTGAAGTACGATTAATAACTATTAGACTACAGGGCCGTGAACAAAATTTGCGGGTCAAATGAACCACCAGGAGACCTATGTAGGATGAAAGAAGGGTATAAAGTAATAAGATTCAGCATTATGCCGTCACTTGTAAGCTTTCCAACTGAGTGCAATTGAAGAGGGGGCGTTGCAATCCTCGATCATTTCTCCTTGTCGCATGATTTTTGTACGGCATTGCGAAATAATGGATTAGAAGAGGTATTGAAACTGTATGGAACCAATGCCGTACTTAATCAATCAGGTCTCCTGGTGGTTCATTTGACCCGTAAATTTTGTTCACGGGCCTGTAGTCTATAAGTCTATATAATTTACTTTCATTTGTCTGGATGGCTTAGTGATGACTTCATATGAAATTTGGTTAATATGTGAAATTTGGTGAAATTTTGTCGGAGAACATACATTTCTAAATATTAGCATTCTGCACTCCTTCTCTATATAAACTACTAGTAACGTCCTTCGGCTTCAGCCGCGTAGTATCCGTTTTCGTAATTTTCCCGGGATAAAAAGTAGCTTTTACGTTATGCCGGACCATAATATAACTGTGCCCTGTTCAACACATCTGTTGAACTGTTTCGACGTAATAAAACTTTCCCATATATAATACTAGCAGCGCCCCGCGGTGTTACCCGCGTAGTTCCCGTTCCCGTTGTTCCCGTTGTTGTTTTTTTTTTCGGGATAAAAAGTAGCCTATGTGTTCTTCCAGACTATAATCTATCTGTGTTCCGAATTTCAGCCCGATCCGTTAATACGTTAGGACGTGATTGAGCATCAAACATCCAAACATCCAAATATCCAAATATCCATACATTGGCATTTATAATATTAGTAGGATTAGTAAGATAGGTGTGGGAATTTTCATTCCCCTCCGTTCGCGAAAGTTTCGAAAAAAAAAACCGTACATATAAATATTAATATATAGATAGATAATTATTGTGATAACATACTAGTAACAACTACGTTGTATAATTATGGTATTTAATAACATTAGGGTAAGCCAGGGATAGTTGCCTATAGTTTTGAAAAAAAAAAAAACATTTTTTAATTATAGAGGTATATGTGAAATACGTAACGAAATACGTGTCATTTATTTAAACCACTGTTAACTTGTGCCATACAGACTAAATTTGGAACAATTGTGCATTATATTTCACTTTAAACAACATTTAAACACTTACTAGTGTTAGCAATATTAGTAATTTATACAAGTTCTTATTGAAAGAATAGTGAGAATACTGAAATGCACTCTATGGCAACCCTACAATTCCGGGTTTGATTGGTATGTAGTCTGTGGTTTGGTCGTTTTGGCGGGAAACAATCTAGCTCTTGTTTTTGACTCGTAAAACATGTTAATAAGAAAAATCATAATATGCAGCAGCAAGTCTAAGCGAAAGGTTTAAATTAAAAGTACTAGTAAACCGATAAATAACTAAATAAAGTGATAATTGTACATCTGTTACTGAATTTAAGGTACTGTAAAGCGTTTTCTTTAATTAAGTAACATATTATAAAATGTACTACTTCAGCTGCACAAGGCAGCTGTGAATAAGTTGGTATGACGAAGGATTGATTCCGAAATATAATGCTGTAGACTGATCATAGCTGTTTTATTTATGGACTAATTGTCTTCTATTCAGAATAAATTACGTACTTAACAATTCAGAAGTGGGATCGGCGGACAAGAAGACTATAATTAATAATAGAAAATTATATAATTGTCCGTTGATCCCGCCCATGTGATATACAGTTTTATTCTTTTCAAATTTTTTTTTCTCAACGCTTATTATTTGCTTGTTAATGTCACTCAATACGAAAACTCTATGATCAGTATTTAATATGTGATAAAATGTATGGTATTCAATTATATGTCAAATTGTTTTACCTATTCTCGCAAGGAATAAATGAATTGAATTGAATTGACGGTTTAATGAGTTGCAGAGTGAACCATCGATATAAACCAACAGATGTACCCTGAGCACCTTGAAATTGATAATAAACGGCGTCTCTAAAAGTGTATCGTAAGTGGTTTCACACAACCAATCTACTTGACCCTAGAATCGTTAGCGGCGCGATATGCTGTGGTTTTACTTATTTTGGTTGTTGACCACGATTAGTAAAAACGTCCGGCGTTCACCGTTTCTGTAAACGACTAGAATGGAAAGAGTGAGCTCACTCTTCCCAACGATGACATGATTCCGTGCGCCCTGAAGTTTGGGAGGGCACATCTGTGTATTGAGATCATTGGAGTGAACAATATCACGTAAGTGGATTTTTATTCCGTGTATAGGTACTTACCATTTTTGAATTTTTCACGCAATGCGGTCCTCACTACATCTATTACTGGAATAAGTCTAGTAGACTGCATCCTATACCGCATTTTCGAGATGATCAAATTAAAAACATAGTCTGGCTATAATTATGCAAAGAGCCAAGCCAGTTCTGATTTTGTTATTATTTTTGTATAAAAACCAAATATATCCTAATTGTGCACACAATATTACACATAATAATTAATGTGTAAATGACGGCTATTCATATTTTCTATGCAATTTAAAAAGGGTATACCATTTTACAAAGATACTCTCTCATATAGTTTTCGAAAATCATGCTTCGATAAATATGTGGCACCAATAACTGCAATGTCAGTAATTCTGGACAAACCATTAACGTTACTTTGAGGCTTATTAAAGTGTTATTTTTTAAATTTTGGTCGCCTAGTTATGAGAACGTTCGATTTACATGAGGTTCGAATCACATGTTCAATACACATGTCCTGTAAGTCACAAGGGGACCGGTATGGACCTAGAACAATAACTTTCAGGGATACGTTATTTGTCCAACGGCACTTTGATGGATAATGGCGTTTGTCTCTTTAAGAGTCCCTTTTAGTCCCAGTTGTGGGAATAAAAATGGTGACTCAACAGACATGCATGTCAGATCATGGGTCAGACGTTGAAGCTGTATGTACGAACCGCATCACATATCATAATTATAAAATGTCCTCAGACTACTATGAAACTCTTAAATGTAGAGTACTACAACGAACCGAACTATTAAATGTAGAGTACCATGACGAAGCGAAGCGGTAATGCGTTCAGTTATAAACCAGTTCAAATGGTTTGACGTCAACTCGCTCATTGTCTATCCACTCGCTTTTGCCTTCTTGATACTATGTTTATAACTTACATGGAGATCCGGACAAAGTAAAGATTGTCTTTGTCTAGTCGTTTTAGCGATTAATTCAATTTGAGAGATAATCTTTTGCACGTAGAATATTTTAAAGAAACTGTATTTAACTGCTGAGTCAGATAACCATGGGCATGTGACTATTATGTGTGTATTAAATTAAACTCCACTTTTCTACCAATAGCTATGAACTAAATTGACATTGCCAGTGATATGATCTTAAGTCACACGTGCCTAGTATTATCAAGGTAGAAAGGAGGTACCAGAGCTTCTCATTATAGATTATAGTTTAGCAGTGTTCTAAACTAAAGTAACCTGATGAAAGTACTTGCTCATATATGAGAAAGATGGATTTAAAGGTAGGTTGAGCAATTATTAATGCCTTTATTGAAAGTTCCAGATTATGGATAAGCCGCACCAAGGACGCAAAGATAGCCTTGAAAGTTGCGGCATGGAGGTTAAACCTGAGATCGAGCGCTGCAAAGGGCGCGCTCAGATAACGAGTATTCCACCGATTGACAAGGACCGGAACGAGGGAGTGGAAGGGAGTCAGGCAAATCCACAAGCGTTAACGAGGGAGTGGAAGGGAGTCAGGCAAATCCACAAGCGTCTAATTTAAATCTGTTCAGTAATGCTGTAAATTGATAGACTGAGAACCGCAGCCAGGAAGTGGAAGGGAGTCTGGATAACAGGCAAGTCCACAAGCGCTCTAATTTGAAATTGTCTAAGTAATGGTGTAAATTGACACGGTTTAGAACCAGGGCGAGGATGTGGAAGGTAGTCTGGATTTTAACAGGCAAGTCCACAGCCTCACATAAATATATAGATTCGATTTATAAAGTAAATTTGACGTGGTTTAACGAAGAGTTGTTGAGGCAACAGAAGGCCATAATATGGAGAAAGTAAGACAAACGATAATGATAGACATAAAATGTCATAGGTTTTCACGAAGATTCACAGTCTAGGGAAAGATCGGTTGCTCTTGGAAAGAGGAGAAGTTGTGGAGCGTTACAGTAAAAGCGACTTTTCTCAAGGTTAAAGAAAAAAAAAAAAAAAAAGAGACGCGAGAGAGGCGCTGCAATTATAGCGACGCATTTAAGTTATTTTAAAAATAAGTTTGTTTAACTCTTTGAAATATCACTTCTGTTCATCGCATTTTGAACCTGAACTTCATGATATTTTATGATATTCTTCATAGATTTATTTAATGTGTTGAAGGCTATGGTTATGGACATTCGACTGCTGAGCTTTCTTTTACCAACGTAAAACTCGAGTTTGATCCAATGTTAAAGGTCAGACTACAATGATTTGAGTTACAAAGTAATGTGTCATAATTTACGAATGGGATGAAAAGAAAATAGTCAACTTTGCTTTACACAATAACAGGCATTGCAAAATCTCAGAAACGTTACTCTAATAGCTGGGCCTAATGGATAACAAAGCTTGCCAAACTTGCACGACATGGTCTCATAGAGACAATATTGTTACTTAAAAGCATACACAAGAAGAATATCGCAGATGTAGAGAGAGATACGGAAGGTAGTAGACTGTTAATTACTCGGAATTGACCATCGATTAAGAGCATCAAATTGCAAACCATTAGACCCATTGCTCAAAGTGAACGTAAACATAAAAACTCAGGGTGTATCAGAAAATGTCGACATGTATATTGTCGAGTATCAGTTTTGAAAGGATCAGTTGATCACGGTTTAACTGAAAAAAAAAAACTAGAAATCGCTATTTCTAATAATGTTAATGTTAACTTTGTATTTTACAAAATAGCTTATAATATAATACTCTGGTATTATCGAATGATGGTATAAAATTGGCATGTACTAGTTGTATTAAGAATTTAATATGGAAATAACAAATACGCCAGATGACCTCTTTTCGAAAATAGGTCTGAAACAAGAGTTTTTCTTAAGTTGAACAATGAAGTTGGTATTGGTCCGGGGCGATCAATACAATCACATACTGTTCCAATAAAATCACAAGTATAAAGAGGCAATCTAAACACACCGTTCAATTCATAAATAATAAAATAAATCTTAACATTCACAAATTATGTGTTACGTTGTTTGTCAGGGACAGACTCTGCGATTGTAACCTGGTTTGCGTACCGTGTAAGGCTTGATCCAACTTAAATGATGATGAAATGAAAGATGGGATAGTCTTTGTATGGAGGTTTCCGAGCGAAGTTGAAGCGGGCCGCTAGTATCTATATAATTATATTACTGCATTGATGCCTTCCTAATTCACACTTGATGATTGTCAGGGAAATGTTATCCGAAATCTCGCTGAAGCGAAGATTCGGTTTAGAACAGTACTTTATTTAATCGAGTGATACCTACGCGTGTAGGACAATACGCACATGTTTACATTGAATGTTGTATAAATAATAAATATATTATAAGAAATAAATATCATCGAAATTAAGATATTATCTATTCAACGACAATGATCAGATCCGAAACATACGTGCATACTTCACCAAAAAGGTTCAACGACGAGGATTTAGTGAGAATGTAAGGCGCGGAACGCCTTAATAACGGAAGTAATGATAAAATTAGCTATTAAATTTCAAGGCCTGTATTGTTTTGTATTAGAAATTTTGACAAATATTAAAAATCTGATCAATGATATGCCTTTAATAGCCGCGGTCGATATGAAGACGTGGTAGCCGCAGATAAACTCAAGTCAAGGATGTTTAATAGGTGTTACTACGATATATCCATGTAATACGTTCATGTGCATGTTATGTTCATGTAATACGTTATATTCAAATCAAGTTCCAATAGAGATTATCAGATTGTCGATCACGAAACAATCAAGGATTCCGTATAAGTACCTATAAGTAAAAATTATTTAATCGGCTATTTGAAGCAGGTTATACCTAATGCTAAATGATTAGATATGCTAAAATAATTACATTCCCTAGTAGAGAAACCATTGATGTGATTCATCATCATTAATTTGTGAGTAAATTATTACTTTGGACTATGTTCAACGAACAAAACTTTTAGTAAAGTTATTACAACTAAGATCAAAAACTGTTGTAAACAATTGTTACATTACTTAATTATTGAAATGAAATGAAATTTATTAGGCATTAACAAACATTTGAAGTTCACAAATTAGTACAGATTATCTATCCTTGATTGGTAATTCAGATTGAGAAGCATTGTTACCCAAGCTAGGGTTAAACCTGTCGTAACAATATTATATATTAGGTATACAATATGAATAATTCGGTTATGATTGTTTTGTTTCTTATGAAATGCAGGTTATCTTTTGACTGCAAATTATGGATAAAGTAGATATGTTATCGTATATGACTGAAATTAGAGATATGTATATTTCTAATTATAATTTTAATGTGATAATCGTCAGAAATTAAAACATAACAATATATCAAGGTTTACTTGATTGTTATTACCGTTGATTCGCTGATTCGGTATTTTGAATTGAATACTATTATTATATAAAGCTAGCCCATATTTTTGTAGTACAATTATTTCACAAAAGAACAATATGGACAACAACATTAGTAAACAGGTGACTAGATACAGGCTTTGGCCTAGTTTGAGATTTATTGACAGAAGCTTAATTTATAATGCAACAAGAATACCTACTAAGTTCTTGTCGTACAATCTTATTATTGTGAATTGTAAATACAAATATAATAAACATTGTTAAACTGTCTGTGTCAATAAAGCATGATTTGATTTGATAATGTAACTATGAAAATATTTTCCGTGTTAAGTATAGTGACACATTTAAAACAATTGACAATTTAAAGAAACTTATAGTAACTGATGATGCCATGTGCTCAATTTTATTTGTTTTCTTTCAAACATTACTAATAAATTATATTCCTTAATTTAAAACACAAATTGCAACTACTTGTAACATACATATTATTTAAAATATCTTAGATAGAAACTAAATGATAATGGATACGGGCTATAACGTACTTCGTACTTATTACATTATGGCTGTCAAACCTGAGCGACCAACAATACCCACATAAGAAAATTAAAAATATCTCAAAACGCCAGTGAAAAGTGTATGATGGGAAAAAGGCTACCTGATAAAATAAGAACAACAACTTTAAGAGCAAAATCAAAAATAAAAGATGTTACAATAACTGTTAGAAAGCTTAAGTGTAAATGAACAGGATACATAATAATTAGAGGAAAATAAATCGTGGCAGACCACTCAGAAGATGGGTCGATGACATAGAAGCGACAGCAGGTTAGCGACTACATGGACCAGAAAAGCTTACGTTTGGGAAAAAGTTGGAAGAAGTTTGAAGGCAGTTGGAGGAGGCCTTTGCCAATAAGTAAACAGACAGTGCGATGGCAATCTAAATTTAAGAACTTTAAATTGTAATAACATTGAAAAATTGTAAGCATTATATGAATAGAGCCTATTATTACTATTACTATAGAAATAGAACAGAATTACTCGTATAATTTGGTCAAGATATGTGAAATAAACTTAAAATCCTTCAACATGTATACTTAACAATATATTATTAAAGCGCGAGGACTCGCTTCTGCAGGATGGCCGAGCTGTTAGCAATATTAGTAATTTATACAAGTTCTTATTGAAAGAATAGTGAGAATACTGAAATGCACTCTATGGCAACCCTACAATTCCGGGTTTGATTGGTATGTAGTCTGTGGTTTGGTCGTTTTGGCGGGAAACAATCTAGCTCTTGTTTTTGACTCGTAAAACATGTTAATAAGAAAAATCATAATATGCAGCAGCAAGTCTAAGCGAAAGGTTTAAATTAAAAGTACTAGTAAACCGATAAATAACTAAATAAAGTGATAATTGTACATCTGTTACTGAATTTAAGGTACTGTAAAGCGTTTTCTTTAATTAAGTAACATATTATAAAATGTACTACTTCAGCTGCACAAGGCAGCTGTGAATAAGTTGGTATGACGAAGGATTGATTCCGAAATATAATGCTGTAGACTGATCATAGCTGTTTTATTTATGGACTAATTGTCTTCTATTCAGAATAAATTACGTACTTAACACTAGGAATAGGCATCTCAACCAGACTGGACGTCTACTCTAATTCAACGAAAACGTAATTTCGAAATAAACTCGCGATTTTCCAACTCTTTTTTTTTCCTACAATTTATTTTTTGTATCGGACGATACGAAGTAGAACGAGAGTAGGAAAGTCGCGAGTTTTTTTTTGAAATTTCGTTTTCGTAGAAACAGAGTAGACGTCCAGGATGGATGAGATACCAATGTCAGGGATAGATGCCCATGAGTAATTATCAAATAAAGTAGAAAATGTTAACTAAATAACTGCACTTTCTGTACTGGACTACAGGCCCGTGAACAAAATTTACGGGTCAAATGAACCACCAGGAGACTTATGTAGGATGATAGAAGGGTGTAAAGTAATAAGATTCAGCGCTATGCCGTCACTTGTAAGCTGTCCAACTGAGTGTGATTGAAGAGGGGGGGTTGCAACCCTCTACCATTTCTCCTTGTCGCATGATTTTTGTACGGCATTGCGAAATAATAGATTAGAAGAGGTATTGAAACTGTATGGAACCAATGCCGTACTTAATCAAATGACCAAATTTGCTCTGTAAATGACTCGTACTTTGTAAATTTTTCCGACAAACTAATAATTAAAAAGTTAAAATTTATAATTTTTATAGTTTCAATACCTCTTTTAATCTATTATTCCGCAACGCCGTACAAAAATAATGCGACAAGGAGAAATTATCGAGGATTGCGACCCCCCCTCTTCAATTGCACTCAGTTGGACAGCTTACAAGTGACGGCATAGTGCTGAATCTTATTACTTTATACCCTTCTATCATCCTACATAGGTCTCCTGGTGGTTCATTTGACCCGTAAATTTTGTTCACGGGCCTGTAGTCTATACGCAAACTTCCCACAATGACACTGACGTTCGACATACGTGTTATAGATGCGTTTCAGATCGCATCAACTTTTTATGCTAATTTTTAAGTTTAATAGGCATTTATGCCCGACTTACCCTAGTAGTATTTATATAATGATAAACCAAACCTGTTTCTGTTTTTGATGTGTAATTAAATGTTTAAACTTCGTTGTCTGCTTGTTCGTATTGTAAATGGTAATTTTTAATTTTAACTGTAAGTGATAATTTTAGAAAATAATCAACTTTGTACAATATAAGCATAGCATATAAGCAACCCATTAAATGTTCACATTGCTGGGCCTCGGAGTCTTTTTAGAAGAAAGTCAAGGCAAAAAAATCCATCACGTATAGGTTACCACCACGTATAGCCAGGTATAGGTTGCCAGGTTGCCACCACGTTTAGCCAAGTATAAGTTGCCACCACGTATAGCCAAGAATAGATTGCCACAATGTATAGCGAGGCATAGGTTGCCACCACGTAGTTATAGCCAAGCATAGGTTGCTACCACGTAGGTATAACCAAGCATAGGTTGCCACCACGTAGGTATAGCCATTTATAAATTGCCACCACGTTTAGCCAAGTATAAGTTGCCACCACGTATAGCCAAGAATATATTTCCACAATGTATAGCGAAGCATAGGTTTTTTTTTCGCCATGGCTTCCATTCGGTAATGCTACCGTAATTTCCCCGGCGTCTAGAAGCATAGATTGCCACCATGTAGGTATAGCCGAATATAGGTTGCCACCACGTATAGCCAAGTATAAGTTACCACGTATACCCAAGTTTAGGTTGACACATATCCTCGAAAGATGTCTTTTTTGGGACACGCCGACTCCCTCACGATATTTTCCTTCACCGAAAGCCAGTGGTGATACTTACATCTGCACATAAAATAAAACTCGCAGGTGAGGTACAAGCGGGATTCAAATCTATGACCTCACAATTGCGAATAAGAATGTGGGAAAAAAGGCAAGAAAGTTATACTCGTAGCAATGTTTAAAATAATTCTGAAAAAGTTTACGTAAATAACAAAATTTTAGCGGACACTATTCACACACAACATCACTCTGACCCCAAACTAAGCCAAACTTGTACTATGGAAGCCAGGAAGCTGATATAATAACTATATACTGTTTTTTTATATTATAGAGTGATGAGACGAGCAGGACATGTGCCTGATGTCTGATGCCTGACCAACATGCCTGCCACATAACAGCAAAGTGATACGCAGCAATTGGAACACGAAGGGTCCAAACCATTAGGTCTAGGTACCACTGCACTGCGCACGCCACCCAGAGATCTAAGATATTATTTCTCTAAGCCCAGTAATTTCTCTGGAAACATTGCCCTTCAAACCGGAACACGGTAATGTTTGCACATTACTGCTTGGCGGTAGAATAACTGGCAAAGGTGTTTTGAGTACATACTTATTTTACATAGAAACACCCAGACACAGAACAGGTACTTTTATTTATCTCACACAATATATGTGCGGGGTGGGAATCGAATCCACGACCCTTGACTTCACAGCTAGACTACCAACTAAGCCAGTCAAAAACAAACCATCTATATGAGCGGCCGACGTTAGGCTCATGAAAATTCCTGTAATTAATTCATTAATTTGTGTTTTACATAATTCACTGTTAACATATTTTATCATTATAGGTAACTTTTCATGTGGTCTATAAAATTCCGTTTTGTGGTTTTACAAAACCACAAAAAACCCTTTAAATGGAATTTACAAAACCACACACAAAAACATTTTAGTACTAATTACAATAAAAATATATGTTATATATATGTTTGATAAAATGTGTATTGTATCAATCTGTGTTTAGGCATTTCCTATTAATTTTCATGTAGTTTTAAACGTTTGTAAACCATCAATCAGACTGACCTCGTGGCTTAGTTTGTAGTAGCTCTGCCTGCGAAGCCGAGGGTCGTGGGTTCGATTCCCATCCAGTGTAAATATTTTTGTGATGAATTCAAATGTTTGCACTGTGTCTGGGTGTTTCTATGTATAATAAGTATGTATTTAAAACTATATCAGTATCATATATTATCAGCTCTCTGGCCGCCATCATACAAGCTTTGCTAAGTTTGGGGTCAGATGGTGTTGTGTGTGAATTGTGCACCAATATTTATTTAAATAAAATAATATAATAAAAATAAATATTGGTGGACAAATCACACACAACACCATCTGACCCCAAACTAAGCAAAGCTTTTTTTTTTTTTTTATTCAAAATTTGCTACTCCACAGACTCCGGGGGCCATGACTTTTGTTATTTCAAATCTTATTTATTTTTACATATTTCTTGGATAATCAGAAGAAGAGGAAAATAAGGGGGGAGTTGGGAACATTTTAAACCTAATACTAGTTAGTGCTCGTCTGTTGAGCCGATCACTACCGGTTGGGATTCCGCTAGTAATCGACTCGACATCGATTCTTTGCCTTATTGCAATTTGCCTAAGCCGCCTCCTCCCGGCCGAGAGCCTCCACTACGGCTGCATTTCTGTCCCTGATGGCCATCTGTAGGTTGAACTCTCGGATGGTCTTCGGTGATGCAGCCAACGCTCGCCGCACGAACCGACCGATGGCGTCGTCGGTGTCGTCAGCGTAGTACGTGAAGGTCCCCGTGTGCCGTGAGATTGCAACAACCGCATGGGCTAAGCAAAGCTTGTATGATGGCGGCCAGATAGCTGATATAATACTTATATAGTTTTTAAATACATACTTATTATACTTATAAACACCCAGACACAGTGCAAACATTGGAATTCATCACACAAATATTTGCACTGGGTGGGGATCGAACCCACGGCCCTCGGCTTCGCAGGCAGAGCTACTACCAACTAAGCCACGAGGCCAGTCAATTTATATTTATCCTACTAATATTTTAAAAACGAAAGTTTCTATGTATGGATGGATGTTTGTTTGTTACTCTTTTACGTAAAAACTACTGAACGGATCAGGCTCGAATTTTAAATATACATAATACAAGACATACACTACTTTTTTACCCGCAAAAAATGGGATTGACGGGAACAACGTGACGGAACTACGCGAGTAAAACCGCGGGGCACCGTTTGTTGTTGTATATTAATGATGATTTCGCCTGGTAACATGAAATCCCTTCACAATCTTTAAAAAATGTGTATACTTAATTTATGTAAGTACGAGCGCAAGAAGTTAGTTCTTCTTCTCTTTATTCCTTCCTCGTGCTGAGAAGTTTAACTTAAATCATACAATTGGTAATTTCTTCAAGAAGTATTAACCTGAAGTTAGTTACAATGTTAGTTAGTTTAGCGGGGCCTTTTCCGCACCTAGCCTCTTTATTGGGCCATTGTACGTGACTCATACTTCCCTTTTCTATTTCAACCAGCCCAGGCCGTCCCAGAAGGCAAGCATCCTGTTAAGGTTAGGCATTTGGAACAGACAACGGAGATTGGAGGAATTCTGCCCGTTGATCTGCCACGCTGCTGCACTCCAAAAATACATGCTGTGGCGTTTCTTCTTCCTCCATGCATAGTTACAATGTTACTGACTAACTAGTTGACTGACTACTTAACTTCTGGGTGTCGGTCTTCGAGCCGTTGTGCGCGCGCACCATAAAAATTAACTCTCACACTTTTTCCGTAACGCGGCAAAAGAAGCATAACTTCACAATTTTGTGAAGTTATGCTTCTTTGGGTTCAAATTACTTAGGATATTAGGAAACAGAAATGAGTGATCTGCGACCGCTGTAAAACTTAAACCCCCAAGCCTTAACGCGTGTGTTTTCCTGTAACTATTATTTGATCCCAAAAGATCCCAAAACTTGGTGATCGTAATCGTAGATCAAGTTATACTTTAAATTACGGCTGGTTTAGCTCGTTATTTAACTTAAACTTACTTGCAAGAAGTTAGAAAATATCATCATCGTCATTTCGTCATCAACAGCTCACTAAATGTTTCCACTGCTGGGATTCGGGGCCTTCTCTCGCAAGGAGAGAGTAAGAGTAAAAAATATAGACTCTATGTATTAGAATTTCGGTTAAGAATGAGTCAGGACCACCGGCGGTACCGCGCCGCTCTAGAAGCTAGTCGGGAGAATGGCAACTACCGATCCGGATCCGTGGTTGGAATCCCATGCGCACCACTGTATTTTAACAGACATGTGCGTTAATGACGCTTACTTAAGAACGGTAAACATCGTTAGCAAGCGACCATGTTCCTAGATTTTTTGGAGGTCATAGGTCATCCACCAACCCGCACTGGCCCACTGTGGTGGATTATGGTCCTTGACTCTGTCTTGCGGGAGATGGCAGTATATAGTCCTAGCAGAGTGAATATTTAATAGGCTGCTTAAGACTACAGGCCCGTGAACAAAATTTACGTAGTAAATGACCCACCAGGAGACCTATGTAGTATGATAGAAGAGTATAAAGTAATAAGATTCAGCACTATGCCGTCACTTGTAAGCTGTCCAACTGAGTACAGTCGAAGAGGGGGGGTTGCAAACCTAGATCATTTCTCCTTGTCGCATGATTGTTGTACGGCGTTGCAGAAAAATATACTAGAAGAGGTATTGAAACTATAAAAATCATAAATTTTAAGTTTTTAGTTATTAGTTGTCGGGAAAATTCATGATTTTCCGGCGATTTACAGATTAACTTTGGGCATTTGATTATGTACGGCATTGGTTCCATACAGTTTCAATTCCTTTCCTAATCCATTATTTCGCAATGCCGTACAAAAATCATGCGACAAGGAGAAATTATCGAGGGTTGCAACCCCCCCCCCTCTTCAACTGTACTCAGTTGGACGGACAGCTTACAAGTGACCGCATAGTGCTGAAGCTTATTACTTTTTACTCTTCTATCATCCTGCATAGGTCTCCTGGTGGTTCATTTACTACGTAAATTTTGTTCACGGGCCTGTACTTATGCTACGAGTAAGTTATATTTTTTTGCGTTTCGTCTGAAATGAAACCCTAGAAAGTTGGAATGGTCGCCTCCTCCCGGCCCAGAGCCTCCACACCACGGCTACATTTGTTATAGGGCACTGTCTCTGCTGGCGATCTGAAAATCGTACTCTCGGGTGGTCTCCGGTGGTGCAGCCAACACTCGCCTTACGAACTGCCCGCTGACATCGTCGGTGTCGTTAGTGTAAAACATTACTTAAACTCAAGTTAGTGTCTCTTGAGTCAACGGCAGTTCCTATGACTGCCAATTTTTTTACAGCCTCTTAGCTCCTGGAAGCCTTCATCGTGTGGCAGAGAGAGAAATCTCGAGTAGACCCCAAGACTTGTGACTCGGGCGTAGGTTTAAGGGGCCCCTTTGTGACGTACGTCAACACTCACCTTCACTACTAGTATTTCTCTTCCTGCCCAGCCAAATCCGATATGATCCTACTAGTGCAGCTTTAGATACTCGTTCTAGTATAGAACTTTCTGCACTTCTGGACAAGCCAAGGTTTTTCAGCAGTTTATAGAGAGATTTTGCTGGTATACCTCTCGCTCCTACTTCTACAGCGTATAAATTAACTGCATAGCCATTTTTTGTTAATTCGTTTTGAAGGTCGTAATACTTATTTTGTTTCATTGTGTGGTATTTAGGTATTTTAGTTCCCCACGGTACGGTAAGTTCTATAAGGACTATGCGTTTCGTAGCTCTAGAAAAAAGGAAAATGTCTGGTCTGAATGACGAAACACCCACATCCTCTTTGATTTTATAGTGCTTTTCATACGCGTCCATTAAAATAGTCCAATCAGGTGCTGAACCCAGGATTGAGTAAGGCTTGTTCTTGGAGTTTGAAATTGAGCCCTCTTTTACAAAGTTAATTTGTCTTTTGTTTGTCGTCAATCCTTTTTGGGCTCTAGCTACTGAAAGGCTTGTGGCTTCACGTATGGTTCAAGTACACTGTCATGGCGCTGTGAGTAATGACCCCTATTAAGGAGCACCTTGCACACCACTAATATGTGCCTTGCTGGACATATCGCCTCACCATAAGTATAGCAACATTTTTCAGAGGCTTTTCCCCACCTTACCAAGTTACTCTGGTCCGGGAGGGTAATTTGGAAAGCATTTAGATAAAATTTTAATAAGGCAATAGACCAGTCATATAGCAAGGTGCGCTACTTCAGAGCTAATGGGATACAATACTCACCTATGGTTAACGACTCACTTTGCATGTCTAAATTCATAGTGTGCACTTTGTAACTGTCATTTTCGACTTGTTGTAGCAAGGTTTTTACTATGTCTCGGTCTTCCCTTTTCTTTCTCGCACCCATCCCAGCTGTATTTACTTGTGCACCTGCTATAAATTGTATATGGAATTGAAGTCTAGATTGAAGGTCCGAAGCACTTTTGTCTTTTGGGAGAGATGCAATTAATTCGTCTTGCCACTTTCCCAAAACAAGCGTTTTTGTAACTCTTAGGTGTTTGTAGAGTTTGGATGTTTTTTTTAGTTTCATCTCAAAACTATGTGATCTATAAAGAGAGTAGAGGGATCAGCCGGATGTGCCAATCCAAACCATGACTTCAATATCTTTATGACATTAGCATCTAGCTTTGCCAGGAGGGTTTTGCCGATGTCATATACTAGGAAAGGCCAAGTGAGACGTGATGTGAGATAGTTGTCGTATTTAATTTATTTATTTATTTATCCATGCTTTTTTGATATTGCTGATAAGTTGTTGGTCTACCTTATTGAGATTGTTCATGAAATTTTCAACAACTACCTGTGATGGTGTACTTCCTTTGTGATCTATCTTTCTACCAAGAAATTTGAAAGGCACTGCCTTTGCAATTGTGGCAACTCTTTGGCCACTTATGGAGAGTCCCGGATCGTAAGAAGTATATTTGGTATTTCGTCTACCCAGACATAGACAATGACATTTACTTGGTTTTGCCCTCATTCCCTCTGTCATTGTACAGAACTCATCGACATCATTCAACAATTCCTGACACTGTTTGGGATTGCGTGTAAGTATTGCAAGGTCGTCCGCAAAGGCTAAGATTGATTCAGTGTATGTGTTGTTGATTTGAAAACGGTAGCCCCATTTCTTCTGACGGGATATTAATTTGTCTACTAGAATATGTATAACTATATTAAATACTATTGGTGATAAGGAGCACCCTTGGAATAGTCCTTATTCCTTGTTTACTGCTATGACGAATTTTAAGTGACAATAATATGAATTAATTATGTCAATAATTACAGCAGGAAAGTTATACCATTTTAGGGCAAATATCATAAGTTCATGCTGCACGGAACCAAATGCGTTCTCTAGGTCTATCCAGCAGACTGTTAGTTGTCTCTCATGTGTTCTGGCATATTTCAAATTTTTTGCTAGTAATGTATTGTGTTCCATGCATCCAGAAATACCAGGCAAGAATCCTTTCTGGTGGCCTGAAATACCTATTGCTAGTCATAAATGTGGTCATTTTTGTTTGCAATATACTGAAAAAGTTGTATTGGTTAGGGCTATCGGTCTGGTGTCGTTTGAATGAGTTACTTCATGCATTTTAGGGATCAGGACCAAAATTGCTCTTCCAAATGATATTGGGACTTGCTTTCTTGACCAGATCTTACTGAATATATTTAAGATATGTTTACGAACTGATGGACACTTTTTGTACACTATGTAGGGAATGTCATCGGGGCCTGGAGCTGATTTAGTAGTTTTTTTCTTAATTTGATAGTTTACTTCCTCTTCACTAGGTGGGGTGTTTTAATAGTTTGCCAGAGGATCATTAGGTCTTTGGATGTTTGGTACTACGTACGAGCTCCCGCGTTTAGGCACTTCGTGCTTTTAAAGTGATCGTAAATTTGGTCGTTAGTCAAGATAAGCTTTCCATTTTGTTCCCTTAAAATATTTTTCGAGTATTGAAAAGGGTTTTTATCGAAGTCTACTTCGTGTTTAGGTCTGTTAAGATTATCGCGATTATAGCGATTTAAGATTAAAGCGATATTCCTTGTATTAATTTAAGGATTGATCTGTACCTATTATAATACTATGTAAATATTTAAGTACCTATTTATTCCTAGAAAAACTTACAAACAAACAATTATCGTCAACAACTTTCCAGCTTACCTATATCGTGGTTATTATTCAGAAGTACTGAGGAAAAAAACTAAACTTGTGGTTTAGTTTTTTCTTAAGGAAAATAAGTAGTGTGCCCATTATACTAAATTATGTAATGTTTTAGGTCAGAAAAACCCAAAAGTATTGAAGGTATCAAGTTAATTTATGTTTATACTAGCAACACCCCATGGTTTTACCCGCGTAGTTCCCGTTTAATTTTTGTAGTGAAAACTAGCAAATGTGATATTCCAGACTATAATCTAACCATTCCAAACTTCAACTCGACCCGTTCAGACATGATTCAACAGTAAACATTCAAACGTTCACATTTATAATATTAGTGTGATTTAGAGCATAAGTTGTGCTCTACGGCATTACCTATCTTCTGATAGGTAGACCAGTTTTAGTAGTAGTAGTAGAGCATAAAAATCTTTTCTTAATTCTTAAATCACAGCTTTTTCTGACAAAACAGGGAAATTTCGCCTACACACTAGTTTAGGCGGGAAGATCAAGATTTATCAATAATAGCATTACATAATATAACTTAGATAAAATACATAAATACTAGTTTAGCACGACACGAATTATATTGCCACACCCAATCAGGGTAATTATGGTGACATGAGTAACTGTAACATGTACTTTTAGATAAGACCAACAATTGTACCATAATAAGCAATAAATGATTGAGTATTGAGTATTGAGTATTTTATTAGTAGTAGTAAACCTTCAAAATTCCGTTTTGTAAAACTGTGGTTTTATAATTAGAAATATAACTAAAGTTAAATTAAACTTTAATGCTTCTTTAACTCCTTTAACACCGTCGAAAAGAGATCAGTCTGACAGTTTTCCACGTGTAAAATTTCTTCGCACGATTGGTAGCACTATTGCATCTATGAGTATCATAAAGCTAAAGAGTTTATTTGTGTGAAAGCACTAACAACAGGAACCACTAGACAAGGGGTTCCCAAACTTATTTTGTCCACTGAGAATAAATTATTGTTTAGCCCCCCCCCCCCCCCCTGATTTCACATATTTAAAAACCGTTATAACTTCAAATTACATTAGTTAATCATTGTGAGCTATATTAGCGGAGATTAAACATTTATTCTTGACGAGACTTTTACTATAACCTAAAATAATAATAATAATTGAAACCTGAGCCCGTCCTGAGCCTCTATACAATGCTCCCATTTTTTTCTGGGTCTCTTACCCTGGGCCCTTTAGGCCTACAGCGTCCATAAGGGGGCGTTATCGCTAACTTTGGGAAAGGCTGCACTAGACCGAATAAAAAAAAATACCATTAGACATTTACGGGATTCTAGAGTGCTATATAGGCTATATTGTATGTACCACGGGCGAAGCCGAGCCGGAAAGCTAGTAACATATGTATACACAAAAAAATCATACAACTGTTTTTTTTTAAATAAAGAGTAAAGAGATGCCTGCCACATAACAGCACAGTGACACACAACTATTGGAACATGAAGAGTCCAAACCATTACCTAGCACTGCACTGCGCTCGTTACCCAGAGATCTAAGATGTTATATCTCTAAGCCCTGTAATTTCTCTGGAAACATTGCCCTTCAAACCGGAACACAGTAATGTTTGCCCATTACTGCTTGGCGATAGAATAACTGGCAAAGGTGTGGTACTTCCCCAGGCGGACTCTGCTAAGAGTCCTACCACTACAATGGAATTGAGTAGGTAGAATTGAGATCCTTCTCCTTTTTTTTTAATGTTAAAATAATAATAACACAGGCCGCCGTAAAAAAATGAAGTTTTCTTAATGATTTATGCTATGAATGTACCCGCATAATTTACAAAGTCAAGCCGCTGTATGGCGAATCTTAATCCCTTAACACAATAGTAAATTACTTGTCAAAGTATTTTAATGTTTCCCAGGAAACTGATAACAAGTCAGATAGTGCCCAAGCTCAAAGTTGGCGTCGGGTTGCTTTTAGAAACATATTCAATTAGATTTTTACCTGAACACTTAGTTTAGTAATTTGTAATCCTCGAAAATCAATATGTAGTACTCAATTTTGATTCAATGTATCTTTATGAATTATTAATAAACAAAACATTAGTATTCTGCACTACTTCTCAATATAAAAAAAACTAGAAGTTTGTGTGCGAAGTTTCATTCTCCTCCTCCTTCATAAAAAGCGGTACGTAGTTTTTGCTTCATGTATACTCATGTTATTCATTGATACTGGTAGGTATAGTCTAAAAAAATAATACAATGTTCTTATAAGATTTTAGGATTATAGAGATTCCTAGTTATTTAATCCATACTAATCCATACTAATACTAATATACTAATATACTAATATACTAATTACTAATTACTAATATTACTAATTACTAATAATATTATAAATGCGAAAGTAACTCTGTCTGTCTGTCTGTCTGTCTGTCTGTCCGTCTTTACCGCCTAAACCACAGAACGGATTTTGATGAAATTTAGTACATAGGTAGAATAGACACCGAGAAAGGACATAGGCTACTTTTTATCCCAAAAAAGGGGTGGAAAGGGTTGCAATAGGGGATGAAAGTTTGTATGGAAATTCGTCATTGTTGAAAATAAAACCATGGAATTTTATATCGAGACTCTTGAAACGAAGCCAATAATTTTTTGTTCTAGAAATTTTGTAATTTTGAACTGTACGGGGATAAAATAGGGGTTGAAAGGGGGGATGAAAGTCTCTTTGGCAGTTCGTTATTGTTGAAGATAAAACCATGTAATTTTGTTTCTAGACCCTGGAAAAGCCAATAAATGTTTGATCTAGCAATTTTGTAATTTCAAACTTTACGGGGGTGAAATTGGGGTTGAAATGGGGCGTGAATGAATGAATGGAAATTCGTCATTGTTGAAGATAAAACCATGAAACTTTGTGTATTGATACTTGGCACGAAGCTAATAAATATTTGTTCTAGCAATTTTGTAATTTTGACTGTACAGGGATGAAATAGGGATTGAAATGGGAGATTAAAGGCTATTTGGAAATTTGACATTGTTGAATCATTAAACCATGACACTATGTGTACTTACTAGATACTTGACACGAAACCAATAATAAAATGTTCTGGCAATTTTGTAATTTTGAACTGTATGGGGGTGAAATTGGGATTGGAATAGGGGGTGAAAATATACATGGAAATTCGTCATTGTTGAAGATAAAATCATGAAACTTTGTTTCTAGATACTGGACACGAAGCCAATAAATATTTTTTCTAGCAATTTTGAGTTTTACCGGGATGAGATAGGGGTTGAAATGGGAGATGAAAGACTATTTGGAAGTTCGTTATTGTTGAAGATAAAGCCATGAAAGTTTGCAACTATGTACTTAGGTACGTGATACAAAGCAAGTAAATGTTTATTCCAGGAATTATGTAATTTAGAACTGTACGGGGGCCAAATAGGGGATGTAAGTTTACATGTAAGTTCGCCATTGTTGAAAATAAAACCATGAAATTTTTAAACTAGACACTTGATATCCATATTCCATATAATACTATAAATTTATTCTATAAATGTGAAAGTAACTTTGTTACGCTTTAAAACTTGAACCAATAAACTGATTTACACCTCAAGAAAAGACATGAGCCACTTTTTATCTCACAAAAAATGGTAAATGAGATAAATTTGGAAATGTTATATGGGAATTAGTCATGTTTGAAGATTAAACCAGGTATCAAAATAGTTGATCGGAAGGTAATGGGTGTATGTTCTGGAAATTTTGAAAATTCGAACTTTATGATAATTGATAATGGAGATAAAGGAGATGAACGTTCGTATTGAGGTCCACATAGAGTCAAGTTTGCATGTCAAAACCCGAAACCGAATTTGATTCATCTATAAATAGAAAAATATAATTGTTTTTGCTAATGACACACATAAGCAGCCCACTGCTGGGACTCGGGGCCTTCTCGCGCAAGGATATAATCAATGGCCAAGGCCATAATCCACCACGCTGGCCAAGTGCGAGTTGGTAGATGATACATGACCTTGAAAAATATTCTAGGTACATGTCGGTTTCCTCGCGATGTTTTCCTCCACCGTTTTTAAGTAAGCGGCATTACACACATTAGTTCGAAAAGACAGTGGTGCATGTGGTGGGGTTCGAACCCGGAGACTCCGGATTGGCAGTCGCTGTTCTCCCGACTAGACCAGGCGTAACTTATAGACATAAGCTACCCTTTATTCCTAAAAAAATATTGAATGCAGTTACTGGGAATTGAAAGTGTATTTGGAATTTCGTTTTTGTTAAAGATAAAACAGTGAAACTTTGTATCTAGAAGTTTGACATAAAGCTAGCTATACATTTATATTAAAGTAACTCTGTCTGTTACACTTCGACATCTAAAGTACTGAAACAATATTGATGAAATTGTATGAGAATGTTTTAATATAAGCTATTTTTAGTAAATATAAATTTGTATGGGTATTTTTTGCAAACTCACAATAAAAAATACTCCTCGAGTTACCACAATATGTAATATTTACTTTGCGCAGACGAAGTCGCGGGTAAAAGCTAGTAATAAATAAAATAATAACTAAAAACTAATCTCCGAATAACCCACCCCTAACTGCTCCCGGCGCAAAAGTGCCCATGATGCTCGCCGCGTTCCCACGCTGAATGGCAATGGCCAACCTTTCCTCCAGGAACGCGCCAGAGCGGGAGTCACCCGTATTCTCCCTGAGCCTGCGCCCCAATTATAAGATTAAATTTATAAATGGTTTATTTTTGCTCTCTGCATAAAACCGGCTCAAAAGTTTGCACATTACTACTTAGCAATGGAACTACAGATAAATTGCCGTGTATGGGTATTGATAATTGTTACTTTGTATAGTCTTTGGAAAATGGTTCTCTCGGTGTTAGAGGATTAAAGAAGACGGGGATCTACTCCGGGAACTACGCAAGTGAAACTGCGGGATGCTAATAATAGCTTACAGTATGAAAAACATAGTTTTGTGCAAAGCATGAATCTTATACAGGGTTGTTGGTAATCAGGATCCATCCTTAAGTACATTAAATACATCAACTTTTATTCTACAGTTTATAAAAAATCGTATATTTTCCCATACAAAATTAAAAAAAAAGTGTATTTGCCCGGCCTAAAAACACCAAACTCTTCGGAATAAATAGTAACAAGAGCTGCGCGCGCTCTTTAACGACTCGACAAATGATGTGCCGAAGACGACAAAGTGAATAAATACGAATACTAAACAGCCGCTAAGCATAAATGACAACAAACCCTTTTTTAATTTGACTGGCCTCGTGGCTTAGTTGATATTGATAGTAGCTCTATCTGCGAAGCCGAGGGTCGTGGGTTCGATTCCCACCCAGTGGAAATATTTGTATGATGAATTCAAATGTTTGCACTGTGTTTGGGTGTTTCTATGTATATTGTATGTATTTAAAAAACTATATAAGTATTATATCAGCTCTCTGGCCGCCATCATACAAGCTTTGCTTAGTTTGCGGTCAGATGGTGTTGTGTGTGAATTGTCCACCAATATTACCAATATTATTTTGGACTTGTATTGATTTGTAACCAAAGATGTAGAACGAAAATTGTTTGTTTATATGTACAGAAAATGCCCTTAAGTTGCACCCGTTTATTAGTAACTAACTGATTGATTATTAGTAACCTTGTATAACAAAATCTCGAGCCACGATGTTACGATGTTTGTATCTGTACTCCCCCGAAACGCATCGGCTAATTTAAACAAAATATTTAGATACTTTAAGAACTTATTAATATCCAAACAATTTAATAATTTTTCATGGACGTGAAATTTTTCATAGTCATTTACATAAAATGTAGCGTAAATTTTGCTACTTGATTTGCTTGGTAGCATGGCAAACCAACGTTTGTAGAGTCAGTTATTATCCTACTAATATTTTAAAATAGCGACTCGCTCCGTCTTCGTACGGGCACCTTGCTGATACTACCAAAATATAGTACCCAATGTACATGTATATAGACAGGTATGATTATATACTAATAAAATGGTTTTGTGGGCTATCCCTAAGTGATAGATTTATACCATCGTGGATTTTTTGTTGACCTTTTTATGGGGTAGGTACAGTACTGCAGTCCATTATTTTGATGATCTATCTCGTAGGGTACATTTGCATTATATTTTAGCCAAGATTCGATTACTGCTCGGTTACTAGATAGACCGTAGCAGTAGGGCTCTTTGCAGAGTCTGTCTGGAGAAGTTCCACACTTTTGCCAGTTATTCTGCTGCAAAGCAGTAGTGTGCAAACATTACTGTGTTCCGGTTTGAAGGGAAATGTTTCCAGAGAAATTACTAGGCTAACAGATAAAACACCTTATATCTCCGGGTGGCACTGTGATGTAATGGGCAGGCATGTCGCATACTATCCGGCACATGTCCTGTTCGTCTTGTCACTCTATACAATAAAAAAATGATTTTAAACTTTCGCGATTTGAACACATAAGTATTAGATATTTACATATATTATACAGGACTTAATCGAAACGTCGAGGCTTTTAAATAATAATGTTAGTAATGATTAAGTCCTGTATAATTTAAATAATATACATAAAAACCTGTTATAACATAAACAAATAGGATTACAGTAAAATACTTAGGCACTATTCTATATATTTCTTTCTAAATTTATTTTTAAATGTATATAATTTATTGTAATTTAGAGTATTAAATTCAGTGTTCTGCATACCGAAAGGCAGAGTGTGGAGCTCTTTATTCTGTATCTTAACACTTTTAAATACCTATATGCACAAATAAAGAAATTTTCATTTATTTATTTATAATATTTATTTACTAGCGCAATAAGTGACAACCATTACCTCGTGAGCAATCTCTTCCAGACAATCAGCATAAAGAAAAATCACCTATTTACGAGTAGGTGATTTTTCTTTACGATAATACGAAATTCTCTATACGAGAATAGCCGTTATAATACATTTCTACGAGTATTGATTCCGTTATTTGTATGTGAATGTGAATCAAAAAACCTTTCCGAGCGTGCTAGTCCTAAAATTCCTATAAAATGTAATTCATGTATATTATTATATAAAATTTATCCTGCTGAGGTACTTAGTATTGTGGTTTACTTAAGGTATTGTGGTTGGGGAAAGAAATGTAGAGGATAAATTCAAAAATAAATATGTAGGTAAAAAGGATATATCTATACAATAAAATAAATGTGTGTCTATAAAATACAGGTAAATAAAAAATGTTTATTTCAATAATCGGTACATTTACATAATTATGTAGGCATCCCTAATTTCCCGGACTAGGTGTATTTTGGGTATTGGGTATATTCGTTTTAAATCAATTTATGTGCACTTCGTAAAAGTAATTATGTTAAATCCATTCGAAATTATTTAAAGACTTTAAAATTGTAAAAATACAAACAAAAATAATTATGTCGTTGAATTATGTTAAAAGGATCCTGAGTTTGTCAATTTCATAATCAAAATTATATTAAAACCAACATCAAAATTAAGATTAAAAGCTAAAAATAAAACCAAAATTTAATTTAACCGAACTCAAAGTTAAAATCTAAATTAAAGCTAAAAACAAAATCACGAAACAAAATTAGAATAAAAATCATAATAAAAGTCATAATCAATATTGAAATCAAAATCAAATGAGATTAGCGGATCAAACGAGTTTTTACAGTGGAGAAATCAAACCAAACTTAAATTAAAAAAGGTAGCTAGTAAATAGGTTGATTTATTCTATGCTTTGAGTGAAGGAAAATTATAAATGGTTAAGAAGTTAGGGGCTTTCATTACGTAGTTATCCACAAAATGGGCGAGATTTCGATATACTTTGCGCAAACCAGAGCACACGAACACGATCCCTTCCACGTGAAATTGGGTGAGGTTTGAGTTGTTGACCTCTGTTAGAGTCTCGAGTGATTAGTAAAAATACTGAAACGTCTAAAATTACGCCAATACAGTGAAACCTCGATTATCCGTACCAATTAGGACTGAGAATAGTTCGGATATTCGAAAATTTGGGTTTTTGGGCCGTGATCAAAAACAACACTGTCTTACAATAAAATTGTTTACATTGTTTTTCAATTTTAACCGCAGTCTGGAGTTTCAGCATGACAGTAAACTTGAAGGAAACCTCTTTTGATGGCTGAAAAGAACAATACGGGACCGGCAGGCTCGTCCATAAACGTGCAAATGTAGTTTGCTGTGACATCGAAGTCAGAAAATTAATAAGTATCACCTACAGTCATATTTAACCCGTAAAATGTCTAAATTGCTTTTCGGAGCAAAAGCAATAGACCCAATAAAAATAGGATAAAGAATCTTACCGACAAAGAATTCCATTTCTGGTAAAAAGGCGTGTTTGTCGCAGCGTTCTTTTCATTTTTTAATAACCATGTTTGCACGGCATAAAATTTATGTAAATATCGAATATTTTTGTCCTTGGTCAATCTTTTTTTCGGATTGTAACTTAGTTATTTCGGCCAAAGAAAATAGAAACGATTAATTGACAAGCACGGAGTTTGTTTGCTGTTATAAAACGTTTAAAAATTTTGGCTACGTTTTTTTGTGTCATTTGAGTTTTTTTTTCATCAAACTAAAATAAACAATGACACTCATTTATTTACCTCCGTATTTACAATAATTTAAGCTCATCTTTACTCATTGAGTTCTTTTGACGGTAATATTGAAAGCTTTGTTCGTTTTGAGTTTAATATTTAATTTGACAGCGTTCTGGCTTGTAGTTTTTAGTAGTTAGACTACGGTGATGAGGGTAATACATTCAAGGGCGGATCCAGCTTTGGCTCAGGGTTCAGGGTCACGTAGCCGTGGTCATGTCACACGACCGTGTGAAAAGTGCATAAAATAAATCATTAAAATAGCCTTTATTTCTACTACAAAAATGAAGTGAAAAGTGCATGCGTGCGTTTTAATTAGTGATCCACCTAAGTACTGGAAGCAGCCCAAAGCCGAGGAGGCCTGTCATGACACCCCTGACCCCACGCGATTCGCCCTTGAGTACATTTATGTCTAAATGGACGGATGTCAGGCGGACTCTGCCAAGAGTCCTACCACTACTAAAGTCTCTCTTTGAATGAATGTTTAATATCCGCTAATATAGCTAATATGTAATTTGAAATTATAGTGGTTTTTAAGTATGAAATCAGGGGTCCCCCTAAAGAATAATTTATGCACAAAGTGGGCAGCAGACAAAATAAGTTTGGGAACCCCTTTTCTAGATAAACCACGTTACGATTTACGTTGCTCGGAAAAGTTTGATCCTACTTTTGTGATTAGAACTTATTATAGGTTGTCGAATGCATTGCCTGAGTTAGTTTTTCCCGATGGTTACAAGTTATAATGATAATAGAAAAAATGCATCGGTTTCTTCTAGGTAAGCACGCACCATTGTAGACCGCATCATCGCTTAAACATTATGCGAGATGGCGATCAAAAGTAGGTAAACATGTAAAAGAAAAAAATACACAAAAAACACAGTTGCTTAATAACAGGGGTGATTGTGGTCAAGTACAAACCCATTATTATTAATAAAATAACCAGTGACAACCTATGATGTAACGGGAATTCACAAATTTAGGTCGATTCATGGTGATAAATACCTAGTTTAAAAGGTAATATGAACATCCAACTAATTTTAGAAATATGAAAGAACACGACAAAATGACTGAACAGATCGGGTCGAGATAAACTTATAAATAGAGATACATAATTATAATACAATAAACTAAATTAAATAAATAAAAAACTGCGCCATTTTGTGATGGAGTTTTTCATAGATTTGAAATTAGTCATAATGTATAGTATTCTACTAGTTAAGTAAGCCTTTCATTTGAACTTTTGATATCCATATTGAGGGAGTTGTGTAAAAATATGTGATCCACCATTTTGTAGCGGTGGCCATCTTGGACCGACAAACATAGCTAAGAACACCCCCGACTAATGCATTTTCCAACCAAAAAATCAAAATTAAAGTTGGTTCATCAGTTTGGGAGCTGCGATGTTATAATCATAATCATAATCAAAATCATAAAAATTAAAAATTATCATACATTGTATGTTGGTATCAACAGTACCTATCCATTTCACCAATCAAAATAATGTAAATCATCATCAAATCATCAAATCAATTTAAGTACATAATATTAATTCAATTTAAATAACAATATTGCAATTCGAAGAATAAATAATTGAAAATGTAAACTTAATATAATATGTCATGATGTACAATATTCCATTTTTAGTTTATTAAATTCGTCATAGGTATAGAACGTCTGCTCGGTAAGCCAGCGTTTAAGTCTAAATTTAAAGTTGACGATAGAGGGCGCAGTGGTTATGGACGTTGGCAGCTTATTATACACTGTTGGACCCATAATGTGTGTCGATTTGGCTGTTTTCTCGAGCGTCTGGCGGACTTCTGCAAGTCTACCCTTATTACGCGCACACGTTAGTGTTTTGTATGAATTCAGACTCATTCTAACATACACTGCAACCTGAAATATGACCAGACACGGCAATGTCATAATCCCAAGTTTCGCAAAATGTGGGCGAGCAGATTCGTCCATTCGAATTTTGTAGTCGTTTTTGGAGCTTAAAATCACGTTCCCACTCAACTGCTCTGCCGTATAGTTCCGTGCCGTATTGAAGAAGGGAATGTACCGTAGCGAAATAGCAAGCCCTCACCGCTTCTGCAGGCAAAACTTTAGCGACGCGACTCAAGGCAAAACAAGCGCTCCCCAGCTTCCCGCAAAGTTTATTAATGTGCGGGTCCCATGTTTAGACCCCGATCTATCTCGAAGCCGAGGAACGTCATGCTATCGACTTGCAAAATCCGTCTCCCTTCCACATGGACGGCCAACGGTCGTGTCTGGTGGCCCGACAGACAGAAATGCATCAAATGAGTCTTGTTCAAATTGAGCGCTAAGCTATTGTCCCCAAACCACACACTGAACTGGCGCGCCGCCTCGTTTAACCTCTGCTCCAAGAGATCGACCGTGGATGCCGCGACTACCGCGACAACGTCATCAGCATACATCACTATTTCCCCTGAGCTCACAGCACCCGGCAGATCATTCAGGAGCAGGGAAAACAGTAAATTGGAGACAGACGAGCTTTGAGCCACCCCCGTGTCTGAGCAGAGCAGATCAGATTTCTCGGTCCCTCCGTACGCTACCACAGCTTGTGACCTGTTCTGCATGAGACCTACCAAAAGCGAACTCGTACTTTGCCTCGAACACCATAATAATTCAGCTTTTCCGCTAGCACGGTGTGATCGGCCACGTCGAATGCCTTTGACAGGTCGCAACATAGAACAGCCACCTGCTGCTGATTCTCACGTGCCTGCAACACCCTGTACATTACATCACGCGTTAGCGATGTGGTAGACCGGCCCTCACGGTACGCGTACTGGCGGTCGGACAAGGCGTCCGTCTCCATTAGAAACTCGACGAGACGACCACTTAGCCCATTCTCAAAAATCTTGGCTATAGCTGGTATTATGGATACCGGCCTGTAGCTGTCAACATCTTCTTGCCTTTGCCCTTATAAAGAGGAGATACCTTGCTAGTTTTCATCGCGTTAGGATAAACTCCTTCCTCAATGTTACACACATTCACACAAAGATACATAAAATTTATAACATTCTGTTGTTATTGAGTTAAACATTCAACTCAATCGGGGTAGAACACAGTTAGATTAGTGTCAGGAATAAAACATAGGTTACTTTTTATCGCGAAAAAATGACAAAAAACGGGACAACGTGGATAAAACTGCGGGGTGTAGCTAGAAATCCACAAATATTTGTCATTTTGTCACAAAAAAACGTCAGTACAAATTTCCAAAAAATTCGGACCAACTTTCTAATCATAAAACTATTAAATTTTAAAACTTTATTTGCCTGGTGAAATTTTGCGCAACATTAACAATACACATTTTACAATTTGTAAAACATGCCGTTAGAAGTAATAAAATAATATTACATTTGTGCAAAAGTTGTTTTACAGCCTCCCTTTTAGATAGATATTTAGAAACCCCTTTATTGTGCCACAAACAAACAGTAATATCACACTTAACAACTACCGCCACAAACGGCGGTTTTATTGCTGGGTGTCATCTCTCATAGATAATCAATCAGATTTTAGGAAACCCTTTAAAATTTATTTCCAATTTAAATTTCATAAATTTAACCATTTCTCAGGAACGTATTAACGTCTTTTTTTAAAAATGATTATGCAGTAGGTATTTTAAATTTCAAAGCTTGTTTCAAGTGAAACTAGCTCTATCTATTTAAAGTCCTATTATACACACTGGCCACTTGCTGTCACTCGGCCAGTTAGGCGAGCGACGGCGAGTGATCACAAGTCATGGCAAAACGACCCTCCACACACTGGCGTTGCCCTCCACATGGCCAGTATGTATAGGTGGCATAACCCTCGACGCAAAAATGACGGCGTTTTTAAGTTTGTTGTATATGTGTGTGTGTTTCTGTCTGTGCTACTGTAGCTCCTGAAGGGATGAACCAATTTCAATTTGATTTTTATTTGAAAGGTGAATTAATCGAGGGTGTTCGTGCTATGTTTTCTGAAATTCGACTCAAGATGGCCGCCACCACAAAATAGCGGATTACATATATTTTCACAACTCCACCCAATATGGGTATCAAATAAAATTTTCTTAACTTGTAAAATACAATACACTAATATAAATTGCAAACCCAAGATAGCTGCTGTCACAAAATGACGCATTACATTTTTTTCATAATTCCTTCAATACGGGTATCAAATTAAAGGACTTTACTATTAGAGTATATTGGTACAAATTTCAAAACCAAGATGACCCACCGCTACAACATGGAGAACTCATTTTTTCACAATTGCTTTCATGGGTTTTAATGAAGGGACTTAACTGGTAGGTACTGTGACAATTTTTTTAAATTCCGAGATAGCATCCACAAAATGTAGGGGTTTTAAAAATGTAATTAGCCTATTGAGTTTGTTTGACATTAAAAACCAAATTATCAAAGTTGTTTACTACACTCATGTTGTTGTCTATAGAGGTAGACAGATAAATATCTATATTCTATACTGATATTCTTAATTACAGGATCTGCTTATTGTGTTAATATGGTATAGCAAACGAGATAAATGTATTTCGTTGAGTTTCATGCACAATGTTTGGGGGTAAACTCGCAATATAACTAGGGCAAATATTCCGTAACTTTTAATACTAGTGTAGACCTTCATCAGTCTAAGGATAATTCATATGTGCTTTGTAAAATATAGTAATTGGTTGGGTATGTACTACGTAAACTAGTTATAGTTCACACTGTAATATTTTTTTTTATTAATCCTACTAATTTTTTATTAAGCATGCGAAAGTTTGTATATTTTTTGCTCAATTACGTCGCAACGGTTGAGCACATTGGGTTGACAATATGGAACACAGGTTTAAATCTGAAATAACACATAGGCTATTTTACTACGGGAAATGAAAGGGAATTAAAAATACGCGAGTGAAAGCACGGGGCACTGTTTTTTCTAAATACATTCAAAAAAATTCTTTACTAAATTTAATAATCAATATTTAAATACTGCATCCTGAGAACATTTGTCCTCATCACATTAAAGTTGGCTTTAGTATTGCTGCGATGGGAATCGAACCTGTGACCAACACCTTGTTTGATAGTATACTTACCCAGCTGAGAGTTGCAAGAACTAAGCTATAAGAAAAAGCTATATATAAAAAACAACTACTGTCTACGCAAAAAAAATATTTTTCACACAAAACAATATAAAAATGGTTCGGAAACAATCGGCGCCATATAAAATTTGGCCGCGGTACAGTTGCAACCCTTTTCATGATTTAGAATTTTACTGCCCTTGGGAAGAAGCCGTTACTTTTTTGAATAGACTTGCAATATTCATGAGACTCTCCGGACAATGGACCAATGGTTATATTACTGTTATATGGCTTCTGTGCTTCTGAATGTGGTGGCACGATTGTTTTGTCCGTTTGTCCAATGGCTTACCAAATACTGCAAGAAAACGAAGGCAACAAATGATATCAGTTTGAAAGTATTATGATTGATGTATTTTTAGGGTTACACAGGAGTCCTGCACTAAATCGAATGAGCAGGAACAGATATTCATCCTTAAACGAAGCTTTGAAATGAATCATAAATAAAGTCACACTAATTTTAGAAGGCAAAATATTGTGAGTTTTTGTTTGCCTGTTACCACGTTTCTCTGTAATGGTTCAAAGGATTTGAATGAAATTAAATAAAAATCACCAACCCGCACTTGACTACCTTCATATTGTCAAGTCCCAGTATTGATAATATAAACTGGGAGGCTTATGCTAATGTGAATTCGTACTAAGTACAGGAGTTAGCATGTACGCTACTTTTTACATTGTTCAAGTTATTGTTATCTGGGGTTGCCACTGGGGTATATACAGCTAGGGGTATATATAGCTAGCAAGTTCATTTTGGGTCCTGCGTCTCCGGCGCTAACCCGAATAGTCCGATAAGTAGTCAAGGCGTCTCGTGGCCAACCTACAATAGTGTCAATTCAAAAAAAAAAAAAAATTGCTATCGCTGTATCAGCCGTATCAATGACTTGGAACACCCGGGTTTTTTCTTGTCGTGTCAGCAACTCCCGGGCTGCAAAGGCTCTTAACGTGTGTAAGCAAAAATTAGTAATAACATAATTTTGGATTCTCAACTAATTGTGATAATAATAGGTCCCCTCCAAGACACGCTATGCCACTGATAGCTAGCTAGTATCAAATATTAAAAAAACGACACAGTTCTTGGAACCACATAACAACAAATGGAGTCACTGTAACGGAATTCCGATGACAGAATTGACAAATGTCAAAATTCTAAACTCACACAACTGCCACGTCATCATGGTAAAAAAAAATTACAAACGATCCCGTTCATTATTTTTGTCTTATTTATGGCCATGCTGGCCCACTGTGCTAACAGTAAGACAAATACCGCTATAGAACAGTGGGATAGTGTATTGAAGTACAAAAGTTTCTTTTTCAACCTATCGTGAAACAAGAGGGTTTAGTGAGTTTTATTGCGTGAAATTTGACAGTGGCGGTTTCTGGAAATTCTTTTCGAATTTGGAATATCATTATCCTTTGAAGATGTTTGCGGTACAACGGACTAAAAAATATTCAATGTTTTTTTTTTTAATTTTTACCGATGTTTAAATATTTTGTTACACCATAAATTTCTGTGAAAGGGGTTTTTGCAGAGTTGTCTTGGGAAGTAACAAATTTTTACCAGTTATTTTAACACCCTGCAGCAATGTGCATACATTCCTGTGTTCCAGTTTGAAGGGTAATGTTATTACACAAACACCCGGCTATAGGAATAATCATGTTACATCTTCGGATAACGAGTGTATTGCTGTGTTTTGAACTCTACACGTTCCAATTTATCCGTTACACTGTGTTTTTTATACAGATAGGATTGGTTGCTTACAACCAAGAGCACGTCTTGCTTATCTTTTTACTTTAAGTGGATTATTCTTGTATGATAAGTTACATATCAATAATAATTCTCATAGGCAATAATAATTCTCTTGTGCGAAAAAGACTGCAAACTCATGAACATCAACCGAAAAATTGCTAGTTTATCGGTTTATTATCGGATACACTTCGGAGAGTGTGCATCTGATCTGCATGATCTAATACCACCTAGCCCTTTTTTCTATCGGACTTCTCGTAACTCGAAGAAGCGGCATCGTTTCATGGTTGATGTTCCAAAGACACGAACAAAGAGGTTTGACTCTACTTTTGTGATAAAAACGTCTAGACTGTGGAATGAGTTGCCTGAGTGGGTTTTCCCCGATGGTTATAATCTTGGTGTCTTCAAATCGAGAGTGAATTGGTTTCTTCTAGGTAAGCACGCTCCATCTTAGACCGCATCGTCGCTTAACATCAGGCGAGATGGTGGTCAAGTGTAAACCTATAAATGTTTAAAAAAAAACACAAATTATAAGTAGATTTACTTTGAGTGGAGTGGAAAATTAAGTGGAAAAACTATGTTTTAAATTAAGTGGTATGTTAAAGGTTGTTTGGAGATACCGTTCGGCGTTTGCAAAGAGATCGGTCGTCATACAGAAGCTTGCTGTTCAAATACGACACAAAACTGTTAAGCCGAAACAAGTAATTTAAATTGTTGCGGTCTACGATGTAGCGTGCTTAGGTATCTACCTATAGGAAACCGATTCACTCTCGACTTGAAGACACTATGATTGTATTCCTTCGGGAAAACCTCACTTAGGAAACGCATTCCACATTCCACTGTCTAGACGATCCTACTAATATTATAAATGTCAATGTATGGATGTTTGGATATTTAGATGTTTGTTGCTTAATCACGTCCTAGCGTATGAACGGATCGGGCTGAAATTGGGAACACAGATAGATTATAGTCTGGAAGAACACATAGCCTACTTTTTATCCCGGAAAAACAATGGGAACTTCGCGGGTAACACCGCGGGGCGCTGCTAGTATTTTTATAAAAGTGAAGTCAACGCGTTTGAGTCTAGTCATAAAAGTTCTACAAAATACATTGCGGATAAAACTATGATATACCAACTAGTGTATACTTTAAAACGATTTTAAAAAACAATTGGAACGGCCGATTGAAATGAAAACTTATAGTTTTGATTTCAATCGGTTTTGGAACCCAGAATTCGACAGCTTTCTTTGGAGGCTGCGAGGGTGAAACCGGAGGTCGTGGCTATGACTATGAAATTTAGAAATGGGAAATGGTGACGCATTTCTAGATAGCGGATGGTAATGGTCCCGATTTTACCAGAAGATTTCTTAGCTTCCCGAGCGTGACGCTAAAATTCAATATGGTACAATCCTCAAAAAAACTAAGTAGCCCGTTAGCACAGATTACAGAAATAAAACACAGATGGAACCTTCGTGAACAACACTGTGAAGCCCGTAATTAGTCATGTTGACTTAAAATTGTCAAATCAACGTTCCAAATGACTTGTATAATGTTGTCAGTCTTAAGAAAAAAGTCCCACTATTGTTGTCTTAGCTTGGGAAATCTTCACGTATAATAAACACATCAATTGATATTTTAAAATATTAATATTATTACACCGATTAAGCAAGGATTTCTTGTTACTACTATTTCCATTCTATGAAGAAAAGAATTTTGATTTTGCATGCAACTAGAAATTAACTTGAATCGCAAATAATAATATTAGTGTAATTTACTCACTTAGATGGTTAAACAAAAATTAAAACAACCATCTTTACCACTAAACTATTTTTGATAAAATGCATATAGGCTACCTGTATGTTATAGGTCCAAACAACAAACAAAAAAAAACTAACAAAATAATCATTTTAACAGTTCACTTATTATTCACCTTTTTTTGACAAAACAAGACTTTAAAATCAAGTAACCGTATAATATTAAAAAACTTAACAATACAAAAATATTTAATTTTACAAACAACGTTATGCATAATATTAACTTCAAAGATATCTTCCTTCAACAAATGTTTTATTTTATAAACCATCATTTTATAACCAATTATATTGCCACCGTTTCACTTAGATAATATATCGAATGACATTACAATACAATACAAAACACTTTATTGGCACCATAAACAAAGTTGACAAGAACTAACAAATATAATAACAAAACAAAATGGGCACAAAAGGCGATCTTGTCGCTAAAAGCGATCTCTTCCATATAACCTTTTGATTCATGAGGAAACAAAATTTGTATTGTTTTAGGCAGTCGTGCCACTAACGAAATAAATAAATACACAAACAAATTTTATGATGTATTAATGATTTTGTTTTTTGTACATTTTATGTCATAAATTACACATTTTACAAATTTAACATTTACCAAAATTATATTTGAAATTATATTAAATTGAATAATACAATGCCCATCAATAATTTGGTCTACGAATTTCTAAAAAATATATAATCTATATTTTACCCTAAATTCAGGGAAAATAATTTCCATTTAGTATAGCCACACTACCCTATTTTCGTTGAGGTGTTGTGTTCCATTCATCACCAAAACTGAAATCGCCTAAATTATATAAATAACAGTAAAAATATTCAAATTTTACTATGAAATTATATTCGTATTTCCTTTTTTTTGTTTTTGGGAACATTGTTTGCAATGTTTTAAGACACAAGACGGCATATTTTAAAACAAAACTTAAAATCACACGGGACTGCCGTACAACACGGAAGTCCGTTTCATACTGACTGGAGTTTGTATTTGCTTCGGCGTTTGTATTGCCTTTGTCTGCTTCAGTAGCTCTTTCTGCGCGCTCCATCTGGTTTTATTTCTGTAATCTGTGCCCGTTAGTTAGATCGCCAAAAAATATTGTACTCGTATTTTTTCTTTTGTTTCACAAACAAAAACTGACGAAGATACAGCACTTCGAAGTTTCGTGTGACGTCACTTGTGAGTGCGATTTTTACACACGAGTGACGTCGCGACCCCCCACTCTCGAAGTTTGATGGTGTATATCTTTGACGATTTTTTATATTATGAAAAAACAAAAAATACGTGTCCAATATTTTTCCATGATCTGGCTGACGGACTAATTAGGATGGTGTATTTTTGACCCAGTCCGGTACCCTATTCACAGCCCATGAAAAATCTGTCTATGGCGCGCCAAAAGAAGTTTTCACTTCAAAAAATTAAAATCGATTGCTTAGTTAAATAAAAAAAGTATTTGACTTTCAAACAGATGTATTTTATTTGAAATCCAACGAATTTTTTCTTCGTTCTGACGTAATAAAATTCACATGTGAAAATCTCTGAATGGCAGCCACTAAATGAAATTCAATGAACCCTGATTTATATTTGTAATCCACGATAATCAGCATTTATTTGCTTAAAATATTCTTATGAAAAAACGGGAAGGATTCCAATTATTCTTGGCTAGCCTGGGGGTTTAGTTGGTAGTAAGTGTGCCTGCGAAGCCGTAAGTCGTGGGTTCAATCCCCACCCAGTGCAAATATTTGTGTGATAAATATTTGTACTGTGCGTGGGTGTTTTCAATGTATAATAAATATGTATTTAAAATTGTTATATCAGCTATCTGGCTTCCATAGTACACGCTTTGCTTAGTTTGGAGTTTGGTTTGTGTGAAATGTCTGCCAATATTTATTCTCATTGTTAGCATAGTAAGCAGCCCCTAAATGGTTTCACTGCTGGGACCCGGGGCATTATCTGCCAAGGTGAGATTTAAAGCTATAATCCACCACACTGGCCCAGTATGGTTGGTGGATGACGCATGACCTTGAAGGTTGTTAATATTCGTTGGCATTTCATGATTGTCACGAAGTTTTTCGATAATGAAGAGTTCAAATCGCTGCCTGCACTCGTAACCCAAAGATTTAAAATTATTTATTCCTTCCAGTCCAGTCCAGTCCAGTAATTTCTATGAAACATTGCCCTTACACTGAAATGTTTATTAAGATAACTGGCAAAGCTGGTACTAATCGTATAATATCGTTATTGAAAGAACTATTAGTAAGCTTTGGGAGATTGAACTCTATTTTTAAGAAAATAAATTAATTCACAGTTATGCAACAAACCCTAAAATAAGGAGAACTGAAACAATATTCACGATTATTTATCTAAAAGCAAAACAAACCGAAGTTAGTATAGCTTGACTTAAGATTGTACCGAATTGTGAAGAATCTGAGGATAAATTTGTAGTCTTTTTAGGGTACCCTTCCCGAAGTGAGACGTGAAACGGAACCCTACTTCTAAGATTATGGTGTCTGTCCTTCCGCCCGTCTCCTGTATATCCATCTGTCACCAATCCGAACCACACGAACTGTGATGGCTAAGACAGAGTTGAATGGGATGGTATAGCGCGGTCCCGAATATCTTATTGCTAAGGGCACTCATGAGGAACGTGGCTCAGTCTCCCGAAGAGTAGGCGAACCAGGTTTGCGTTTCATCCAAGCAAACCTGCAACGCTCCCAGAATGCAACGACAGAACTCCTGAAGGTCGCGAGAGAAAGGGGGGTTTCGGTAGCCCTTGTTCAAGAACCCTATGTGGGAAACAAAGGCGTGATGAAACAATATCCTGGAACTTGCATTATTCAGTGCAGTTTAAATAGGCAAAAACCAGTTAAGGCAGCCATAATAGTTTTCGGCGACAGGTTGGAGGTAATCCATGACCCCCAAATTGTCACCGAGACGGAAGCAGCTGTCTTATTGGGCGGTACAGGCCTAAAACTGGGAGTGATTTCCGTCTACTTAGAAGGAGACCAAAAAGTCGACCCCTACCTCAGCAGGATCAAAGTTTTCAGCGAAAAACTAGCTACAAAAGACCTTATTGTAGCTGGTGACGTGAATGCATGGTCCCACTGGTGGGGAAGCACATCTCAAAATGAGAGAGGAGAAGCCGTAAACTCTTTCTTTAATGAAATGGATTTGTACATTCTCAACTCCGGCGATACACCAACCTTCGAAATCGTCAGGGAAGGCAAACTCTGCACAAGCGTAGTAGATGTAACAACGTGCAGCAAGTCTCTCCTGGGAAAAATCGAGGGATGGGAGGTTGACAAAAGTATTACAACATCGGATCACAACGCAATCACCTTCAGTTTGCGTCTAGTTAAAGCTCTCGAACAACAGAGACCAATAACAACACGCAAATACAACACCAAGAAGGCAAAGTGGTCACACTTTATGTCACAGTTAAAATCTTCTCTTAAAGAAAGAGACATTTCGCCGGAGTCAGTGGGGAAATGTGAAAGTCCACTAGAACTCGAGTCGATGATTACGAGCTACACTGCTAGTATACATGAAGCCTGCGAACACACCATTCCACTGGTAAGCTCGCCGAAGGGAAATCCAACACCCCCATGGTATACTAAAAAGCTCGAAAATCTGAAGAAAAAAGTTCTTAGACGAAAGAGAAGGATCAGGAATGCCGCCCCTGACAGAGTTGAAGTTGTAGTCGAACAGTACCAAATTGCTCGGCAAGACTACAAGGAAAAAGTCAAAGAAGCTCAGACGGAAAGCTGGAGGGAGTTCTGCACGAACCAGGAGAAAGAAAGTATGTGGGACAAGATCTACAGAGTGATGAGAAAAACCTCGACAAGACAGGAAGAAATACTCCTAAGAGACACCGAAGGTAACACTCTATCCCCGCAGCTATCAGCAGAACTACTTGCCAAAACTTTCTATCCCGACGACTCTGAGAGCACAGACCAACCGTGTCATACAGAGCTACGGGAGAAAACGACGGAAACGCCTATGGACTTACCGGAAAATGATACACCATTCACATCAGCGGAACTGGAATCAGTACTGAGAACTCTAAATCCGAAAAAAGCTCCCGGTACAGACGGGCTAACCGCTGATATATGCGCCGCAGCCATACGTTGCGAATGGAATGTTTTCTTGGCGATAGCAAACAAATGCTTGTCGTTGAAACACTTCCCCAAGCAATGGAAAGAGGCGCACGTGGTCATATTACGCAAACCCGGTAAGACAGATTACACACACCCAAAATCTTACCGCCCCATAGGTCTTCTGTCCGTTCCCGGAAAAATCGTCGAAAAGCTTCTGGTAAACCGACTCCAATGGCATCTCCTCCCAACCATAAGTAGGAAACAGTACGGCTTCATGCCCCAAAGAGGCACCGAAGACGCCCTCTATGACCTGGTAGAGCACATCAAAAAAGGAGTTGACAGTAAAGACACCGTACTCCTAATCTCCCTGGATATAGAAGGCGCCTTCGACAATGCATGGTGGCCCGCCCTCAAAAATCAATTAGCGAAGAAAAGGTGCCCAACAAACCTCTACGACATGGTAAACTCTTACCTCAGCGGCCGTAAAATCAAGGTCAACTATGCATGAGCAGTCTTCGAGAAGGAAACAACCAAAGGATGCGTCCAAGGGTCCATCTGTGGACCAACCTTTTGGAATGTGATCCTAGACTCGTTACTGCGAATGCTAGAAGCCGAGAGAGTATACTGTCAAGCATTCGCGGACGACATCGTTCTCGTATTTACAGGCAGCCCGACCATCATCGAACAGCAAGCGGGCAGGGCGCTGAACATGACAGTGGAATGGGGTAAAATTAACAAACTCAACTTTGCAGCGCATAAAACCAACGCAATGCCTTTTACAAAAAAGTTGAAGTACGAACCTCCAAACATTGTCATGTCCGGCGTGCGGCTCGATCTGGTCGAGGAAGTCAAACTGCTAGGCCTACTGATCGACAGACGGCTCAACTTTAAAGCACATGTGACCGCCCCATGTAAAAAAGTGGCGAACATTTATGGACAGCTAGCATGTGCAGCGAAGGTGACCTGGGGATTAAATGGCGAAATCACGAGAACTATCTACGTCGCGGTGGTGGAACCTATCATCATGTATGCCTCAAGTGTATGGGCGCAAGCGGCAGACTTCGAGGAAAACAAGTCTCATTTGAACGCAATCCAAAGAGGTTTTGCCCAGAAAATCTGTAAGTCGTACCGTACTGTTTCTCTAAAATCAGCACTTGCCCTTTCCGGTCTGCTCCCCCTAGATCTCAGGATACCAGAAGCAGCAAATTTGTACAGAGTAAAAAAAAACCTCTCCCAAGACTACCTCCCACCAGAAGTGGAACTCGAACGGAACGTTAACTACCTGGACCAACCCCATCCGTCCACACAGGTATCCGTAGAGTACGAGCTCATAGAAGACACCTCCAATCTTCCAGAAGGACCTCAAATTTATACTGATGGCAGTAAGGTTGAGGGTAAAGTCGGAGCTGCTCTAACTTCGTGGGAGAATGGCAAAGAGGTCAAAAAGTCGACCTTCAAGCTCCACTCCGAATGCACGGTCTTTCAATCGGAACTTTATGCTCTTTACCGGGCAACTCAAATGACGTTAACGAGCAAGGACCCTGAAGTTAATGTCCTGAGTGACTCTCGATCTTCACTCGAACTGCTAAGTAACCCAAAAACGAGTCACCCCTTGGTAAAGTGCATAAAGGAAAACATTGGACAGATAAATGCTGAAGGGAGATCTCTTCGTCTTTTCTGGGTGAGAGCGCATGTTGGCACCGTCGGCAACGAGAGAGCTGACGAACTGGCCAAATTGGCGGCGCTCGCCAAATCACTTGTCCTACGTCAAACGTAAAATCCGCGAAGAATCGGTCAAGACATGGCAGGATCGATATGAAACCTCGGACACTGGAAAAGTCACCCAGATGTTCCTCCCCGACATAGCAAACGCATATCGGGTGATTAGAACCACGAAACTGACTCCCTTCCAAGTACAAGCGTTGACGGGACACGGAGGAATAGCAGAATACCTGTACAGATTTAAGCTCAAGAGTAGTCCTGCATGCGAGTGTGACCCCAACCAACCCGAAACGGTCTGGCACGTGCTAGTCGATTGTCCCCGATTCATGGCCGCAAGACATGAGCTCGAATCTACGATCGACGGAAGGCTGGTTGTCTCGGATCTCCACAACATCTTAGCAGATCCTGATAACAGAACACGGCTTCTGTCCTTCATGGAGACCTCATTCCGCATAGCGGCCAAGAGAAACTCCACTATTTCAAATACGCGCCCCCCTTCGCCACCACACCCTGTCCCGCTGTCTGTGGACGCCGCGTGGAATGCGGTTCCCGCCCAGCATAACTCCTCGAAGAGCATCTCCATCCAACAACTACTGGAGAACGCAGATCGAGGAGAGGCTGGGATCCGTGTCCGTGGAGTGGCTCTCTTCATGGACAGCAACAAAGAAAGATTCGGAATAAGCTTTTGCTTCGCCTGGGAACGGAAACGAGCCCGTTTGTCACCTGGATTGTCTTGCCTGCTTAATGGGAGTACCGCAAAAGTCACAATGAAGCGGAAAACCTACGACGCTATGCCGGTGTACGAGGTAGACGGCCACCGATTTCGTTTGGTGCGATCGAAAAACAAAACGATTACACTAATAGAATACTCGGAAGGTCGGACGCCTTTCACACAGGCAAGTGCGCTGCTCGCACATCTGAGCAGAAATGCAGGTGAAGCACCCCGGGTGATAAGCGTGGACGCGATGGCAATCGAATACTCAAGAGCGAGAGTCGCAGACCGGCTGGGTTGCATTGAGGCCTCTAAGCATCATGAGGTTGTCGTATACGAAAACGGGGAGAAAATCTGAGCTTCCTCAGAGCCCCTTCGCACGACCACACAAATGCAACTGACAGCTGGGGACATCCTGTTCCTAGTTCGACCATCCAAACCGGCTCCGAAAGAGCACAGCAGAGGGCAGCCGCGGAAAAAGCTTCAGCCAATCAAAGTGGCAGCCGAGGCACCAACACGGCCTTCGTGACTGCCTTCAACGCAGCAGCAAAGAGCGTACTCCGAATCTCATCCCATTCATCAACCCCCTCGACGTCAAAGACCCCCAAAGCAGCTTCACAGCAACAGATGAGCCGAACGAGAGCCGACATGGGACAGGTTGAACCGCCGCGCTATGTCACGGCTTCGGAGCCGCAGAGCCATGCACGAAACGCCTTCATCGAATTCATAGCCACACTGAGCGCGACACGACTAGTCAACCTCAAGACCTGCGAAAACATCATGCAGTTCTATAGGCTAGGAAGTGAAAGCCTCTTAAAGGCGAAACTCGAGGAGGCCGAAGCAGCCATTTACAATAATGTCACTTCCCGGGTCATCAAGGGAACCATGACAGGACAGTATATGGCAGCTTACAGTGCTGAAAATGGCTTCGTGACACTGAACGAGAAAGAGACAGAGCGCGCGGGAATGCCTGTTTATGCGACAACACCAAACGACCCAATTGTAGTTACCGCCCGATGCACCAAGATAATGCTGGACGATAAGATCCTAGAGATGGCCAAGACCATCGAAGGGAACTCAAACATCAAAGCGAATTGGGAAAATTGGAAGGTACCGAGAATACAGTGGGTTAACGGAGTTCCGGGATGTGGAAAGACAACATGGGTAATTAGACACTTCGACGTGGACAAGGACGCCATCATCACCACAACAACTGAGGCAGCAAAAGATCTCAGAGAAAAGCTATCGCACCGAATAGGAAATCTGGTCAAAACCAGAGTGCGAACCATGGCTTCTGCTCTGGTAAATGGTTTCGGAAGAGAAAGTTTCAGCCGCCTCATGGTGGATGAAGCTCTCATGAACCATTTTGGAGCCATTGTGATGGCTTCAAGGCTGTCTGGTGTTGATGAAATTGTCCTCATCGGAGACGTCAATCAGTTGCCTTACATCGACAAGGAAAATCTCTTCGAAATGAGGTATCACCGCCCAAACCTGGTAACAAAGATCAGCCAGGAGTTGCTCTGCACTCATCGCAACCCGATGGATGTCGCATATGCGCTGAGGGAAATATACTCCGGTATGTACTCCTCAGCGTCCCGTATAAAGTCCCTAGAGCAGAGAAGATATAAGGGAGCGCAAATACCCAACACCCTTCCAAACACCCTCTTTTTAGTTCACACTCAAGAAGAGAAGGAGACCCTGACAAACCAGGGTTATGGGTCAGGCACCGGGTCACGCATCCTTACCATCCATGAAGCTCAGGAACTAACAGGCTAACATGAAGCTGCACGAGAGCGTGCCCCATGCGGTTGTTGCAATCTCACGGCATACGGGGACCTTCACATAATATACTACGCTGACGACACCGATGACGCCATCGGCCGGTTCGTGCGGCGAGCGTTGGCTGCATCACCGAAGACCATCCGAGACTTCAACCTGCAGATGGCCATCAGGGACAGAAATGCGGCCGTTGTGGAGGCTCTGGGCCGGGAGGAGGCGGCTTAGGCAGATGACAATTAGGCAAAGAATCGATGTCGAGTCGATTACTCCCGGAATAGTCAACCGGTAGTGATCGGCTCAACAGACGAGCTATTATTAGAACTAGAATTATGTTTAACATGTTCCTAACTCCCCCCTATTTTCCTCATCTTCTCCTAATCCAAGACACATGTAAAAAAAAAAAGAATTGAAATGACAAAGATCACGGACCCCGGTGTCTGTGGAGTGGTGTAATTTAAATAAAATAAAAAAAAAAAAAAAGACAGAGTTGAATGTTACACAGATCATGTCGCTATAACAACAAATACTAAAAAACAGAAGAAAATAAATTATTCAAGGGATCTTCCATTCAACAAACGAGATTCTTTCGCAAATTTTTGCTCGATATTAATAACGGTAATAAATAGAATTTTAACAGCTTGAAAAATTCACAGAATATTTAATTGGAATATTCACTTTAATGATATTAAATAAAAATAATACAGACATATTTTTTGCCGTTTTTATAGATGGTACTGGGTACAAAACCCTTTGTGCTATTTGACTCTGACTCGCACTTGTCCGGTTTTTTAGTAATGATGAGCTTGCGATTGACTGGCCTCGTGGCTTAGTTTGTAGTAGCTCTGCCTGCGAAGCCAAGGGTCGTGGGTTCAATTGCCACCCACTGCAAATATTTGTGTAATGAATTCAAATGTTTGCACTGTGTCTGGGTGTTTCTATGTATAATAAGTATGTATTTAAAACTATAAAAGTATTATATCAGTTATCTGGCCGCCATCATACAAGCTTTACTTAGTTTGGGGTCAGATGGTGTTGTGTGTGAATTGTCCATCAATATTTATTTATTTATTTATTGACCACCACCTCGCATGATAGCGATGATGCAGTCTACGATGCAACGTGCTGACCGAGAAAAAACCGAAGCAGTATCGTATCGACTTGAAGACTGCCAGATTGTAACAATCGAGAAAAAACCCATTTAACTAATGCATTCGTCGTTCTGAATTAGGCAGCTATGATGGTTTAAGAAAGACAAATGTTTTTTAAGTTCATCCATTTTTCTCTTAATAGATTGAAATTTTGTTTCTCTATTTGCGAAAAATAAATGCAGAGCATTGTAGAGGATTCTTATTAGAATTGTAAAAATAATCTAGTACAATAAGTATAATCTAATACAATTATTATCTAACAAAATGGTAGAACCCTTTGCAGAGTCCGCCTGGTGAAGTACCACATCTCACCTAAAACTACCTAAAAAGTCAAACCCTAAATCCTTTTCCGAATTTCGTCTTATTTCTATCCTGCCTTTCCTGTCCAAAATCCTTGAGCGCCTTGTCCACAAACAGTTGAATGAATTTCTCAATAGACAAGATCTCTTCAATCCATTCCAATCCGGTTTCCAACCAGGGTATAGCACTGTGTCTGCACTTGTTAAAGTCACCGACGATATTCGCCTGGGGATGGATGACGGTAAGCTTACTGTTCTAACCACAGATTACAGAAATAAAACGCAGATGGAACCGTCGTGAACAACACTGTGAGGCCCTTATTTAGTTTTGTTGACGTAAAATTGTCAAATCAACATTGTCAAATTACTTGTGTAATGTTGTCAGCCTTAAGAAAAACGTCCCACTATTGTTGTCTTAGCTTCGGAAATCTACACGTATAATAAACACAACAATTAATATTTTAATAGTATAATATCAATACGCCGATTATATATTATGCAACGATTTCTTGTTACTACTATTTCCATTCTATGAAGATAAGAATTTTGATTTTGCATGCAACTAGAAATCAACTTGAATCACAAATAATAAAATAAGTATAATTTACTCGCTTAGATAGGTTAAACAAAAACTAAAACAATAATCTTTACCACCAAACTAATTTTGATAAAATGCATATGGACTACCTGTTATAGGTCCAAACATCAAAGAAAAAATAAAGTAGCCAAGTGCGAGTCGGATTTGCTCATGAAGGGTTCCGTTGCAGCAAGTAACATAATACATATAGTACACATCATAGTTCTTGTAGTTCGTTGTAACTTTGATCGAAGTTTTAATAATAGTGTATTTATGCCGTCCCAAAAAAAAACTACTAACCAGATCGTGTTCAAACTAATTTTCGGTGGAATTTTTCATTGTAATTTACATCATATCTTTTTTTAGATTTATGCTTTGGAAGTTAAAGGGTTACACACATTTTACCACTTTGGAAGCGTCTCTTGCTCAAATTATTCAGTATAGAAAAACATGATATTAGAAATATCAATATCTTTTTTGTAGGCCTATCCATAGATAACCCACACGTACGAACCAAAGCTGAGTTGGTTGGGACAGAGAGCTCAAAAGAGCAACGTTAAAACGTTGCTGCTTGTAGGTAAACCTACAAGCAACCTTGGCAGCAAGGCCAGTTTTTGTGGTGACAAAAACAATTGGCCTGATCACAACATATTTTTTGGGTTAGTATATACGCACAAATTAGCGCCGTATAAAACTTCAACAATGTCACTGCTGACTCGACCGATAACATGAGGTTAACAAAAACAATTAGATCTTTCAAAAGTACTCGCCTACCTTATTAAACTCTACAGTACATACAAGTGTTAAAAACTCGCTTCATAACTATAGTTTTCTACAACACTATTAGTACCTATTTGTATTAACACTAGGAACGGCGTGGAGCAGTGCGAGGCGTCAGTTCATATTAAATAAAAAAAGGAACAAAAAAATAGGGCTTAAAATTGAATAAAATAGTGTCCATCAATAATTTGGTCTACGAGTATCTTTAAAAAAATATTATAATCTATATTACCTTAACTTCAGGGAAAATAATTTCAATTTCTTATTGCCACACTAACCTATTTTCGTTGAGGTATTGTGTTCCATTCATCGCCAAAATGAAATCGACTGAATTATATAAATAGCAGTAAAAATATTCAAATTTTCATATGAAATGATATTCCTCTTTCCTTATTATGTTTTTGGGAACATTGTTTGCAATGTTTGAAGACACAAGACGGCATATTTTAAAACAAAACTTAAAATCACACGGGACTCCCGTACAACACGGAAGTCCGTTTCCTACTGACTGGAGTCTGTATTTGCTTCAGTGTTTTGTATTTGCTTTGTCTGCTTCAGTATCGCTGTTCTGCGCGCTCTATCTGCGTTTTATTTCTGTAATCTGTGATTTTAACTCTGTTAGACTTCAGTAATGCTTTCAACGCCGTCAATTTTGACATTTTACTAGCAGTATTACGCTCACTTAACACCTTTGCTGCGGGGCCATTTTTTGTAGACCTTCAACTAGTGCGTATGAGGTCTTTTCGATGCAAAATTGACCTTCCTTCCAGTGCGTATGGGACCTTTTGTGCCTCACAAAATTGTTTCTAGGAATACCTTAAATATTATGTTCATTTGTAAGAGTAATTGCTTGAAAATTTACCAATATTCATTTAAAGAGTTGTTAAAGTTGAATCCAGCTTCGCCCACAGTTATGACATTTAGGTATTGAGTAAATGAAAATTATATATATGACATCTGTTCTGCCTCACATCGCATTGAAATAAAGTTCTATTAGTGTCTCGACTAGTGTTGTGAATAGAGAGAGTTGCAGTTGCGATATTAAAATAATTTATGTTATAAGATTGATTAATATGTCTTTCATTACAACCGGTCAAGTAGAAAGATTTTTTACGAATTGGACACGAAATACACGAACAACATTTGTTTTGTTTTTGCTTCCTAACTACTTTTTACACAAGTATTAATTTATCGTAGCAACCTACACAGCTTTTTCGTTGACTATTTCGTCAATTTCGTTGAAATTGTCAGGAAGAACAATACGACCCTTTAATTATTCTCTAAACTGTATTTTTGCTACGATCTTGCTCGAGATGATAGCTTTCTATGTCTATATAAATAAGTGTAGTATACGAGTATCCTTCAGGTGTATACGATTTATAATTATAGTTTGACTCCATAAATGTATATGTATGTGATTTATTTTTTATGTATTGGCGCAATTTAAGTCGTATGCGCCACGGTATCATAGATTTATCAATTATCATATTATTCTAGGACGAAACACTTGTTAAAATCGAGAATTCAACATATATTCGGGGAATTTTATAAAACTTATCCCCAGTATCAATTTATAAGTCGCAAAAACAACAAATTAATAAATGTAATAAAAAATCTGTCCCTGAAAATTGCTGAGCACATGTACTAATTTCTATACAATATTGACTTGTTAGACCAATAGTCGTTAACATGTAGCAATGTGTATTAGCGAGTGCATCAACTTGCAGCATGCTTTCGTATCGATACTTTTTATCACGTCACTAAGTTAGGATACGCAGGCGCCTCGCCGCACGCACCATGCGGCTGTGAGGCCTACAATTTTGAGGCAGATTAGACCTCACTTCGCACTGTACGAAACTAATTAATACTCAGTGCGTTTGAGGCCTTTTAAACCTCATTTAGTTTTAACTTCACTCTTAGGCTAGGCTTTGCAAGAGAAGCAATTTCATATATTTGTCTCTGTTATACTCATATAAATGTTAATATAGTCGCCCCCCGCACAGAGTGAAAGAACACGATTTTGACTACCGCACCTGCGAGAAGCTACGCATGTGGCGTGTTCGACCTCATAATGCAGCAAACGTGTTAACATAGGTAATCGATTAGTTTCGTAGTTATCTACAAGGATGCCGGCAACGGATTCGAATTCGATTCGCCTAGAAGATACCTTTTCTTCTTGGTGTAATACAACAGCTGGTGTTCCTCAAGGCGGTGTCTTATCTCCTCTTCTTTTTACCATTTTAAAGAGTGACGAGACGAGCAGGACATGTGCCTGATGGTAAGCAACATGCCTGCCACATAACAGCACAGTGACAAGCAGCTATTGGAACATGAAGAATCCAAATCATTACCTAGCACTGCACTGCGCTCGCCACCCAGAGATCTAAGTTGTTATATCTCTAAGCCCTGTAATTTCTCTGGAAACATTGCCCTTCAAACCGGAACACAGTAATGTTTGCACATTACTGCTTGGCGGTAGAATAACTGGCAAAGGTGTGGTCCTTCCCCAGGCAGACTCTGCGAAGAGTCTTACCACTACTAAACACATTAATTACTTCATCCTACCACCTTTATGCAGATGTTCTCCAAATTGATACACAAGCTTCATATCGAACTTGCACTAGCCATTTCAAAATCAAATGCCGAATTATTTTTCATTCACAAATGGAGCAAGTCTTTTGACCTGAATGTCAATCCTGCAGAATCACAGGCTATAATAGTAGGTAGCTCAGACTGGGTCTCTAGAATTGATTGGTCTACGATTCCCAACGTTATGTTTAACGGCATTGTGATACCATTTAGTAACTCAGTAAGGAATCTGGGTGTTACATTAGATCGAACCCTATCTTGGGATAGTCACATGAAGTCGATCAGCAGTAAGATTTTTGCATCAGGTGCCTCACTTAGGCGTCTATGAAATTTCTTACCCACTGCCACTAAAGTTGCACTCGCACAGCCTCTCCTGCTCCCCATCTTAGACTATGCCGACGTCTGTTTTCTTGATCTGAGAGAGGACCAGCTAGATAAACTTGAGCGCCTTCAAAACTATTGGATTAGATTCATATTTGGCTTACGCAAGTATGATCACATTTCCCAATTTCGCGCTAAACTCAAGTGGCTACCGATTCGCCTACGTTGCGCGTCCGTAGTGAACATATTCTTGCCCTTCAGTACAACGTTTTATTTAACCTCTGCATTCCACGTTACCTTAGAGAACGGTTTACTTTACTTCAGGATTGTTGTACTGACCCTAATGCCCCCCCCCCTCCGCACGTTCTAAACTTAACTTTCATATATGTTCTTCGCTTTTCAGGCTGTTCAGTTGTGGAACGATCTACCAGTCTGTGTTCGAAAATTGCAATCGTTGCATGCCTTGAAAGACCACGTAAAGCAGTTCTACTTATCGACTACTATTAGAGTGACGAGACGAGCATGACATTGGCCTGATAGTAAGCAACATACCTGCCACATAAAGGCACAGTGACACGCAGCTATTGGAACATGAAAAGTCCTAATCATTACCTAGCACTGCACTGCGCTCGTCACCCAGAGATCTAAGATGTTATATCATGATAACATGCTCGTCATTTTGATTTATTGACCTCTCTTGATTAATCTATTGTAGATGTTGGTTTCCCAGATCTACAATAGATCAATTACTACCCCTAGAAAGTATATAAAAAATGCGGGAGCCAGAAGCTCAAGGGAGGTCCTGAGTGGAGCCATGCGAGGCCAAACGCAGCGAAGGAGGTGGCGAGCGAAGCGATCCGGCGACCTCTGTAGTGGAGCTCAGTACGCAAAACTCTTGTATGGTTTGTAATAACAGATTTTAAAACAACATTACAATATATACGCGAGCAGTTTCTTATGGCTGCGTTCTGGCGTTGTATAGAATGGAAAAACGCCGTTCCGTCACTCTTTACTAAAAAAATACTATGATAGAACAAAAGTTGGTTCACTAATGTTTCACAAACATTTTTTGACAAAACATCACTTTAAAACCAACGAATCGTATAATATTCATTGCAAAAACTTTACGATACAAAAATGTTTCATTTTACAAACAACGTTTCGCATGATATTTATTTAAAAAATACCTTACATCAACAAATGTTTTATTTTACAAACCATCCTTTTATAACCAATTGCATGACAAACGTTTCACTTATACAATGTATCGAATGACATTTTGTTTATTGTCCATTTTTCATTTCATAAATTATTCTTTTTACAAATTTAGCATTTACCAAAATACAATTTATAACAAATATTTTAAAAGTACCCGTAACATTGTTTATGTAAATTATCAATTCTGATTTGGTTCTGTCATTTACTTTAGAATACCGTTCCGATTAGGGTCTATCACTGAGATTTGACTCCGGGTGGGCTTCCGCCAGAAGCTCTGCGGTCAGCCCTGAGTGTCGCTTCTCCATACTCGGCCTGCACTCCACTACGGAGGTCGCCGGCTCGCTTCGCTCGCCACCTCCCCCCTTCGCTGCGCTTGGCCTCGCATGGCTCGCTACACTCAGGACCTCCCTTAAGCTTCTGGCTCCCGCATTTTTATATACACTCTAGGGGTAGTAGCGACAAGACTAGGTGGAGTCGGGGTGCTCCGAGTTGGATTTGAGTCCCAAGTAACCTAATCGTACCGCTGTGATTACTTAGATATTAAAAAAATACAATCTAGTTTTTATGCAATTTAATAAATGTTTGTTTTATAAATTGAGTTGTTTCCCAAACAACACAATATAAAATGAAAATTTGTCAAGCGTTGGTTTTGTTTTTAAGCATTTGGTAGTTAACAAAAATATTAAAAGAATAATTTGTCAAATAATACGTTATAGAATGAATGTTTGTCAAATAATTAGTTTGTGATATAACCAATTTGTTAAATATTTTTTTGTATAATAATCATTTCACTACCCGTGGGTTTGTCTAACGTTGGTTATCACATGTCGGTTTGTGAAAAAAAGTTTTTCAAAAGAACGGATACCACAAAAGTTATCTAACATTTTTACTTGCACATGTGCTGATCTGATGTAACGACGTAAACTTATCAATTATTTAAAAAGCTATGCAAATTTTTACCTATTTTGAAATGAAAATGCTAGAATAAGTAAGTGGACGAATTATAATTCTTGTATCTCCTATAGTGTTGACGTAATTGCATATTTGTATGTGATTGAGGTGGGTTCGACTGCCTTTTCATCAGCTCTACCACGTATAAACAGTGATTTACTCTGCGTCGCTGAATTATAAGATGGGTTCAAGAAACGGCTAAAGCAGTTCAAGGGTTTAATTTATTTATTTTTTCTAAATCGATTCAGTGTTGGTAGTTTTGCGAACGTATTTTTAGTAATTTGTTGCTTTTTTTTATAATTTTAAATGACGAGACATGGTAAATAATACGTATGGCAATTACAGCTTAGTGCCACCAAGTGTGTGTGGCCGTGTTACTGTGTTCCTCTTTGGAAGGCAATGTTTGGTAACACTTGGCAATGGCAATCAAACCAAAAAGTTAAAGTCTACTTTCGTAATAGGAACGTCAAAGCTGTTGATTGTGTTGCCTGAGTGGATTTTTCCCGATGGTTACATACAATCTTGGTGTTTCAAGTCGAGCGAGAATCGGTTTCTTCTAGGTAAGCACGCTTCATCGTAGACCGCATCGTCGTTTAACTTCAGGCGAGAAGGCGGTGAAGTGAAAACATATTCATGTTTAAAAAATAAATCCGATTCATGCACTCGTTCCAACGTGACCAATAAATATTCCAACAAATTTAACAAATAAAAATTTTCACATCTATAAATACTTTTAGAATAGTGTGCCCAGATACACCAAATTAAACATTATGCATAAATTTTAACGTAAAATAAAAATAACTCAAATAAATCATTCTTGAAAGATATAAAATTCACAAACACAGGTTCCGAAGTAATAAAATATTAGGTAATTTTTATAGAAATAAATCACAATATTTTCTGCATTTTAGTGTATGAACTTAATTTATTACTTTTTATTAATATTAAAAAGTTAAAATGCTTTTTATGCTAATTCATTTCATAAATATTGCCAATCCTTGTCTAGTTAAGACATTGGATGCACTTTTACTTAAGTCATTGCTCCTCGATTTGGAGAGATATTAAAAAATGAATACTTTATCTCGCATATTGATCCCATGACCAATAGCCGTCTTTTTCTTACACATATATCTGCGCATGTGTTAGAAAGGAAGGCTATTAAAAATTCCGTCACGTATAGTAAGAGAGCTAGCCAAAACTTTGTGTAGATAGAGTGGGGTCGATGACCCGAACTGCAGTGGTTTGAACCCTGATTTTGGAACTAAAATATATGATATAAAACACAAGCTCTATATATATATAGTGTAGTGTTATGTCTGATTTTACTCACAGACAGTAACTTCCTGGACAGATTTCACTGCTGATTTTGATAGATTAGACCTTTGAAAACGGGTTTTGGATTTAACTTCGTAACACGTTTGAAACTCAACAGATTTGTCGCTCAAACCAGAATAAGGCTTACTCCTTCATAGCAGGTGTCTTACAATTTTTATGATATCAAAATAAAAAATAAAAAACAAAGATTATTTTGGAAAGATTATTTTACTCTACTACGGCTGTTTGTTTAAATTTATGTTATTAATTATTTTATATTCTGCTGGTCTAATATAAGTTATGGCTGGTTTGGTTGGTGACTGGCAATCCGGAGCCCCTGCGGGCCTGATATCGGATGATATTATACGGTTATCTCTTTAGATACCGGAATTTTACTCAATACGAGATAGATATCAGTTTTAGTCATGCTTATTAATCCACATAACAAATAGAACCATATCTACTTCATTTCAGGAACATGAAGAGTCCAAATTATTACCTACTACTGCGCCCAGAAATATCAGATGATTTGTCTCTATGCCCTGTAATTTCTCCGGAAACATTGCCCTTCAAATGTGACAAACTTGTGTACGTAATTTTTTTTCATCTTGCTTTGTTTTGAGGAGGAGAACCCGGTTGTATGTTTTTTTAAATATAATAAAGGTCAATTTTAATTTACACAACTTATCCTACGAGTTGAAAACAAACAGATTTTGTTGATTCTTTTTTTTGTGTGATAGATGATAATACTTCAGAGGTGCTCGTAATAAATTTTCGTATCGATTGTATTCAAATTATAAAAAGTTTCAACTTAAATATCTTTTTTTCTAGGCCTTTTTAAGACAAAAATCTTTTTTTCTAGGCCTTTTTAAGACAAACATCTTTCCATATCTTACTCAGGGACTGACAATCAACATTTGATGTATAGACGCTATTATTTCGTCTCAACTATTTTAAAGTATGAAAGTTTACCATTGTTCTTTTATCGTATGCCGATAAAAATCGTATGTAATGTATAAGTGTATGTACGTAATCGTATGTCTCTGAAATATAAACAAAAAACTAACGTTTAGTTACCTTGACGATACAAAGATTTCACATAAAAAAATTAAATTCTGTCAAGTGTCTCAGTTTAATTTTAAATTGAAGGCAGTTTTTGTGTTGTCTTAGAAAATTTAATTATTGTTTTCGCTAATATTATTTCCACTAAACCTGAAAGAAATGCGCCAGAAAAACTTACGTGTTGTGCTTAATTTATCGTTTTCATGTGTCATAGTAACATACTGTATTTTATTTGCAAGCGCAGAATAAAACATTTTTCATCGCTGGTTTTAATAGTGAATGAAGATTGCTGAGGATACCAGCATGCAGCATGTTTTATTTAAAATTTCGATTTTTTAACTTTTGGCATCTTGTTTTTCCTTCACACCCTATCTTCATTCTATTACTTTTTATGTCCTTCCACATTAGTGACGTGAAAAACACAAAAAGTAATAGACTGGTTTACTAATTAATTTGTGTAATGGTAAGGCAACCATTGGTTGCCTTGAAGAAATCGCTATTAGCGGTAAGGTCGCACTAGTTTTGTGTTTTATGTTCTGTACATTTTGAACTTTACTGGTGTGTATAGTTAAATTGTTTCTGTCTGTCTGTTATGCTCTGGACATGCTCGACAACCTGGACTTGGTCTTGGTTAGGGCTTGATTATATCCTTGGGAGAGAAGGCCTCTACTCCCATTAGCGGGACTTAGACCAACAGGCAGAAATATCTTATTAATGCAAGAAACAAAACACACAATAAAACAATGACTTATGTGTACTTAAAGTACAAACAATGACTTATGTCTAGAGGTATATATAGCTGATGGCTTTATCGCTAATGATTTCTTCTCAGCAAAAATTAGTGTAAGACAAAAGTAAAAATTGAAGACTAAAATACTGTTTATGCTTACTGAGAAATGTCCAATTTCTACCTATTATAATTAGTTAGTATGTTATAATTAGGTTGAACAGACGGACAGTTATACAGACAAAACAGTGTTTGATCCTACTTTTATTAACATATATTCAACTAAAACAAAGTCATCTAAATGATTAGATGACTCGTCTACTCTTCTATTTGAGGTAATTTAATATCATACATACTTCGTAACAGTGACGAAAAGGCCCTCGTAGCACAATGCTACGAAATTCTGTAGCAACTGAAATTAAAATCCTTAACGCGGTAAAACTGTTGGCATATTAATATCTTTGTAAAAATAAAAATATATCAAAAATTGTATAATACATCATAAATGAAGGCACCTGCCCTGCAATTTTCTGATAGTGAGTAAGTACTGTTTCTCAACGATAGAAATTCTGAACTTCGTTCTAATAAGACTGAAAGTAATTATTTCTCTGAATAAGCAAGAATTTGTAGTTTTTCGAGTGTAAATATGAGAATGAGAAAATTGAATTGAAAAATTTAAAAGACAATAAATGTCTTTAAACCTTAAATAGGGAGTAATAAAGTATAATTGTAGTTTTTCGAGTGTAAATATGAGAATGAGAAAATTGAATTGAAAAATTTAAAAGACAATAAATGTCTTTAAACCTTAAATAGGGAGTAATAAAGTATAATTGTAGTTTTTCGAGTGTAAATATGAGAATGAGAAAATTGAATTGAAAAATTTAAAAGACAATAAATGTCTTTAAACCTTAAATAGGGAGTACTAGGTTGGGAGTACTAAAAATTAAGTATTTTTTCCCAGTTTTGTCATATGTTTTAAACAATGTACATTCGAGTGTCTGTACAGATTTCAGGCATTTACATAATTCAAAAAAATATAATATTTAAACACAGTTTAATCGGTATATACATGTTCGATATTTGTGACGACAAATGAACTCAATGAAACAAGTTTTACCATACGGTGGTTTTATTGCTCCGTTTAAGCAGCAATTTATGTTACCGCAATATGAGAGCCAATTGACTCTGTAAACAAATATCTACAGAAGGATTGAAGGTTTTTTTTTAAATAAAGAGTGACGAGACGAGCAGGACATGTGCCTGATGGTAAGCAACATGCCTGCCGCATAACAGCACAGTGACACGCAGCTATTGGAACATGAAGAGTCCAAATCATTAATTGGCAGTCGCCGTTCTCCCGACTAGACCAGCCGTATCGAACTTTGGACTAGCGCAGAAAACGCATTGTCCTACTAACCTAAACTATCTATACTCTAACACAAGTGCGGGTTGACAGATGACGCATGGCTAGAACGCTCCATATTAGACCGCATCGTCACGTAACATCGCGAGATGACAGTCAAGTGCAAACCTATTATCAATCAAAAAAATATGTCCTCGAAAGGTGGAACCCGCCCGTTTCCTCACGACGATTTTCTTCAAGTTGAGTGGGCAACGACTTTTTTGGCATAGTGACTGTGCAACATCTAAGACGGTACATTAATTACCTTAATATAATATGTTGTTTGGAGTTCCTAATACCGTTCTCGGGTCCCTAATTCTCATTTCGGGTTTTCCCGTCTACAAAGGTCGAGAACAAAATCCTGAATCTTGACTTTTTGGTAGTCTTTACAACACATCTAAACGGCATGCGTCATTGCTATGATATCCGTCCTTGCATAACTGATACCAGCCGATCGAGACAGAGTTCAAGGAGGATTTGAAAACCTGACTCATGTGGCTACTCGGCTCTTTCATAATCTAACCGGTAAACAAAGCTTTCGTCATATATCATTCATAAGTGCATTACGTTAGAATATTAAGTTCAAATCGAGAGTGAATCGGTTTCGTCTAGGTAAACACGTTCCCTAGTAGACCGCGTTGTCGCTTAGCATCAGGCGAGATGTAGGTCAAACAGAAACCTATAAAAGTAAAAAAAAGGAATGCATAAGAATTTGTTTTACAAAAAAAACAAATAAATAAAATTAATCTCAGGCATGCGACAAACGTTCGTAATTTTTGTGATATCTTCGAATGCGTCGTATAGATAAAAGGTAAGCAAATTATCGTTTTATTTTGATATTTAAAAAAATGTTTGTTGTGGTCGAATTGATAGCCTCCTCCTTGTATAGAAGTCGGTTATTTGTACATCAATTTCGATAAAATTTTAATGGTATGACTCCTGAAGCATTATTTATTTATCTAAGATTTTTTTTAAATCGATTCACATTTCACGTAATTATAGCGAAAATACATTAAAAAAAGCATACAACCAAATTGAAAAACTGCTCCTTTTTAAACGTACACATGCACGTTCTAACTACTAGGCCACCACGACTTTGCTACAAAATATTTCAGACAGTAAGCCATAAAACCCTTTGAGTCACTTTTGAACACCCTTTTGTATTAGTAGTATTATTACATATTCATAATATATATTCTTCTCATCGTAACTGTAAATATGGTGCATGAAACGGCATCGAAATAAAACTCTCACCTCTATTTAATCACGCTAAACGTCCCGTAATCAATACTACTATATAATATTCATAACTGAAAATAATGACAGGTTTTTATTTTATTGCAAATACTAATATAAACATCAACTACTCCTTTTTCTTATTTAACCTTTATTCTCAAATCTCTCATTCCATCCTACGATAGCCAAAAAGAGATCTATTTTAATGATAAGATCACCAATTGCTACTCTAGTTTTTTTTGAGTAACTTTTAAATAAACTCGTTAGTCGACCATCCATCGTGTTATAATAAAGATTATAACTAAATTACAACTGTAAGAAAAGGACATTCGTTTTTTTTAGCTTTAATTTATACTGAGGCTGACTGGTATATATGTACACTTGCTTTTGAGAAACTGTGCTACAGGTACCAGTGCCCTCCGTATTTACTGCAAAAAGAAGAGACTATGCGATTATGTTAAATTTTACTAATAAAGTACAGCAATAAATGTTAAAGTGCAGAAAGGAATTAATCGATCTATCTAGTTTTAGAATTACCTAATTCGTTCTATCTCAATAACTCAAACCGTCAGATCCTCAAAACGGTCTAAAATATCTGTCCTAGAAAATCTCACGCATTTCGTTGAAATAGAATGATTCATATGCACATTTTTTGTAACTCATATCTTGTAAACAAAACTTTCGTAAGATTCATTCATAAGTTCGGAACGCGTTGACGGAGAACAAGAAATCAATTCCTTGAGACGTTGTAAACAAGTATTTGGAGATCTTTTGATATATAGCTTTATAGTAGTGCCCCGCGGTTTAACCCGCGTAGTTCTCTTTATTTTATATAGTTTATAGTGACGAGGCGAGCAGGACATGTGTCTGATGGTAAGCAACATGCCCATAATAGCTCAGTGACACGCAGCTATTGAAAAATGAGGAGTTAAATTCATTACCTAGCACTGCGCTGCGAGCGAGTCCAGTAAATGTTCCACTATAAGGCACTAAATAAGGCTATATAAGGAACAGCACATAGGCTACTTTTAATCAAGAAAGCTTGCGGAAACAAGAACTACGTGGGAAAACCGTGACGTGTTGCTATTTGTTTATATAAAAGTTGCAATGGTAAATAAATTATTGGCCTTGTACCTTGGTTTAAAACGATTTTACTTTACGCACTAGAGCATAAAATGCAATTTTATGTTCCATAAACAAGCTTACAATGGGATTTTTTTCCAAGATGAAGAGTGAAAAACTTATTATAGCACCTTTCTCTATTTCCACGGTTTCCCATGGACACCATGGTCAAAGTCACACAAAGCGCTTTCGCCAGTTCACAGATAGTTAATTCCCTAACTTTCTACACGTCGAAAGTTACTTACCAAGTTATTTGGCACAACGTTAACGACCAGTTTTGTGTACTAAAAAATGTAAATACTTTTTGGTTTGTTTTGTTATGGAAATACAATTGTGGTGCTGGTGCTGTAGTTGGTCGTGTTAAGTTTGTCCACCGCTCACCACGATTTTGTGTCGTGGGTAGGTCGTTGTTCGAATTACCTCTTCAGCTTCAAGCAGTCTGTGTATGGGTTTTTTTGTGGGGATTTTGAGTGAATATAACAAGTGTTTGGCCAATTTTAGGAGCTGAGATCAAAACCATTGCAGAAAAACTGACAAAAAGGTTTTAGGAAAAAAATTGACATAATTTTACTATTGCGCGTTAAATACTGCGTGCCAACCAATAAAACTAGAGCTCTTTTTGGGTACCTGAAACAATCATAGTTAGAGAAATTAGCCTAAAAATATACAAACAGGAAATTCACGAGAAAACCTGTATAAAAAAATAATTCGTGATGAGACTCGAGCAATAGAAGCGCTATTTGTCAATTACTTTCAAAAAAATTCAGTGTTTGTTTTTTAACGTTTCTAGTCTTGTATTTTTCTAGTTTTTCAAGTATAATAATCGTACCATTCTTAGTAACAAATTCATTTACCGTTATACGTTGTAGTTGTCCGAAAATTGGCACAGCAACACATGATTCTAACTTAATAAAAAAAACACGACAATCGGAAAACAAACTGTATTCCGATGTATAAACACCACCTTTTCAGAATCTGCAATTACTAAAACGAGGGCACATTTTGAGTGTCGCTACATCGACATAAAAATTGATAGCGCCTTAATCTGATGAGTCAACGGCCTCCGTAGAAACTGCGGAGTATTCTGTGGGCCGGCAAAATGAGCCACGGACATTCACCTTTCACCCAATTTGCCTATATGCAAGACACCACAGAGAAACAGCTCGGCTTGTGTGGGTTTATTTATACTTTGCTTCACTTATTTTGTCACTGTCGGATTTTACAACGAAACTGAAGTTATTGAAATAATGTAGTACAACGTGAATACAACAGTTTTGTCGAATGACTTTAGTTGTGGTACGGATTCTAGTAAGATGTTCTTCGATTTTTTTTTGACAGTTGTCAACATTTGGCAGGTTTCGACCGGAATGCGTCACGTCGAGATCATAGTGATGTGTAACTTATTTAAAGAAAAATGAAGATGAAGTTGCTTTCTATGAAACAAACTTTCCATATGGCTCAAAACTCGATAATTAAAAAAAATAAATAAGAAAAATGGATTAAAAATTAACAAAAAATATTATCTTCAACAAAAATTGGATAGATAGAGAAGATAAATGTCGAACATTTTGATTAGACACAATTGAAGCTTGTGTAAGCTTTAAAAATAATTAATTGGTGTTAAGAGGCGATATTTTTGGTAAATAGGTACTTCGGTACTGTTTCTCTTTTCATTTTCCGCATTAAAATAATGTCAAATGTATTTACATCAATATCATATAGAGGTATAGTTTGAATGGAATTTATTTAACAGGGGGTTTTCAGACATTTAAAGAATTGAGTTAAAAGTAAAATACATTCCACGCCTATAAAACACAATTTCCTTGTTCGAAATTACTTTGGAAACATTACTTACACATTAACTTACACATTATATTGATAAATATGTAAGTACATAAGTATTTTCTTATCTTTCCTCGACGTAGTCCACAAAGAGTTTGGATAACAACAACTAATAATCTTCAAGGATCGTTGAATTTTCATTTTGTAATCCAGGCTAGAGCAGGCAGTTCCAAATTTCAGCTAGGTCTATCCAAACATTCGAACATACAAATGTCTAAACAGATCACAAATCCAAAATGTAACATTTACAATTTTAGTATAATTAGACAGCAGCCGCCAAACATCCTGAACATCCTGAGCTACGTGTTGGCCACTTGAGGGCAATTTCGTATTTGAGGCATTACCACGCTGAATGGGAATCTATACTAATATTTTTTTATTTTGTGCAAAAATAACAACACTGTATTCAAAATTAAGTTCAGACACTTGACCAAATTTCATAAGAATATCACTACGTCGTCCAGATATATAAAAATACATTTTTCTATGTTGATATTTCTAAAACCACCACACCGAATTACATTAGATTACATCTGACTTATGATCTACCAAACAAAAAAATAACCATCAAAATCAATTGACAATCAGCGGAGCTATCGCATAACATCCAATAAATAAAAAAATATAATTTAAAAACTCAAAAACCCGACTGCGTAAAAAGTGAACCAAACTACGTACTCGCATACTAAAAAAAACTGAAAAGAATAAAACATGCATTTAGATTTCTGGTGGTCTAGAATTCTATAATATGTTATTGTATTAATACTATTGAAATATATACAATATTTTCTAATAAAAGAACATTACAACTAAACAGTCGGGATCCATTGAACAATTACATTGTATGTCGAATAATAATGGATCCCGACTGTTTAGTTGTAATGTTCTTTTATTAGAAAATATTGTATATATTTCAATAGTATTAATACAATAACATATTATAGAATTCTAGACCACCAGAAATCTAAATGCATGTTTTATTCTTTTCAGTTTTTTTTAGTATGCGAGTACGTAGTTTGGTTCACTTTTTACGCAGTCGGGTTTTTGAGTTTTTAAATTATATTTTTTTATTTTATACTTTTTAGTTATGAACAATGTTGTGAATGTTAATATGCTCAACATAATATTCTGCATCTTTTGGTTGTTGACCAAATGTCTTCGTTTCTACTGATATAATATGTAGGATTTTCTACTGCATGTAATTCATATTTATAGTTTTGTGTTAGTATAGGTTTTCGATTGACGTTGAGTACCTACTAAATCGTTTGAAGTTGGAGATGGGCGACCGAGGCGGAGCAATCCGAGAGCGGTTCCGTGTTCCCACTATCACGTGCAGGTACGTGATAGTGGGAACGTATGAAAAAAAGGTAGTCCAATATACCTACTAGCATAGATCGTAGAACCCAAGATGGGCCCCATCCCAAACTTCACGGCGCACGCAATCATGTCAACGTTGGGAAGAGTGAGCTCACTCTTTCCGTTCTAGTCGGTTGCAGGACGCGGTGGACGCCGGACGTTTTTACCTATCATTATTCGGTGTCAACAACCAAAATAAGTAGAACCACAGCAAATCTCGCTGCTAGCGATTATAGGGGTCAAGTAGATTGGTTGTTTGTAAACCACTTACGATACATACAGAGACGCAGTTTATTACCAATTTCAAGATTCTCAGGGCACATCTATTGATTTATATCGATGCCTACTAGATACATCAGTATATAATGTCCATCCACATTCACACGTACAGTTAGTTATACGAAGTTTTCTGCTACCTATAAACCTATAAATGTGAGAATGGTTGTTACTCAACTTTAAATCGATATACATCCTAAACGGTCAGTCAAATCGAAAAACATTGAGAGAAAGCTAAATATTATTTTCAAATACCTATTCAACGATACCCCTCTTGACATATTTTGGTGATTTTCATTTTTTTAATTTGGACAATATGGCGTCCTGAATCCGCCATATTGGATTTACACTAATGTCATGTCTTTAGTGTCACTCGCCAGATTAAGAGGAATCGATTGACGTGTGAATCATAAAAATCGGCCCAGGCGTTTGGTCTGTATAGTGCCTCAAAGGAACATACAAACATACATACATACATACATACATAGACTGTTAAACACATTACCACTCCTTTGCGTCGCGCAGTCGGGTAAAAAAAACATGCATGAAACATGAATTGAGAAACTACTCCTATTTTGAAGCCGGTTAAATACATCTAAACTGCTTATTTCTACAATTATTTTCAAAAACATTTTTTTTATTTGCAAAATATTGTTTCAAAATATAAACAAACCTATTTCCGCAAAATTAGTAGGAACTGAACAGAGTTATTTATTCTCCCTATTGTCTCTAGTCTATTATTAGCTTTTGCCATTCTACTTTCCTTTTGTTTTGATCTTTCTTTTACGGCGAGACGCAAACATGTTTGCTCTAGATCAGTAATCACTGGCTATTTATATCAGTTTCAATATTTGAGATATATAACATTAGTATGCATTTACATACGAATTTACGGAGAACGCCTGTAGTAAGGCATTTTTACGATTAGGGAACAATAAATTTCGAAAAAACAAAAAGTAGTGAGAGAAAGTGTACAATGAGATTTTATATGTCCTACACAATTAAACAAAAACGAATGTGCCTGTATGATTGGCTAGGGTCGAAAATACCCGTGATAATCGTGATATACCTACAATATTACTATCTGCTGCGTGAGATAATGCTCACTTGAAGTTTTAGCATTATCTAAATAATAAGGAAACGTAATCAATTTTAGAATTAACAATAAATCGGCAAGTTCCGCAGACCGATAAAAATATCGATATCTACATATTTTATCGACTCTCGATAAACATCCTAACGTCGTCACGTACAGTATTCAATAAGACGTCTTATCGCCACGATCACATCTTGCACTGCATTTTAATGTCCGCATAAAAGTAACTGTCCAAAAAAATACCAGCGAAATGTAAAGGTAGGTCGTCAACGGTACCGACAATGACCTTTCGAATGTAGAACGATGACCGCCGAAATCGCTAACTCGTGGTAAAAAAAAATATCAGCACCGCAGGTACCAGGGCAAAATAAACTAGAGAAAGGTTGAATTTTGGTAGTTGATAAATGTGTGCGTGTACGCACACAGACGAAGGTGAGAGGTAAATACGGCGAGTAGAAAGCTCGTATTTACATTCAATGAATGAGTGAAACGATTTGATAAACTCTCAAATAATGCTCGCTTATTTTGGCTAGGTATACGCATCGCGTTAGTCATTCGAAGGAAAATGGGAAATCATAGCAGAAAAACACAGAATAGTAGACTTAGAATATTTAATGACTTTACAATATAAAGCCTAAATAACTTTCTGGCAATCGTACTCGTATTTTTTATACGTATAGAGAATTTTCGAGTAATTTGCCTGAATCGGAAAATTCTCATCCAAATACGAATAAAATTCTTTACAGGAATTATTTTGAAAAGATAGATTGGATACAAATCCTTACAAAACTCGAATTAAGTTCACTTTTGTCTTTTAATAGTTTGAGTACTTAGCTCCAAAATCCACAAGGATTTATTTTAAATTAGTAGTATGCCGCTGTTTCAGTCGCTTAGTTCTCGATCTTATTATTTTACCGGGATAAAAAGTATCATAGTTGTTATTCCAGACTATAAGGTATCTATGTACCAAATTTTATCCAGATTCCTTAAGTAGTTTTTGCTCGAAAGAGTAAGAAAAATCCGTACCTACAAACAAACTCTCACATTTATAGTATTATAAATTAAATATAGTATTATAGATAAATCTCAAATTTTAGGAATCATGTCCACCACATTGATAGCAATGTATCATTTACTATAAGACTTCGAAGAAAATATCAGCATTTCAATAACGTGTGGTCTCCCCAATAAAGTACCTACAAATATTATAGACATGCCAATTTGTGAGGTTGGATGAACGGATTAATGTCTTGGTATCCGAATATGTATGTATGTTATTATTTCACACAGATACTTAACGAATGTGGATAAAGCTTTGCCACAGTAAAGAATATTAATTAAAATAATACACAGGATTTAAAATAATTACAGATTAGCGCCAAACAAACAAATTATCCCCAGATCAACCCAAACGACAGTGGGATGACAAATTGTTACAATTTCACGATAAAAACTGGCCATCCCAAGCGGTTTGTTTGTACCTTTCAGGAAGAAAGGAATAGGGACAATTTAGGCTGATGATGATAATAGAATACATGTTATAATACTCAGTAGACCAAATTGCAGGCAGTTAGTAGCCAGATTGTGTTGATAAAATTTAAAACACAGAATCCCTATGAGACAAGTACCCAAACGTATACACGCAATGAGACCACTCAATCCACACCACAATATGACCACAATATGGCAATTGAACTTGACCTTTACCCTTTACAGCCTACCAAAGCCTTTTTTTATGGAATAGAGTGACGAGACGAGAAGGACATGTGATTGATGGTAAGCAACATGCCTGCCGTATAGCAGCACAGTGACACGCAGTTATTGGAACACGAAGCGTCCATATCATTACCTAGCACTGCACTGCGCTCGTCACCCAGAGATCTTCGAGAGATGAGTCTTCGTGTTCTAATAGCTGCATGTCACTGTTCTGTTATGTGCCAGACATGTTGCTTACCATCAGGCACATGTCCTGCTCGTCTCGTCACTCTATTCTAAAAAACAAAAAAAAAAAAATTACACGTCAATAGATATTAATGCCGTTCTGATGCTAAAGTCGTCTATCATGCACGCAGCTTCTGATGTGTTCATACAATATTTATTAACGCCCCAATTCCATCCTAACAAACAAAAATATGCCGCTAACTTAACAACGACACAGGAAATATATTGTGAGGATATCTGCTTGTCGGAGATTTTCTCAAAGACAAGTGAAGTCTGGCAACCCGCAACTTGGATATCGTGGTAGATGATCTAAACCTCCCAATTTGGTTCGAGAAAGACCTGTGCCTCAGAATCGGGGAATTTTGATGGGGAGTTGATATGGAAACAAAATTATGTTAAATTTATCATTTGAAGCATACAAGCACTTTAACAAAATACCAGTGCCATATTTTGTAACAATTATAGATTTTTGTCTAACCGCTAAAGTATTGAAGATCCTTGCAAATATTTCAGGACAGGAAAAAGAATAGGTTGTTTTCTTAAAATCTTTGAACAAATAGAACTTGACTATTACGCATTTTTGAAGTTAGTTATTCTTCTCTTGGCACCTTAGGCAAATTATGAGATTAGGTATATTTTAACGACGTGCATGCGTCACGAAAAACCGACACCCTGAAGTTAGCTATTTTAATAAACATTGTAAATATCTTCAGGTAAGAAGAAGATATCATCTTATCTATGGTTGAAGTCAGGCTTCTTGGCACGAGAGGAGTACACACATTTAGTACCTAGTGGTAGGACGCTTAGCAGAGTCCACCTGGGGAAGGACCACACCTTTACCAGTTATTCTACCGCCAAGCAGTAAAGTGCAAACATTACTGTGTTTCGGTTTGAAGGGCAATGTTTCCAGAGAAATTACAGGGCTTAGAGGTATAATATCTTAGATGATCTCTGGGTGACGAGCGCTGTGCAGTGGTAGGTAATGATTTGGACTCTTCATGATCCAATAGCTGCGTGTCACTGTGCTGTTATGTGGCAGGCACGCTGCTTACCACCAGGCACATGTCTTGCTCGTTTCGTCACTCTATATTAAAAAAAAAACACGTAAATTTGTTTCTCCGCTTCTAGAATGTTCGATGTAAAAGAACCAGCGAACGCGTTATGGTTTTTATAACAGGAAAAGGTTGGTGTCTCGATTTGGTTATAAGCTATAATGAAGTTGTGCGAATGTGAAAGGAACTCGAAAGCTACGGAACCACATCGGACGGGAAATCCGCTTCTGAAAAATGTGGACGACCTGAACAGGTTTCTGAGATTTCAGATATTCACTAACTGTTCCAGTTTTTACAAAATAACTTTTTTTGTTGTAAAGAGGGATGGGACGAACAGGACACGTGTCTAATGGCAAGCAACACTCCTAAACAAAACAGCACAGTGTCACGCACGCACCTATAGGAACACGGAAGAGTCCAAATCATTGCATAGTACTTCACTGCGCTCGTCACCTCAATTCAATTCAATTCAATTTATTTATTCGAACCATTAATTCAAGAGAACACTTGGTAACGTCACTTACAATCAAGTTATACATAAATAATCTGTACTCTGTAACCTAAAGATATAGGACAACTTATTTCTAAGCTCCGGGATTTCTCACGAAACATTACCTAGTACCCTTCAAACCGGAACACAGTGATACTCGCTTACTGTTTGGCAGTAGAATAACTGACAAAGCAAAGTTACTTTCCCAGGCAGAGTTTGCAAAGAGTCCTACCACTACTAAATAATACTGATATTATAATAATAAAACCGTTTAGGAGGTTAAATCAAGGGACATGTTTATATTCACTGCAATCAAGATTTTTTCATATTGCAACCCTAACCACTGGTCCTTACCCTGCTGTTAAGAGGGCGCCTAGTGCCAGAAAACGAAAAAAGGTCATTTTCGACGCCGCTCACTGAAGTAAAGAAACTAAAATCTATGACAAAAAAAATATTGACGTATGGGTGCAATCAAGAAGAAGCACAATAATCGAATAGAATTTTAAAAATAGATCAGAGTTTTTTACAATAAAAAAATAAAAATGACACCGAAAAAAAACCCGTTTTAATTCGAGTACTCGAAATTATCAGCGATGACCCCAAATTATTTTTTGGTAATAAAATTCCTAATTGTACGTTCTAGTAAAGTAACCGAACACTTTTTTAAATTTATGTTTAATTATTAAGTAATTTAATAAAACTTGGTCAAAAATTGACTCCTTATTTAATATTGATTTCCCCTCCAAACTGTGTCATGCTATTCTCGACTTTATGTATATCGCATTAAGAAACGCGTCGCGCGGGTGAAAACTGATTTTTCCCTGGCATTAGGCGCACTTTTAACGACTATCTATGTTACTTTTGGTTTTTAATTTTGTTTTTATTTCATTATATTTATATTATTTTCAACCGAAATAAATGTCGAAGCGTCGCGGCACTTTATGCAAATGACTTCACACGTAAATTATTTATTGACTGTTAAATCATTTTGATATAATTCATCCCACTAATATTATAAACTAACAGCACTCCACGGATTTGCCCGCGCAGTTCTCCTCCCCTTATTTTCTCGGGATAAAAACTATGCGTTCTTCCAAACTATAATATAGCTGTGTTCCAAATTTCAACCAGATCCGCTCAGACGTTACGACGTGATTGAATAATAAACATCCCAATATCCGAACATCCATTGATTATCTGTAGACCTTCATTGGTCTATGGATAATTCAGGTTTTTTTTTTAAATAAAGAGTGACGAGATGAGCAGGACATGTGCCTGATGGTAAGCAACATGCCTGCCACATAACAGCGCAGTGACACGCAGCTATTGGAACATGAAGAGCCAAATTACCTAGCACCGCACTGCGCTCGTCACCCAGATATCTAAGTTGTTATATCTCTAAGCCCTGTAATTTCTCTGGAAACATTGCCCTTCAAACCGGAACACAGTAATGTTTGCACATTATTGCTTGGCGGTAGAATAATTGACAAAGGTGTGGTACTTCCCCAGGCGGACTCTGCTAAGAATCCTACCACTACAGGTGTGCTTAGTGTAAGTAGTTAGTTAGGTATGTAGTGTAGTTCTCATTGTATTTTAGTTTTGCTAATAAAGGCTCTGCCTGTTAATAAAATAATTTTAACAAAAAAAAGAACCGACTTCAAACAGTAAACTAAAAAGTAAAAAATAAATCTCTTTACCACAAAGTACAACGTATTTTGATTAATTTGAACAGACATGATTAAATAAGTATTTAACAATTCTGAAATCGGTGCCAAGTAAAACAACTACAGCTGAAGCTAACATTAGTAGAGTAGTAAATCGAACTAACATTTGGAACACAGACAAGTTTTTGGGGACATATGTATGATAGACAGGAAGGTTGTTGCAACATTGACTTGGCACCGACTTCAGAATAGTTAAATACTTATTTAATCATGTCTGTTCAAATTAATCATAATCAAAATACGTTCTACTTTGTGGTAAAGAGATTTATTTTTTACTTTTTAGTTTACTGTTTGAAGTCGGTTCTTTTTTTTGTTAAATTTATTTTATTTTTCAATTTTAAGTGATGGTTAGATGAATAATTCTTCAATTAGGTGAGAAGATAAAGAAAAAACTTGACTAGTAGAATAATATTCGCTATGATAAAGTGTTCAAATCCAGGATGGTCGGTGTACTCAGACCTGTAAAATGGTCCTCAGTACCCATGTGGGTGCCAAGTTTTCATCAATATTTAAGAGTACATGAATCAAGCACAAACACTAGCTACTGTAAACCGTTAAACAGTTCACATAACTGTCTTTTGTCTTCATCGTCAGACCCCTAATAACAGTCACATCCCACCTAGTTGTGTGTAAAGTGCTCATCGATACAGCTTTATCAAGCCTATACATAAGGTAACTGCTGTAGATCGTTGAGGAGTAGCCTCGACTGTCTTTCGGTTCCTTCATCGGATCGACTCCAGACCTTCATTCAATTGTAGTGCTTTAAAATACTTAATTGAAACATTTTCAAACGCACTAGTCCACCCTTGCAGTTTTTAAAGGTCTTACGATTAATTAATTAGTTACAACGCGATTGACCAACAAACATCCAAACATAGATATAGATATTTATAATGATGATGAAAGACAGTCTCAATACATCTAGACGTAAAGTGCTCATCAATACAAATTAATCAAGCCCAAACACAAGATAACTGCTGTAAATCTTTGAGGAGTTCCCTCGACAGTATTTTGGCTCCATCATCAGATCGCTTCCAAATCTTCGTAGTGCCAAACCAAAATAAATTGTAGTGCTTGTAAATATTTAATGGAAAAATTAACAATCGCGCTTGTCGCCCCTACAATTTTTGCAAGTTTTCTTCAATTTCTGCAGGATTCCATCATCAGATCCTGGTTTCCTTATCATGGTACCACCCTTGGAATGTCTCCTATCCAACAAAAAAAGAATCATCCAAATCGGTTCATAAACAACGAAGCTATCCGCGAACACACATAAAAAAAAAAAAAAAAAATATACGGTCGAATTGAGAAACCTTCTTTTTTTTTAAGTCGGTTAAAAAAAAAGCATCCGTACATTGACATTTATAATATTAGTAGGGTATTAATGTCCAAGTCCAGAGGTATGCAGTCTCCAACAATGGGCACTAAATTAGTAGGATTGTAATTTGCACCACAGTTATTCGTATATTATAGTCTGGAAGAACACATAGCCGAATTTCTATTGTATTAAATTTACAGGAATGTTAGAAAATCGCGGCGTGCTGGTCATCAAATATTTTCAAATACTCCACTGAATCAAAAATTGAATGAACCAACGAAATAGGTAACTAAATCTAAAACTAAATAGGTAATCAAAACAGAATGAACTAACGAAAAAGGGTATAGGACGTCTACTCTCTTTCTACGAAAACGTAATTTCGAAATAAACTCGCGACTTTCCAACTCCGATTCTACTTCGATCCGTCGTTTTGTCCGTTTAAATGTTCTAAGCCTACTTTAATTAAGGCCGATTTACATCAGACGAGCGAATGCTCATTCTATCCCCACTGTATCAAATTCATTTGGTGTAAACAAACGTAGAACAGTCTTTCGTTGTTTTGTTTGCGTTCGCAAATATTCTATGGAATATCTAATATGGAAAACGCTAAGAACGATCTTTCGTTTACACTAAAAGATCGAGAAAGAATGCTCTTGTTCCAGCTCTAGCTCTATGTTCGTTCAGTTTAAATCGGCCTTTAGAGTATGCTTAGAACGTTTAAACGTCAAAATGTTGTATCGCACGAAACAAAGTAGAACGAGAGTAGGAAAGTCGCGAGTTTTTTTTTTAAATTTCGTTTTCGTAGAAATAGAGTAGACGTCCAGATCTCATCCATCGGCCGTGACTGGCGTTTCAAGCAACTACGCTTACACGTCGATGCAAAAATAGATCATGTTTGCCGATGATCATAACTTTCTCGTCGGCAGCGACGCGTGAAAGCAGCTAATTTGTTTACAGTCTATCGTTATTCCGCTAAAATGAACAGATTGGTCAGTTTTTCAGACGCACTTGTTCAGATTATATCAATAGTTAAGGCTGTTTAATCACTACAAGATATAAACTTACTGTTTTAAGAGTGCGCCTAATGCTAGGAAAAAAACAGATTTCACCCGCGCGAGGCCCTTCTTAATACAATATGCATAAAGTCGAGAATAGCATGACACAGTTGGAGGGGAAATCAATATTACATAGGGAGTCAATTTTTGACCAAGTTTTATTTAATTACTCAATAATAAAACATAAATTTAAAAAAGTGTTCGGTTACTTTAATAGAAAGTAAAATTAGGAATTTTATTAACAAAAAATAATGTCATCGCTGATAATTTCGAGTACTCGAATTAAAATGGGTTTTTTCGGTGCCATTTTTTTTTTTTTCTGTGAAAAAATGTGATCTATTTTTAAAATTCTATTCAGTTATTGTGCTTCTTCTTGATTGTGCCCACACGTCAATATTTTTTTGTTTTTAATTTCTTAACATCAGTGAGCGGCGTTGAATATGTACTTTTTTCGTTTTCTGGTATTAGGCGCCCCCTTAAAGATGTACATCTTTTGATGCGAAAATATATTATGAGAGTATTTTTTACGAGGAGCGTGCACATCGGTAAACTTTATGTAGGACACCCTGAGACAAGATGGAGTGACGATATACGAAAGACGGCTGGTGGCAGTTGGAAACGTAAGACCTAGGATCGGACTGAGTGGCGTATTATGGAAGAGTCCTATATCCGCAGTGGACGAACACAGGCTGATAATGATGATAATGCGCACATTGCCACGTAAAATATGTAGAGACCGTGAACTTAACTGAACTTAACAACATTACTTAAAACTATGTCTAGATTTTAACACATTTCAAAACAATAGCAAATTTTATAACATGGGACGCATTTTACATTTTACATTACGCAGTGTTAACTCATCAGTTAAATAGGTAAGTTGAAAATGTTGAACAAATATAGATTCAATCAAATATTAGAGTTTCGGTTTAAAATCAATTGGGTCCACCGGCGGGCCCGCGCCGAGAAGTAAAAACTGAATAGATCAAGGTGATATTTGGTACTCTGATATAATTTGTCTTACATCTTAGTTACACTTGACTCACGAAAGACGTCCATTTTTTCACTGACACTTTTAATTTCTTTTGGGTTATTTCCTACATTCATTTAAAATATATAATAAGCAACTTGAATTAAAAAATTAGGTAGGTAATGGTAATTGGAAATCACATATTATCCTGTAATTTGTTGTACATAAAAAAAAACGACTGTGATAACGAAATTTTATAACCTAACTCGTATGAAGGAAAAAAAGCTAGAGGAAAAATCAATCAAACATTCAACTCCATTTCCACATATAGATAGGCCGTCCCGAAGAGGTGACCCGCGTCTGATTTCCTGCGTGTTACTTAATGCGGAGAGGGCTATGTTTTCCCGCGAAGAGAGTCCCGAAAGGCGTTAATAGTGGCAGGAGTGTGGTCGACTGCGTTCAAGCGACTCAGCCACAGCCGAAGACATTCGTGAGCCTTCATCTTTAGAGGCATCCCTACAAGTAGTGCAGAGCTCAACACAACTTGCCATGTTCCTACACAGTGGACATGCGTTAATGCAATTCCACTCCGAAAAATAACCATTCATACACCCACCCTTACAACTTTTTTCACATTAATAATTTAATTTTCCAAAAACAAAAGCCGACTTCAGTTTAAAATTTTATTCAGATTTTCGACTCAATTTCATTAGAGTGACTACGTCATCCTGATAAATAAAATACATTTTCAGTTTTTTATTGATATTATAAAAAACGTCACACCAATTACGATAAATTTCGTATCGTAAAAAAAATAATTAAAAATATATTTTTTTAAATAAAGAGTGACGAGACGAGCTGGACATGTGCCTGATGGTAAGCAACATCCCTGCCACATAACAGCACAGTGACACGCAGCTATTGGAACATGAAGAGTCCAAATCATTACCTAGCACTGCACTGCGCTCGTCACCCAGAAATCTAAGCTGTAATTTCTCTGGAAACATTGCCCTTGAAACCGGAACACAGTAACATGTGCACATTACTGTTTGGCGGTAGAATAACTGGCAAAGGTGTGGTCCTTCCCTCCTACCCTCCGATCAAAAGAGAAAGAAAAGAGTCCTACCAATACAAAATATAATAAATAATGGAACCTCTGAAGTATTTTCCTACAACACAAAAACAGAGTTATCAAAATCGATTCACAATTGGCGGAGCTATCACATTACATACATACATACAACTGAACTGAGAGCCTCCTCCTTTATTGAAATTAGTTAAAAATCACTACCTATCTCTTTAACACCAAACAAATTTAATTTAAATCGCTCCAGTTGATTAGTTCTGAAAGAGTAACAGACACATAGACATATTTAATCCCGCATTTATGAAATAAGTGGGGATTAAAATATTAACACCTATAATACTTGGTTTTCTGGGAATACTCGTAGTACCTATATGGCATTTTATCAATGCCATTATTAATTCAAACATACTAATGTATAAAATATATAGGTATGTGAAAACGTCATTAATCATTATTTAGAATATCCTACTAATACTTTAAATGTGAGAGTTTGTATTTTAGACTGTTTAGATAGATAGATACACTTAATTGACACGCCAATAAAAAAAAATACGTAGCAAAAGTATACAAAACATAGTAAATTAGTGCGACAGTGGGCGGCCTTATCGCTGAAAGCGATCTCTTCCAGGCAACCTTAGGCTGGAAAACAACATGTGGACAAGTCAGAAAATGGGGTGCGTAAATAAGAAGTTTTCTGTTGTGTTTCTTGCTTAATCAGAACTGCAGAACGGCTAGTGTAGGTACCGCTTAACTAAATCTGCTTTGGCGTTGCTATTGCTGTCTCTTTCATTTCAAGCAAAAATAAAAGAGAGAGGAATATCAAAGCTAAGACAGTTTTAGTTAGGTGGTAGACTATTGGATCTTGGGACGGATTATGTTGAGCACATAGGTTTTTCGCACAAATTACGGTAACAGAAAATCTGATAGAACCACCGGGGGGGTCTACCGCCTAACGAAAAACGCTTTGACGCTTTGATGCTTTGGCATTGCCGTCTCTTTCATTTCAAGCGAGAAGAAAAGAGACAGCAATGTCAAAGCGTCAAAGCGTTTTTCGTTAGGCGGTAGAAGCGCGAGCCTCTACCGCCTAACTAAATCAGCTATCGCTTTGCTAATCCTGTCTCTATCATCAAGCGAAAAGAAAAGAGAGAGAAACATCAAACATCATTTTTCGTTCGGCGGTAGACCCCCCGGGGGGTCTAACGAAAAACGCTTTGACGCTTTGATATTGCTGTCTCTTTTCTTCTCGCTTGAAATGAAAGAGACGGCAATGTCAAATCGTCCACGCGTCAAAGCGTTTTTCGTTAGGCGGTAGACCCCCGGAAGTTGCTAGAAACCCTAACTTCTACTAACATTATAACCGTATAAGTCTGTATATGAGTATAGAGGTTTGTCTCTCTTTTACACAAAAACTGCTGAAGGTATCTGGATGTATATGACAGATATGTACAGTTTGCAGGAACATGTTTATTTATTTATTTATTCATAAATTCGCGTATGTGGGTATACAGAGATGTTAGAAGTAACAAACAAAGGATGTTATGTTAAGAGTGCGCCTAAAGCCAGGAAAAAATCAGATTTCACCCGCGCGACGCGTTTCTTAATGTGATGTACATAAAGTCGAGAATAGCATGACACAGTTTGGAGGAAACATCAATATTTAATCAGGAGTCCATTTTTGACCAAGTTTTATTTAATTACTCAATAACTAAACATACATTTAAAAAAGTGTTCAGTTACTTTACTAGAACGTACAAATAGGAATTTTATTACCAAAAAATAATGTGGGGTCATCGCTGATAATTTCGAGTACTCGAATTAAAACGGGTTTTTTCGGTGTCATTTTTATTTTTTTATTGTAAAAAACTCTGATCTATTTTTAAAATTCTATTCGGTTATTGTGCTTCTTCTTAATTGTACCCACACGTCAATATTTTTTTTGTCATTGTTTTTAGTTTCTTAACTTCAGTGAGCGGCGTCGAAAATTTCCTTTTTTCGTTTTCTGGCTTTAGGCGCCCCCTTAAGAACTCTACATTTTACCTTTCGGCATGCGAAATAATAATTTTAAAACAATGTAGGTAGACTTGAACAAAATACAAAATCGTCAGTCAGCAGCAAATGCCGTCACATAGTCAGACATAACAACCAATCAATGATCAAGTGCATTTTGTAGCCAACAGAATGTCATTAACAAGCCAGCACGAAATGTAGACGTACATGTAGACTAATTTTTATCCAAGGAAAATGATACTGATGTTCCAAAGACTCGGACGAAGAGACTCTACCTTTGAGATAAGAATTACTAGAATGTGGGATACGTTCGTTACCTGAATGGATTTTCCCCGATGGTTCTTCAATCTTGGTGTCTTCAAATCGAGAGTGAATCGGTTTCAGGTAAACACGCTCCATCGTAGACCGCATCGTCGCTTAACATCCGGCGAGATAGCGATCAAGAGTAAAACTATAAAATTGAAAAATTATAATAATGGATTGGGAACTAACTACATGGGTGGAATCGCAAGTCACCGCTAGTATAATGATTAGGTAAATTACTTGCGATTTGATGTAATACTTAATTATCCTTAGGAATATGCATAAGGATAATTACCAAAGCAATTAAACGCAGGTACTTCTATAATTAGGTGATAATAAATTTCCTCATTAACAACATTAAATTATTATTAGTAATTAATGTTTTATGTGTAAATTCTGCATGACAACCAGACGTCATGGTTGTGACGCAATACATTATCCAATTTTATTACTAATACTTTCAATGGAAATGAACACGTGTGTTTAAATCATACAGACCTAAAGTAACCGCGTTTCTACCGCCTAACTAAATCAGCTATCGCTTTGCTAATGCTGTCTCTATCATTTCAAGCGAAAAGAAAAGAGAGAGAAACATCAAAGCGATGGCATTTTTCGTTCGGCGGTAGACTACCTGGTGACTAAAGTCTTGAAATGTGCGAGACAAATGGAAAACTTCCATCACTTTATAGTTATTGAAGTGAAAACTTATTTTGGCGCGCTACAGACAGATTTTTCGTGGGGTGTGAATTGAATTCTAGCGTCACGCTCGGGAATGATAGGAAATCTTCGGGTAAACACGGGAACATGATCATTGGCCATCTAGAAATTATGACGCATTTCTAGATAGCCATGCTCATGGCAATCTAGAAATGCGTTCCTTAGAATGTCTTAGAGAAGTAGAATGCCTTCCGATTTCACCCGCATAGTTTCCAAAGTAAGCTATACAATTCTGAGTAATAAGTTTTCACTTCTATCGGCAGTTCATGGGACGGCCAATTTTTTAAAAAGGAGAAAAAACCTAGAATTTGCACTACGAGCCAACAAGTTTTACTATTTATCAGTACCGCTTCGACTGCTGAGATAGGTTGGACTTTTAACAGGTGCCCAATATGCTTACCTGTGAAATGTTTTGACGCCATCAGGTGCATGGAATTTTAATAAATTAGCGCATGAGAACTGACCGCTCAAAATACTTCACCCGAATATGAGCGCATGCTCAGGAAGTCTACTCTTTTTTCTCTTTTTTTTAAATTACGTTTTCGTACAAATGTACGAAAACGTAATTAAAAAAAAAAACTCGCGACTTTCCTACTCTCGTTCTACTTCGTTTTGTCCTATACAATATTGTTTGACGTTTAAATGTTCTAAGCATACGCTAATTAGAGTAAGCTTAGAAAATATAAACGGACAAAACGACGGATCGAAGTAAAATCGGAGTTGGAAAGTCGCGAGTTTATTTCGAAATTACGTTTTCGTAAAAAGAGAGTAGACGTCCAGTTGTCCAACTATAGATCACTAGCGGTCTGCCCCGGCTACCCTGTGGTACATAATATATAGCAACGAACACTCAAAGAACACGTACATGTCTAACAGCGAAAGAGTTTTTGAAATCGGTCTAATAGTTCCAGAGATTAGAGCGTTCAAACAAAAAACTTTTTCAGCTATGTAAAATTAGCTATAGATTAGAATATGTAATAAGTTTAAGTTCACTTCTCCCTTCTACAATTACGTGAATATCACTTTAAATTTTGTTTTAAACATTTTTAATTTCTGAAATGTAGCATAGTATAGCGTGGTTTTTACTAAGCGCAAGCGCATCGCTTTGCTGATGCGTTGCGCGTTGCGATCAATATCTACAACATGTATCCGGATTGTTCAGAAAAGAAAACCAAGATTTGTAAAAACGTTAACGTGGAAAATGAGAATAAATATGAATATTTATTTACTTAAAGTATCCCATAGAATATTACATTGTCATGTACGTGTTCCCAATGTTCAATATACAAAACGCAATAAACGACTAGTATTTTTTTTGCCGCTAACTTTGAACGGTGAAGGAAAACATCACGGGAAACCGACATGTACCTAGAATTTTTCGAAGTCATATTTTTGTTATCCACTAGCACTGGGTCAGCGTGGTGGATTATGGCCTTGACTCTCTCCTTGCGAAAGAAGGCCCCGAGTCCCAGCAGTGGGAAAATTTAGTAGGCTGTTTATGTTATACTGTACATATTTTATCAGTAAAAAATACATAAAATTTTGAAATACCCAGACATAGAACAAATATTTGTATTCGTCACACAAATATTTGCCCTTGGTGGAAATCGAACCCGCGACCTAGGGCTCCACAGGTAGTCTTTTTACCAACTAAACCATTTGGTCCCTAGGCTAGGTTTACGCATGACCGTCATCTCGCCTGATTTCAAATAACGATACTTCATCGTAAACTATGAAGCTGTTTTACCCAGGAAACGCTGATTCATTCTCGACATGAAGGTATCAAGTTTCCATTGACCGGGAAAAGTCCACTCAAGGAAAGTGTTCCACAGACTGACTATTCGTAAATTGAAAACAGCATGCAACTATTCTGTTATATATCTTAGAGACGGCAACAATAAAACGAGCATTTACGAATTACGAGCGATAGAAAAAAGACAAGGTAATATGAGATATAGGTATGTATATCTAATATCATACAGATGCATACTATCCGAAATAAGCGGTGGTCACTGGTTTCATCAATATACCAACGTAAGGCTGCGTTTTCACTAGAGATGAGCGAGGGAAATGTGTCGTGTGAGGATGTCTAGCTGTGCTGTGAAAATGTGTGGAGGTTTCCACCATAGCTGTGCGAGTAAAATGTGTCGTACGAGGATGTGTAGCGGAGCTGTCAATTTTTAGTCGGTTTCTTAATTTATTTATTTTTTCTTTGCTTAGTTTGGGGTCAGATGGTGTTGTGTGTGAATTGTACACCAATATTTATTAAAAATAGACTAAAATACAAAAGTCATTTAGATAAAGCATCATATTTGTGATAGATCATCCATAGAAGCGGTTACCCGCCCTTCTACCACCTAACTAAATCGGCTATGGCTTTGTTATTGCTGTCTCTATAATTTCAAGCAAAAAAAAGAGAGAGCAATATTAGAGATAAGACAGTTTTGGTTAGGCGATAGACCCTCAGATCTCCAAACACCCAAATCTTCCAAGCACAACTATTTACTGTAGACTAAGTGCTAATCTAAAAAATATGCAGTAGGTCCAAAAATTATCTGCCGTTTACAATTTTGTAGGATTCTAGACAAAGACAAGGACCACATTACGGGACTCCGATTTATTTTGGACTGTATCTTTCAAACTGTTATAGGTAAGTTGAAATGGTTAGGTTATTAAGAAAACGAATTATCCATACATTAGCTTGGTTCTTTATAGGATGCATTTCGGAGAGTGTGCAGGTGATCTGTATGATGTAATTTGCAGTTTTTTCTATCGCGATTGTTTCTAGCTGGAAAAAGCGAAATCGTTTCATGGTTGACGTACCAGAGACTCTAACAAGGAGGTTTGACTTCACTTTCGTGATTTGAACGTCTAGATGTGGAATGCGTGGCCTGAGTGGGTTTTTCCCGATGGTTACAACCATGGTGTCTTCAAATCAAGAGTGAATCAGTTTCTTTTAGGTAAACACGTAGACTGCATCTTCGCTTTACATCAGGCGAGATGGCGGTCAAGTGCGAATCTATTAAAAAAACTAGCGTTTGTCGACGATAACGGAGACGCTATGTATAATAAATAATTAAACAACCGACTTAAAAATCTCCACTAGCTATCAGAATCAGAATAAAACTCGTAGTATCAGTCGTTCCAAAGTAAGCGTTACAATGTAACCTCTCACTCGCTATGCTTGCCTGGTACTTCGAGGCACTGATGCTAACATTGAAAAAAAAAACGAGGTCGAAACGGCAATCAATGACAAAGGTAAGTTGTTGTAGTGTGTCACTGAAAGTTAGCCCTGACATTGTATCATGAGTTGGCCGTAGTAAAAATGTAGTTTCATTCAAGCTGTGCGTGAAATCTAAGCAAGGAAGGATATATCTACATATTTAAAATCTCATATACTTACATTTTTAACGTTTATTATAGAACGACGGGATCAGCAAGGAATACGTCTTGATGGTAAAACAAACAAACAAAATAACATGAAGAGTCAGAGGTTTTACGTACGTTTTCGTACTGTCACAAAAATTATGAAATTTAGAAAGTAAAAATGAATAATGTGTGATAAATAATTATTTCTGGTAATTCATTCTGATTTGAAGACACCCCGATAGTCATCATCATCATCAGCCGCAAGACGTCCACTGCTGAATAGGCCTCCCCCTAGATTTGTACCACGAATGGTCCTGCGCAACCTGCAACCAGCGGTTTCCAGCGACCTTTGTGAGGTCATCTGTCCATCTAGTGGGAGGCCGTCCAACACTGCGTCTTCCTGTTCGTGGTCGCCACTCGAGAACCTTTCTTCCCCATCAGTTGTCAGTTTTGCGAGCGATGTGGTCTGCCACTTGCCCATTGCCACTTCAGCTTGCTTACTCTTTGAGCTCTGTTGGCCACTTTCGTTCTTTTGCGAATATCCTCATTACGGATAGTATTCATATTAAATTGGATAGTTTCCATTATAGCTCAACGTTATAATATAGAGTCATATTTGGGAAAAAAAAGATCAGGACGTCTACTCTCTTTCTAGGAAAAACATAATTTCCTAATAAACTCGCGAGTGCGAGTCTAATTTTAAATTGAAGGCAACTCTTATTTTTTTGGAGAAAATTAAAGTATCCAAGTCTCGCTTAGCACAGCGCCCTCATAGCTGTGGTTTCATCTTCGGCTACATCTTCAACAGGCGTGTAGTGGTCAAACGCAATCTAATTCGCGTTAAAAAAACTAAGCCAACAACAGGTAGCAAAAACAGCCAAGCAGCAAGAAGTCACCATTCATTATGACGCCAAGTATAAAGGTACAAGTTCGCGCTGAGACCGCGACGCGAGACCGCGACACGAGACCGCGACCGGAGACCGCGACAGGCACTTAACACTATGGAATTGTATGGGCGTCAGTTCGCGCCGAGACCGCGACAGGAAACCGAGACAGGTCGCGGTCGCGGTCTCGGCGCGAACTGACGCCCATACAATTCCATAGTGTTAAGTGCCTGTCGCGGTCTCCGGTCGCGGTCTCGCGTCGCGGTCGCGGCGCGAACCGCTACCTTAAGTCATCAGTTTTTTATTTTCATTGTAATCTTTCTGGTATGCATGATAAATTAGGTCTGTATATTATGTATACAACATATACATACAATTACGATTACTTAAGCTATAATAATAAATATTCAAAACAGGCGCGTTTTTCTAGAAAAATCTAATTCATTCTGATATGAAGACACTCAGATAGTATTCATATTAAATTGCACAGTTTCCAATATAGCTTTACGTATAAATATAGAGTCATATTTGGGAAATAAGATCAGTATACTCTCTCATCAGTATAAACTCGCGACTTTCCTACTCCGGTTCTACTTCAATTTGTCGTTTCTTCCATTTAAATGTTCTAAACCTACTCTAATTAGAGTAGGCTTAGAACATTTAAGTCAAATAAATATACGGTGTAGGAAAGTCGCGAATTTATTTGGAAATTACGTTTATCGTAGAAAGAGAGTAGACATCCGGAGTGCGATATTGAGCGTTATTTAGCGTTATTTGAAATAAGTAAGGACTAGCACTTAGAACATTAATAAACCAACTACCATTCTACGCCGTATCTTAATTATCAACTGATTGTAAAATACTATCTTTTGACGTAAACAAGTAATGATAGCAGTTGTATTGACGTAGTACGTATCTTGTTCGTACATCCTCTACACTCATGTAGTCCTGGTAAAATATATATTTTAATTAAATTTATTTAATTGCTTAATAAGACGGTAATTGTGATTATAAAGATAATATTTAATACCTTTTAACAATACTTGATAACAAATCTGATAATCTGTTTATGAAGTTGATTTTATTGATATACTCAATTATTTTAATAATCAATCGATTCTGACGTTACTTTTAAATTGAACTGATATTTTTAAACGAATGTGTCCGTTACAATGGCATAAACAGCCCACTAAATGTTCCGACTACTGCATGTGGGGCTCGGGGTATTATCTCGCAAGGAGAGAGTCAAGGCCATTGTCCACCACGCTGGCCTAGTGCCTAGTGGATGACACTTGCCCTCCATAGATTCTAGGTACATATCTGTTTCCTTACGATGTTTTCCTTCACCGCTTTAAGTTAGCGGCATTGCGCACATGACATCGAAAACACAGTGGTGCGCATGGGATTTGAACTCGAGCCTTCTGGATTGGCAGTCGCCGTTCTCCCGACTAGACCAGCCGTAACTTTTTTCCGTTACTACCCCTAGGTTATTTTAACATAACTAAATTATTTAAATTAAAATTACGCAACACACTTAACTAATTACACTGATCACAATACAATACAAAACACTTTATTATACACCACAAACAAAGTTGACAACATGTAACACATACAATAACAAAACATAATGGGCTAAAAGGCGGTCTTATCGCTAAAAGCGATCTCTTCCAGATAACCTCTTGATTCATGAGGAAACTAAACATATATTATTATATTATATTTATAGTGACCTCGTGTCTAAATAGGTAGTAAGTATATGTCACGGTACAGTGATTGTGGGTTCGATTCCTATCCCGTACAAATATATGAGTGATGAGTACAAATGTTTGTTCTGTGTATGTACGTTTCTATTATTTTTCATAAGTATTAATGAACCTATTTGCTATTAAATAACTATTGTATGGTATATCTAGCCACCAGTACAAGATTTGCTAAGTTTGGAGCTGCTATGTAAGGTTTTTCCATCAATATATGTATATTTCATCATAGACCGATTTGGAGATAACACTCCAACCGCATTGACATCAACTGTTATTAAGCTTCGAAGACTAATTATTTGTCTAACTAATATTTAGGTCATCATAAAATAAATAACTATATATTTACGTATATTTACATGCTTCGAAAAAATTCTATTGACGTTTTCTTACTTTTACTACGTCGAAATGGAAGTGTTTAAGCACAATATGTTTTATGAAAAAGGATGCTTTGATCTAAGATGTAGCACGCTTATTTGGAGACTGAATTGAAATATTGTATTAATTTATTTTCATCACTATATCTTCACATTATGTTGATTTTATTGTATACGAGTATCATGCATTTTTTGTACTTTTGGTTTAATAAAGTACTAGTAAAGTACCTACTCGTAGATCCTTGTGCTTATTGTAGTGGTCTCTTTGCAGAATCTGCCAATCTGAGTGGGAAGTACCACATCTTTACCATTTTATTTTTAACTATTATAAGTTCGCACTTGACCACCATCTCGCCTATTCTTCCGCCAAGCAATAGTGTACACACATTAGGTACTGTGTTCCAGTTTGATAGACAGTGTTTACAGTGAAATAGGGTACCGGACTGGGTCAAAAATACACTATTCTAATTAGTCCGTCAGCTAGATCATGGAAAAATATAGGATACATATTTTTTGTTTTTTCAAAATACTAATAATCGACAAAGATATAGAACATCAAACTTCGAGAGTGGGGGGTCGCGACGTCACTCGTAAGTAAAAATCGTAGGCACGAATGACGTCACGCGAAACTTCTAAGCGCTGTATCTTCGTATATTTTTGTTTGTGAAACAAAAGAAAAAATACGTGTACAATATTTTTTAGCAATCTAACTGACGGACTTTTTAGTTTTTTTGAAGATTGTACCCTATCACATGGCACAGAGATGAAACATCTTATATCTCTGGGCGACGAGCGCAAAGCAGTTCTGGGTAATGATTTTGACTCTTCATGTATGTATGTTCAATTACAATAATCAATCACAGAATAATCAATTACAGAAATCAATTCATTGTTAATTATACACTATTAGGGCATGATAGGATAGTTTTTATACTCCTAATCGAAATAAAAACTATCCTATCGTTCAAGTTGGACCACATTACACATAAATGCAAACTTTCGTGAATATCAGCTGAATGAAGACTTAATATGGAGCAAACAACATGACACTGGATTTTTATTGATTAATATTAATTCAATTAGAGTGGATTTATCTGGTCTGGATAAGTAAATACTTTGGACCATTAGTTTCGTGAACCAGTTTCTTCGCCACAAGACAAGCTGGCCGTCCTCTTTTCAAGTACAGTTGCTACACCATTCCTATCACAGAACGCACTATTCAATGCCGGAATAACAAACACAATGTAATCTAATACCCATAAAATATGTTGTCTCACAAGCGAAACACGTGTATTACAGTTATTCAACCTCATTCTGCTCCTCCAGCCCACCTTCCCAGTTTACGACGACCTCTCTCTAGAGGACCTCTTAGCTGTAAAACAGGTCAGGCGAGAATGGTTGACAGAAGAACCCACGCTACGACTTTTGTCCTGTGACAAAAGAGATGAACTAAACTATGTACGATGACTTTCGGATTTCGTAAAATTATGGGTAAGTGGCGCCTCGTGTCAATGGGTATGTAATGTGGTGCGACTCTAGATACAAATGGTTGAGATCTGTAACGGTACTGAATGATATTAGCGAAGCCTTGTGACCCAGTTAGTGGTACCGTTAACGGACGTCGAACCTACACCCCGGAGGTTCTATGATGGGGGAAACGAATCCAAAGTTGCGGCAGGTCGATGCTAGCTCATACTTAGATTGTTGTATCATTGCGTTTTTTTTTTTTTAAAACCTAACTATATTATCAGCGTCTACCATTGTGCAATTATCAGAGAATGAAATACAATAATCGTAATTTAATTATAGAATTAAATTTAATCTTATTTGTAAATGTATGATTATTATGTTCCATTCTCAATTTAGCATTTTAAAATTTTTTTGTTTTGTAGGAAAAACGTTATTACATTGTAGTTAAAATGTAGGTACTCAATTATGCCATTATTATTTCAATGTTCTACGAATTGAACAAATTGCCTAAAGTGGCAAAACCATTTCATTTAATTAAAAACTCTATCTACGTATATGGTATGGGAAATACCTGTAGGCTCACATATTGTTGGATTTTATTTTAAATTAAATTAAATTATTCTTTATTTTGCCAATAATGTAAGTATAAAATGGTTACAATGAAACTGTGTTTTCGTACACTCCGCCATTTCTGACGTGCAAATGATTTTGAAAATATGAGATAAATTGCTCTTTCTATTTAAACAACACTGATTTACAAAATCCACTGTTCAGTATTCATTTTGGCGTTGAATTTTATGACACTTTATAGCTGTGATTCTCAACTTACACATTATAATAACAATAAGAGACTTTCGATAGATGGTTGGATGGCGGGTCAGATGCACGCGGCGGTCATCCTCGACACAGCGCGCATCGTCTGGAGGTTCCTCACTCTGCAGTCCTAACCACCGGTAGCTTGGGCCCTGCCCCGCTGCTGGCAGCGATCTAGGTTAAGTTTTTATAATATCTTTATGTTGTTTTCATATATAAATATTGTAAAACTGTAAACCTAAGAAAATGAATAAATTAGTGCATAATAATTCTACCTAAAATATTGTAAAATGCACCGAATTAAACAGTAGGAGGTACAATAATTATTATAGTTGCGCATTGCTTTTGTTTTAAACCACAGTAAAGTTGAGGACTTACCACGTTTCTCTGTTTCACCTTTTGTAAAGTGACAATGCGTTCGACAATTGAAGTTTAGTTTAGGCCAAGTTTGGTCATGAGTCACTAGAATCAAGATAACGCTCAGCTAAGGGCATAGCGATGGATCTGTTGTACTCCTGCATCAATATTAAAATATCATTGGTAGACCATTTACACACAACACCATCTGACCCCAAACTAAGCAAAGCTTGTACGTTTGCAGCTAGATAGCTGATATAATACTTATATAGTTTTAAATACATAGTGATTACTTAATATACATAGAAACACCAAGACACAGTGCAAACATTTGAATTCATCACACAAGTATTTAATATCAATAACATTGTTAGTTAATAGCAGTGCACAGCTATGCACTAATTATTTTTGTAGTGGTAGGGCTAATTGCAGGGTCCGTCAAGGGAATGATTAGACCTTTGCTAGTTACTCCAACGCCAACCAATGTGCAAACATCACTGTGTGCCGGTTTCAAGAGCAATGTTTCCAGATAAATTACAGGTCATATAGATAAATTATATTTTATATCTCTAGGCGACGCAGTGTAGTGCTAGTTAGTGAATTGGACACTTTATTTTCCAATAGCTACGTGATATAGTGACACTATTATTATGGGACGACGTATTGCTTACCATTATACACACGATACGCACGTGACGATCGTGTTCGTCACGTCACTCTTTACTTTAAAAAGTAATTAACACAATCAGCCTATACTCGTCGACTACTGCAGGCCTACTACGAAGTCCGTAAACGATAATATCGGCCGAACTTATGGACTTTTCCTACCTCGAAAGACAATCTGTCGGTTGATAGGATCGGCCGTTTCGTTCGATTCGACCATCATCCGACCTAAATCTATAACTTCCGAGCGAGATGTATCGATCTGACTGTTTTTCGTGGTAGGCTACAATCCGATTCAGCTGTCGGTCGGATCCGATCATTCGGAGTTTGTTTTCGTAGTAGACCTGCTGGACATAAGCCCCACTTATGTCTCCAAATATAAATGTTCTTTTCACGGACATAGCCTTTATTAACAAAACTAAATTACATCGAGAACTATACAATACTAAAAATCTAATTAACTTACACTAAGCACATCTGAATGGACCAAAGACGGTCTAAAAAAGTCACTACCAGTGGGAAGCCTGCTCGGGATACTGGTGGCATTACCACGCTTAATGGCAATGCTTTTACCTAGGACATCAGTATTTTGGTCACGCGACTTTTCGACTTAGCGATTGGAAAAGCTTTGTTAATGAGATGAGCTCTCAGCTCCAAATATAACCACTTCCCATATTTTAATACCATCGTAATAATACGCAGTAATTTGTATTACCGCGTATTATTACGGCTCAGCCGTTATACTTTTTTTTTTATGAAGAGTGACGAGCCGATCAGGACATGTCTATGATGGTAAGCAACATGCCTGCCATATAACAGCACAGTGACACTAAGCTATTGGAACATGAAGAGTCAAAATCATTACACACGCACTGCACTGCGCTCGCCACCCAGAGATCTAAGTTATATCTCTAAGCCCTGTAATTTCTCTGGAAACATTGCCCTTCAAACCGGAACAAAGTAATGTTTGCACATTACTGCTTGGCGGTAGAATAACTGGCAAAGGTGTGGTCTTTCCCCAGGCGGACTCTGCCAAGAGTCCTACCGCTACAAAATCTACAAATCTGAATTAGCCGCTGCACCAGTCCTACTTTGGCTGGAAGATGTGAAGGCACCAACATATACCACACATACCAACCAACGGCGGAAAATGGCTAGAAAAATGAAGTTATTATTGTTGGAAATTTGACTCGTCCAACGCTGAATTGGCAGTGAGTTCCTGAGTTGCTCACCCCAACTTTATGTCAGCCGTGTATCACGTCATGCACCGTCATATCAGCATTCTTTTGGCACTTAACAACATAACATTATGCCAAAATCAACAACTTACTCAACACCGGTAAGTAACCTAATACGTGATATTTCAACCAAACGAAGATACACCACACAAATATTGTGGAGGAAATCTTGAACATACATTATGGGAAGCTATGTATAATATATCACACGGTGATACGAAAGTGGCGCCATTCAGATATATATACACAGAAATGGCGAGGATTCTACCACCGTTACTGACCCAGATGTGGCGGTGGCCAAACTTTGTTTTATTTTTACAACGGTAATCAAAGGATGTGTGTTTTTATTGCAAATGCTGATTTTATAGGGCGAATGCAGGATGTGGAATTTTGGACTGTTAAATTTGAGTCACATGAGGATAGTATGGCGATACAATAAAATTATACAAAAATTAGGTCACATGGTGCCTGGAATTATTAAACAATAAATCATGTAAAGCATTTATTTGTGTGATGAATTCAAATGTTTGCACTGTGTCTGGGTGTTTCTATGTATAATAAGTACCTATGTATTTAAAACTATATAATTATTATATCAGCTATCTGGCTGCCATAGTACAAGCTTTGCTTAGTTTGGGGTCAGATGGTGTTGTGTGTGAATTGTCCGCCAATTTATATTTATTTAAACTATGTATACGAGGGTCAAACTGAAAGTTCTTAGAAAATCAAAAACTGATTACATTAGCCAGTTATTAGTTTTATTATATCTTTTCAAAATATTGTCCATTCACGTCAATACACCGCTGCATGCGATGGAACCACTGGGAAAAGCACTTTGCCCACTCGTCCTTAGGGGTCTCTTCAATGGCATCGCGATACGCAGCCACCGCTTCTTCAGCATTCATAAACCGCTTTCCTTTAAGTTTTTCTTTAATTTTTGAAAATAAATAAAAATCACAAGGCGCGAGGTCGGGGCTATACGGCGGGTGACCCAGTAATTCAACGTTTGATGTCGCCAAATAGTCGATCGTTCGCTTGGCGGTGTGCGATGAGGCGTTGTCGTGGTGAAGGAGGATCCTACTGCGAGGTCGTTTCTCTCGAACTTTTTCCAAGACAAGTGGCAAACAATTGGTAGTGTACCATTCTGCAGAAACTGTTTTTTGATCCTCTAACACAATTGTTGCGAAATGATCTATCCTTCCAAAGAACGAGGCCACCATTTTTTTCCCCGCACTTCGATCTCTCTTCACTTTAGTTGGCAACTCCTCGAAAGGAAACACCCACTGAGCAGATTGTCTTTTGGTTTCAGGATCATAACAGTAAATCCAGCTTTCGTCACCTGTTAGTATGTCGAACACAGCATTTGAGTCACCTCCGTTAAATCTTTCAATCATTTTACGGCACCAATCCACACGATGGAGTTTTTGAGCCTCAGTCAAATTATGAGGTATCCACCGGGCGCAAAGCTTCCTGACCGCTAAATGTTCGTGTAGGATTTTGTGCACTTGACTCATACCGATGCCTAAGCTTGTCCGAATCTGCTGATAGGTCACTCTTTTGTCAGTCTCTATCATACGCCGCACAACACAGATGTTATCTTCAGTCGTCGCCGTAGAAGGCCGTCCCTCACGTAAATCATCAGTGAGATTAGTGCGACCACGTTTAAACTCATTAAACCAGTTGTAAACAGTCGCACGAGATGGGGCTTCATCGTGAAAGGCCAATCGTAATCTATCATAACTTTCTTGTTGACTTAAATGACATCGAAAGTCATAAAAAATCATTGCACGAAAATTTTCTCGTGTTAAATTCATGTTGACGTGACACAGACAATTTTCAATTTGCCGCCAAATCGTAAAACAAATGACAAATGAATGAAGTATATACTCAGTAATATTGGCAAAGAGTTCTATTTTCAAATTATAGAATTATTTTTTTATTATATTGTTTATAAGTGGCCAGTTCTAAGAACTTTCAGTTTGACCCTCGTATATTTATGTCTCTCACACACAAACACCCCCACACATAAATAAACACTGAATCAAATTTCCACTTTATTATTTTGAAAAATACATCATCATCAGCCGCAAGACGTCCACTGCTGAACATAGGCCTCCCCCCTAGATTTCCACAACTGTGTCATCTGTCCATCTAGTGGGAGGCCGTCCAACACTGCGTCTTCCGGTTCGTGGTCGCCACTCGAGAACCTTTCTTCCCCATTGGTTGTCAGTTCTGCGAGCGATGTGGCCTGCCCATTGCCACTTCAGCTTAGCTACTCTTCGAGCTATGTCGGCTACTTTCGTTCTTTTGCGAATATCCTCATTACGGATTCTGTCGCGCAAAGAGACTCCGAGCATAGCTCGCTGTGTGACTTTGAGCTTTGTTATGAGGCCTACTGTTAAGGACCACGTCGGAAAAATACATACGTATGATAATTGGCTTCATATGCCTTTTTGCCAAATTTTGAGCTAGCGCAAAGGTGCAGTGCTACAAATACTACTATACTCGTAAGCTAAACTTAATAACTATATATTCTTACACTTACAAGTATTATTACTTTTTTACATAAAAACTTCTGAAGAGATATGAATGAAATTGTATGTATAGATAGATAAAAGCTTGGACATATAAGATAGCCTATGGGTTAGCCCATAGGCTAACTTATATGGCGGGAAAAAAACAGAATCGGGAACCACGGAATTGTTCCCAGTAGTCTCCTCTAGCCCTGTCACCGGGGGTGACAATTGCTACGATTTCTGCCCAGAAAAAAACATGCAGTTACCTTAAAATTCAGCTTTTAGAACGCGGATGAAACATATTCATATTTGTGTAGATAAGATTCACCAATTCAAAAGGATAGGATTTGAATTAATTAATACACCTACATATATTACCACTTCCATATTAGAACTATCAATCAAACACATTAATAATTGTCATAGTTATATCAAGAACTTAGAAAAACGATAAATCGAACTTAGAAAATAGTTTGTGCTTAGAAAAAGCCCGAGCAAGCTGCCGCCAATCATCGGTAACTCTCCCGTGCTATATACAGCTTGCGTAATTAGCTTACCAAAGAAAATATATCGCCAACTTTGTACAAGGTCCGGGACCGCTTCGGATAACTCGATAATAAACTGTCAGATGTAATATAGAAACCTGGAAGAGACATTGGAAACTTAATAAAATTTAATTTTACAAATACACAAATCTTTATTGTTGTATGCTGTTTACAGGTAAGATGAGATGATACAAAACATTTTAGAAGTTGACCCACACAAACTGGCCTCTTCTAGAGGTATCTGTTTTAGTCTTCATTTCTACTTATATTACTACTTATTTTCTCCTAAAGAAGCAATTGTCGACTTCAATTTAAAATTAAGTTCAGACACTCGCGTAAATTTTTTGGTAAATCTACCATCAAGTCATCCAGATACAGCATAGCAAATTTTAGTTTTTTGTAAATATTTCAAAAACGCACCGATTTCGGTAACATTTAAATAGAATCCCCTCTGAACTTTATTCTACAAGGCTGAAATCCACCACACTGGTAAGTGCGGGTTGGTGGATAAAACAACCTTAGCAGATTTATTTGGCATACTTGAACTGAAAACGTCTTTAGTCGCGTTGAGCCCTTTTTGGTAGCAGAAAGTCTTATGGTTTCGTATCACCGACAAGCTGATGTCAAACAGTGGCAGGATAGTGATGTAGCGGCGGCGGCGTAGCGGCAGTGGAGCAGAATATGCATTTTAGACGCTTGTTGATTAATGAAATCTCGTGAGTCAAGTCATCGACATATGAAATAGCAGTCGGTAGCTATACAGGTTACGTATTGTGCGATATTAGTGATGTTCAATACATACTTATCCGAAGCGGTCCTGCTAACCTTGTACAAAGTTGGTGGTATATTGGAATGAAGTACTTGATATGCTAGCATACTTGAAAGTGAAGCAACTTTGTTTTTATCTCGTGTCTTATCACACCGCAACTTTTTTTTTCTTGGGTAGGTAAGCTAATTACGGAGTCTCTATATACGAGTACCATAGTAATATTCTACGTTATTTATTTCTATATTTTCAAACGTTTCGGAGTATGTCACATCCATCGAGCTTATATCCTCGCGATTAGGCTCTCCGTTATCTCATCCACTGCTAAGTCTGTATCAGGGCGTAACTGTCCGTGGGTAGTTTCTGGGTCAACCGTTACCGATGCCTTATAACTTGCCTCTGGCGACCGGCGAGATGTTTGTTGGGGTCTTTATACCGGACCCAGTCCGAGCTGGGATAAATAAATACATAAGTATTGGTGGACAATTCACACACAACAACATCTGAACCCAGACTAAGCAAAGCTTGTACCATGGCGTTCAGGTAGCTGATATAATACTTTTATAGTTGTAAATGCATACGTATTAAGGTAAAGTCCCAATATTGACGCTTGATAAAGATTTCGATTCATTTGTTTTATAAATTACTAGCTGTACCTGCGCGCGTTGCTACGCCACCTGTCAAAAGTTGGCCGTACCAACTCAGACTTAGAACAAATTTGATTAGCTTAAGGTTTATAATGACGCACGCAACCTTAAAAGATAGACACATGCTGTCACGGATTTCAGCACACGCAACGAAAGCTCTCTTAGGAATATTTAATCCCGTTTTTGTTACATTCTTCATTCACGTTCCGCCCTTAATTAATGGTGGCGTAATGTTACATAAGGTTGTTTATAAAGGGTGTCTCAGTAAGAGTGCACTTTTTCATTTTAGCCTTCATCGATAAATGGACTGTTGGACAAAAGTTTAATCTTTCAATTCGAAGCAGTATTTCCTGAGATTATCGCGTTCAAACAACTCTTCAGCTTTATAAAATTAGTAAGTAAAAAAAAAATGGTGGTGGACAATTCACACACAACAGCACCCTCTGACCCCAAACTAAGCAAAGCTTGCCAAATGGCTGACATAATACTTATATAGTTGTAAATACATACTTATGATACAAAAAATAAAGTATAGAATAGACTAGCATCGTCCTGCAGATTTGCCCACGTAGATTCTATTTCCGTTATTTTCTCAGTATAAATATCTTATGTGTTTTTCCAGACTATATACATACATATAATCTACACGTGTTCCAAATATCAGCCCGATGCGTTCAGACGTTTCGATGTGAATAAGCAACAAAGATGTTAACATCCAAACATTAACATTTATAATATTAGTAGGGTTGACCGCCATCTTTCCTGGTGATAAGCGATGATACGGTCGGTCTATGACCGTGATTATTTATAAAAAACCAGATTTAGACTCAATTTGACGATTTGAACCCATCAAGGTTGTAACAAACGGGTAAAACTTACTCAGGCAACGCATTTTACAGCCTAGACGTGATTATCACAAAAGTAGAGTCAAGCCTATTCGTCCAAGTCTGTGGAACGTTTAGTCAGACATGTTTGAATTTTTTATTTTATTTATATTTGCCACTCCACAGACTCCGTGGTCCGTGACTTTTGTCATTTCAAATCTTATATATATTTTTTAATATTTCTTGGATTAGCAGAAGTACAGGAAAATAAGGGGGCAGTTGGGAACATTTTAAACCTAATACTAGTGCTCGTCTATTGAGCCGATCACTACCGGTTGGGATTCCGCTAGTATCTATCGATTCTCGACTCGAAATCGATTCTTTGCCTAATTGCCATTTGCCTAAGCCGCCTCCTCCCGGCCCAGAGCCTCCACTACGGCTGCATGTTTGGACATGTTTGGACATCATGTCTGTTGAAGGAGTATTGACCTAATTTGACATTATTAGGCAAATTCCAAGCATATGCTCAAGATTTACGCAAGCCAAAAACCTGTAAAATATTTGAGTAAAATCAAATCAATACCAATTGTTTTTAACTTTACATCGATAATAATAATAGTTTGGCACAGGGGTCGGCAACGCGCGGCCCGCGACCTGCCACCGTGCGGCCCGCGACGGTCCTAAATAATTTAATCCGGGCAAACAAATATCCTTTATATTACGTATCTCACATATTCTTTATATTACGTATCTCACATATTAATTACAAAAATACATACAATCTATATATATAAAAGCGAAAGGTCACTCATCAAGGAATCTCAGAAACTACAAATGCTAGGAATCTGAAATTTTGCATGGAGGTCCCTTTTATCACGTAGGCGCTCGCTAAGACGAGGTTTCGCGAAATTCAACCCCTAAGAGGGTGAAATAAGGGATGAACGATTGTATGAAAATTCGTCATTTTCAAAGTTATGAAATTTCTTGACACGAAGCAATTAAATGTTTGTTCTATCAATTTTGTAATTTGGAACTGTACGGGGGTGAAATTGGGGTTGAAATGGGGGATGAATGTCAATATGGAAGTTCCCAACCGTTGAAGATAAAACCATGAAACTCTGTATATAGACACTTGACACGAAGCAAACAAATGTTTGTTCAATCAGTTTCGTAATTTCAAACTGTACGGGGGTGAAATTGGGGTTGAAATGGGGGATGAATGTCAATAAGTAAGTACCTAACCGTTGCAGATAAAACCATGAAAATCTGTATATAGACACTAGACACGAAGCAAACGAATGTTTGTTCTAGCAATTTTGTAATTTCAAACTGTACGGGGGTGAAATTGGGGTTGAAATGGGGGATGAATCTCAAAATGGCAGCTCCCAATCGTTGAAGATAAAACCATGAAACTCTGTATATGGGCACTTGACACGAAGCAAACGAATGTTTGTTCTAGCAATTTTGTAACGAAGCAATCAAATGTTTGTTCTATCAATTTTGTAATTTCGAACTGTATGGGGATGAAATTGGAAATGAAATGGGGGACGAATGTTTCATACGCTTTCACTCTTAAACAACTGAACCGATTTTGACGAAATTTTATAAAATTGTTTTATTAGAAGCTGTTTTTACTAACGGTATATACATATATGTGTCTGGGTATGCAAATAGGTATTACCTTACTGCCTGAGTTACCTTAGTTATTTTGCGTGGACGAAGTCGCGGGTAACAGCTAGTAAATTATAAAATACTTCTACCTATACAACTAAATAAATGTAGGTATTGATCCCGCTACTTATGTTATCGCAAACGCAGGTTTTTCAGAAGCACTGAGGGGGAAGGGGAAATTAATTAGAAGTGTGGCCCGCTTTTATCTATTTTTTTCACCTTGTGGTCCATGGCTTCTGAAACGTTGCCGACCCCTGGTTTAGCACATAATCGCCATGTCGCTTAATGTTACTTACGGCCTACAGTGGAGCGCTTTAACCTAGAAGAAACTACTGGGCTAAGAGATAAAACACCTGATATCTCCGGGTGACGAACGCAGTGCGGTACTTGGTAATGATTTGGACTATTCATGTACCAATAGCTGCGTGTCACTGTGCTGTTATGTGGCAGGCATGTTGCTTACCATCAGGCACATGTCCTGCTCGTCACTCTATATTATAAAAAAAAGATAGAATTCCATTGCCAACTTATTAAAGAATGTATGTTCTTTAAAAAAAATAGCGAGCCAGCCAACAGTAAGTACAGCTGATAGAAATCAACACTTAAAACCTAGAATGTTAATATTAAACAGCACTGCACAATAATACATCACCTAAAACAATAGCTATTACGTATATCGGTGACGCGAGGGTACATGAATTTATCATTTTTATATTTACCGCATTGTAAGCGGTCAGGTATAGGTAGGTATACGATGCGTTATATATTTTATATACGTGCAAATGCACTCGTGTTCATAGGCTACTACCTACGAGTGCGTCAGTCTGGTAGACCAGTACGTGATATCCTTAATATGTATTCTAATATTAAAAAATGAATAATTGTTCACAAGGCCTCCTGTTTTCCTCTTCTTCTAGGAGAAGTCGATGTCGAGTCGATTACTAGCGGAATCCCAACCGGTAGCGACCGGCTCAACAGACGAGCACTAGTATTAGGTTTAAAATGTTCCCAACTCCCCCCATATTTTCCTCTTCTTCTGCTAATCCAAGAACTATGTAAAAAAACGATAATTGTAATGACAAAGGTCACGGACCCTGGAGTCTGTGGAGTGGCTAAATATTTTTTTTAAAATGAATTATTTTGGGCGTTTAGGTTTAGTTAGTTGACCGCCTGAACGGATCGGGTTGAAATTTGGTAAACAGATAGATTATAGTCTCTAATAATACGTAGGTTTTATCTTTTACTTTTAGTTGTAGTTGTAGGTACTTTTCATCCCGGGAAAATAACTAAAACAGGAAATACGCAGGTGAAACCGTAGGACACTGCTAGTAGATATATGTATACTATGAGCTCTCCGCGCCTAGCACCCAGCTATTCCAGATTATATTTTATATTCCAAAGTTGAACCAAATCCGTTAACCAAAAGACGTTCCAACGTGATTGAGGAAAAAACATACAAACATCTAAATATCCAAACTTTTGTATTTGTAATATTAGTAAAACATTTTTCAAAATCATTTTCACGCAAGAAATGCCAGAGTGTAAGGAAACACCACAAAAAATAATTATAATAATTGGTTCTTTATTTTCTATTTCATTTCATTAGTACGATGATCTTATCTACATAGATTTATAATTTGCATTGGAATGTCGGAGATCCAAGATCATAAGTTCCCTACCAAAATTTGCCCAATGGCGCTTTAGAAGTTTTCGCTTCAAAAATAGCCCTTCTTCCAAAGCAATATACTCGTACCCTAGTGATATAATTTGGTGGTATAACGTAAATAAAATTAACAAACAATTTAACAAACTCAATCTTATAAAACTAAATATTAAATCAGTTGGCAAAAAAAATATAGGATTTAATAACCCCGCGGTTAGCAACTCTACGACCAAATGTTCCCATCAGGCTTGCGATATTTCTAATAGGTGTATACTCGTATATAGCCAAGGAAACATTTTAACACAATTTTCATGGCTGTCCAACTCATCATGAGTATAATTTCAATATCATCCAAGCTTGGATAATACCGGTGTAAAGTGGCATTTATAGGTCCAACTTGGCCACCCAGAAGACGGGTAGTCGTTTAGAAACTATCTTGTTTTCTTTATGGAAATAGGTATATGATAGACGATCGACAACTTTACTATATATGTTTGGATGACCTAGTAAATGCACTACTGGAATCTAATATACATATTTATAATCTAACTCTCTTTAACTTTGGAAATTGTGTCCATAAAAGCAGAACAAACCGCTGCATTTTTTAATATTTTTTTATTTCATTTTCATTTAATTACTGATACGGGAAACTTCTCAACTATATTTAAAAAACTATGTGGTGTCTTGGGACACCAGATAGGAACAAAGTTCCTTCGAATAACACACAAAGAAGCGACACAGTTTGCAAAAAAAATGCCTAATTTTATAATTTATGGGACGATCATCTGAAAACTAAAGTAGGCAACTTTAGCGACGGGCAATTTTCCCATTACATATTTTCCGCGTCACTTCCATTACATATTTTTCTTACTGTTTTAGCCTCACATTTTTTTGAAGTGAAAACTTTTTTAGGCGCGCCTAGGCAGATTTTTCGTGGGCTGTGAATTGAATTCTAGCGTCACGCTCGGGTATGATAAAAAATCTTCGGGTAAACTCGGGACCATGGCCAATGGCCATTGCAAATCTAGAAATGCGTCAGCCAATGGGAAAGGCTAAAAGGGCGTGGCCTCGACATCATGGCATGGCCATCTAGAAATGCATCAGCCAATGGGAAATACTGACGCATTTCTAGATGGTCATGCCATGATGGCCAGGCCACGCCCTCTGGTTACACCCGTGTAGTTATCAAGGTAAGCTAATAAATTCTGAGTTAATAAGTTTTCACTTCTATCGGCAGTTCCTATGACTGGTAATTTTTTTAATTCGGTCGCGGAACAAAATCCCTATCTCCTCCAACCCTGCCTGCCTCAGGAGCTTCCTTCCAAACAATGATCTATTAACGCAAAGATTACTGAAACAATTCAGTAATCTGTGTATTAACGCTTTACAGTTATAAAAACTGAAAGACTCGCAACGTAACCAGTGAATTACTGGTAACCTTACGACGACAATGAAAGTAAATGTTAGTTTTTTTGTTCGTATTTCAAAAACCGCCTCACTGATTTCGATAAAATGTAAATAAATTAGACGTGCAATACTTACGGTATCCGTTCTTTTAATAAACTTTTTTTCACAAACCCACATGTGATAACCAACGTTAGACAAACTAACGGGTAGTGAAATGATTATTAGACAAAAAAATATTTAACAAATTGGTTATATCTCATAGTAATTATTTGACAAACATTCATTCTATAACGTAATATTTGACAAATTATTATTTTAATATTTTTGTTCACTACCAAATGCTTAAAAACAAAACCAACGCTTGACAAATGTTCATTTTATAATGTGTTGTTTGGCAAGCAACTCACTTTATAAAACAAACATTTATTAAATTACATAAAACTTGATTGTACTTTTTGAGTATCTAAGTAACCAGACCGGAATGATTAGGTTACTTAGGAACCAAATCCGACTCGGAACACCCCGACTCCACCTAGTCTTGTCGCTACTACCCCTAGAGTGTATATAAAAAATGCGGGGGTCAGAAGCTCAAGGGAGGTCCTGAGTGGAGCGAGCCATGCGAGGCCAAGCGCAGCGAAGGGGGGAAGGTGGCGAGCGAAGCGAGACGGCGACCTCCGTAGTGAAGCGCAGGCCGAGTATGCAGAAGCGACACTCAGGGCTGACCGCAGAGCTTTTGGCGGGGAGCCCACCCGGAGTCAAATCTCAGTGATAGACCCTAATCGGAGCGGCAGTCAAAAGTCAATGACAGAACCAAATCAGAATTGATAGTTTACATTAGCAATTTATCGGGTACTTTTAAAATATTTGTTGCAAATTCTATTTTGGTAAATGCTAAATTAATAAAAAGAATAATTTATGAAATAAAAAATGTACAAACAACAAAATGTCATTCGATATATTGTCTAAGTGAAACGTTTGCCATGTAATTGGTTATAAAATGATGGTTTGTAAAATCAATCATAATTTGTTGATTTAAGATATTCTTGAAATAAATATCATGCGAAACGTTGTTTGTAAAATAAAACCTTTTTATATTGTAAAGTTTTTGCAATGAATATTATACGATTAGATGGTTTTAAAGTGATGTTTTGTCAAAAAATGTTTGTGAAACATTAGTGAACCGTGCAATACATGTGCCTGATGGTAAGCAACATGCCTTTGGCGGTAGAATAACTGGCAAAGGTGTGGTCCTTCCCCAGGCAGACTCTGAAAATGATTCACAAAATGCGGAGCTATCGCCTACAATACATAGGTACATTAAAGCAAAAAAACATACAACCGAGTTGAAAACCTCCTTATTTTTCTGAAGTCCGTTAAAAATCAAATATATTTTAATGGCAGTTAGATGTTTAATAGATAGATAGAATAAGATGTTGCAATTGAACAAATAAGGTTGAAAATATGATGTTGGACTAATGTAAGTATCAATTTCTTTAATAATACGTAATCAAGAGGGATCTATTTTACGTCAAGAGCATTTAAGTAATCATTTACAGTTATTCAAATCAATTACACCTAGCCTGAGGACATGCCAGTAAAATTACTAAATCATAAACTACTTGGGTAATAGATAAGTCAGTTTAGAAAAGAAAAATATCAGGTCCATGCCACATAGGATAGGCCTGACATTTTTCTTTTCTACTTAAGAATAGGTTTGGGATAGACGCCATTTTAGCGGATACAACGCTTTTGCGATTTCAGATAAACATGCTTACATAGAGGGAATATTTATTTAGCTGCTTAATCTTATTTTTTTTTGTTTTTTTTTTTTAAATAAAGAGTGACGAGACGACCTGACCATATGCCTGATGGTAAGCAACATGCCTGCCACATAACAGCACAGTGACAAGCAGCTATTGGAACATGAAAAGTCCAAACCATTACCTAGCACTCGTCACCCAGAGATCTAAGATGTTATATCTCTAAGCCCTGCAATTACTCTGGCAACATTGCCCTTCAAACCGGAACACAGTAATGTTTGCACATTACTGCTTGGCGGTAGAATAACTGGCAAAGGTGTGGTAGTTCCCCAGGTGGACTCTGCCAAGAGTCCTACCAATATTCCGAGAGATGGCCGCAAATTTTGGGTAGGTATTTGAGACAAGCTGAAAACTTGTCAAAAAATCTCCTATCATATCCGAACACGGAGGTAGACCTGGCTTGTGAGTGGCGGAGCAAAACAAATCCTTCAATTTCGATCACCTAGCTAGCCGGTAGAATAAAAAGTGATGTCTTTTTGAGACATGTGACACGTAGTTTTATACAGGGTTACTAATCAGCCTGCATCCGTCTAAGGACATGTTCTGTATGTTTAAACAAACAACTTTTGTTCCACAACTTGTGTTATATACTCAATACATATCCCAAAAAAGTAGTGTTTGTTGTCATCTCTAACCATGCGCGGTCCGAAGGGGGGTCACAGGGGACATGACCGCCCCCCAAAATTGTATACGTTTCATTAAAATGGGGCGCTACTAGTAGTATTTTTACTCGATTTATTGTACTTCTACTCGTGACCCCTCCCCCAAAATCTGAGGCTCTGTACTGGTGACCCCCTCCGAAATTCGACGCTGGGACCTCGCCTGTCTCTAGCATTGTTTAGTGTTTATTCACTTTGCATATCCCTTATCCAGCGTTAACGAGTGCGCGCGCTTTTGTTACGAATTGTTATGAAAAGTTCAATGCTTTCACACCAGGTACACACTTTTTTTTATTTGGTGTGGGAAAAAAATACGATTTTTTTAAAACTGTAAAACGAATGTTAACGTATTTAATGTACCTAATATCCCTTTAAAAGGATGCAGGATATACCACCAATAACCCTGTATGTTAAGATTTACTTAAGATTGCATTTCCTAATTATCCATCGCTATCCATACAAAGTCTAGTTCCTCTCCGTCAAGGCCCAACAAATGTGTAACTAAAACATACTGAGAAATGAATTCTTCATCGGTTAGACATTAGTATTTCCAATATAGTTAACAACGTCAATCACTGATATCCGTGACGCGACGGATCTGTAACAGGCGGGAGTTCCGCGTTCGTGACGTTACTTACATATGTCGTAATGGGTAAGGCACGGGATGTACTCGATAAAGTTTATTAGGATAGTTATAAGCTTATACTTTTTTTTTACATATCGTACACATGTATTTTTTTATTTTGTCTTCATCCATGTAGAAGTCTATTGGTACCCAAATAGGAAAATCTGTGATATAGCGTACCAATACAATACCCTCCGGCGAAAACGAAATGGATAGTTTACACTAAAGTTATCATCTAATGATAATAAGTAGAAGATAGTATTAACTGTATAAATATAACGTAATGAACTCTATGTATGTATGTGTACACTATTATTATTTAATAACAAGAATAAAATATAAAAAAACTGATTCAGAATCACAATTACCTACAACAAACAATTTAAAAACAAACAAAACTCTATGTTTCCACTGCTGGAATTGGAGGTCTTCACTCACAAAAATAAAGTAAATGCCGCTCTGATCAATCCTGATGACAGATAGAAAGAAAATATGAGGAAATCAAGATGATCCAAGCAAGATATCTTTCGAGAAGATGCGTCATCCACCAACTCGCACTTGACCAGCGTTGGATTATGGATTCATTTTTAATAGTATAGAATGACGAGACGAGCAGGACATGTGCCTGATGATTAGAACATGAACAGTCCAAATCATTACCTAGCACTGCACTGCGCTCGTCGCCCAAATAAATAGGATGTTTTATCTATATGCCCTATAATTTCACTGGAAACATAGCTATTCAATCCGGAACACAATGATGTTGTGATGTTTTCTCGGCGGTAGAACAACTGGCAAAATGTGGTAAGTATCACATTTTTGCCAGTTATTGCCTTCGCGGACTCTTCAAACAGTTCCACAACTACTAAACGAATTAATTCTCTGTGATAGTAGCCCCGAATTCTTAACTGAGAGTGAAAACAGAGAGTACTTTTGTCCGTCCACCCTTTTTACACTCCTTTTTACTGCAGTATGAATATCCTTTATCATGTAGCGCTGTTCCTTACAATGCGCGTCTACAATTCTTAATTTAATGACGTCATCGATTCTCAGTTTGATAGTGACGTTACGAGTTTCTTAGAGGCATACGGGGAAGTCAAAGTGCACTTGAAATTCAAGGGCACAAGACAAAACCAATGTATCATAAGTTTTTCCAAATGACGCCAGTAACTGTGATCAGGGATCTTACTATGTTTTAAATGCAGATTTGGAGGTAGGTGATGATGAAAAGATATAATTATGCATGTTTCATGACATACTTCGGTCGTTTTTTACTGTCTAGGTTTTACCTAGACCCAGAGCAACATACGCAAATCAAGGTCGCGAAAGGTTGAAATTTCCTGCCAAAATGAAACTCCTCTGGGGTATTGTAAAAAGACTTTGATAATCTATTTAATTTATATAGCTTATCAAAGTCATTAATTTAAAAAAAAAAACTTTTGCACACATGCAAAAAACACATGCACAGGGCATGCACACATGGGCAGGGAAGGAGTGATGACACGTGACATCATGTGACAAGGGGCAGGGAGTTTTTGTGACGTCACAATTATCAAAATATACATACCAATGTCCTACTAAAATTATAAACGTCAATGTTTGGATATTTAGATGTTTGTCGCTCAATCACGTCGTAACGTCTGTACGGTAATAGCTGGAATTTGGAACACAGTTAGATTATAGTCTAGAAGGCTACTTTTTATCCCAGAAAAATAACGGGAGCCACCTATGTGGGTAAAACCGCGGTGCTATCTAAGTATTACAACACCAAATTGAAACTAAAATTGCACAACATGTGACGTCAGTAGGTAAGGTCTCAGAAATGTGACCATCTGTGATAAGGACGGGGGAGGGATAAAAAATAATTTATTTCGTATGACATAATTTATGGATGGCTTCTAGAATCTAATATCTTAAATTTGAGAAAAAGTAAATCAGTCTCTAAGTAATCTTCTAAGTAAACGCGCTCCGCTGTAGGTAGGTATAGAATCATCTTATCATTTATCTTCATCAGACCTGAATTGATGGCGATCAATGTTTCTAGGTATGTACATATACGTCCAATATACTTTAAGCATGATTGTTGGTGTGTTCTACGTATGTACTTAAATATAGTGGGTTAGTAAGTTTAGATTAGTTCAGCTCTTTTGTTCTAGCCTAAAATCCAGTTAGCAGATATAGGCCATGTCAAGATAATTGTCATAGGAGCCTTAATAAAAAAAGATGGTCAAGCTGGAGGCTCTGAATTGAAAAAAATTACATTTTTTTAGGGTTCCGTAGCCAAAAGGCAAAAAACGGGGACTCATAAGGGACTTTTTTCCGAAACTTTTAAAACTATACTGTTGAAACTTGGTAACTAGATGTATTTTGCGAACCGCCGCTTTAAAATTTTTACATAGAAATTGAAAAAATATATATAAATATATAGAGGGTGCCCCATACTTAGCACTGAAACTCAAAATTTTTTTTTATCGACACCTTACTTGTAGCCTATTTATGGATAGGTCTTTTAAAATAATGTTGAGGTTTGTATTGTTTTTTCTAAACTGTGTAAAATGTGACCCTCCTGTAACTTCTAAAATAAGAGAATGACAAAACTAAAAAAATGTGTATGTATGTCACATTACCATGCAAACTTCCACGGAAAAATTGGTCTGAACAAGATCTAGTAAGCAGTTTTTTTGTAATCGTCATAAATACAGTACTATTAAAGAATCGATCAAGGTTACAACGAACTACAAGAATTTTATATTATGCTACTTGCTGCTATGGAACCCTTCATAGGCGAGTCCAACTCGCACTTGACCACTCTTATTTGAATCAGCGCTGGTAAAAACTTTGTAATGAATTGAATGACAGTTATTTGCAAATCATTATTTTAAATAATCATGGATGTTTACAACACTACCTATAAAAATTATAAATTACGAGATTTTTCTATTTACTGTAGTGGCCGTGTACAAAACTTTTACAAACTGAATTTGTATGAAAATGAAAACTACATTACAATATATACTCGTACCTAACTAACTACTTACATAAAAAACAGCTAAATTATTTATCGTTGGAACGAAGGTATAAAGATAAACGCTCAAGCCACACCAGCTGGAAGAGTGTTCAGCATAGAAAAGCCGGTGAAGCAAATTCTCGATATTTTGATGCACTTTCATGCAGCATGTTCCCTGAAGTTCAGGTTAGTAAGTAAATTGGATTGATGTCATTTACTTTATCGTGTTATAGGTATGTTTGACGTTGCAGAATATCTTTATTAAGAATATAATAATTATAATATATATATAATCCTATCAATCTCGAGTTAGACTCAAGTCAAGCAATCACTGCCTAGCATAGTACTACATCCTTAAAACTGTATCAGGACGCATACATTAAAAATAAAAGAAAAATAAATTTAGATAGTTGACCAAGGTCATTAACCTAATATTAGGTCAAGCTTTTCTTAACAATCCTAACACGAATCTTTACAAATACAGACTCAAAAAATAAGCCAAAATAAAAGAGGCTCTGTTTTCGCATCTCATTAGCATCACACCTGAGTGAAGCAGACAAAACCAATTTTCACAGGTTCACTTCTGGGTCAACCGACAAAAGTATCATTTATTATTTTGACAGCATTTTAGCATGAATAAGTAATAACTTAGCAATAAAAACAGCATTTTGTTTGAATGACGTTAGCTGTAAGTCGTAGGGTGGCCATGTTGCTAACTGTTTTCTGAGACATGTCCTTTTCTTCATTACTTTACAATTTTTTCTTCAATAATAATTTGTTACTCCTCTTTCTTTGGTATCAACTAAATACAATTTAAAATCATGGTAGGTACTCGGTTGAAGACATCAATCTGAGTAAGGTGGCCATTTTATACACTAGTTTTATTATCGATAAAATTAGGTTTGTCCTTGACCACCATCTTGATTGATGTTAAGCGACGATGTTGTCTACAATAGAGTGTTCATCTAGACCAACCAACCGTTGCGCCTGGCCTTTGCAAACTGATTCCCTCTCAACTTTGATTTTTCAAATCACTTCAAAACTTCAAGTCACCAAGACTGTACCGTACAGTATTCCATACAAGATAATAATAAAAACGTTTATTTTGTTCATGAAAAAAACTAAACTAATACACTTACCGACTAATATAAAACAACAGGACAACAAACTTTTAAACATACGCTGAATTCCCACACTAGGGTGGCCTGTGTTGTGGGAGTTCAGGCTTTTCCGTTAACATAATTATATAGTATCTGTACTTGGTAAAACATACGCAAGTTTGCAGACTTCATGTAACTTCGCAACTTCGCTACTCTGCAAGTTCGTGTTCCTTTTTAATGTAATGCAAAGCATTAAGGCTTATTGAAATCGTTATAAGTACCTATTCTAATTAGCTTATACTTAAAAGCCACTACCCCAATTCGCGAAATACATAAATACAAACAAAAAATTATGTATCTATGTCAAATTAGTCAAACAGCTGAACTAAGATGAACTCTGAAATGTAGGGTAAATTCTTGCTTCGCCACAAAACGTATTATTTGAAATTTACACATCCGCACGCATGCGTCACAGGCGATGAAAATAAACTAAATTGCCTACTAAATTGCCACTTACAACGTATTCAATCCCCAAAGTAAACAAACACCCAACTTCCGTGTCCACGATTCGTGAACCATGGTCACCGCACAATGACCCAGTTATCAGCGACAAATTTACAGCAAATGATCTTGTACCTTACCATCCATTGATATAGTATGTATTGGTGTGATATAGGCTTGTCTGTTGCGTTGTATCGAGTATGGAGAAGCAGAGGTCACATCCAGACGACCGGTATGTAGGCCAACCGTTGCGCCTCGCCTTTGCAATGAAACGACACCCGTATTCTGTACCGGACGGTGTTCGTATCAGCGAACCTGCTATCGACTCCATCTATCTCGGATCTTGCTGCTTCTATCTTATATCTGGATTGTAATCTCACGAGAACTAGCGTCCAGGATGCCACCAATGTCACGTTCTTGGACCAGATTGTCAGTTGTTATCACGGAAAATAGATAAATAGATAATTAATTTACCAAAGTTTGTTTTTTAAGTCTTGAATGGAATTAAACTTTCGTATATTTAATAATAATTAATCCTTTCATATTTGATAAAATTATTATCGAGTAGTCAGCACCCTATAGAAATTATCTTATTTGTGATACTAAGCGAACTCAAACAGTCAAACACATACAAATAAAATACAAAATGCTTTCTAACCCGGAATAGACATTTAAATTCAAGCATCACACACTTTATCAAAAAACAATTTTGAATGTTTGCGCTCGTAAAATAAATTGATCGAAAAGAGTCGTCTAAATTATACTATTTACAGAACCTCAGTTTAATTAAACTGGGCAAAGAGTTTGTAAAATTTAAGTCTACGGTCATGGATGCGCATAAAAACTAGAACTAGAACAACGTTTGTCAAAAATATCTGTATCAGATTGACTCATAACTTACACGGTTATGAATCGCGTAAGCCTTGAATAAACGTTTAAAATACTGAGTGAGAAACGTTTTTTTATAGTTTAAAGTGACGGGACGAACACTACATGTGCTTGATACTTGATAGTTAAGTAGGCGACCCATAACACCCTGCCCATAACAGCTCAGCGCCACACAACTATTTGAACTAGCAGAGTCTACATCACTACCTAGCACTGCACTGCGCTCGTCGCCCAGAGACATAATACGATTTACCTCTTAAACCTGTAACTTTTCCGGAAACGTTGTCCTTAAAACTGGAAGACAGTAATATCAACACAGTACTACTTATCGGTAACTGGTTATGGTAGTACTTCCCCAGGCAGATACTGCAAAGAGTCCTTACACTAAAAAGCACTTATAGAAGAAGTAAAAACAAAAGGCGAGGGGGCACTACGTAAAATGTTGCCATAGGCAGCGAATAAAAACAACATTGTAACATAATCGCTCATTTGCGACAAGGTCGACATTTCTCGAAAAACAGCATTTTACAGGAGAGCAGTTTTAAAGTTTCGAGCTATAATTATATCATAATCGTATATTATTTTCGTTACTTACTGAGACAAAAATCTAGCGTGGATATTATAGATTTATGTAACATTTTGACATTTTCTGCATAAAGCATACAACGCACACTGTGCTATTTTTTTTTAATCAAGGAAACACTTATGTCGTTTTTGTTGATAAATTTGTAAATATTTTTGTAGTAATTTGATTTATGACGTTATACTTTAGTACAATATCGACACAACACAAATAAGTCCCAATGGATTTGTTCTAATACTTTTTTTTATTAAAGACACATTTAATACTAAACACGTTATTCTTGATAAGATTTTAGAATCATTTGTACTTGACTTACTGGCAAGAGCGTTGTTATGCTGAAAATGTCGTCCTTCTCGAGCAGAAGCACAGTCTTTGAGCCGAACTGTCACTTCGCAACTAAAACAAAGTCGTTGTAGTTCCGAACCACCAAAACGAAAGAGACAATGCTATAACGGCACAACTGTGAGTTTTTGCTCTCACTCATCTATTATGGAGGTTAGAGATATGACGTTTTTACAGCATATGGAATGAAATATTTCCAACAAAACTACATTAATAACTCAAAAACGAGAAATTTAGAGATATGTCAACCTTGTCGCAAATGAGCGGTATCATATTATGATACCAATGATTTCATTAGTGAAGGTCAGCACTAACGTCATATTCAAGGTAAAAGGCGGCCCAAAATCCAAGGAGCTAAGTTCGATCCGCTATTCTCAGAACTTTACCAATCAAACGAAAATGTTTCTTATGGTATAACCATATTACCTAATAACACAAAATATTGTTTCTCTCAAGTCTAATATATTGTGTAAGTTCATTCGATACAAACTATCAATTGAGATCTTTGTCCTCATAGACTTGGCCTAAGAAAATCTTTAGTAAATATGTGTAACATCTATACTAGGCACCCCGCGGCTTTAATCGTGCAATCAATGAGCAAGAAAGATCTAAACTTTCGCATTAATAATAGTAGATAGATATAAACTCTATAGATCATAATATAAAACTTAAAAAACAAAGTGACTTAGCCTAGAACTAGTAAATCAAGTGGCGACCTTACCGCTAAAACTGATCTCTTCCAGACAATCTAAAATTAGCAGGTATTGTACGCCCTAAATTGGCAAACTATTTTTCCTTAATTCGATCTTTTGTACACAGTTGTGCAATAAACGATTCTGATTCTGTTTCAGTAAGCTGTTTTCACTATAAATAAATAATAAATTTTGGTGGTCAATGCACACAACACCACCTGACCGTAAAACTAAGCAAAGCTTAGTTATGATATCGATTCATAAACTTGCATAAGAAATCAATTCACTATTGATTTGAAGACACCATAAAACACACTGCAAACCTTATAGGTACGTTCTTATTACAAAAGTGAAGTCTAACCTCCTCGTTAAAGTCGACCAGGAAACGATGTCACTGTTATTTTAATTAATTTCGCACCTCGCCACCAGATCTTTATAAAAGGGTTATTACATTTGGCTAAATTTAGTTTACTGAATTTAGTCTGTACTGAATTCAGTTAAGTGTAAAAGCATTCCGTAAAGGTACTAAATTAAAAAACGAGGATTGCTTGCTTCTAACTTGATTCTGAATTAAATGAACTAATATTGCTTCCAAATTTGCTCCTTAATTCAGTCACTAAATTTAGCCAATTATAATAAGCCTTATAAAAAGGGGGCTTAAATTACAAGTACCGATATAACCGAAGTCGAGATATAAACGAGGGGTCCTAATTACCCCGTTGTTTCTTAGAGAAATAACCAAAACATAGAAAAAAAACAAATCTCTGGTGACGAGCGCTTCGCAATACCGATCATACTATACGTAAGTTGTCCATAAGATAACTAAAAATGTGTAACAACTACTTTAGTTTAATCTAAAAAGTCCAACCGCCAATAAATTAATTCAAAAAACGTGATCAAACTCATGTGAAATGCAATTCAATGCGCCTACTTAAAAAAGCTCACATGTTTCTATTCACAACAAACACGAGACATTCGAAACAATACATAGATCTCTAGTCCTCATTGTACACTTTGTTTTGTTACTACACTCACTTGTCTAATAAAAAAAAGAGACAACAAAAGTCGTTTGTCACTCGCTCTCGTCCCAGAATACGAGCTCACAGCCTCGACCGTCAATTCTGCAACTTGTATACGAATATTTGAATACCACTTAGACACAGCCTATTCTTATTCTCTATGAATTAGAGCCTAGGATCTAGGCCACATTTACCTTTTTGTCGTAGGTCGTTGAACTTGTGCGTCATTTCTTTTCAAATTCATGCCAATAGGAAATGTGTTTAGTTCAGGGTTATGGTTGTCAACAAAATTTTCAGTGGAAAAGATTGAATAACGTTTTTTTGTGCAACTATAAACGTTTGTTGCAATAATTGAATAACAATAACAAATAACTTTAATGAAGTATAAAAACGGGAAAAAGTACATTCGTACGAAAATAAAAAAAAAACGAAAATATACTCCTATTGTTCTAGTGTGCACTGGACTAAAAAAGTGGTAAAATAAAAGTAGGTAGATACTTTATTTACACTAGCACTAGCGGCCCGCTCCGGCTTCGTGCGGGTATAAAATATATAGCCTATGTCATTCACTGAAAAAAATATTAATATCGATCCAGTAGTTTCGATTTCTTCATTACTGCCCGTAGCCCGCACTAAATCTGTAATATCTTCGAAAATATTCATTTAAACCATTTGCTGTAAAGAGCCATACACATAGATATCTACATTAAATCAACAATGTATTTAAGGTATTTAATTGGATAAGGATTAATGCTGTGTTGGTTAAAATCGCTTCAAAAATTAGCCATTATTTGTCGTAAAAAGTAAATTTGTTTTAATTAAAAAGGTTAGATTTAGAAAAGGTTTATCAACTAAACATTTTTCGCAGCAGCAGAAAAAAAAGCTAAGAACTAGTGAAAGAAATGAATAAAATTTGTCTTAAGACTTGCGTACTGTCATGAGCTAGCAAGTATTCCACATACTTACTGTATCCACTTACTACACGCTACAAGTACTACATCTTGTACTAGACCAAGATAGAGCATCTAAGACGCTAATCAGACAGTGGCTTATCATAAAATACTCAACTTAATCATATCACCACTGTAAAATTCAAGATGGCTTCAGTATTGTATTCCAAATTACTTGATATATGTATTTCAGACAACGTGGTAACACAAGCGTGTGAACTACAAATTGAACAAGTCACGTATTTCCTGAATGTCATGAAGTCTACGCTTAGAGCATGGTAATTTTAGACTACTACTTCACTAATGGCTATAAATATTACATTTTAGTTTTTTAATGGGGAAAGAATTTATTAACTATACTAGACTAAATAATTAAGTAACTACTTACTGTAAGCTACCTGACTTTGTCTTATAATTCTGTTTGTATGTGTATAAGATGCTAGGCAATGAACCAATCAGTCACTTAGGTTTAATTTCCTAGCTGGATTTCGTTATATTTTTAAATTGCGAATAAAACAATGTTTCACTTCTCTGTTTTTTTGTAGATTTCTTTGGTACATACCGTATCGTTAAGCCCAAACTAGAAAAATAGTAAGTAATAGGCAGCCAAAGATTGCTTGAAAGGCTGCGATAAGCACGCTTTCAGTAATTTTAGTTTTAAAATATTACTGTTTCGTGGTTTATATGTGATAAAGAACTTATATGTCTGTTTACTCAATGTGTAGTGGTTCCTAATGTGTTAATACGAGGCAATTAATATTTATTTTGGAAAGTAGACACAGTTTAATAACGTAAATAAATGTTTGTTAAGTTTATCAAATAATAATTGTGTAAGATAAGCAAAAATTGTACCTATGAACAATTTCCTCATGCTTATTTTTTTTTTATTAATATATATATATAATACATAAAAAGATCTACCATTGAGTTGGTAATAAGTAATAAAAATTTCCTCATGCTATTTGTTTGGAAGAATAAACTTAATAGTTTTGTTGAGGAAAATTCTTATCCAAAATTAGCTGCCATTCAAATATAGAACATCCGGCTTTCTCTATGTATCCTGTTTGCCAAAACCTAGACTGTAGTCTATGACTACGGCCGTTAGACAACATTAGAGTACGATAAGTTATGGTTTATAGCTAAAATATTTTTGTACTTTTTTTAGAACAGTTGTGTGTATGGGGAAGTAATTTCACGAAAATAATTAAAACTTTGATTTTAGTTCTTATAGAATTTTGTATTTTTTGTGATGTTTTTTTTATCCACGATTTTAATACAATGGTAAACTTAGTTTTGATAACAGAATCTGTGAGAAAAAGCCAATTAAAAAATCTCCAGTTTCTTTAGAAGTAGGTGCTTCCTGAAAAAACAAACTAACCTTTACATACTGAGTGAGTAGTATCTCAGTAGGACAAACCAGTCAGCTACTCAGAACTATAAACAGACTAGTAGTAGAACCCAGTGGTTTCACCCATGAAGTACCCGTTAACGTAATTTTGGTACGAGTAAAATAATATTCTAGATTACAATTTTTCTCTGTACGAAATTTCATCCAGATGCATTCAGTAGTATTTGCATGCAATGAGTAACACACATCTGTCCATACACACACAATTATGTTAATATTCGCAATTATAAAGTTAGTAGGATAGTAGGATATGACAAAAACAGGAAGGAATGATGTAGATTGGCAGCCCTATTTCAGACTTTGTTTTTATTTTTTTCACCTCGTTTACAAATGGCTTTGAGCTAAATTTTAACACTAAAAATAACTGTTTCAACCTATTGTTTGTTGAGTATTAGTGCGAATGACAAACTGTCTGAATGTGTGCCAAAATCTTAATGAGAATGTCTATTATTTAGTATTTATCTTAGTCTTTGTTGAGTAGATAGTCGAAATTAGCTTTTAACCCACTTGCGGTGAATAGAAAACATAGGTGTTTGTGCTTTTTAAATGATATTGTTTCATTTGTTTTTAAGTAGGTTTACTTTTATGAAATGGAACAATAGATAGGTATTATCTTTCTTCTTTCAACTTTGAAACAATTTAGGGGTTCAGTTTTTTAACCCCGAGTAACGAACACTATGTTCTTTTTGTGAATAACTTTTTGACAGTCAATAAAGTGTATCTATAGAGTTTATATAATTTGTACATGTGGTATTCCAGACAATAAATAGTTAATCTAACCGTCTTCAAAATGTCAACCGCTTAGCAATTTCAACGTGATTAAGCAACACATTTCCAAACTTTGACGTATTTAATTTCAGGAGGATGTACATTTATACGTGAACGATAGATTGTTACAAGTTTTGGTATGTTTAAGTGTGATGATGAATTAATGGTATAATTTACCTGTTTTAGTGCAAAACAAGTTTTCATCAAGGCATTAACACAATTTCGGGTTGACAGAATCGAGTTTCATAACTTTTGTGAAATCGACAACTACGTCATCCAGACAAACTTGTAGGCAAACTTTAGTTTTAACTCCCTATTTCAAACAACGCCACTCTGATTTCAATAAAATTTATATGGGACCATTCGGGAAGCATACCCATTCGAACACAAAAAGAAATTTAAAAATCGGTTCAGTCGTTATCGATATATCAGGTGACATACAAAAAAAATATGGTGGCCGAATAGATAACTTCCGCCTGTTTGGAAGTCGGTTAAAAAGGAGAAACGAAGACATAGCCTAACTGCATCAAAGCAAAATGTGATTTTTTTCTAATTTGTAAATTATGCGTCTAATAAATAAATAAGCCAATTGTCCTTACCTACTCGTAATTGTTTGTGACAATTGGCATTACAAATTTAGGCTTGAACAAAAAAAAAATAGCAGTCATAGGAACTGCCGATAGAAGTGAAAACTTATAACTCAGAATTTGATAGCTTACTTTGGAAGCTACACGGGTGTAACCGGAGGGCGTGGCCTGGTCATCATGTCATGGCCATCTAGAAATGCGTCAGCATTTCCCATTAGCTCACGCATTTCTAGATGGCCATGGTATGATGGCCGGGCCACGTCCTTTCAGCATTTCCCATTGGCTGACGCATTTCTAGATGGCCAATGGCATAATCCCGAGTTTACCCGAAGATTTCTTATCATACCCGAGCATGACTCTAGAATTCAATTCACACCCCACGAAAAATCTGTCTAGACACGCCAAAAGAAGTTTTCACTTCAAAAATTTAAATCATATTAAAATCACTACATATGACTCAATTAACCGACTTCAAAGACAAAAAAGGAGGAAGTTCTCAATTCAATTGTGTAATGTTATTTTGAATATTTTGTATAATGTACCTACATATTATTATGTTACGCGATAGCGCCGCCAATTATAAATCGATTTTGATACTTATTTTTTTGTTTGGTAGATCATAGTTCAGCGGTTAAATCAGTAGCCGCACTGATTTAACCGATGAACTATTTTTTTGAAATTTGAAAAAAATATTAAGATTTGCTTTCATGTGTTTTGACGACGTAGTTTTAAGTAGATTCTTATGAAATTTGGTTGAGTGTCTGGATTTAATTATTTTAGGTCGGTTTTTGTTTATTCCGAGAAAATAAATTATCATTATTGCGATCTCAATTATGGTTCAATTACATTGACGATTCGACGTCGCGAGTTCAAATCGCCAAAATTTAAAAACTATGTTTTTAGGGTTCCGTGCCCAAAGGGTAAAAACGGAACCCTATTACTGGGACTTGGCTGTCCGTCCGTCCGTCCGTCCGTCCGTCCGTCTGTCACCAGGCTATATATCTCAAGAACGGGGATAGCTAGACAGTTGAAATTTTCACAGATGAGATGTATTTCTATTGTCGCTATAACAACAAATACTACTAAACATAAAATACAACAAACTTGATTTTTTACCATTTCTTGCTCGATTTGTCCGGCCCAAGCAAACTAGATGGTGCCACTAGTAAAAATAAAACGCGATTTCAAATTCGTCGTCAGAATCATGAAGCAAAAATCAAAATTAAAAAAAAATTTTTTGGATGAAAACCTGTCTGCGGAAATTGTGATGTATACGGAATTCCAAATAAAGCCAAAGAGAATTTCACCTTTTATTTGCTAATGGTACGGAACCCTTCGTGGGGGAGTCCCACTCGCACTTGGGCGATTTTATTTATTTAATATATAGATGCCTTCGAGACGATAGTGAATCGGTTTCTTCACACTCCATCGTCTTCTAAAATCAGGCGAGATGGCGGTCAAATGCAACCTAATATGAATTAAAAAAGGTTTTGTAGTGGTAGAGCTCTTTGCAGAGTCCGCCTGGGGAAGTATCACACCTTTGCCAGATATTCTACCACCAAGCAGTAATTGAAATTATCACATTACTATGAATATCCGTGTATTACTCTGAATGGCAAAGAGTTGGAGTGGGTGGACAATAGGGTGGAGCGAAAAAACTTTTTTCGTTTAACTGTAATGTAATAGTAAAAATTTGGTGCCATTTGGGCTTAAATTAAGCAACACAAAATATAAATCAATTCCGTTTAGAGTAACTGCCCCCGCATCGGCACTGATTTTGTAAAAATAATTGGTTTTAGACCTCACGTAGGCGCCATATATCAGTACTATATTTTCATAAACATACAATTTTTTTATTACGAATCGTTCTCTGGAATCCTGTATTTTCGATGTAGAATACACAAAGAAACCAAATTATGTGTTTATAAGTTTAATAAGGGGAGTGTGAGAGCGCGGGAGGAGACGCTAGCGGCGCTTGTCACGACACTCGTCGTTTACAGTGCTCTGTTCTTTTCATTTCTTATTTTTAACACTATGTAAAGAACTTGAAGTGTGTTTAAATGTCCTTATTTGGGGGATGTTAGCGTGTTAAAGTGTTAACTACTTACGAATATGTAAAGAATTATTACGAATTGACATGAACGAGACATCAACTAAAATTACGACTAGAAAAAGCAAATTAGCCAAATTTTTTCAGAGATAGCAGACATCGTAACATTTAGGGTTGGAAAAATACAACAAACTGTATTTATTCTGATGGTAACACGAATGAGGATCATTCAAACGTTCAAAACATATCATTTAAAATGAAAAAATCTACTCAAATCTATCTAGAGGAGTCAGAAAGTTTTCAGCAAAGCAGTAAGATACTTGTTGGTATTTCAGGAAGTAAATGCAATAAATTAGCTCAGTGCGTCTGTTCTGGGGATAAAAAGGTTCTTAAATAAGAACAGGCTTTTATGATTATTGGCAGAATCGATGATGCTGGTACAAATAAATAGCAAAATACTATAAAAAGTTAAAGATTGTAGGAATACAACTGTGATAACAGATTTTCTAGTACATGAAGATATTTTCCAAGCTAGTATTATACCGAGTATTATGTATTATGGCCATTGGTTGTGACACAACGAATGGTAACACTGGAAAGTATGATGGATTTTTAAAACTGGTTCAGAGAAAGCTACAAAAACTATTGCAGTGAAAAATCAGTTTGCTCCACATTCATGAACTGCTCTAAGACATTTATTTTTTCATCTCGAAGACTGTACTTCGGGACACATATCTTACGTAGGCCCACTAGGAAAATCTCTAGAAACATGTGAAAAAATGACTGTAAAGAAATTTAAGCACATTGCAGGACAAATATTACTCGCAATGGCCAATTACTAAAATCGGATCTCGAAAATAAATCTTCAGGTAAACTTTCATATGCCCGTTGGATCACACGTGCCAACGAAATACTACGTTTGTATGTGGCAACTGAAAATCCGACTGACAATTTAAGGATTCTCGCAAAATTTCGTATTTAAAGTTGACCGTCTTGGTTTTCAATTAGGATCCAACCATCCTACAAAAATATGTCACTCGTCATCTGTTTAACATTGTTATAGACTCCAGAAATCTGCCCATAAACTTTATGAAACATAATAGATCCGGCTATCCAAAGAAACGTGTATCTTCCCGAAAGCCTTCTTCTTGCGATGATAACAGATGAGAGGAAGCTTTATATTAGAGAGCTGGCTGCTTGTCGCATACTAAAGGCACGCAGTGTGAGCCTTTCTTCAACACCTAGACTTTTTCAAGTGACATTGATACATTTTAATTCTAGTTTATATTGATTACATAATGTACTGGTACGAAAACTTAACCGAACCGCCGCTTTAAAAAAAATATCTGACCAAAGAATTCAGGACATTGGTGAATCTGGTGGTGAGAGCAAACCATTGTTATTAAAGGTTCCCTGGCTTACTGAAGCTGTTGAGAGAGCTGTGAAGATTACGACCGCAGTTTCTTTAACTCAGTGCACACAAAAGTCACGATTAGGTGCAATAAAAGCCACGTTGGAATCTTGGAACGTGATGCCAAAATTTGAAACAAAAAAGGATTTTTAAGCTTAATAAAATTATTATGTAATTTTTCTACTCCTTAGTATTTTCATGTTCATTGTCACAGTATTACTATAATAAATGTTTAAACCATACATTATCCATAATAAAGTACTTTCTTACTTCTAAATAGGGACACCATTTCACATTATATGACTTTAAACTTTATGTAAAAAAATAAAATTTTTGAAGTCACTGCGGAGGCAGAAGATACTCATTAAATGGAATGAAAGATTACATTTCTATTACACATCATTATGACGCACAAATCCCCCCCTATTAGAACTTCTAAACTACAAAAAATTTTTTGTCCATACATTCGTGCTCCACCCTAGTGGACAACTTCAAGTATCTAGGTCATATCGTGACCAACACCTTCAATGATTCCTTGGACCTGGATAGACTTGAGCATCAGATCTAATATGCTCGCACGACGGTTTTCCTGATGCAGTGATGAGGTTAAGGCCCTGCTCTTTCAGACGTACTGTACTAATATGTATACATGTGAGCCCTGGAGTAATTACAGAAAAGCAGAGTACAATGCTCTTAGGGTACAGTACAATAATGCATTGCGAATTATAATGAGACAGCCTAAGTTCTGTAGTGCATCAACTTTGTTTACTGAGAGGAGACAGCCTGGTTTCGCGGCACTCATGCGACAAAGATCGGCTAACACACGGGAGAGATTTTATCGGACATCTAACTCTGTGCGCAGCGCTCTTATGGAAGTGCATGAACCTATCCTGGCAAGATGGAGTGAACTGCATGCAAAACACTGATTGCCGTAGTTAGTTTTGTTTTGTATATCGTATTTCTATTAGCATTAATTAATTTGATTAGTATACAATTGTATATGGAATAATTCATTCGGGAATAAAAATGTTATTATTCAATTAATTTATTTCTTATATATAATATAAAGTTTTTATTATTATTCAATAATTTAATCATTGTTCTTAAATTTAGGTTTTTACAATATCAATAAATGTATCAAAAAACAACATAAAAACATTATGAAAACCTAAACCTAGTTTGCCGCCAGCAGCGGGACAGGGCCCAAGCTACCGGTGGTTAGGGCTGCAGAATGAGGAACCTCCTGACGATGCGCGCTGTGTCGATGATGACCGCCTTCTGCATCTGACCCTTGATCTAACCGTCTACGGAAAGCATCTTAAGGTGTTGGTCGAGACTTTTCGCTATAAGGCCGTTTGCCGACACGACTATTGGGACTATGATAGTCGAATCAACTTCCCACATGGCGGTAACCTCATGAGCCAAGTCAAGGTACCTACTTGCTCAGCGTGTCCTTCTCGGCTTTCACGAGGTTCTCGTCATGTGGTACGGTGATATCGATGATCACAGCCCGGCGCTGAGACCGGTCTACCACCACGATATCAGGCTTATTGGCGACAATAGTCCTGTCCGTGATGATAGAGCGGTTCCAGTAGAGCAACGCACGACCATTCTCGAGAACTGGCAGAAGTGCATACTTATAGTACGGTACCTCGGATTCGACAAGGCAGAATCAAAGAGCAAGTTGCTTGTGGATGATCCTGGCTACTAGGTTATGTCTGTGCAAGTACTTGTCGTTAGCAAGATGCGAACAACCGGAAATAACATGACGAAGAGATTCGCCTGGACGGCGGCATGCCCGACAAATGCCCCCGAAGCGCAGCCAGTTCACCGAAGCAAGCAGATTCACATCCGGTCCCGTCAGGGCCCTATAGAATCGCCCGTGCAGCTCCTTGCTCTTCCACACTTTCTTGCGATCATCAGTACTGAGCACCGATGGTTTGCGCCAGTTCTCGTTTGGCAATGAAAGAGACGTCAAGCTTCTGTCAACTGCCACAACATCACGACGCATCCCGGACTCGCTGTTTCGGAAATAATCACTGAGACTGCATACCTCGCGGCTGTGAAGGTTTTTGGCATTTAAAAAGCCTCGACCCCTCCATTTCCGAGGGATATACAGTCTCATAACAGACGAGCGCGGGTGTAGCATGCGGTGTGTTGTGAGCAGTTGGCGGACCTTTCTGTCCAGGGCGTTGAGCTCAGTCTGAGTCCATCTCAGTATGCCAATGGAGCATATCAGCAGATGCATTACCCAACCGTTGAAGACTCGCGCTTTATTACCGCCTGACAGAAGACTTTTGTCAGCTGGCAAAAGAAGCGTTCCTTCACCGATTTCTTAATGTCATCTGCTGATATACCCAATTACTGTGACATACCGAGATATTTGTACTCCATCTTGATGGCGTTACTAAAAACCTCCGTGGTTTTTAATAGCTCCAACAAGTCTTGGTGTTTCGGTGCAAAGAGTTTGAGGTCCATGTACAGCAAATGAGATAATTCTAATTATTATTTGTAGTGTCTCATTGCAGAGTCAACCTGCGGAAGTACCACACCTTTGCCAGTTATTCTACCGCCAAGCAGAAATGTGCAAACTTTACTGTGTTCCGGTTTGAAAGTCAATATTTCTAGAGAAATTACAGGATATAGAAGTAAATCATCTTATATTAACGAGAATGTACAGCGTTCGTCTGCTAATGAGTAATTTGGATTTATAAAAATTATGTCGCACTGTGTTGTCTTGTTGTTTACCATTAGGCAGGTAGCTTGCTCATCCCAAGATTCACAAGACGCGATTTCAGGGTTGTACAGTCTAAATACACAAATAAATGGGTTCTGCGTAACCCATGGTATTCAGAAAGCGCTTGAACTGAGCGACTTTCACTGCATAAATAACAAACAAAAGCCACACCATCGCGTGTTACGAAAAACATAATCGTTTAAGATGCACAACAATGAACATAAAATTAAGCAAAGGAAGCGATCCGTCTAAATATACGCGTGCGAAACTGCAGTACCTTGATAAAAAGAAACCTTGAAATGATTCATAGCGACCGGCTGGCCAGGCCCGCCTGACGTCACGTTCGCTACGTCACGTGACGTCACACGGTCAACACGCCCGCGCCTCGGGTCAACGAACGACCGCCACTTTATTTTGGCGCGAATCATTCCGCCATCTTGGATTTCGTTCGCCATCTCAGTTCGCGGCGGCGCTATATAAAATTATACTCGTGATCGATTAAAGCTATAAATTATGATGTAACCGATTGACTTTCCGATTCGAAAAATTATAATGCGAGAATTTTTTAATTAAAATACGATGTCTCCAATATGCCGATAACTCTTTCTTGTACATGCACGTATTTTAGGTAGAATACATTTTATTATTGCGAAGAATAGGCAAGTTTACGATGATAGTTTATTTCCGAATCGAATCCACTTACACTTGGCATAAAAGAAAAAAAATACAATAAAGTTTCGACAGAAACCGGTCATGCAAGGTATGACATCATAATAGAATAGGAGGAGTGCAGATTTTTTGTAATGTTAAAAATATTTGACCGGACAACGAACCCTGAGGCGGCGAATCTCGACCCTGAGTGGCCCACGTGAGGAATACGTGACGACGATGTGACGAAACGTGACGAAATGTGACCACTGATGAATCCCAATTAAACCTACTTTGAAGGCTCGTCTTGTCTATGCTCTGATTTATGACTAAACGTTCTTGGAACATATTTGAATTCCGAATTTAAAAATGAAAAAGAATAAACGTCTTGGATGTGCGAGTTCAATTTCGTCAACCGATGATCGTTTGTGTTGCTATGTGTGGGTGTGACTGAACTAATTTTTTACGCATGTTGAACATAAAACTTTAATAACTTAAACTCCACAAAATTTATGTAAGCTTTCGATTGGTAAGCTGTGATTTATAGACAGTTTTACGATTTTAATTCGCGAAATCAAAAAAAAAGCGGATGAATGCTCTAGAAATGTGTGTCATTGACCTGCGGTAGGTGGATAGGCGAAATAGTTTAAATTTTGGAAAACTCGATGTCTCTATCGCTCACGTATCTGCTTACATTAGCGTTTCGTTGCCCAATAATGTGCAATTAGAGGTTCACTGAACCGAGCCGGAATGGTTAATGATCTACTGTTTACATTAAAATATATGGTCGCGTAACAAAATATTTTCACGTTTTTACTCAAAGAAAAAGTTCTGGACTGCTCTAGCAATAGCTGGCAAAAATATCCAGTGGCCTTCTTCTTTTAGTGATAAGGCTGCCAACTTATCGCACTAGTTTTAAGGTTTTTTGTAATTGTAAGTATATCCTATTATTTTGGTGTCTCAATAAAGTGTTTCTATCTATCCTTTCTAGCCTGAAGTCTGTTTTATTTATCTATTAAATTAGGTTTAAACATAATCACCATTTATCTGGGTTTAAGTTTGTCGTTACTGGTTTTAGTGGTGAAGGAATACTCTTTTATTTTGAGGAGACCGACTCGTTTCAATAAAGACTTCACATGACTTGTGAGATCTCTTGGTCGGACAGCTTAAGATAGAAGGTCCCGAGTCTTAATAAAGTGGCCTAGTTATTCTGCACTACCGCTTTACAATACTTTAAAGTAATAATTCTAGAAAAGTTACTGCGTAAAACGATAACCCCATAGATAAAGTAAAAGTAAAAATCTTTGGATAAACCACACTACATTTTCACATGACGAGAACTTATTCATGTGTAACTTTCCTTCCACTGTAATTCTTGGCTTCCACAGTACAAGTACAGCATTGCTTAGTTTTGGGATACATGGTGTACAGTGAAAAAATGTCGATAAATATTTAGTAGATAGTAGATACTAGCAGCGCCCCGCGGTGTTACCCGCGTAGTTCCCGTACCTGTTGTTCCCGTTGTTTTTTTTTTTCGGAATAAAAAGTACCCTATGTGTTCTTCTAGACTATAATCTATCTGTGTTCCAAATTTTAGCCCGATCCGTTCATACGTTAGGACGTGATTGAGCAACAAACATCCATAAATTGACATTTATAATATTAGTAGGATTATAATATTATGTAGTAGGATTTGATGGTTAATTTATTTCTCTTGCTCGAAACTAAAAAAAATGACATAAAAAAGAAATCCACTAGACCAAGCGAAATTTAAGTTAAGGGTTTTCTTCTGAGTTTTTTTGATTGATTAATCTATGGAGAGTATTGGGCGATGCTCCTAGCCCTATCTGCCCAGGGTATGTTGGCAGATTCAAGGCATCTAAGCTAGGGCTGGTCTAGTCAGGACAACAACACCTGCCGATCCGGAGCCTCTGGTTCGAATCCCACGTGCATCTCTGCCTTTTCGAAGACATGCACGTAATGCCGCAAACTTACAAACGGTGAAGGGAAACATCGTGAGGAAACTGTGACATTACACAATCTTTCGAGGTGATGCGTCACCCAGCAACCCAAACTGGGTTGTTAATCCAGCGTGATGAATTATGCTCTTGACTCTCCTCTCCTTTCTAGAGGAGGCCCCGGCTTCCGGCAGTCGGAACATTTAGTGCGTTCTTTAAGTAAACACCAGATTGCTTCTGCTCCCAATTCATCCAAAAGAATCTTGAACAATTTGGCCGATATATATTTTTTTTAATAAAGAGTGCCGAGACGAGCCGGTCATGTGCCTGATGGTAAGCAATACGTCTGCCACATAACAGCGCAGTGACACGCAGCTATTGGAACATGAAGAGTCCAAATCATTACCTAGCACTGCACTGCGCTCGTCATCCAGAGATCTAAGATGTTATATCTCTAAGTAATTTCTCTGGAAACATTGCCCTTCAAAACCGGAACACAGTAATGTTTGCACATTACTGCTTGATATCTGATAAAGCAGCTTCCTGAATAGCTATGAAAGTGTTACTATGTACGTGAATCTGTTGTAGTTAGTGGTGTAAGTATGGGTAAGCGTCGAGCCCTATATAACCACATTATGGAAAACCTCCTAGTAAAATTCCTCGCCCAAATTTACCCACCTGATCTATAACAGGTGGTTTACCTTTGTTGAACTTCAATAAAAACAAAATTGGTAGAGTTCGTCACCCCGGCCGAGTGAATGACCAACCTGTAGACAGGGGCCAGTCCTTCAACTATTTGGTCGACGGAATCTGAGGCCTGAAAGTGTGAATTGTTTTACATAATTACTAGTAATTTTTCAAGTATTTTTTGAAAAATTACAATTACGTAGTGAACTACATTGTGATCTGGACAGAGTGCATCTGCTATATGTGCTATTCAAGACTATACTACTATATTCAAGACTATCATGTTTTTGACATATTTTCATACTAAAACTAGCGGCCCGTTCCGGCTTCGCTCGGATTTCGTCATATAAGGACTATTAATCGAAAATAAAACTACCCTATCTCTCAAGTTGGACCAGACTACTCACGGTGTGCCAATTTAATTTAAAATCGGTTAAGTAGTTTAGGAATCCATCGCGGACAAACATCGTGACAGGAGATTTATATAAATTAAGAGATAAGATATTAAAATTAGCTAGCGTTTAACCACAGCTCACTAACGATATGTTCTAAGGTGAAGCACGCTTTCTTTAGTCTCGCTCGCTCGCGCTCTTTCTTTGAATTTCAGAATGAAAGACTAAAATAGTGAAGTAGGTACACTAGTTTTAAATTCTAAAGTTTAAATCTAATTAGATTAGTTTAGTTGGATTAAAATAGAGCACAAATGCAGTCTTATTTTAAGAAAAAAATCTTAAAATAGCATTCAAGTTCGTAAAAAACCAAAAGAAGAAATGTGATACGTGCTCGCGAGGTGAATGGAAGCATAAAAACGTAATTTTACTGATAAGACGGCAGTACTGTACGTGCAACCACGGTGATAAGATCCCGAGCGTCTTCAAAAATCTAATAAAATTGTACAAAACCGTATCATTTAACGCATTTCATGTTTATTTTTCCAATGATGGTGGTGGCTAATATGTAGCTATCTCGCTCCCACATTTCGACTTTTAAACATTTTTTTTGTACATTCTTCTCAAAGTATCCTACTAATATTATAAACGCGAAAAGTTTGTAAGAATGTATGGATGTATGTTTGTTACTCTGTCACGCAAGTACTGAAGGGATTTAGTTGAAATTTGGTACATAGATATATAATTGTAAGGAATAATAATAAGGCTATCTTTAGTCCCGAAAAAATAACGGGATCGGGAACAACGCCGGAGAAACCGCAGGGCACAGCTAGTCTACATTACTAATATATACATAATAACATATATATAATACACTGTCGCACTAATTTACTATGTTTTGTTTATTTTTGGAATGTATTTTTGTTTTTGGTGTGTCAATAAAGAGTATCTATCTATCTATCTATACATACATATAATATGGAACATAACGTGTTTGTTTGATTACCATTTATATATTGTATTTTTTCCTTAAAAATATATTTTTTTAAGTTTTTTACAATACAGTATTAAAGTAAGTAACGATTTTGTTACCAAAACTGAGAGTGCAATAGAAATTTTACTAAATAAAATTGACTATGAACTAATTCTAGCAAAGTACAAATAGAATACTAATTAGTTTCAATTTGGTGTCGCCCATTAGTCACCTATTCTATTCTAATCTAATAAGCTAACGTTTTTTTTCATACCTACTACTACTAATACTCTGAAATTATACATTGTTACTTTAGACTAAAATTCAAAAGTTAAGCGATGTCGACGACCAAGTGTGACACGTAATATAGTAGATAGAGATAGATAAACTCTTTATTGCACTTAAATTACAGAAAAATAACAAAAATACATAATTATAATAAAGTAGCAATTGGCGACCTTACCTTATCGCTGAGAGCGATTTCTTCCAGCCAACCATATAATGATTCATTTGTAGACTCCTACTAATATTATGAACGCGATACGTTTGTTAGTTTGTATAGATGTTTGTTAATCTTTCAAGAAAAAACTAATCGTCTAATAGAATAACATGAGCTATTTTTATCTCCGGAAAATAAAGGGTTCGGAAACTACTGCAGTGATATCGTGGGATGCTACTAGAGTTCTAATAATGATGATGTGGTACTTATACAACGGCATCACTGAAAGTTAAATGAAGGATAAAGAAGATGTTTCATGATCTTGAAGGTTCTTAGCTTTCATTTTTTTTTAATTCGTACTAGATTGGAATGTATTGGTGGACCGGCGTGGTCTATCCTATATCTCATCCTATAAAACATCAATAAGGCAAGTTATAGTTCGGGCATCACTTACGCTGGCCTTTTCTGCTCTAAAAACGAAAGCGTTAAATTTTGAAAAAAAATAATATTATCTCTACATCTTATAAACTCACACACACTTCACTCGTTTCTAGTCGTTTTTTTACTAATGAGGAGCATCTAAAAAAATTATGCGCATGTAGTAAGATTCTTATTTCAATTACGCAGCTATAGGGTTCCTTCCATGTTGTCAGGGTCACACAGTACGTCTATTGGTCGTCGGCAACGACAAAATTAATTGTTTAAACCATTAATACACTACAGGAGAACAATAAGACCAGTGAAGGAACTGGCGACTTTTCGATCATAGATATTTTATTGACTGGAATATCAGTAGAAATCGGGCCTTGTCCCACAAGGAGAGAGTGAAAGCCATAACCCACTATGGTTAATTTGGGTTGGGGGATGACGCGTGTCCTAGGAAAATGTCTTTATAGGAACCGATCAATATCACCACGATGTTTTTCTTCAATGAGTGATGATAACAAAAACTCAGAGTTACATGCGGGATTCAAACCTGCGAGCTTACGACTGAGATTGGACGTTTTCAATACTAAGTCACCATTTGGGAACCTTTCTACTACTACGCAGTTTTAAAATTCAAACCCACAAAATTGAATAAAACAACTATAATTTGAATGGTGACGCAAGATCGTCTGTACCAAAATTACTAATATCTAAATTTAGGCGTGTATCATCCAGCATCTTAGAAGGAACAGGTAGGTACAGGTGAGGAAGTTATTGAACTATGACGATCATGGCTGCCGCTGCTGGTTTGATTGTGATGAAATTGTTTCATTGAACTATACGAGATACACGAGACAATCATTCACCAATATGACGACTCCGCATCCAGCTTCGTTCAATGTTTATGTACTAGGTACATTTCATCCAAATCTCTTCAGTACTTTTTAGCGTGAAAGAGTATCTAACAAATAACACTCTTACACTTTCGTATTTATAATATTACTGTCGGATTTATCTTAAAACGTCTAATTAATCTGACGGGATAATTAATACAAACATTAGACCATAGCTATTCCATACTGAATAAAAGTAAATTCCGCCTGGGGAAGGACCACACTTTTGCCAGTTATTCTACCGCCAAGCAGTAATGTGCAAATATTACTGTGTTCCGGTTTGAAGGGCAATGTTTCCAGAGAAATTACAGGGCTTAGAGATGTAATATCTTAGATCTCTGGATGACGAACGCAGTGCAGTGCTAGGTTATGATTTGGACTCTTCATGTTCCAATAGCTGCGTGTCACTGTGCTGTTATGTCGCAGGCATGTTGCTTACCATCACGCACATGTCCTGCTCGTCTCGTAACTCTTTATATAAAAAAAAAATGTTATGTACGAGCTATTCTCGACTTAAATCTACCTGCCGAAATCTTCCTATTTTCAAATAATTGACTATATATGAGTATTTTTGCGAGTACTGAACTTACTACGCTGAGTACGTTGCCCCAATGATGAGAATTGAGTTCAGGGCTACGACAGTGCTAATTCGATTTCGATACATCAGGGTCAACAAAATACGGAGCGTCGTGCTGTAATTGGAATGATGGTTGGGTCAAAAATATACCGGGTAGATTATGGAAAAATATGGGAAACGTACCTATTTGTTATTCTAACAAATTATTAGAAATTGACATAGATATAGATAATCAAACTTCCGAAATGGGTGGTAGTGACATCACGTCTACATAAAATCGTATATACAGCCTTGGTCATAAGTATTAAGCACCCCTACATTTCTCAAGTTTTGTAAGAAATATCAAAGGGATATTAAATAAAAATATTTTTATATGTTTGAATAATCATTTAATAATACACAATCAATTTTTTTTTTTTTTAATATACTTTTTTTTAAAATTGCGTTATTGTTTCGAGGCTTTTAGGAAGCCGACAAAGATAACCGTAAACAATATATGTTAACCACTACTGCGCTTTCCGCACATGTGCAACATTTGCAGGGTGCTCAATACTTTTGGCCAAGGCTGTAGACGTGACGTTAGTCGACACTTCTAAGGTTCTACGCACTATTTATACCTTCATCATTTGTGTTCCTGAAACATTAGAATAAATAATACTTGCACAATATTTTACAATAATGTATCTGACGGACTAATTCGTTCTTTCTGACATCACGCCTATTAGAACTGTAATAATACAACATAAGCAACCCATATAATGTTGCCACAGCTGGGATTCGGACACTTCTCCCACGATTTTCTTCCTGTATAGGAATTTCAGATGAACTTTGACTAGAAAAAAAAACACTTTTAGCCTCTCCGGGCTGGCTAAAACATAGTCAGCATAAACATGTTGCAGATGTTCATAACCACTATACGTTATAACCAATAGAAATCACTTACCATCAGGCGAACCGTAAAGTTATTACCACTTAACCCAAAAACAAAATTATGAGAGAATCAAAACTCCATCACGCTGATTAAGTGCGGGTCGATGACACATGTCCTCAAAAAATATATTCATTGGAACGCGCTGGTTTCCTAGCCATTTTTTCCGTTTCTGTTAAATCCAGGACTGATGACAAATTTGTACATTTGAACTTATCAAATATTTAGAGGAGTATATGGGATTCGAACTTACTCCCTCAAGATTTTGGTAACTCGACGTTTTCTCTAGTTCGTTAACCACTAGGTCAACACGGCTTCGGTTTCCTGTTACTGTTCTCTTTTTTTAATTTTTCAAACTTCAGATTTAATTTTTCTTATATTTATTTTTCAAACCTCATTACGCTGTTTTGCTAAGAAAACATCTGTGGGAGAATTAATCCTATCAATTAGTAGTTCCCTCTTAGTAATTCACAAGCTCACTATTTTATAGCGTGATTAACTAAAAATATAAGGAACACTGTAAAATATGATCAGATTAAACAAAAGATTCAATAACTTATTTTCTCCAAAAAACAAAGATTTCAGTTTAAAATTAAATTCTGACACTCGACTAAATTGAATAAGAAGCTGTCACTATAAGAGTCGGTTCACACGGCGCGGCTGCTAACCGCGCCGCGCCGCGCGACGGTTTTGTTTCAATACTCACGAGACCGCAGGTTTTCGCGGTTTCTGCTCCGGAAAGCTACTGCGCAAGAATCGCGCGCAGCCACGCGGGCGCCGCGCGGCTGCCGCAGCCGCCGCGGCCGTTAACCGCGTCGTGTGTATTGAATTCAATTTTAGATGGAAATCTGCCGCGCCCGCGCGCTGGCGCGGTTGGCAGCCGCGCCGTGTGAACCGGCTCTAAATCGTCCAGATAAATATAAGCAAATTTTAGCTTTTTGTTCATAATTCAAAAACCGCAGCTCCAATGACGATAAAAACGTATATGGGAGCACCTTCGAAATATTTACTACCAAAAAATAATTTCACAAAATTGATTCACAATGCGCGGAGCTATCGCGTGACATACATATAAAAAAACATATAACCAAACTAGCAGTGTCCCGCGGTTTTACCCGCGTACTTCCCATTCCCGTCGTTCCCGTTATTTAAAAAAAGCCTATGTGTTCTTCCAGGCTATAATCCAACTGTATTCCAAATTTCAGCCTGATCCGTTCATACGTTGCGGCGTGATTGAGCAACAAACATCCAAATATCCAAACATCCATACATTGACATTTATGATATTAGTGGGATCATAAACCTCCTTCTTTTTCGAAGCTGGTCAAAATTCTTTGAAAATATTTCAGCAAGCACATTTACAATACCTAAGAAATACTTGCCGAAAGTCCTACGCGACGGGAGTGATGAAATTAAGAAGTGCATTGACTGAACGCTGATGAACTCACGGTCAAAGTCCTGAGTTGAATTGGTTTACATCTGAAAGTAGACAGAAATGAAGAATTTATTTATTAGTTCGCGTGAAAGAAAAATGTATAACATGACTGAGGGCCGATTTGAAGGGTACGTAGGTTGAAAGGGTATGTTACCAGATAAATTACAGAGTTTAAAGATACATTTATCCCCTCGAATAGTTTTTCGAGCTTCTAGAAGCTTACTCTACAATATCCTACCCTTATCTATGTATAATAAGTATGTATTTAAAACTATATTTCTAAGTATTATATCAGCTATCTGGCCGCAATCGTACAAGCTTTGCTAAGTTTGGGGTCAGATGGTGTTGTGTGTGAATTGTCCACCAATCTATCACAGCTCGTTTAGTGATCAGGCTGAGAGTGAAACGATTTCACTCTTGAAATATTTTCACTCGCTGTCTGATTGAGCATAATTTCAGTTTTTACTGAGATCAAGAAACGTGTCTGATGAACGCAAGACCATTTTAGCGAATTTTGATCTTTGTGGGGTTTGGTTTGAAGAACGTTTGTTTGTGATCCAAAATACCCCTTTCAAAAAAAGGTAAGCGGTTCAAATTTATTTTTTTGAAATTCGAATTATTTACTATCAATGACTAACCGTCATATTTTAAAGAGTTACCTACTGAAAACTTACGCAAGTCAAAAAACTGTTAGCTTGTGTAAAATCAAATGGAAATCTATTGATTCCATTTGATTTCACACAAGATATCTCTGAAGCGTATGACATCAAAATAATTCATAGCTTGGGCATAGTTGGGCAAACCACATAATGATTCCAAAGCTGGACTCGGGTATTTTTTCACAAATAGAAAATCAAGAACATAATCCACCATTCTGGGCAAATGCGGATTAATGGACGACATAACTCCTCAAAAAAATTTATTTCTTGAAACATTCTGGTTTTTTCACGTTGTTTTCATTCACTTTTAAGGTCAGTGGTAAAGATGTACTTTTATATCAGCATTTGGTAAATACAGTATTGTAATATAAATACAGTAAGATGGGATTCAAACCGACGACTTAACGATTGAGGGTGACAAGGGAAGTTCTCAGCACTAATCTGCCACGGCTTCAAAAAGCGAAATAACTCAATGATACAAAAATTACTATATTAGCTTACTACTTTGATACCAAAAATAACTAACGATGTAGCCTTATAGTAGCTACTACCAACAGTTATGATTCATTCGGTTTGGAAGAAACACAATAGGAAGTAGCAAATCAAAACCGTCTATACAATCGAAGTTTTCAAAGAGGCAGGGTGTATACGTGAGCCTACTCACGTTTCGGGATGTCACATACTCAATTCGCAGGTGTGTGACCGGTCGGAGGATGTGGGTGGGCGTGTCTTTGATAAGCCTTACCGCCGAAATATCAGATTTGACTCTAGGCTTCCTAGAACCAAAAAGCTGCTAAATTTTTGAGTTTAGCGAAGTCACACTGTTATAATATTTAAAGGCTAAAGTTTGTGTATTTGTTATTTTAATTAATTTTCACGGACTTTAGAATCCATGCCTTTCTATAGGAAGCTTAATTTTTTAAAATATATTTTTAATTTGGAGGAAGAGTAAGCTAAATCTTACATCTACTACATCTATTCTTATAAACTGTCTCCAAAACTATTTACTTAAATGGATTCTTATAAAAACGCTTCTGCTAGACCAGAGACTCAATGAACATTTTATGACTATGGATTATGTAGTATCTGATGGGAGCCGGTGGTGCGGTCGACATTCGCAACACAAGACGACAAATTGTATCGTCCGCGATGTCGTCGATTTTGTTAACTTGTGTATTTGAAAGTGTGTACGTTTGTCATGTCATGTGTCTACATACGTACTATGAATCTCTCGTAAAAAATGAGAGAAGAATTGAATAATTTTCAAAAACTAGATAGATAGAAACCATTTAAAGTTATAGTCTACACTGTACAATCTACACTATAGGCCGGATGAGCTTCTAAGATATTTTCTGTAGCGGTAGGACTATTTACAGAGTCCACCAGAGGAAGCACCACGCCTATACCACTTTACCGGTTATTATAATGCGGTAAAGTGCGGGTATCTCGACATCGGAATCTGTATTCGGAAGTAATTATACAGAATTTTACATCTTATATCTCTGGGTGACGAGCGCTACGCAATGTTAGCTATTTAGACTCTTCAAATTCAAATAGAAATGGGGTGCTGGTTACCTTCAGGTGCATGTCTTGTTGGTATTGTCATTCGAATATAAATAAAAGAAAGACTGTTAAGGGCAAACATGTTTTTATATATTTATCCGTCAGAATTTATGATCGTTCAACAGCCTCTCAGCAGTTCTAAAATCAATAACTATAAATCATAGAACGGTCTGTCCGTTTGTAAACTGTTATGTAATGGTATCATCGTGTTCGGTTCACACGTTTGTACCAATCACGCCAATTAAAACAATCACAGTTCGTTAGCCTCCACTCGTCGACGCCGGCCGACGATGAGTTGCATCTTCGAGCTAACATCTGCGTAGCAACAGCGTACCTCGACATAGGACTATGGATTCGGAAGTAGTTATGAAGGTAGTGTCATTTTTTACGAAAAAACAAAAAAACGACTTCAATTTAAAATCAAACTCAAAAACTTTACAACATTTCATAATTTTCGTGAAATCTGTAATTATGTTCAAAGGCAAATAAAAAAAAATACGTTGTTTTTTTTATTTGTAAGTTTTTTTAAATAAAATACACGGGTAACTCACGTTTGACATAGTCAGTTAACGTATACGTATTAACATATACACGTATTAACGTGTATACGTTACCTGTGTATTTTATTTAAAATGTGTAATAACTACGTTAGTTTTCATACAAAAATTCTAAGTTTTTCGTTGATATTTCTTAAACTACTGCACTGGTTTTGATTGAATGTATATGGAGCACATCTGAAGTGTGTTCTACTAAACAAATCAAAATCGATTCACAACTATTAGCGGATCTATCCCGTAACATAAATATACAAAAAAAACTTACAACCGAATTGAAAACCTCCTACATCCTCCCATTTTGAAGTCGGTGTTAAAAAGCAAGTGAACTTATATCTAAGATCACTTTTTAACTTTTTAATCCTTTTTACTGTTCACAGCAAAAATAAATAGTTGTCGGTAAATTCGGTTTAAAAACTATAATTTAAGTGATAGCGCTTAGTAGAGGTAGAAATCTTTTCAGAGTCCGCCTGGGGAAGTACCACACCTTTGAAACTTATTCTCAAGCAGTAATGTGCAAACATCACAATATTCCGGTTCAAAGAGAAATGTTTCGAGAGATCACATACATAAACCATCTTATACCTCTGCGTGCACTCTCCTTAAAAAAGGTTGTCGGATGCGGCCGAAACTACATAGAATCGGACATTGGACCGGTCATGTCACATGCGAGTTACCCGTTGTTAAATATGTGTAGCTAACCAAGTTAGGTTTCAAACTAAAAATAAAAGCTTATAATATATTTAACTTAATTTATAATCAGTGTGACAGACAAATATTCGCTTTACTCATCTATTTCATTAAAAAATGTAACTGACCTTGAATTCCTTCACCCCGCAGTCGCCGACGGCGGCGGGGCGGTCACCGACTCGCGTTTCCTATCGGAACCAACTATCGGAAAATCACCTATTACGTATACGGCAGTCGCGATGAACAATTGATTTGCTATGATTGTAAGTATTGGTTTATATCAATTTTGAATACTCCCAGCTTTAAGCATACTATTTTTTTTCGTGTTGGTTGTGGGTGACGACGAACATTACTGTGTTCCGGTTTGAAGGGCAATGTTTCCAGAGAAATTACAGGGCTTAGAGATATAACATCTTAGATCTCTGGGTGACGAGCGTAGTGCAGTGCTAGGTAATGATTTGGACCTTCATGTTCCAATAGCTGCGTGTCACTGTGCTGCTATGTGGCAGGCATGTTGCTTACCATCAGGCACATGTCCTGCTCGTCTCGCCCCTCTTTATTTAATAAAAAATCAAGGGCCGCCCATGGTAGACCGATAGGACAAAAACAGTACCACTCTGGGCACTTTCAATGGCAGTTTTGTGTAAGTACTCACAAAACTGAGAATTTGAACAATTATTACGTACATACACAATATACATAATATTTATGTAACCACATATTTATACGATGTCGGTATCTTTAACAAAATTAAACTTATGTGGGGTTAGTTATTGCTATGTGAGGAAATTCCCACAACATTTATTTCTTCTCTACTAGTAGAGTCCAGAGTTTCAACCGCGTAGTTCTTAATTCCGTTATTTTCTTGGGATAAAAGTGGACCTGTTATTTCTGACTATATATTATCTATCTAAATCTCAAATTTCATTCAAAGATCTTCAGTAGTTGTTGCGTGAAAGAGTAACAAGATCATCACAAACTTTCACGTTTATGATATGGATTAGGATTATTATTTATTAATTACTCATATTATTTTGCAAAAAGGCAGATACAGTTTTCGTTTAAGTTCCGTTAAGTTTACCAAATTAGTTTAAAAACTGGTACCTCTATGGGGTAATCTCTCACAAATATAGAGTCTAGCCCATAATCCACCGTGCTAGCCAAATGTGAGTTTGATGACAAATGAATGATTGATAATAGCAAAATTATGGTCAAGTTCCCTGATTAAACATCTCTCTTCGTCGTTTTTGTCTAAACTGTTATTAGTTAATTTAAATTGTAAGCAGCAAAATATTGACTTTGCTCGCCTATTTCATAAAAATGACCTTGAAATCCTTTGCTGTTTTGTGACAATATATTATTAACAAATAAACAAATCTCGTTTATTTAATTTCTTGTCAGCTTTATCAATTTACTCCTTATTGTCCTCCTCTCCTCTCTCCTTATTAAAACAAAGAAAAATGAAGGACGCATTTGTGACGTGCGAAAAAAAATTGTTAATTTTTCTATCTTTCACGCATGAAGTATTTGCGATGTAATCGAGCCACAATAGAACCGATAGTGAGTGTGGGTTCATCGACCTGGCGTGTAAAAAGTTCGCTGATCCGACCACGTGGTCTTGTTTTGATGTGCGCGCGCGCCGGTCGTCAGACCGAGAGCTTATGTCATATGACATTGGTGGGCGGGGCGGCGAGTTTCGAATGTTATGGTTCTGATGACCTTATCAGTGTATTGTTTTACTTGTGCGCAGTTTATTACCATTTTTCAAACAATTATTATTCAAGGCCAAAGAGGTGAAACAATTTTGACAATTGAGATATTTATACATACTTACTACTTACTAATGAAAAAGTTTAAGTACTTGGATGTTTTTACTCGATGCCATCACAACAATTGAATGGACGGAACGTAGATAGTTTATGGTCTGAAATAGTGCATATAGGCTACTTTTAATTCCGGAAAAAAAACGAGAACTACCCAAGTAAAATCGTATTAATATGATTTAACTGCCTCCTAACGACCGAGGTAACAAGTTAAAAACTGGTTTGAATAAGAGTATCTATCTACTATTTTCATATTGTTGTATTTTACTCTAAGTTGTCTGAAAGCGGTCGCTATTAGTGACAAAGTCACACCTATCTGTGCTTGTATTGTATTAGATTTGAATCGTAAATAAAGACACGACATTATAAAGACGCATTCTTTTAATGACTTCTTTGTAAACGCATTCACACACGTTAATATCTTAATAGCTCAGAGCTTAGATAGGTAGATGTCCTCCCAGGCAGTGTCCTTGAAATACACCGCCACGACATTCAGTACATAAGTGGGGAAAACCAAAGTACGACTAGATTCACAAATTTACAACGTGAGTAGACGAAACCTCCTAAAAGCGGCATCGTTTCATGGTTGACATTCCAAAGACTCGAACGAAAAAGGATGACTCCAGTTTCATAATAAGAACTTCTAAACTTTGGAATGCGTTGCCGGAGTGGGTATTTCCTGATGGATATAATCTGAGTGTAATCAAGTCTAGAGTTAATGGACTTCTTCTAGGTTAATGTGCTCAGCCATGGGCCGCACCATCGTCGCTTTACATCAGATGAGATGGCGGTCAAGTGCTACAATTGAAAAAATAAAGATAATTGCCAATTTCTTGGTTTTTTATTTTATACCTTTTGGGGAGTTTTCCGAAAGAAATACCTACTACCAGTAGTTCATCGCTTTTGATCTTGGGAGAAACGCCGATAATGTCTAGACATGGGTAGGATTGTCGCAATTTTAAAATCGTGAAATAAAATTAAAACATACGGAAGATGTAAGCCCTGAGCCGCGCTCCTGCAATACTAACATTGTAATGGAGGCAATGCAGGAGCGCGCTTCCCGCGTCTCACCCCGCACGCCCGCACCCCCGCAAGATTGCCCTGTCTAGACGGCTTCGTCGTACGACTGTATGATTTAATAGACTGTGCTAATACTGTATGCCTAGTTGCCGCTGGTCTAGTTAGGGGAACGCAACAGGGTACCGGACTGGGTCAAAAATACGCCATCCTAATTAGTCCGTCAGCTAGATCATGGAAAAATATTAGACACGTATTTTTTGTTTTTTCATAATATTAAAAATCGCCAAAGATATAGACCATCAAACTTCGAGAGTGGGGGGTCGCGACGTCACTCGTGAGCAAAAATCGTACTCACAAGTGCCGTCACACGAAACTTCGAAGCGCTGTATCTTCGTCATTTTTTGTTTGTGAAACAAAAGAAAAAATACGTGTACAATCTTTTTTGGCAATCTAACTAACGGGCTACTTAGTTTTTTTTAGGATTGTACCCTACTGCCGATCCGTAACCCCTAGTTCAAATCCCACACGCACCGCTGTCATTTCGAAGTCGTGTGCGCTATGCCGCTAACTTAAAAACAGTGCAGAAAACATCGTGAGGAAGTTGGCATGTTCCAATAATCTTTCGAAGTTATGTGTCGTCTACCAAGCCACCCGAGATCGGCGAGGTGGAATATGGCCTTTACTCTCTCCTTGCGAGAGAAGACTCCTTGTCCCCAATTTGACGTTACATAAAGATTTGATAGATTTGTAGTTCGAGCAAATAAGGAAATATATATTTTGTATGCGGTAGTAAATACGAGTATTCTAAGAAAATTACTAGTTTATATATATCAGATATGACAGGGTACGATGATATTTAAAAACAAATGTAACATTCACATATTTTTTAAAGTTAAAACTTCTTTAATCGCTTAGAGCATTATTTGATACGGCAAAATCTTTTGGGTTCACGTCACTGAAATCCGTAAAAGCAGTATACATGTAGCTATCTCTATTGCAACCTTGCATAAGCATGCATGCACTCAGTGCAATCCATGCTGTTTTATATAAAAATTCTAAGTTTTTAGTTCTATCGGCAGTCCCTATGCCTGCCAATTTTACTCAATCCAAAAATTATGTGAATAGCAAGAAAACATATAATTTCAAATTAATTCTCTATCGTCTATGAATGAGACAGCAATGCCAATGTTGAGCAATTGAGTTAGCCCATAGATCACTGGGATTCACATTCCTAAGTTCCTTCTAATACAGTCCTGATGCTACTTTACAGCTGTTATTAGACAAACTACATACAACCGATCTAGGGGCTTCATTTTAGAAACCACCCGATTTTGATCCTTTTGTTTCTGCGGTGCTGGTTGCTCTTATTCGAAATCCATGGTCCAAAACCAGATTTATCCCTATCCTACGTGGACGGATGTATTTCGCAAATAGCATTGGCAGCCTGTTGGCCATAATACGTACTTTTAACTTTTTGTTAATAAACAGTAAAGTCGTAAGCGGCTAAGCCTAATATGTTTTGTGAAAAAAAAAACTTTCGGTATCTCGGCCACTTTTAGAGCACCAAGTTGCTAAGCGCACGTATTTTGGGGTCTCAAACAGACACGGCGAGACGTCCCAAGAATCTACCGCCAAACTAATACTGTCTTAGCTCTGATATTGCTCTTTCTTTTCTTTTCACTTAAAATTATAGAGACAGCAACAGCAAAGAAAAAAGCAGATTAAGTTAGACGGTAGACCCGCCAGATACCGATGAAAAACCCGGCTAGAAAGTTTCCATGACAGCAGATAGAGTGGCGTGTTTGGTGTTAGTGGCCAGTACCTACTTCATATTGATCACAACATTGATGACCCAAGTTAGTTATTATAGTAAACAAAGAAAAGTACAGAGATTCATCGATGTCACCTTCGAAATTTAAAAAATCATAAACATATTTTTTTGTTTGACTAACTAACAGCGCTGTATGGTTATATCCGCGTATTTGTTGTTTTCATTATTTTCCTGCGACAAAAAGTAGCCTATTTCAGACTATAACCTAATCGTGCTCCACATTACGACTCAATACGTTCAGCCGTTCCGACGTGATTGAGACACAAACGTTCAAACTTTCGCGTGGATATCATTAGTAGGATTCTCTTTGCTTTATCGCATGTTTATTTTTATTTGTTACAGTACACATCACTTAACAACGTTCACATGGGGGACATCGATCTCTTATTGTTGCATAGTGCGCGGTAAATTTTTATTCACGGGACTAAACCGACGTCAGCACCGTAAAACTTGTACGACAACTTGCGAGTGATTTCAAAAATAAGACCCACACGGTCCAGGCCAATTCGCCCTAAATAAGGTGCAAGTAGTAACACGTAAACAGCGCCATAATCTTACAACAAAAAGTGCATATTCAGGATCCCTATACGTCACAGTGAAACGACTCTTAATTTGAAATCGACGCGCTGATGCCTTACCTTGCTTCTTGTTGAAGGAAAAAAGCTGACAGAATGTCCGTGTTTAGACCCTGGGTCTAGGTGAGGAGACTACTTAATGAAATGATTACGACTCATACAAATACCTAACCGAATAGCCGACTAATATAATAAATTAGTTTGAGTTCTACATCATTTTTTATAAGATAGATACAACGAATAGATTGTGTGCCTAACCATAAGTTATAGTCTTGTCCATAACATAATGTATGAGTATTAAAAAATAGGGTTGAAATAACTAACACTACGCTTATCACTGCACGACAAAGTTAATGCCAGTAAAATTTCTGGAGACGTAAATCAAATTGTGTACATTTTGCATCTAATTACTTAACGTCAGTACATAGTTCATAGTTATACGTTATTATTATTATTGGTTACTTGCTATTTTAATTTAGTTTTTTTAATATTAATTTACCTGAGATATTAAGGGATTCGTTTCTGTGTATAGAATCCTATCCGTGCAGGGTTGGCTGAAATCAATTGATGTAAGGAATAAGGCCACCAATTAATTTTTCTTAAGTTTCTTTTGGAATTTGTATCTTGTATTGAGGCTTTTTTGAAAGAGATTTCTTATCGTCTTATTTTACTCAGGACGAAGTATTTAATATTAAAATACAAATACTAGCAGCGCCCCGCGGTTTTATCAGCGTAGGTAGTTCCCGTTCCCGTTATTAAATTTCAACCCGATCCGTTCATACCTTACGGCGCGGCGTGTAGGGAATGAACAATACACATCCGTGCATCCAAATTTCCAAACATCGGTACATCCATACATTGACATTTATAATACTCGTATTATAACGATTATAATGTTAGTAGGAAATAGAGTAGTAAACAATTTATCCACCAGCTTCTAGACAGCGTGTGTGCGGTGGCACAATGCTGTAAACGCATAGTATGCCTATAGCAGGAGCGCGGGTTCAGTGCCCGGACCGCGCACGTGGTTGGTGCAACACCCTCGGACGTAAGCAAAAACCAGGGAAGCTACAGTGAATCACAGTCAAGTGACTGGGCGTACTCAGGCGGGGAGCACTGGGGCAGAAAATGGGAAAAACAAAAACACAGCGGGCGGCAGATGTTTTTTTTCCTTGCTACTAAATCTGAGAAACTCAAAAGCTATGTTCGGGTAAAACTGGCGTAACTTGACTGGCCTCGTGGCTTAGTTGGTAGTAGCTCTGCCTGCGAAGCCGAGGGTCGTGGGTTCGATTCCCACCCAGTGCAAATATTTGTGTTTGCACTGTGTCTGGGTGTTTCTATGTATAATAATTATGTATTAAGGTAAATTATGGCCGCCATCACACAAGCTTTGCTTAGTTTGGGGTCAGATGGTGTTGTGTGTGAATTGTCCACCAATATTTATTTATTTATACATTTAAAACGCGTGAAGGGTTAAATCTTAAGTTTAGACGTGTAATATAGGTTTAAATCACAATTTTTTTTTTTTGGTTGTTTTTCACCTTTGTATTCTAATTATTACCAGACTTGTGTTATTCCTATTTTAAAACTTTACAATCACAGTTGCTCTACTTTTTTTTTTATAAATTTACACTTGACCGCCATCTCGCCGATGACCGGTCTACGTTGGAGCATCCTTACCTTAAAAAAGCCGATTCACTCTCGAATTGATGACACCAAGACTGTAACCATCTGTAAAACCCCTACTCAGGCAACGTTTTCCACATCCTAGACGTTCCTATCACAAAAGTAGAGTCAAAATTCTTCGATTCTTTGCAACGTCAAGCATAAAACAATGTCGCTTTTTCGAGCTACGAGCTGTCCGATAGACACAAACAAGGGCAAGATGGTATTTAATCATGCAGATCACTCCCATCCTTTTCTATATGTATCCGAAAATACTGATAAGCTGGCAATTTTGCGGTGATGTTCAAGACTTCGAAGTCTTTTTCACACATAGGTGTCGTTGTGTAAACTCTCGTTCATCCTGAGTCTCGCCCTGCCCCACTTGCAACTGACATCGCATAGACTAATGAACGCTATTTATGTAACGAGAGTAGGAAACTATTGTCTGCGTAATAGAACACACGGAAATAAGGGATTTTTACGAAATATACGTTTTTTTAATGAATATAATTGCAATTATGAAATTATTAGGTTTGTTGTTGTTTGTTTAATTATATTTGTACCAAAATTTTATTATTTGTACTGCTTTTTTTTGGTTAAAAGATTGTTTTCACTCTTAAACTTGTATTCCCATTGAACAGAAATTGTATCAATATATTGTACTTCCTTGGTAATTGACGTATCGACAATTTAAAATGATGAAAAATGTCTAATTAGTTGTTGATATTCTGCTTAATTTTACTTTTAGAGCCGATAGTGGACAACACAGCTAAGTATCGATCTAATAGACCAAGAGCCCATGCACCCCAGACCTTCGTTATTTTATAAAAGCTGAACGTTTGTCAGAGTATGCTCCCAACACAGTTAAGAACGATGGCCATGATGAAGTTTGGATCATCCTGGCTTTGGCAGATAAACGGTACTAAAGGTGTACCGATCTGAATTTGTCAAATTATAAAGTCTGATATTTTGGTAATACCTTCAGAATATTATTAAAAATTACACCAATAATTGCTAGACACTTAACATCGTGGTAAGCACTTGCCAGACACCCATGTTGTGTTAATGTTCATGCAATTGTAATTCTACTTGCGCCATAATATGCGCGCTTATTTTTAAACATAATATTTGGGTAACAATTAGCAGCCTAATTATCATAAGCAGCCCACTAAAAGATCCCACTGCTGGGACTTGGGGCCTTAGTACCATTTATTTGCCAAAGCCAGGATGACCCAAACTTCATAATGGTCCATCGTTCTTACCTGTGTTAGGAGCATGCGCTGACAAGTTTTCAGCTTTTATAAAATAACGAAGGTCTGGGGTTCACGGGCTCTTGTTTTATAATCTTTTTCCACGTTATAAAAGTGATATTGCGATTGTGACCAAAACTCACTTTGCGGTCTATCACCGATGTGAAGGTGAATTTCTCACAATTCTGTCTCACAAGTCGCAAAAGTTTGCGTTTTTTTTAAAAACTAAGATCGATTAACTTTTGACCACAAATTACGAAGCAATGCGCTTGCCTAGGATATAAAATAAATAAATATTGACGAACATTTCGTTCACATCTAAACCCCAAATCATGCTTCATTTGGGGTTTGTATTATAGAAGCCCTATGTCTCAAGTGCCCTAAATTTCTTAACTGCGTAGGTAAATGTGGTTTGCTAAAATACAAATTCTGCTTAGTTTAGGGCTAGTTAGTGTTGTGTTTAGAATGTCCAACAATATATTTTTATTGTGTCTAATACAGACAACTGGCTAATAGGCGAGACGACTACAAAAAAGTAATTAGTCCGTCAGTTAGATTATTCAAAAATATTGTATAAGTACGTATTTTTTCTTATGTTTAACAATCAAAAAACGACGAAGATACAGTGCTTTGAAGTTTCGAGTCACGTCACGATATGATATGATTTGTACTATAGTGTGACGTCACAACCCCCTACTCCGGAAATTTGATAATCTATATCTTTGTAAATTTTTGATGATTTGATAAAACAAAAAATACGTGTCCCATATTTTCCATGATCTACCTGACGAACTAATTAAAATGGTAAATTTTTAATTACACCATTCCCAATTATTCCCAATTTGATTATTTGATTGTGTCGTCTTCCCAATTCTAGTTAGGAGAATGGCGACTGCCGATCCGGAGCCCCGGGTTCAAACCCCACGAGCGCCACTGTCTTTTCGAAGTCATGTCTTCATGGTGACGGAAATCGTTGAGGAAACCGACTTGTACCTACAATCTCCCAATGGCGTGTGTCATCCACCAACCCGCACTGGGCCAGCATGGTGGACTATGGCCTTGACTCTCTCCTTGCGAGAGAAGGCCCCGAGATGCCCCGAGTCAAAGCAGTGGGAACATTTAGTGAGCTGCTTACGTATGTGTTATTAGGAGTAGTAGTTATGAAGACTTCGACGCTAACTAATAATAATAAAGTCCAGAGTATTGCAAAGATAGATGGATAGATTAACTCTTTATTGCTCTTAATAAATATACAAAGTTACAAAAAATATACAAAAACTTAATAAAATAAAGTAACAATTGCCGACCTTATTGCTAAAAGCGATCTCTTCCAGGCAACCGCTAAAGATATGATATAAATGGTAGCTGTTAGCATTTACTGGTTAACTCACGTTCCGTTTCATCGTCCACCACTCTGCACAAACCTCACTCCACCTACCAAACGAGTATGATAAAGAATCTAGTAAAGAATAAATTGAATCTGCAATATCCGACACAGAAGGAACTAATAAACAAACGTGGCTGTAAACAATGAGGATTAGTCAACGAGGGAAGCCGCAAGTCACCGCCCGGCTCGCTAGGAATTCAGATAAATTAGATAAATAAGTAGAAAATTGCTGTTACGCTAACAGCATGTCCCAACCACAGTGAAGCCCGTACTATGAGCTCTTCTAGTAAACACAACTTTACATTTAAACTAGCTGACCCGTGCCCACTTCGTTGGGCATAATACTAATAATCCTTTTTTAGTACATAGTGTTATGTGCATGCTAATACAAAATTCGAGAGTAACTCTGTCCGAAAGAAAAAACATTTTCTTTGCCTTTTTTAATAAAATAGTTTGCCGAAAATCGCATTTGACCTAACGATTTAAATTATTGTATTAATATTAAAACTTAAATTATCTGTACCTACTAATATTAAAAAAACTACTTTTTGTAACTTAAATATAAATGTTAGACATACGCTGTCGTTGTTGTTTCGTAGGCATTTTCAAGCTCCACATCTTTTCTGTAGAACTCAAAAATAAATCTTTCATAGTTAAGGCAGCGTTCGTAAGAAACACTTTCATTTGACCGTTTTTTCTCTGATTCGCTTTGCAAAACGGACTACCACGTAAAAGCCTTTTTATTTTTCGGTGTTTTATATAGCCTATGACAATCAGCAATAATGTGGCTTTCTATTGGTGAAAGATTTTTTTAAATCGGTTCAGTAGATCCCGAGATTACCCCTTACAATTTAACAAACACACAAACTTTACTTCTTAATAATATTAGTATAGATCAATCGTCACGGTCAGTGTGAGAGCGATCTCGTATCTCTGTCGTCAAGTCACTGTCAGAGAAACCTGTGGGGGTTTTAGTCAGTACGGGTACCAAAATAAGTGGTGCCAACTTTCGGGAAAACTCCGGGAGTGCCGACAGAAGTGAAAACTTGAACAGTTCTTATGTTTTAACATATTATTTGAACACACTTATATAAACAGAGAGACACACTTATATACAAGTAAAAGATCCTTATTCTTCCAAATTTTACACTCGGTCGTAAGAGACGCATGCGATAGAGACCGGTGGAGGCAGATCAACCGCTCCATTTGCAACTTTGATGCTGACCACGGTCGTCAGACACGAGGGACCGACCCAAGAGATAATTATACAGAGTTGTCGGTAACGATATTAGTGTCGCAAGTTCAGTAGTTTTTTTGTATCAAAAAAAATGCCCAAGGCAATTAAAGAAGTTTTTATTTCGATGTCAGTTTTTACTGACAGGCACTTACCACATTACCTTACACCTTATTGAGGCTTATTACACTTGGCAAAATTTAGTCAACTAAATTCAGTCAGTCAGAAACTATGCTTGCTTCTGAATCTAGTTTGCTAGCTTACTGGATGATATAACACTTCACTGTATTCAGCACCGACAAAATTTAGCGAAGTGAAATAAACCTTTACTTTAAAGGTAACAGTGTCAAAAGTTAATTTGTTTTTCCCATCTCAAGAAATGCCCAACGCGGCTAAATAATTCTTCACTTTAAAAAATATCCCAGAGAACATTTTCGTGGTACGGATTCTGATTGGTTTAGTGCATATAGCCTGTGTCATTAAAGAAAAGTTTCGAAAGGTCGTTTTCCCGCATACTTTACTGTATAAGGAGATAGACGGACTATTAACAGTTTTTAGTAAGGGTGTGGCTTATAGGGCACTAGGTGTATTTTATTGTTTCGTCTTTTGGCATTTAATAGCCTATGAGTAAAATTTTAATTAGCCTATCTCGTAAATTGGGCTATCCGATGCAAATATAATTTTTCAGTTCTGCTTGGTCGTTTTTCAAACAAAGAATATAATCTTCATGTGTATTTGCGTTCTGCTCAACGATAAAGTAAAGGCAGTCAAATTTTTAAACAAAGCCGGATCAGTATAGCAATTTATAATTTTTATGAGTTTAACTAACTCAAAGATATGCAAATCATAAGTAAATATTTGCAATTGTAAGAGTAAAATTTTGGCTGTATTTTAAAGAATGAGGGGCAATAAGCATACGGTCCGCCTAATGTTATACGGAAGCCATCACTTATGAACAATTATCTATCTTATGATAAGTATGTAGGTACGTATGTATTTACAACTATACAGGGTTATTGGTAATCAGCCTGCATCCTTTTAAGGGGATGTTAGGTACATTCAATACGTCAACTTTTGTTCTAAAGTTTTAAAAAAAAATATGTTTTTTTTTTCTTTTACAAAATAAAAAGTGCATTTGCACGGTCTAAACGTATCGAACTCTTCGTGACAATTCGTAACGAGAGCGCGTACGCTCTTTAACGCGCAAAAAATGATGTACCGAAGTGAATAAACACTAAAAAGTCGCTAAGCAGTACAAAAAAGGCCAACAAATACAATTTTTTTTTTGGGTTATCTATTAAGGTTTAACGAAAGTTGTAGAACAAAAGTTGTTTGTTTAAATATACAAAACATGCCCTTAAATGGATGCAGGCTGATTACCAGTAACCCTGTATAAGTATTATATCAGCAACCTGGCTTCCATAGCGCACACTTTGCTTAGTTTGAGGTTAGATGGTTATATTGTGTGTGAAATGTCTAACAACATTTAATTATGTAACATCAAAGATGCTGACGACATCTTGTCAGTCCAGAGATTCGTTTAAGAATACGCTTTTTAAACATCTCCTTAATTTCCTAGCTGTTTGGTTCCTATAAAACAAGCTTTATTTAGTTTTTTTTTTTAAATAAAGAGTGACGATACGAGCAGGATGTGCCTGATGGTAAGCAACATGCCTGCCACATAACAGCACAGTGACACGCAGCTATTGGAACATGAAGAGCCAAAATCATTACCTAGCACCGCACTGCGCTCGTCACCCAGAGATCTAAGAGTTGTTATATCTCTAAGCCCTATAATTTCTCTGGATAGTATAGAACTAGACAGTGTTGTGTGAGAAATGTGCAGAAATATTAACTAATTCAAACATTTTCTATTAATGGCAACCCACCGGTTTCACTATTCACTCCCGTAGTTCTCGATCCCGTTATTTTCAAAATAAATTGGGAATAAAAAATAGTCTGTATGTTATGTTATATCTACCTATTTACGTACTGAATTTCATTCAAATCTCTTTTCGCTTTAAAGAGTAACAAATATACCTACAAAATCTTTCGTATTCATAATATTGGTACGATACTTTGTACCTGATAAAACATAAAGAATAGGTTTTTTTGCTTTTTAAAATAATGCACTATTTCTCAAAACAATCCGCAGTATTACTTGGCAAACTTGTTGGCAAACAACATAGCCATAATCTAGATTATGTCATGGGATTACTAGAGCTCGAATAATAGCATTTCACTGGAGGTCAGGTACGTCCTGTCCACCGGCTTGGTAGTTAGCGCACGTCCGATGCCATTCTCCGTGCTGGACGCTCCTAGGTGACTCGCATACCTTGCCTAGCCTAGAGACGGAGTAGGGGCACTATGATTACTGGTTGGCATCATCATCAGCTATTGAAGTGAAAATTACTTAACTTTTTAAACAATATGACGAATATACGAAGATACAGTGCTTAGAAGTTTCGCGTGACGTCACTCGTGGGTACGATTTCTGCCCACGAGTGACGTCGCGACCCCCCTACTCTTGAAGTTTGATGATCTATATCTTTGTCGATTTTTAATATTTGAAAAGAAAAAAAAACGTGTCCCATATTTTTCCATGATCTAGCTAACGGACTACTTAAAATGGTGTATTTTTGATCCAGTCCGATACCCTTGGCACTAAAATGTTCAATTTCTCGCATAGACTCTTAAAAAATACTATGGGATACGGTTGAAACTTTAGTCGGGCTGTTGAATGTGTAACAACTGCGCTAGTTTTCTTTTCGAAATCATTGTCTTCATTCTCGTCTTTATTAAACTGAGAAGAAACTTCAGTATTTTTACTTTAACATTTACCTACTGAAAGCTTATGCTTATAAAAACCTGTTTAATTATAACAAGCTCAAATCAGTATGAACTTTTGTGATGTCTGTGAGGTCAAATGCTCTAATAAACATACGTAGTCTGGTTTGTGTTCCCACTACAGAGACTCGGTATATTATCTTAATAGGAGAGTCAGATTATGGCTTTAACTCTCATTAAGAGTGCGTTGCCAGTGATGGCTTATGGAACTGAGACGTGGTCCTTAACAGTAGGTCTCTTAACAAAGCTCAAAGTCGCACGGCGACCTATGGAGAGAGCTATGTTCGGAGTCTCTTTGAGCGATAGAATCCGAATTGAGGATATTCGCAAAAGTATGAAAGTGGCCGACATAGCTCAAAAAGTACGCAAGCTGAAGTGGCAATGGGCATACCACATCGCTCGTAGAACTGACAGCCGATGGGGAAGAAAGGTTCTCGAATGACGAACCGGAAGACGCAGTATTGGACGGCCTCCCACTAGATGGACAGATGACCTCACAAAAGTCGCTGGAAACCGCTGATTGCAGGTTGCGCAAGACCGTTCGTTGTGTAAATCTGGGGGGGAGGCCTATGTTCAGCACTAGACGTCTTGCGGCTGATAATGATGATGATGATCAGCTATCTGGCTCCCATAGTACAAGATTTGCTTAGTTCGCGGTCAAATGTTGTGTGTAAAATGTCCACCAATATTATTTATTTGTTTATAAAATTTCAGATTTATCTGTGTCCCAAATGTAAAATCTGATCCATTCAGCCGTAAAAAACATGTTTGAACAACAAACATCTGAACTTTAACATTTGAAATATTAGTGGCATATGCCAAGAAACAGCAAAGCCCGTACAACGATTACCATTACAACGATTACAATGGTTGGTCAATGTGAGTAGTTCAAGGTCTTGTCTTGTCCTTGTATCATAGCTACCCTACGTGGGTCAATGGTGCACTGGACTAAGGCGCAGTCAGTCTGCAGGCACTTTGCCAACTGCTAATGCATTTATCGTAGATCAGACTAGACACAGAGAATACACTGTCTATAATATAGGTACCTATACGAGTATAGGCAATCAAGTATGCTTACACAACACTTGTACTCAACTGCTGATACTGATCTTTTAACTTTTGACTTCAAAAAAGGAATAAATTCTCAATTCATAGATTGCATGTTGCTTTATTTGCTTGAATGTTACGCTATAGCTACGCTTATTATGACTTGATTTTAATAATACTTTATTGGTTTGGTAGATATTAATATTTCAGAGGTGGTCCCATATTGATTTTATAAAAATGTTTTTTTTAAATATGAGCAAAAACTAAAATTCGCCTACCTTAACCTGGACGTCGTATTTGTAGACATCACGAAAGTTATGAAATATTGTCGAGAATCTGAGTTCAATTTTAAATTGAAGTCGGATTTTTTCGTAGAAATTAAATAATTTCCAGCAATATTTACAGTTTTTACAAATACATAAGAAAATTAAGGGTATTATTATTCCACATGTCTTTGACAAACTAGAACTATTTTTATGGGTTAAACTCTGAAATTATGGAACAATGTTGACTCTGAATAATGTTGTTCCGTAGATGGAAGGTAAGAGAAGATATGAAAAATCTTTATTAAAAGCCTGTTAAGAAAAAGAAAAAGACAAGATTGTTACGAAGGCGAAGGATTTACTAACGACAACGGGCAATTAACTTTCCAAAGCCAAAGTTCCAAACCCAAAGTTTTTTTTAGCATGGAGTGACGAGACGAGCAGGACATGTGCCTGATGGTAAGCAACGTGTCTGCAGCATTACAGCGCAGTGATACGCAGCTATTACTAACCCAAAGTTTTTTTTAGCATGGAGTGACGAGACGAGCAGGACATGTGCCTGATGGTAAGCAACGTGTCTGCAGCATTACAGCGCAGTGATACGCAGCTATTACAACATGAAAAGTCCATAATATAACCTAGCACTGCACTGCGCTCGTCACCCAGAGATCAAAGATCTAAGGCCTGTAATTTCTCTGAAAAGTTGGCTAAGCGGTAGAGTTCACTTAAGGCTAACTTCTATAGGTTCCTTTAAAAATCCGTAAAAAATTACGTTCTATGGCTATCAACATCACCCATAGAACGTATTTTTTTAAAAACGTTTGTTGTTTTATGTAATTTATAAAAAAACTACTGTACCTATGGACTCAATTTGTCAAAGATGATTATTATACGGGATCAAGGAGCAAATTTAAGCAGTTGTCATATTTTTAAAACCTCGCATTTAAAAGTGAACTTTTGCGTAACATGGCGCAGTTACGTTCTATTGGTGCTGTCGAAAAGAAAATAAACGGTTGGATCTACTATAGCGTGTTGAATTTTGGCTTCGGTTTGCTTTGCGCTTTTGTCAGACAACTTCATCGTGTTGCTTTTTGATAGCCAGTGTTCGCGCGCAACGTAAAAATTTACTGTAGTATTTTTCCCAAGCGTGAAAAGAAGTAGGTATAACTTGAAAACAATAATAACCAACCTCCTGATGTATTGCGTGAATTTAAGAAATATTAAGAAAAATCTAGATTACAACGAAACTGCTCTACATATCTACAGATAGTGCAATCCACGAAGACGCGCCCACTATTCCTCCTAACCGTTTGTAGTATATGTGTGCAAGCTTCCGTCAATGTTTGAGTGTTATCGGTACACACTAATTACCTACTATGAATGCACACGCACACTACAATGACTGGTGAATGGTTCGCGACTGACGCTCGGAGCAAACGCGATTGGCGGAAACGAATATTGGTGGGGCGCGTCTTCGTGGATTGCACTATCTATAAAAAAATTAGCTACTTCCACTAAAACGTCTTAACCATCTATGGACTCATGACAGTCTAAAATATGTAATTGAAATACTTTAACTCATTTCCCGTTCTTCACATACCTCCCGTTTATTATTTACTCTAGAAAAAGAGATAAATTGCAGATTAAAAACTATTATAAACTAGACATTATATTTGGGGCCTTATCGATAAGAGATATCTCTTCCAGGAAAATTTATGCTATTCCAGTAAATACTCGTAGTTAACGTTTTATTTAATAAATAAGTGGGCATGCGTTTGTAGTAGCACACATGTGATATTTTTGCAGTTTTGTTAATATCAATAAAGAATAAAAGAATAATATGTACGTCGATGGTATATTAGTTAAACAGTATATTGTAGTGGTAGGACTCTTGGCAGAGGAAGTACCTGGGGAAGTACCACACCATTCTACCGCCAAGCAGTAATGTGCAAACATTACTGTGTTCCGGTTTGAAGGGCAATGTCTCCAGAGAAATTATAGGGCTTAGAAATATAATATCTTATATCTCAGGGTGCTGAACGCAGTGCAGTGCTCCGTAATGATTTGGACTCTTCATGGTCCAATAGCTGCGTGTCATTATGCTGTTATGTGGCAGGCATGTTGCTTACCATCAGGCGCATGACCTGCTCGTCTCGTCTCTCCATACTATAAAAAAAATGAATTCTAATAAAATTATTCAAATCTAAATTTTTTATTTAAGTCGATTGGTTAATTTTTCTGAGAAAAACAAATAATTATTGACAAAAGAAAGTAACAGCTCCTCTGTCCAATCTCTACCCTGTTCCCTATATGCACCCTGGTCACGCGTGCGCATAGTAAAAGTACTTTCGTTCGAGGCCGAATTGTCATTCAGTTGGGCGGACGATTCCTGTGGCTACTCTATCAGCACCTACTTTTAGCACTGTGGAAAGGTTTTATTGATCTTGCGTGCCAACTATCAGTAAATTAACAACAGTCAACAAACAACTTTGAATTGGAAAACTGGAGGTACTTACGTAAAAGAGAATTAAATTGGTTTGTATTTTGTTGTGAAGTCAATCGATGTCTGACGTGAACTAACGCGGATTTATTCTGTTTGGAATAGTTCAATAGTAAGTTACGGCTGGTCTAGTCGGGAGTACGGTGACTGCTGATCCGGAGCCCTCGGGTTCAAATCCTACGCGCACCACTGTCTTTTCGGAGTCATTTGCGTAAATCCGCTAACTTAAAACGGCGAATAGAATAGCGATAATATCTTGAGGAAACCGATATGTACCTAGAATCTTTTTGGGTCATGTGTAATCCACCAACTCGCATTGGGCCAGTGTGGTGGGTTATGGACTTGACTCTCTCTTTGCGAGAGAAGGTCCCGAGCCCTAGCAGTGGGAATATTCAATGGGCTGTTGATGCTAAATGCTTGTTAGTGAAGTCAATCAATATCCAAAGCAAATTAACGCGGAGTTTTTGTACTGTTTCGAATAAATAGTCGAAAACAACACACGTTGAGATGCATTAGACCATGTAGGGATGGAAGCTGATCCGTCTGTCCAATACAATATATCCTACGTGTTAAAAAAGTAGGTGTTAGGTACTTAATGGTAGGGCTCTTTGCAGAGTCCGTCTGGGCAGTTCCGCACCTTTGCGAGTTATTCTGCTGCCAAGCAGTCGTGTACAAATATTACTGTGTTCCAATTTGAAGGATAATGTTACCAGATAAATTACTGGGCTAAGATATAAACATCTTATATCTCTGGGGAAGAGCGCAGTGCAATACTAGGTAATGATTTGGACTTCTCACGTTCCAATAGCTGCGTGCTACTGTTGTTATGTCCTACATGTTCTGCTCGTCTTGTCACTCTATTTATACTACAAAAAGAACTTATATACGCACGCAAGAAGTACGTAATACTAACGTTAACGCGCTACTGACACTTCTTCTTCTTCATCGTATCCTCATGACTACCATCGACGTCCTTGACCACCTTCATCCAGGCACTGTTAGACCATCCGTAAGCACGTCTGGATGTCTGCCCTTGCTGAAGCCTTGATGGTGTCTATCCATCGAGATGGTGCTTTGCTTCTACCTCTCTTCCCTTCGACGCGACCGACCATTGCTAACTTTTCTATGCTTTCTTCACTGACACTGCTCTTGGCTTAAAAATTTACTAAGCAGTAGAAGCCACTGCACGTCAACTGCCATAGAGATTACCTTTACAAAAAATGCGCTAACTTCAGTGAGTTGTATTTGAATGTCGGTTTGCACGCGTAATTGTCAGTCAACTTCATCATGTCGCTTTTTGGCTGTCGGTGTGCGCGCGCAACGTTAAAAATGGACTCCCATCACGTTTTCCTTTTATTAGAACTCATTTAAATTTTATAGAACTCGATGTAGTGATTTTTGGATATGCTAAAATTTGCATACATGGATGATAATTATATTCGTTTACTTCGAAGCCTCGCTGTCACATCGGTACATACAGCGTTTCTGGCTTATTTCACATAATTTATGAAATTTTGTCGAGTGTTTGAGTTTCGTTTTAAATTGAAATCAGCGTTTGTTTTTTCGGAAAAAATTAAGTTATTATTAATATTATTTTTCTACTAATTTCTTTAAGCTTACAATGTATTCGTGTACTTTCTTCAGTGATTCACAGCCATTCTCACTCGCCAGTCCCTTCCTATAATAGCCTAAATGAATTGCAAATAGTATTAAATAGCACATACAAACGGATGTTACACGTTCCTTGGACGTGGAGCGAATCGATAGATGAATATGTACGGTTCTATAACGTGGGATACACGATATTCTATAAATGTAGATTAGGAAAGTTTCTGATGAAACAACAACATACTTTACAAACACTTTTATTAACATCATACAACTTAACTAGTTATACTGAACTCATGAAGGAAACATTTCCAATCTCCTTGATGCGCAGAATTAACGTTTGTTAACGAGCAATAGAACGCAGCAGTATTTTAGGCAAGACAGTTTTCGTAACACCTTACTGCATTCCACTACAGAAGGAACAAACATTGGATTTAGGTCTGCCAAGCTGAAATGAGGATGGACGGCTCATGTAAGCAGAATACAGTGAATACACCCCGATCGGTAGCCCATGTTTTCTAGAGAGTGGACGCCATCTAGTATTTGATTCCCAGGTTTGTTGTACATGTTTGTTACATTTTTTTTTTGATAATTGCGCGCCGCGCCGCTGCCCTCTGTGCCATACGAGTCGCACGCGCTTTGTTATTTTGAAAAAGGATACGACTGGAACTTAAATTGGCTGGACCGCCCTTATCTCAAGTATTTAAAACCTTCAGTCTCGTATCTGCTTCAGATCTTTACTTGAGAAATCGACTTGAAACATTAACATATATTTTTCGTTTTAAATGTCAAGACCAATTCATATACCAACCAATTCAGATTTTTACTTCAGTTCTTCTTGCAAGTTTTGCATTCAAATCTTCAGTCCTGGTAACTTAAGGCAGTATACAAAGAAGATTTTAACATTAATCTTTTTCTTATTTTAAACTTTGCTTTATGTAGTGTGGTTTATGTGGGTTACCCATTTTCTCCAAAATCACAAATAACTTTTAAAAAATCACATACGATTTTCATCTTTATAATGACAGTGTAAATTTCTGGATTTTCCAACTTCATATTATAAATAGAATATAGGACAGGATGTACCCTCGGTCCTGAGGTTAGTATTCTGCACGAGTGTATGAGTAATGATGTCAGTCCTTCTGTTACAAGGACATGCGGCGTTTGCATTGGCATGCTACGTCCTGATGGATAGCATTGCTTAGGATAAGATTACAACTTAAAAAGGAAACTAGAAAAATACCTACCTACCCACAAAATTCAAAAAAGTTCAAGTTACCTTTTTCGTATTTGAAACGAACAAACCTTATCTATCCAACTCAAAATTACTTTATTAAATATGCAATTAAATTCTGCTCTAAACGACAACAGCAGTGATACAGTGCGTTTGCCGAGACATATATACGTGCAAAATTTGTTAAGTCGTAATCGTCCAAAAAACCGATAAAGAGGGTAGTTCAATTCATCTGAAGTGTATCTGATAAATAATCGATAAGGCAGCAATTTTGTGGCGGTTATCAAGACTGAAGTCTTTTTTGAACTAAGACATCTTTGCTTATGCTGCCTTTTGGCACGTCTCTCGATCGATTTCAGACCTTCTTACTGATACTTATTTGACTCATCCCAAAAATGTGATCATTATTCCATACAAAAGCGAATCTGTGCTTGGTATAATATGGGCAACTCTAAACTGACTTTAAGTACTTTCGCAGTTTTGAGAGGACATCTAGTTCTAGTAAGCTAATTTAGCTTTGGAATCGATGCAAGCGCCAAAGTTGAGCGTTAAAGTAACGCCCAAAAGCTCGAGATGGTCAGCACCCAGCTAATACATTTTGCGCCAACTCCTGCCATTGCTCAGCGTGGGGGATTAACCTTAACTATATCCTTGCAAGAGAAACCCTTACTCCCTATAGTGGGAGCATATATATAGTGGGTTGCTAATGTTATACTTATGCTAAGCTTTCGTTGTCGAAACAATCGAAATTAAACCAATCAATCTAACAGCTCAACAAAAAAAAGTGTTTTTCTACTTAATGTACGCTGGCAGGATGTTAACACTTCTTATCTTTATTCCTAGTGCTAAGTTTGACTTCCACCATAGAATAGATAATATCTTCAACACAAGAAGTTAACCTGAAGTCAGTTACAATGCTTACTAAAAAGTTGACTAACTCACTTCAGGGTCCTGGTCTTTCGTGACGATGTGCGAGTTTCGTAAAAATTTACAGTCATCATTTTTCGCTAACGAAAAGAAATATAACTTCAAAGAGGCTTAAGAAAACTAACTGTAAAACCACTCTACTGCCCTACATTTTACTTTATTCTATAAATAGTGCAGGGTTCTGGACCTCCGGACTGTGAACTAGTTTACCGCGGCTATAAAAACGGTCGGGTTTTATGTTTCGAGTCAGTTGTACGTTTTATGCGGATATCGGACGCGGGCGGAACTTCGCTCAGTAAAATCTTGTAAAATTTTAACTGATCCAATTTACAGCAGAGACGCTTTTTAAAATGAGTAGTTTTCAAGATTCAGTAATCCTATAGTCATCATTCGTGCCATATGTGTAATGTTTGATTTTGTAGGAAGATTTTCTTTCAAGTCTTTTCACGAAAATGGTATCAAATTCGTTAGATTCGTTAGATACCTAATCTTGGGAAGATCAACTATAAAACGATGTACTTATCTGTTTCAGGCTGCCAGCAGCGAGTAGTTCGTCAAAATTTTATTCGTCACTTAATGTTTACAACCGTATCCCTGATCCCGTAAAATAACCTAACACCAACAATACATTTCAAAAGAAACTCTGTTTACTTTTAACCGATTTCAAATAAGTAGGAGGTTCTTAATTCGGTTGTTTGTTTGTTTTTGGACGTATATTACGCAATTGTGAATCGATTTAATGGTTATTTTTTTGTTTGGTAAACGGAAATCGGTGTGGCAGTGTCTGAAAAATTAAAAAAATACTAAAATTTACTTTCATTTATCTAGACGACTTAGTTTCTTATGGAATGTAGTCGTGTGTCTGAATTTAATTTTAAATTGAAGTCGGATTTGAATTTTTTGGGGACAACCAATTATTATATTAAATAAATAAAAATTAGCAGGCATAGGGACTGCCGATAGAAGTAAAAACTAATAACTCGGAATTTGATAGCTCACTTTGAAAACTACGCAGATGAAAACGGAGGGCATGGCCATAACCATGGCCATCTAAATCATCCAAGTTTATCCGAAGATTTCTTTCATTTACGAACGTGCCGCTTGTTCACAGCCTACGGAAAATCTGGAGGTATGTGGCGCGCCAAAAGAAGTTTTCACTACAAAAAGCAAGGAAAGCATATGGCGATCGCTGATAAACGCACACTGTCTAGACCGGGTACTTTAAATTTTCATAGCTAAATGTAGAATTATCTGCACCAGTCTCGATAAATGTCAGTACCCACATGTACGGTGAAAACCTGCGCGTCGGGAAGCAGTTTCCATTCGGAAGAGAAAGCCGGGAAATGCCCTCACTATTACTTCCGCGCGACGCACAGATATTGAGGTTTTATCTTCATAGGACACTTATCCATGGCGATTAAGTGATACGAGTAGTAAACAGTTTTAACATGGAGCGGGAAAATTATACTTCCGTTTCTTTAGGAAATTGTAGTCATGATACAAACATGAATCGATTTCACAAAATAACTGTGGAGGAGGCTGTTTTAGGATGTAAGGAACTTGTCAATAATTTATTTAGTCATGCAGATATAGATGGCAAATTTTGATTTTTTGTTAATATTTCAAAAACCACTACACCGATTTCGATAAAATGTATACGAGACCTCTAAACTATGATCTACCAACTCATCCGACTCCTCGAGGCGATCCGACCCATTTACCCTGAGTGCGTGGGTCCACGCCTCGGTACTAAAACCCCATGCCATGCTGAAGAAGCCTGTGGGATTTTCAGTCGGCGCACCTGCCGTGTTCCTTGGCAGTGGATGGTGCGTAAAGGCATTTCCCCCACACAAAATAGGTATGAATTAATTGGAAACTTTATTTCTTATGGGTAGGTATTACCACTGCTTACTCACAGACTCGTGAAGTCGTAGGTTTCAATCGCGTCTGAGACTCTAATTGCTTATTCAAGAGCAGATGTACAAGTATGTTGCTACCACTGGCTTTAACGGCGAAAAAAAACAGCGCGTCATGTTATTAAAATCTTTCAAAGTCATGAAATGAAGAATCCATCATCCGCCTGCTTGCACATGGCTGGCATAGTGGATAATGTCCTTGACTCTCTCTCTCCTTGTCAGAGAAGTCCAAGGGTCCCAACAGTGGAGTATTTAGTAGACTGCTCATGCTTATAAGACGCTCAACTTTAAACATTCATATGAAAAGTCTGTTTTCTCTTCATTTCTCTGATGGATATATTTAAACATGACGAGTTTGAAATGCAAAAAGTCACGGACCCCGGAGTCTGTGGAGTAGCAATTTTGAATATTCAAAAATAAAATCAAAAAAAAACATGAAGAGTTTACTACCAAACAGTGCTGTGCTTTCGTCGCCAGAGATGTAAGATGCTGAATCTGTTGCCTGTCCTTTTCTGGAAATATCCGAAACAGGTTAATGTTTGCACCTTAAAACGGAATCCATCAATGTTTGCTTTATATAAATTTAATAGTTATCATTATTAATTAGTCATTATTAATTTTTAAAAAAGGTGTCCTACAAAACAAACATACCCTCGAGATCACTGCCGCGCGGCAAGGGTCCCCAGAATGCTGACAGCGTTGCCCCGTAGGATTGCGATACTTATATTTTGGGCGAAGTAAAAGCCAGGCGAAGTAAGCTGTCGAAGCGGTTGGTCCCCTGAGGCAAGAACCAGCCACTTCGACAGTTGTTTACATATTTTTGGCGGTAGAATAACTGGCAGAGGTATGATTCTTCCCTAGGTACACCCTGCATAGAGTCATACCACTACAGAATGTTTTTAGTGTTAGCACATTTAACTTTATTCTTATTTTAAAAATTATTCCAATTTACTTAATCACCACTTCCTACAAAATGTTGCCGTCACTCATTACAAAGACAATACTCGGCTGTTGCAGCAAATTGCACTAGATCGTATCAACACACGGTATCGCCGGCTGCCGTGAAGGAAGGAACAATTAATGAGGAAAACATTTTAGCCATGTAAACATAAATATAATAAGAAGCGAAAATAGCTCTACAGGCAACACGCATTTTTACATAATAATAATAATAAAATAAAAGAGTTACCCCCTTCCATCTTGGATTTTCAATTTATCATAATGTTTAAAATATCGATTTCACTTTCATTTGAAATTATATTTATATCTTTATATTGAGGGAATTATAACAAACTAGCAGCGCCCCGCGGTGTTACCCGCGTAGTTCCCGTTTCCGATGTTCCCGTTGTTTTCCGGGATTAAAAGTAGCCTATGTGTTTTTCCAGACTACAATCTATCTGTGTTCTAAATTTCAGCTCGATCCGTTCATATGTTAGGACGTGATTTAGCAACAAACATCCATACATTGACATGTATAATACTAGCAGCGCCCCGCGGTGTTACCCGCGAAGTTCCCGTTCCCGTTGTTCCCGTTGTTTTTCCGGGATAAAAAGATATGTTAGGACGTGATTGAGCAACAAACATCCAAACATCCATACATTGACATTTATAATATGAGTAGGATATTAGTAGGATTAGTAGGATTGGCAATCCACCATTTTGTGTCGGCTTGTATGGATGGCCTTGGATCCATTCTGGAGCTATGGTACCACAGGCAACAAATACACAAACACGCACGTATCCACACAGCCACACCAAACTTACACTACCTCGGGGTTTAAAAACTGCATTTCAGGTCAATTTTGTCTACACTACGCTACATACCTAACTAACTACTTACACTAAGCACACCCGAATTATCCATAGACCAATGTTATGAAGGTCCATGGATTGTATTTTGTTCATTGTATTTTGTCTCATTTATTTTGACTGACGTCACGTACGCCAAAAATTGCTATAGCGATTTGACTGAGCCCCATCGAACTTATTGCGATACACTTAAACAAAAGACCTCAATAAATATTTCTGGTTTAATGATTCTTGGAAATCGTTTAAGTCATCGGAAGCGGGAAGGCAAGCTCGTGCAATGACCACAGATTTCCCCTTTCACTGTCTCTGTAGTACAGTGCAGTGCTAGGTAATGATTTGGACTCTCCATGTTCCATTAGCTATTATGGAAATTCGGGTTACAGATCACCAGTCATATGTTCTCAAAGTTAAAGTCAAAGTCAATGTTCTTTATTCATAAATGTACCTACATTTGAAACCCATCAGTTAATGAAAAAGAAAAAACAAACGAAATAGTATTCATGTTCAAAGTTTTTAATGAACATTTCACTGTACGATAATAATTATCCCACAGTTGTGTCAAAGTTAAATATGAATATCTAATGTTATGAATGATGTCAATTTTTATAATTTTATCGTAACTTTTTCTGCTTGACCCGTCACTAAAGACTAGAAGTACCTACTAAATAAAAAATCTCAGCTAAATTTTTTTGACTCGTGGCAGGTTTAACAAAATATTCTGATACGGAGTTTAGGGTCAACTAATATCAGCTGTACTATAACGTTTATGTACAGCTACATACGCCATATTTATTGTCATATATAGGTAGATGTTTTTATTTTTTTAGGCATTGTGTCCACAGGTCCACACTAATGATTTCCTTGAGATTACGAGGGCAAATATGACACATATTATGTTCATAGATCATGTTTGGCCGCAGATTTTAACACAAAAAAAGATGACTCTTTTGTTTGTACGTGTGTCAAATAACTATAATGCATAATTTTAAAAAATATTTGCTTCTTTATTCTGCTTTCCTTCTCTATATAAACTACTAGCAGTTCACCCGTGCAGTTACCTTTCCCGCTATTTTCCCGTGAATAAAATAAATAAATATTGGTGGACAATTCACACACAACACCATCTGACCCCAAACCCCAAACTAAGCAAAGCCTTGAACTATGCAGCCAGGTAGCTAATATAATACTTGTAATGTTGTAAATACATACATATTATACGAAGAAACACCCAGACTCAGTACAAATATTTGAATCCATCACACAAATTTGCTATTTCAGACTATAGCCTGTGTTGCAAGTTTCAACCTGACCCGTTCATATGTTCCGACGTGATTGAGCAACGAACATTCAAACTTTCGCATTAATAATATTAGTGGGACACAAGTGCAAAACTTTATCTTATTTCTCCATCAGCGCAATTTCCGTAAAAAGGGACACCTACAAAGTTTTTGCTTGTATTAGTGTTTAAGTATTTAAGAATAAATAAATTGTCTGAGATTTATCTAGATATAACAAATTAAAATTGTCCAGACACGTAGAAAAAGGTGTTTAACGACGACATAAATTTAGGTATATGCAAAATTCAGCAATGAATACTCACGTTAGTTGGAAAGTTTTGAAACAAACAAACCGCATTCTGAAATCATCATTTCAATAGCTACCACAAAAAACCCAAAATACCAGAGAATAACAAATGTTAACAAACGCTAAATTTCCATTCGGGAAGCCCAGGACAGCTAAGTGTGCTATAGTGCGCATTCACCCATTTCGTCACATCCGCCTTGCTCTTTTTTCTATCGGAACGCTCGTACCTCGAAAAGTGACATCGTTTCATGGTTGATGTTCCAAAGACATGAACGAAGAGATTTGACTCTATTTTTGTGATAAGAATATCTAGGCTATGGAATACGTTGGTATGGAAAACGAAAAATAACCATCAAAATTTATTCTTAATTGACGGAGTTATCATATACATATTATGTATATACAAAAAACACGAACGAAGAGGTTTGGCTCCACGTTTGTGATAAGGACGTCTAGGTTGTGGAATGCGTTCCCTGAGTGGGTTTTCCCCGACGGTTACAATCTTTGTGTCTTCAAATCGAGAGTGAATCGGTTTCTTCTAGGTAAACACGCTCCATCGTAGACTGCATCGTAGTTTAACATCAGGCGAGATTGTAAGTCTATAAGAGTTAAAAAAAACATGGATAGTAAAACATAATTTTTGTAACTGCCTCACTTCTATTGGCGGATATATTCTACGCACACAACACCTATTCAGATTACTCTAGACAACTAATTTTAATATTTTTATTACTGTAACCGCAGTGAATATACCGCAGAGGTATTCTGGATCTGTGGGAGCATTGATTATATCAAAATAGCAGCTTCCTCTCACAGATCCAGAGGCTCAATATTGTCTAGTTTAATTTAAAATATAGTTATAGGGAACTCTGTAAATTTGTAAGGAACATTTCCGAATAAATAAACGATTTAAAAAAAACGAGGACTTATAATTTTGTTTTTTCAACACCGAGATATATGTAGGCATATCAGCTAATGCTGCTTGCCTATTATTCAAAAAAGTACATAAAGAAACGATTGATTTGAAATGTTCCTTTTTGTGCTAAAATCGATTGAATACTACGTTAATACTCCAAATGAAAAATACTGCAAATTGTTAACTGATTAGCATAGATCCTCTTGCTCCCATTCATTGAGAATTTACCGCGAAGTTTAGAATCTCACGAGAGAAAGATGCCTTTGTCTTTCTGGCACACTTTACGCGGAAAAAATACATTACTCACTTCCAGTTCAAGAAACGAATTAACACCGAAAATTGTTTTCTGGGTCGAATCCTTCTCATCAGCTTTATTGTGAGAATACCGGAGATAAACAAAATTTTATAAGAATGAAATTGGAAAAAAAGGCTAATTGTGCCAAAAAATACTAAGAAAATAAAAACAAAAGAAAAGTACACGCGACAAGAAATTTAAAGAACGAAAACATATTATGTTAAGTATGCACTGGACCCCACACTACGGCGACCTGTGCTGTGGAATTCAGGCTTATAAAGTGATTTAATAAATTTCAATTTCTAAATAAGCGAGCCTTACAGTGCACGTGATGTGTAACTTCTGACGTGTTTTTATATGTTTCTTCACCGAACCAGCGGCGATTCATCTCCTCGGGAAAGCCTTCCCTAGGTAGAGGGATGCCAGACGGCCCTAAATGTTCGACGCCAGAGGCACTTCAGTGGAGATTCCTATCTCAAGGATGCAAGCCAGAGTGCCTCTCCAAACTCACCCCCGTGTCCACTTCCACCTCAGTGATTGAGTGAGAGGTTTCCAACTCTCGCTACCTCACACAACCTCTTACTGTCGTGCATCTTGGCCAAGAGAGTCGGTAGCGAAAGGCCCACCCTCACGACCACGGCTATGGTTCCACGGTTCCACTAATTTGCCACAGCCTGTGGCGTGTGGCAACACGCTTGCCTATAACAGCACAGTGCCACGCAGTTACTTAAATTTGAAGCGTCTAAATCACTGTTTAGAATTGTACTGCGATAAATCATGCATCGATATTAATATAGAATCATCATCTATTTCTAGGTGACTTGTCACAAGACGATTAATCTATTTGTCCTGTAATTTATCTGAAAACATTGACCTTTGAACTTGAACACAGCAGTTACTACTTCGCGTAGGTAGATTGCGGATTTTACAAAATATCCTACTACTCCAAATTATGACACTATTCACTAGTTGGTGTTTACTTAATTGTTGTGGAAATGAGAAGTAGTCCTTCAGCGAGTCGGTTGCCATTATGAGAATTAGCCCTAATGCGCCTAAACCGTGTATGATAGCTTGTTAACCAAAATTAGCAATGAAAAGATGATGCAGATAAACATTAACAATTAATAAATAATTATTGCTGGACAATTCACACACAACACCATCTGACTCCAAACTAAGCAAAGCTTGTATGATGGCGACCAGATAGCTGATATAATACTCATATAGTTTTAAATACATACTTATTATACATAGAAACACCCAGACACAGTGCAAACATTTGAATTCATCACACAAATATTTGCACTGGGTGGGAATCGAACCCACGACCTTCGGCTTCGCAGGCAGAGCTACTACCAACTAAGCCACGAGGCCAGTCAATTGTAGCCCATTTCGTCAAATTCAGTGATTAAACATCTTCAAAACTACCACAAGGATAATATGGCGATTTCCTCAAGCTGTCGTCCGATTCACAATCCTGAAGCAATAAGTTCAAAAATCTTTATGGTTATATTTTTTTGTTTGGTTGATCATAATTCAGAGATGGTCCCGTATAAAGTTTAAAGCGTGGTTTGGTTTTTAAACATATCAATTAAATAAAATTTGCTTACCTTTATCTCGACGACGTTATCATAGATATAAAAAAAAATTGTCTTTTCGAAGTAAATTAGATTATGTATTTTAACTTCAATTGTCTACCTACGAGTTCTAACTTTGTGGCGAATCCAAAATAACCCCATTCCGTTGGCTGAGGAAACATTTGGAGCGTGGGGTTCAGAGAGGAAGGTTGTTGCCGTCTTCTTAGGAAGATGAGGCTGCTCATGTCATCTGACCCAATATATTTCCCTGGCTATACACTATACAGTATACAGTGTGGGAATGTCGCCAGTCTGATGGGCACTTTGTGTCGGGGATTTGACTAAAATTTAGTAATCACTATACTTGTCTATATCCCGGTTGAAAAAAAAGGTGAATACGTGTCATATCCCACTATCCCACTAATATTATAAATGTCAAAGTATGGATGTTTGGATATTTGGATATTTGGATGTTTGTTGCTCAATCACGCCGTAACGTATGAACGGGTCAGGCTGAAGTTTGGAATACAGTTAGATTATGGTCTGGAAGAACACATAGGCTACTTTTTATCTCGGGGAAATAACGGAAACGACGGGAACGGGAACTACGCGGGTACAACCGCGGGGCACTGCTAGTTGTAAAATATATTACATATTAGAGTAAGTAAAATAGACAAGAACAAATGAATAATACAGAAAAATATTTGCCATTTTAAATTTTGTTTATTTAATAATGTTCGATATTTTATAAATGTATCAATGGTTATTTATTTTAACAATTTCCTTAAGTATAGAATTGAATTTTGGTAACAAGCACTAACATTGCATGACTTGTATGAGTCACAATGTGAAAAAATCGACAAAGTGTGCCATCGACCCGTGAACTCTGAGTAGTCATTTTGAGATCAGCAGGCCTACTACGAAGTCCGATAAACGATATATCGGCCAAACTTATGGACGTTTCCTACCTCGAAAGACAATCTGTCGGTTGATAGGATCGGCCGTGTCGTTCGATCCGCACCTCTACCGCCTAACGAAAAACGCTTTGACGCTTTCACGCTTTGACGTTACGATCTCTTTTCTTCTCGCTTGAAATGAAAGAGACGGCAATGCTAAAGCGTCAAAGCGTTTTTCTTTAGGCGGTAGACCCCCGACCCTCATCCGACCTAAGTCTATAACTTTCGACCGAGATGTATCGATCCGAATGTTTTTCGTCGTCTACAATCCGATTCAGCTGTCGGTCGGATCCGATCATTCGGAGTTTGTTTTCGTAGTAGACCTGCAGATCTCTTGGTTTTGATACGTAAGTAGGTACTTACGAGTATGATACGATCTGACGCATTTTATTCGCAATTATTTGGTTTCTGTTTTTGCAAAGTAAAAAATCAATGGATATATAAATACATTAGCAACGCCCCGCGGTGTTACCCTACGTTGCTCTCGTTCCCGTTATTTTGCCGGTATAAAAAGTAGCCTATGTGTTCTTGTACCTATATACCTGTATTCCAAATATCAGCCCGATCCGTTCATACGTTACGACGCGATTGAGCAACAAACATCCATACATTGACATTTATAATATTAGTAGGTACCGGTAGGTACTATAGTTTTTTTTTGTACAGTATTGAGTAATAGGACGAGCAAGACATGCACCTGATGATAAGCAACACGGGAAAAATGTTCAGACTCGTAGTAATCACGCAGCTATTTGAATACGAAGAGCCCAAACCAATCCCTAACACTACGCTCGTCACCCGGATGTTTTTTATTAAATAAAAATGTGATGTGATTTATCTCTTTTTGTAAATCTCTGGAAACAATACACTTCAAAATGTAATAATTGGCAAAATGCGTGGACAACCCAAGGCGGGCAGATCCACTATATGTAAGTATACCTATGACTCCCCCAGGAGCCAAATCTGGATCCACCCTTGGGCGGACTACAAAAGAAGTTACGAAGTAGTTAGTTAAGACTACAAAGAGTCTTATCGTTACGTTTGTAATGGTAGAACTATTTGTAGACTAAAGAGTCCTACTAATTACTTATGTAGCGGTAAAACTGGTTGCAGTGTTCGCCTGGGGATGTCGGTTTAGCATCCTACAAATTTTAATACAGATAATCATATTTATACAAATACATATTTTATATTATGTGTATTAACAGAAAAGGAAACGACAATTCAACTGTCCTCAACAAAAGCGATCATATATGCAAATACCCGTTTCTAAATCGAGTGTTCTTTTCAAGCGCATCATTTATACCCACTTTCTTATGCTAATGCGAACACAGAATGACCAATACCCATTGAAGCGTGGACAATTGCACTCAATAGCTTCCTGCACATTACACGCACACAATGTGTCTCATTCAACCATAATCTGGACAAAAATATACAGAAAAAAAATTGTCTATGCACGTCCGAAATTTGAAAAAGATTCGGACATATTTTATTTTTTTCGTACAAGGTTTACTCTGGGGATTAGCGTTTTGAGAAGTTAGCGCCGCGCCGTTCTTTTATCGGTTGCAACTTTTAAATGTGGCAGTAGTATTAATAAAAGATTTCCGGGATTGGTTGAATTCAAAGGGTTCTTCTATATTTTAAATGATGTAATACTTAGACATGCCTCATGGGAGTTGGCCTGTCTTTTAGACAACAATTTACGCTTAAAGTCACTATTGTATCAAGATAAATTTACTTGAAAGAATATTGCTTTGTCAATCTTACATCCACTGTTTTTTAATTTCACTGCGTTAATAAGCCACTCTTATAATATAGAATTTACCAACTTAAATCTAATAATTATTATTATTATTACATAAATGACGTTCTCTAGAATTCACGGATCTGTTTATCCCTGAGTTTAACCATACATGAAAGTAACTTAATATTAAAGTTCATTATGGACTTTAGGGAAAAACTTATATTTTATGAATCACCACTATTCCCATAAAAGAGAAAGAACGTTGCGTACAAGTATGGGTTATACCATTACTATCAATTAATGAACGTACCATGACATAAGACATTATACAAAACAAATGACACAACTCATAGTTTTCCCGTGTATCATTGTCATTCATGGCATTTATTTGTGAACACGCATGAAAATGATTCATTTTCACCATTCAATTTTATCAAACAATAATACAACCAAAACAAAATTACATCCAAAATACTTGTTACTAAAATGTTGCTTTAGCAAATAAATCGAAAGAAGAGAAATATGTAACAAAAGATGCGGTAATAGTGGCTGTAATCTCTTCAATCCTTTAAATAAATACTTGAATACCCACTTAAGAACCCATTCTTCCCGGTTACACTTACCACCCAAGAATGCTAATACCATAAGAGCAACTCGCCCAGTTTTGCACCACTAAACATGAAATAAAAATGACAAATTTGGATATTCTGAATACAAAAAGTATTGAAGCACTTTTGCGACAGTAGGTAATTAAAATTTTGGGTGGCATCTTTTGTTTAAAAAAACCTTTCGCAATGTCCGGGATAATCGTGTTTCACCCTACTGTATGGCATTGGATAACTTTAATAGAGTTTACAAATTCCAGTAATTTTTTATCCTAAATTGGAAATACTTTACCTTACACTGTTATAGTTGCGTACCTATTTTTTTTTAATAGTGTAGTGTGACGAGACGAGCAGGACATGATGCCTGATGATAAGCAACATGCAAATTACATAAAAACTTTATTGTAATTTTTGAATATTTCTTTAACCACATCGGAACGATTAGGTCACTTAGGACCCAAATCCGATTCGGAGCAGCCCGACTCCACCTAGTCTTTTCGCTACTACCCCTAGAGTGTATATAAAAAATACGGGAGCCAGAAGCTCAAGGGAGGTCCTGAGTGGAGCGAGCCATGTGAGGCCAAGCGCAGCGAAGGGGGGAGGTGGCGAGCGAAGCGAGCCGGCGACCTCTGTAGTGGAGCGCAGGCCGAGTATGGAGAAGCGACACTCAGGGGTGACCGCAGAGCTTCTGACGGGAGCCCACCTGGAGTCAAATCTCAGTGATAGACCCTAATCGGAGCGGTAGTCAAAAGTCAATGATAGAACCAAATCAGAATTTATAGTTTACATAAACAATGTATCGGGTACTTTTAAAATATTTATTGTGAATTATATTTTGGGAAATGCAAAATATGTAAAAATAATAATTTATGAAATGAAAGATGGACAAAAAACAAAATGTCATTCGATACATTGTCTAAGTGAAACGTTTGCCATTAAAATGATGGTTTGTAAAACAAAACCTTTGTTGATGTAAGGTATTTTTGAAATAAATATCATGCGAAACGTTGTTTATAAAATGAAACATTTTTATATTGTAAAGTTTTTGCAATGAATATTATACGATTAGTTGGTTTTAAAGTGATGTTTTGTCAAAAAATGTTTGTGAAACATTAGTGAACCCTCTCTTTGGATGTATGTTTTTTATATGTATGTAACGCGATAGCTCAGCTCAGTCAATTGTGAATCAACTTTGATGGTGATTTTTTGTTTGTGAGAACATAACTTAAAAGTAGACAGTCACATACAAATTTAATCAAAATCGGTGCGGCGGATTTTGAAATGTGAACAAAAAAAATTACATTTATCTAGACGACTTAGTGATGGCTTCCTATGAAATTTCGTCGTGACTGAATTTTGTCTTAATTTTTTTTTTATTGCGGTGAGTGACGAGACGAGCAGGTCATGTGCCTGATGGTAAGCAACATGCCTGCCACATAACAGCACAGTAACACGCAGCTATTGGAACATGATAGTCCAAATCATTACCTAGCACTGCACTGCGCTCGTCACCCAGAGATCTAAGATATTATGTCTCTAAGCCCTGTAATTTCTCTGGAATCATTGCCCTTCAAACCGGAAGACAGTAATGTTTGCACATTACTGCTTGGCGGTAGAATATTTGGCAAAGGTGTGGTACTTCCCCAGGCGGACTTTGCTAAGAGTCCTACCACTACTGAAAATAAATTGAAGTCGGGTTTAATTTTTTGGGAGTAAATACATTCTTCCGGACTGCTCGTATCTTGCAAACAAAGCAATCTTACAAAGCGACTTTGTTTCCTGGTTGACGTTCCAAAAACAAAACAAGGCGGTTTGTGAATCTACTTGAGTGAAAATAACGTTTAGGCTGTGGAGCACGTTGCCTGGGTGGATTTTTTCCCATAGTGCAGTCCTAGATCAATTGTTGTATCCAACACGGGCAGGAATGTCACGAAGACTTCTCGCTTCTCCCCAGAAAATCAAGTAATCTCAGAGGTATTTATTTGTAGACCTCATGTTCCAACATTCAAGTTCGAAACGCTTTTCTGATTTAAATCTAAATTAAGCCATCAGACTCATTTGTTGTTTCGTGAAATAGACCAACCAGCTATTATGTCAGTTAAAGCGACTGTTTTCCACATTATTTTCATTCAACAACAATAACCCAAATTAGTCACAGAAAACGGCAAATTCATTTTACAATTTGAAAGAGGAAAGACAAATAACATTCAAGTTATTTAACCATGCAAAAATTACAGCAAAGTCACAAACAAACGAAGCCAAATAAATGATTAATGACTTTCGAACGTAACCGCAATGTCCATCAAGTGACGCCATGTTTTTCGTTCGCTGGGTTTTCGCGGATACAAATACAGTTTGATAAATTATGGTGTACTCACCATCATTCTTTTACGATTATACGTTAAGTCGCTAAACGTTAACTCGATGGGAATAGATAACAATTCTGGTTTAAATATAACTGAACATATATAGCTGAACCGTACGCGCGTTGCTACGCCATTTTGGTCGTACCAATTCAAATTTTGAACAAATTCAGTTATTAGGTTCTAATGACGCAACCTTTAAAAGATAGACACATGCTGTCACGCAACGAAAAGCTCCCAAAAAGCAAACATTTTTTACATTAAGTTATTTTTACATTTTGTTAATTTTTTTATTCATGCTCCGCTCCTGTTGATAGTAGCGTAATGTTAAATAATCTATAAGCCTTTCTCGATAAATGGACTATCCAACAGAGAAAGAATCTTTAAATTCGGACTAGTAGTTCCCGAGATCCTTGCATCCAAACAAACAAACTCTTCAGCTTTATAATATAAGTATAGATAAGTTTACATTTTTCACCAGACTGAAGATATTAAAAACTAGACTAGCAACGCCCCGTGGTTTCACCCACGTAGTTCCCGTCCCCATTATTTTATTCCCGCTATAAAAAGTAGCCCATGTGTTCTTCGAGGCTGTAATCTGGGTTTAAATTTTTGACCCGCGCTTCTACCGCCTAACTAAATCGTAGCGCTTATAATAATTAAATTAACTTATTTTGCGCTGTTGAGTCAGTTGAGTGTCTCTCGTATTTATGGTTTAGAAGTCGGTAAAATTTTTGTGTAAAAAAAGTTTATTTAACCCATTTTAGTGCAAAGTAAGTTTTCATTCATGCATTTACACAATTTCGTGTTGATAGGATCGAATTTCATAACTTTTGTGAAAGCTACAACAATGTCATCCAAACAAAATTGTAGGCAAATTTTAGTTTTCTGCTCATATTTTTTCAAAAACCACCATACCGATTTCGATAAAATTTAAATGGGACCATTCGGGAAACATACCCATCCGAACACAAAAAGAAATTTGAAAATCGGTTCGGGCGTTCTCGAGAATTCAGGTAATATAATTTAAAAAAAAACATGGTGGAATTCGAATTGATAGCCTCCTCCTTTTTGAAAGTCGGTTAAAAACCGAGCCGCCACTGCCATTGGTCTTAAATCTAAACGACAGTTGCAGAATCAAATTGGAAGAAAAGAAGTACTGTGCCGATCACGATTTGTAAGAAAAAAAAATTGGCAGTCATAGGAACTGCCGATAGAAGTGAGAACTTATAACTCAGAATTTGATAGCTTACTTTGGAACCTACGCGGGTACAACTGGAAGGCGTGGCCAGGAGCATAGCCATCTAGAAATGCGTCAGCATTTCCCATTGGCTCACGCATTTCTAGATAGCCATTTACCCGAAGATTTCTTATCATTCCCGAACGTGACGCTAGAATTCAATTCACAGCCCACGAAAAATCTGTCTTAGGCGCGCCAAAAGAAGTTACCACTTCAAAAAGATCGGAACATGATGATAATGATGACTTGACGAATCAAAATTCATTCAAATTGTCATTCTAGATAGTTTCATTTGAGTAAAGCTGCTTGCTAGATTACGTGTAACAACTTGGCTCGAAACCAGCGTAGCTGCACGCCCAACGCAAGACAACACAGGACAAAATCCCAAAAACAAGACAATTAAAAATTAAGTATATTAGGATATAAAATTGAGCTGTACATTTAGGTACAACAGAAAAACACTATTTTTGAAAGATATTTTTGAGATTCTTGCAAAACTAAACAATTTGTAAATTTTAAAATATTCGTACCCCTCTCCACAACTTTAAGATCCATCTTAAAGTTAATATCAACGTGCAAATTAACATTATGTTGTATACTTTTTATAGAACAGTAAAAGCATAATAGATACTTATTCGTAACAGTAGGTATGGCTGAGACTGCTACGTGCAGTGTCCTCCGATATTCATATGAATATTCTTTTCATATGTATTGAACACTATGACATACGAAAAAACTCATTTTTTTCTAAACCATCAAGCCCGTGCTCCACTCGACAAAAGCGCATATTGTTAATCCATCATCTATGCAATTGTGTTGGTCTGTTCGCTTGTTGTCGCTGATACGAACATGGAAAAAAAAACATGCGAATGTATTTTTTCGCCAAACCCGGTGGTCAAGGCGAGGCACGGTGGTTTGCGACATATCCGCATCTTTTCTAGGGTAGAGGTGTGACGATGTCGATGTTTAGAGTTTCGCGCTTAAAATTTTAAGAATGTGGTCTATGCTTATTTTTAGATCGTTGACCTTCGTGACTCATTATAATACTGGCTGGGACTCAAAGAGGCATATTTTCGAAAAGCCGAAATTAGTCTTCTTGGAATTGGATCCGAGTAATTAGCAGTTTATAGTTACCAGTTTACCAGTAATTAGTTTCACTGTAATTTTCAAGCCGTGATTGCCTTGTCACATAAACGCACATTTTCATAATCGCGAGGTCGTAGATTCGAATAAGTATCTGAGAAGTATTTCTGGATCAGATTATTTACTCAATCGTCATCATTATCATCATGATTATTTACCTTTTTGTTTATTTTAAGGGTAAAAGGAGCCCACTAAATTGCATACACCACAAACTGTCCACCACAGATCACTGACCGCATCCATGCATTTTTAACGCTATTGTAGGGTACTTTTGACAACCCTTTGTCTATGTAGATCTAGATAGTACTTCCTTATTTTGTGAATCTTATAAACAATTTAAAAACTTACTACACAGAGGCGGTAACTGCTCTTAATACGGTTAATACATATGTATATTATGTAGAATAAAAGTGAACTTAATGACTGACCATTTGAAGTCACAGTTTATGATGTCAGTGAAACTGATGATTTGTATGAACTAGATGAATGTTTTTGTGGTGGTTTCATTTAACCTAGACTACTTACTAGTTATTACTAGTACTAGTTACTAGTTAGACTGACCTCGTGCTAAGACCCATGAAGCTCCCGACATTCCTACGTTAAATGGCAATGGCCAACCTTTCCTCCAGGAACGAGCCAGAGTGAGAACCACTCGCATAATCCTTGAGCTTGCGCCCTAACTCTAGAAGGATATATTATATTTATAACTAGTAGCGCCCCACGGTTTCACCAGCGTAACTCCCGATCCCGTTATTTTACCGGAATAAAAAGTAGCCTATATTTTTTTTTTTAAATGAAGAGTGACGAGACGAGCAGGACATGTGCCTGATGGTAAGCAACATGCCTGCCACATAACAGCACAGTGACACGCAGCTATTGGAACATGAAGAGCCAAAATCATTACCTAGCACCGCACTGCGCTCGTCACCCAGATATCTAAGTTGTTATATCTCTAAGCCCTGTAATTTCTCTGGAAACATTGCCCTTCAAACCGGAACACAGTAATGTTTGCACATTACTGCTTGGCGGTAGAATAATTGACAAAGGTGTGGTACTTCCCCAGGCGGACTCTGCTAAGATGTTAGGCTAGATCTATTCGTGTACCAAATTTCGTCCAAATCCCTTCAGTAGGTTATACGTGAAAGAGTAACAAGCATCCATCTATACATCAATCCTTACAAACTTTTGCGTTTATAATATTAGTAGGGTTTAGTCTGTCTATCATTGACCCCAATCGATCAATCGTACTTACGAATCGTCGTTACCCGAATCTCTCATACGGACCATTTTGCTCCACGGATTACTGTCCAAAGTGGGCTTCACCACTCGCTTTCTACCAAGTGGTGAAATCTACTACTTAGACGGGGAAGTACCTTCACTGAGACCATTGTGTTTGTTATTTTATACTTATGTGCCTTTGATATTGCCAACAATGGTCAGAGCGAGTCCATTTTTTAAGGTTGTCTCTGTTATTTTCCTCTCTTCACATTATATAGCAGAAACAGGAAAGTACGTAGATATTTTTACGATACTTCATTATATACGCGAATAATTTAAAAGCTATTTAAAAGGGATTTACTCTTTGGGATATTAACTAATAATGTTTATATGATATTAGTTTGATCTCACATTGTCTCATTTGTCGTTATTACATTTAACAACAAATGAAATAGGTCGAGACGAGCATAGTAACAACTTTTTACTTTTACTACAAAAAATGATTTTATTGAAACCTTTCTTTCCATCTTAACTATCTTTCTTGAAATAAATATTGAATTTTGACTTAAGTACAACCTCCGTATTACAAAACTTAATGTAAGCTCTATTTTGTTTATTTGAGTTCATTTGGCGTCTTCTTCTAATTTCTTTAGCGTCTGGATTGTCATAAAAATTTAACTGCCATTAGGTCGCGGAAGCTTTGAGTCAAATTTTGGAATACGATACAATTTTTACATTCATAGTCACAATAAGGATAACTATTCCTGATTCTGTGTCATTGGTACTTACGCCCCGGCGTGCATGCGCGCGGTGTGGCCAGAGTGGTGAGGATTTGTGAATTAAGGCCAGTCTTCTTTTGTCCATCCGATGCCCGCGCCGGCAGCTTGGCCTTAACTGCTGCGACATATATGATATAGGGTGCTATGGAAAATGAAGAAAAATTAGAGACAAGAAAAACAACCAGCGTGTGTTGGAATATTGAAAAATATTTGGCAGTCATAGGGAATCATAGAAGAGAAAACTTATTGGGGTTTTAGTATTACAATGCACAAATGTTGCACAATTCGTTACCTATACTTATTCTGTTTATCTACAGATATCTAGGTACGGTTTAGGTACCGTTATTAGGGATGTCAGTGACGCGGACTCACAAAATTTCACACGTCCAAAAAGTGTCTAATACGCAAGTTCGGCTCCTCTTCTCCCAGCCAACAACCCCAACATTTTGCCCCAACATTTATATTTAAACAAATTACATTCTCTTTTTTTGAAATTGCTAGTCGAGAAATATAATTATGTATCTTGAGTGGTTTGAAGTTCAAAGTGAAAAAGTACCTTTCAGTTTCAGACACGACTAAATTTCGTAAGAAACCATCAGTAAGGCGTCTAGGTAAATGAAAGTAATTTTTTTTGTTCATATTTCAAAAGTGTTGCACCGATTTCGATATAATTTATATAGGACTACCTCTAAACCATTCTATCAAACGGAAAAAACCATCGAAATTGATTCACATTTGGCGGACCTGTCACGTAACAAAAAAAAGCATAAAACTGAACAAAGGACCTCTTCCTCTTTTGAAGTCGGTTAAAAAAGCTAAACAAACTACAACCAAAAACTGTCCTGACTTATTCATATTTCTTTTTCATAAATATGTATTATTTACATGTCAAGGTATTTAGTCATACAAATACAATTAAGGATACTTAGGGATTTACTTGCATAGGCAAATTAAATTATTATCAATCTAATTAACAAATTAAATAATCAATTAAATCATTCCTTAGTTAAAGATACAGCTGTCAAGCTGTAAAGATACAGTTGGTAGCGGTAGGGCTCGTGGCAGAGTCCGCCTGGGGAAGTACTACACCTTTGCCAGTTATTCTACCGCCAAGCAGCAATGTGCAAACATTAGGTTCCGGTATGTTCCGGTTTGAAGGGCAATGTTTCCAGAGAAATTACAGGGCTTAGAGATACAATATCTTAGTGCAGTGCTAGGTAATGATTTGGACTCTTCATGTTCCAATAGCTGCATGTCACTGTGATGTTATGTGGCAGGCATGTTGCTTACCATCAGGGACATGCCCTGCTCGTCTTGTCACTCTATACTATAAAAAAAAGTCAATGTCATAACCATATTTTTCACAACACCATGTATCCACAAAAGATCGCCACATCGGTCATTCATGTCCAGTTTTTTCCACCTTGTCCAGAAGACAACGCAGACGGCAGAACGCAGGCGCAACTTTAAAACTCATGGCTTATTAACTACCCACAATGGGATTACAAGCACAATGAACTAAATGTGCTCAAAAACATTCAATGTGTGTCATTTAAATGTTATTGTGGACCATTTGTTGAAGTGTATAGACTCCGTGTATGTTTTGATTGTAGCGATTGGAATATTAATGATACTCCAAGACACAGAAACACTTTCCAGTTCATACCAGATTAATGATTTGTTGTGTTTTTTTATATTGAACTATCGTGTACCTTCAACTTTTGTCCACGTAGAAAAAATATATAAAATGACTTTTCCGTAAAGAACTTCACATATTTTGGTATGAAAAGTATAGGACTGTAAGCTATCTCAGTTAAAAATTTCAGCTTCGCACCTTTACTATGTAATTGAGCAACAAACAGGGCATGGAGATAAAGCATTTTATTTCTCTGGATAACGAACGCAGTGCAGTGCTAGGTAATGATTTGGACTCTTCGTGTTCCAATAGTTATGGACAGGCGTATTTCTAAACATCAGGTATAAGCCTTGAAATCGGTTAAAAATATATTTCGCAGGATAACTTCTTTTCAGTATTTTATTAGTAAATCTACTGTTAATAATGCAATGTATGATTTATAACATTATGATGTTTTTTTTTCAATCAAAGGCCGCGATTTGCCTTTTGGTAAATAATATTACGGCGTAAGATGTGACACTCTTACCTAGAAGGTACCTAGAAGGTTGCTATTAACGAATTCTGGCACATTTCTGATTTATGGCACTAGTTTTGAGTATTTTATGTTTCGTACATTTTTTACGTTTCTGGTGCGTATAATATAGTGTTTTGTCTGTCTGTTTGTCTGTGCCTGTTTTCTATTAAGTTACCATATAGAGGTTGTATCGGGAAACACAGAATGGGACAGAGTATTCCATAGTTTCGAATTGTGTATGATAAACGTAGATTTAAAAACCGTTTGATGCGAATGTTTGGAATATCTATCATGTACTGAAGACGCTTGGATCTAATCTACTTAGCCGTTCTATAGTAAAAAGAATTTACTTATTTAATCATTCAATTACATTTAGCCAATAATTAATAGCGACCACGAACCGGCAGCTTTGATGATTTAACCATGGTAGACGCAGTGTAGAACTGTTCCCCAGAACGATTGGCCGACGTCGCAGGAAGTTGGTGGATGAAGGCGGCATAAGACCAGTCATTCTGGAATTCTATGGGTGGCCTATGTCCAGCAGTGGACGTCTGCAGGCTGCAGATGATGATGAAGAATAAGCCAATAATAATTTGCTGTAGGTACTCATTAATTTTGACTAGTTGCTACTACACAGGTCAAGACACCTAGTGTCGGACCAATAATCAAATTTGGGAGAAACTTTTGTGAAATCTAATTTAAATGCGTAAATACTTACATACAAACATATAAATATGGAGATGAATTAAGTGTCATTAGTATAATTCAATCCATTAAGTTTTCCTCGTGAGAGGTATGCAAAAATTTCGAAACATTTAATAAATAGAAAAATACTTAATTACTGTTTTATTGAAAGTAAAAGTAATCAGAGTAGTTTCTAGTTCATTTATTCAATAATGTAATGTATTTAATTATTCTGAAATTACCTCTATAGCACCCAATATGTATTAGGATCGGCGCAGCGGCTAATTCATTTGGGCGTTTGAAACGTTGTAGTGGTAGGTCTCTTACCAGAGTCCGGCTGGGGAAGTACCACACCTTTGCCAGTTATTCTACCGCCAAGCAGTAATGTGCAAACATTACTGTGTTCCGGTTTGAAGGGCAATGTTTCCAGAGAAATTACAGGGCTTAGAGATATAACAACTTAGATCTCTGGCTGACGAGCGCAGTGCAGTGCTAGGTGATGATTTGGACTCTTCATGTTCCTATAGCTGCGTGTCACTGTGCTGTCATGTGGCAGGCATGTTGTTTACCATCAGGCACATGTCCTGCTCGTCTTGTCACTCTTTATTAAAAAAATACGGCGGAAATATGCAACCCTCGGAAGTAGTTAACTTTTTTAGCTCTTTGGGGTTGAGACTTTGGGCCTGTAGAGGCTTTTATTATATATTTATTTATTATATTAATGTTCAAGTCCAGTGATATGCAGTCTCTAACAATGGGCACTGAAAAGTTAGCTAGGACTACACTTATGCCTAGCAACGATAAAGTTCTTAACTAAATGCAAACTCTAAATTATACAAATAGAACTACGTACGTTTGTTCACTTAAATCGCACCTGCATGTTGGAACAACAAGATTAGTCTATTTAAAACGTACTCATACTGAAAACTGAATAAATATGAATCCCGAAGGTTTGTTTCGCAAGAAAGCAATATATTGATGTAGGGATTTATTGAATTATTCTGTTTATGTTAACCTGCTTAAGGTACCTGCACTAAATCGTAATTATTCTCAGTTGAAGCCAGAAGGCTGAATATATAGTTCCCTTTTGAAACTGACATATAATTCGCTTTTCATGGGCTAATGCAACGTGACTATAATAATATACTATACACTGTTTGCACTGTGTCTGGGTGTTTCTATGTATAATAAGTATGTATTTAAAACTGTACTCGTATAAGTATTATATCAGCTATCTGGCCGCCATCATATAAGCTTTGCTTAGTTTGGGGTCAGATGGTGTTGTGTGTGAATTGTCCACCAATATTATTTATATTAGGTATTATTATATAAGGTATGCGTTGCCAAGGAATGTGGTTTGGGCGGAACAACTAATCAATTGATAGCCATAATTGAACCACAAAGGTTAAAAAAGAAGACATACACAACTTATTATTTGACTAGAAAATTGGCTTCTTAAAATAAAATGTAGGTATTATGACAGTCAATCATGAAAAGATGAGGTCAATAATTTATAGAAATACTAGCGGCCCGTTCCGGCTTCGCTCGGATAATAACCTAGATACCAACTGCAGCGCCATCTGCCGGGCTGGTTTGTGAATCTAAACCATCCATGGCAAAGCTAAACTTTAATAGTAAAAATAAATGTTTACTTTTATAAAACAATTTTAGAGTTGACATAAGCTCCGGGAAATTTAAATCGAAATAAAGTGAAAAACATTTACAAAAAGACGATAATTGATCAGTTATCGAGGGGGGTGAAAAATGGTTAAATTACTAAAATGTCTATTAAAAAATAGGGGTTGGTGATATTAGGGTAAAAATTTAGGGTTGTATGTATTTTTAATGCCACATTATAAAAAAAAATGTTTTTCTTGTCCAAAAATTTAAAAAAAAATTAGGGAATGAACAACCCTTATCACTTAGGGGTATGAAAAATAGTAGCTGACTCTCAGACCTACTGAAAATGCATATAAAATTTGGTAAAAATCAGTAAAGCCGTTTCGGAGGAGTAAGGTAACTAACATTGTGACACGAGAATTTTATATGTAAGATAATTAAAAAAATTATTTAAAGTTTTTATAACAATAACAGTGTTGGTAAAATGTTACGATTTTTTTTATCAAATATCGCGCTGTTCGCAGAGCAGGTCAAAATGCTGGTTGCATCACCCCGTTGAAAAAATAAATATTGGTGGACAAATGGCAATAGGTATAATTTGCTCCAGAAACGAGCTAGACAGGGAGACCGGCCCTTATTCGCGAATTCAGTCGAAAATAAAGTAGCCAAGTGCGAGTTGGACTCGCCCATGAAGGGTTCCGTTGCAGCAAGTAACATAATATACATAGTACACATAGTTCTTGTAGTTCGTTGTAACTTTGATCGAAGTTTTAATAATAGTGTATTTATGACGTACTAAAAAAAAACTACTCATCAGATCGAGTTCAAACTAATTTTCGTTGGTAGTTTTATGGTAATGTACATCATATATTTTTTTTAGATTTTTCATTCTCTTACTTTAGAAGTTAGAGGGGGGGACACACACATTTTACCACTTTGGAAGCGTCTCTCGCGCAAATTATTCAGTGTAGACAAAAATTATATTAGAAACCTCAACATCATTTTTGAAGACCTATCGATAGACACCCCACAGGTGTAGGTTTGATAAAAAAAAAAATTTTGAATTTCAGTTCTCAGTATGGGGGGCACCCCTAATTTTTGTTTTTTTAACAAACTTTTGTAAAAATCCTAATGCGGTTCACAGAATACATCTACTTACCAAGTTTCAACAGTGTAGTTCTCATAGTTTCGGCAAAAAGTGGCTGTGACATACGGACGGACAGACAGACAGACAGACAGACAGACATGACGAATCTATAAGGGTTCCGTTTTTACGTTTTACGGAACCCTAAAAAAACATGTATTATTCAAATATCATTTCAAATTTATTGTCTTAGATACAAATAAAAATAAATCATATAAAAATACACGTCAAGCACAGAGTCATACACTAAAACAACCCGGCTTGAATCGTTCCTGGTGCATTTATTCAAATTATTTTTGTAAATTATTCAAAATAATTCAATAATGGATCTATTTATATTTTGTTTTACCAAAAATGTTAAAATATACAGTTCACTTAAGAGTAATCTGTCATTTTTTTGTAATACCTATGGAGAGAAGCAACACGCCTGGCCGTAACAGCACAGTGTCACGCAACTATTTGAACATGAAGAGTCCAAATTATTACCTTGCACAGCGCTCATCACCCAGAGGTATCAGATGATTTATCTCTATGCCGTGAAACTTATCTGCATAGAGACTTTGCCTGCGTCAGTGTCTTTCAAAGCGGAACACAGTAATGTAGGTATTCACACTACTATTTTTTAAATAAATACACGAGTAACTCACGTTTCATATAGCCATTCCAGTTAGTAGTAGTTTTCACACTACTTCTTCTCGGTAGAATACCTGGCAAAGGTGTATTACTTCCCCATGTGGACTATACATAGAGTACCTAGTACTATTACTAATCTACCAATATCACGTTTTCAATTTATTTCTCGTACCCTTAAAAAATATTTGAAATTTAATACAAATAATTTATTTTCTCAGAAAAACAAAAACCGAATTTACGTTTAAATTCAGATACTCGGCCAAATTTCATGAAAATCAACCGCTATGTTTTTTGAAGTGAAAACTTCTTTAGGCGCGCCTAGACAGAATTTTCGTGGGGTGTAAATTGAATTCTAGCATCACGGTCGGGAAAAAAATATTTATTAATATTGTTGTGGTCATGCGAGAGATGTACTAGCTCACTACCGCTAAAACGAGTCACCATTTACAAATACGTCAAGAAGGACCATAAATATGTACGTATTCTAATAAATTTACTTAATATAATACACTTAATCGAATTCCACAAGGATGACAGAAGTCTCTACTAATAGTTACTAAACAAATAGTTACTGCAGATGAAAATGCATAACCAGCCCACTAAAAGTTCCCACTGCTGGGACTCGGAGCCTTTTCTCGCCAAAGAGATATACTATGCCATAATCCACCAAGCCAGCCCAGTGCGAGTTGGTGTATAATGGTCGTGGTTTTTCCTCATGATGTTTTCCTTCAACCTTTTTAATTAGTGGCATTACGCACATGAATTCGAAATTAAAGTGCTGCGCGTCACATTCGAACTAGGGGCTCCGGATTGGCAGTCGCCGTTCTCTCGACTAGACCAACCGCAACTTGAGACTGCCACTAGAGATGAAAATGCATGGCTAAATAATTAACTTATTTGGACACTCAAATGTATCTTGTGTTTTTGTTTGTATAGGTATATCGTCATGATTGTTTTCATTACTGTTAGCGTAACATTCCTTGTCACTATACACGTATAAGTACTCCAGAAGAAATACTTTATTTTATTAAGGTATTTATTTTACTCCGTGAAAGTTACTATTTAGTTTCTGTACAATCAGTTCATCATCATCACTTTCAGCTGATTATTCAATTCACTCCTTAGAATAAAAACCTCCTGTACTTAAATTTCTCCTGTCTAGTCCCAATTTGGTTTTGTTAATTTGTTGGTTGTGATTATTAAACATTTAAAAAATATCAAATAAAACATATTTTGAGATTCGAAATACATTTAATTAATGGCCACGCTTCTTCTTCGTCCACATGCCTTGAACCTGAGGGGTCGTGGACATACTTTCTTTTATTATGTTAATTTTATTGCCTTATAAAAAACTTCAGCTTAAACCATACATCCCAAGCAGAGGCATTATCCTCGACGATTCCAATCTCAATAATTTATGATTAAGTGCTTTAACCACTGAAACCTGCTAGAATGCTAAACGGTTAATACATAAGTGGCGAGGTTTTACTATAAACAGTTTGATGTTCAGACATTGATCGTGAGGGATCGTGACGGCCTGGAGCTCATCTCTAACACCATTTTGACTCTGAGAGTATTTTGACGTCACAAACGTTGGAAATATTCTACGGTTGCCTGGAAGAGATCGCTTTTAGTGATAAGCTCGCCAATTGCTACTTTATTTTGTTTGTAACTTGTAACTTTTATATATTTAAACTTAGTGCAATAAAAAGTAAATCTATATATCTGTCTGGCTTCCATAGTACAAGCGTTTTTGATTTTTTTATTCTAAAGGGATTTTAATTCAATTTTAATTTTTTTAATAATAATTTTAATTTAATGTTCAATTGATCCCTTTTAAATTTTATTTATTGTAATATATCAACAATACTAAAAAAATATACATACATAGCTGATATTTTAGTTTATTGTTAATTATTTTTATTGTTAATTCTTTTTGGAATCGGTTGTTCTTTTTTTGAGAGAAAATTAATTATTCAGGGAAGAGAAAGACCTGCACAATACGCCACCTCGAGGAAAACATAAGTTATGTAAGTAAGCGAAAAATATTGAACGATCAGGACCCAGCAGTTTTTTTTTAATAAAGTTATTACTCGCGATTCCTCCAGTGGATGTCAACCCAATCTCCGCATGAAAACACATGTTTAATATATAAGACGGCCAGTCAACACCCTGGCTAGATATTCTATTGCGTCAGCGTCCACTGAAAACATCGGCGCTGAAACTACGGCCATTTGTAAACATCAAGACAACGATAATGGTATGGTAAAACTTAAATTACAAATGCACTGAGATTTAATAATTTATTCTAAAGGCAAAGTTTTTTATTCATAATCGTAGACGTAAATTAATTTAAAAAACAATAGAAAGAGCATACAAAAAGTACACATTTTCAAAGTTTAAAATGATCCTTTCACTGAACTATATTAATTACTAGCTGACCCCGCAAACGTTGTTTTGCCTTAGTGAACAACCCTTGTCACTTAGGGGTATGAAAAATAGCTAGTAGCCGATTCTCATACCTACAGAATATGCATGTAAAATTTGGTTAAAATCAATCATCGCCTTAGTGAACAACCCTTGTCACTTAGGGGTATGAAAAAAAACAAGTAGCAGATTCTCATACCTACAGAATATGCATGTAAAATTTGGTTAAAATCAGTAAAGCCGTTTCGGAGGAGTAAGGAAACAAACACTGTGACACGAGAATTTTATATATAAGAAGATTTATCGTATAGATAAGTGACAAGCATTGTAAATGTATTTATTACAATTGTAATGAGTGATGTACATTTTTCCTAATTTTATAATAATACAATTTTACATTGTAATAATATAATTTAGACAAACCTTGTTGAGGTTTTAAGGGCAAATTTATATTTGTATGTAATAATTATTGTTTTCGAAATAAAAAAGTTTAAAAATGTTTTATTTAATTAGATAGATCGATCTACTCTGTAATGCAGTGTTAATTGCAGTTTCGTTTTAGTGTTGCTGCCTCTATTTTTTGACGTGATAACGTCTTATAATTCGATGAAGCCGGCTGCACGCCCGCAAAACATGACGTCATGTAACGTTACCGCCATAGAATAGATAATATTTACCACCGTTACCTCGCCTTATTACTTTTCGCACCATCTAGTGAGTGAAATGTGTATTACGTTCAAGGAGTCTGTCCATGTTTTAGAAAAGCGACGATATGAAGTTAAGAACTTGTGCTAGTACAATGATGTACCCAGAGATGGCGCTTTGAACAGCTTTTCAAAAAGCTTCAGAATGTTTTCCCTAGATGGCGCTTAACACAATCAGTATTTTCTTAAGACGTTGTCACGTTCAACTATCGTCAGTAAACCGACTTTACAGACAACCATTTTTTTAACTAGCTCTAGAGGCAAAAATGAATGTTTTAAATTTTATGTGTCGGTGTGCGTATGTGCTTGTATGTCTGTGGCATCGTGACTACAGAATGAATAAATAAGCCGATTTCAATTTTCATTTTTGAAAGATAGATGGATAGGTAAGCTCTGTATTGCACTAAATTAAACAGTTTAAGGTGAATTTGTCGGGAGTTTTTTAAATATGTTTAGTCAAAATTGGTTCTGCCGTTTCAAAGTTGTCGGTTTTTTCTTCCTGCGGTAGGGACGTTACACGCATTATGGGCATTTACTGTGAGTTTAGGATTTTAAAATTTTAAATTTAGGGCATATGTTGTACTAATTTGAGTTACCTATTGTTTTGTAAATATATTCCTTAGATTGAGTAAATAAATCAGATAATATCAAAATCTAATGTCACGATGATTATGATCGTAGGTACTCCTCCGAATCGGCGGACTAATTTCGAAAAGTTTGACATTTTTTGAGATGGGAAAATACGATAAATTTGCGACGCTGATAGCGTTACCGATACTCTGAGTTTAATTATGTATGTACAAATATTGTTTTTATAAATAAAAAAATAAGCTCCGGGAGAATTTTAGGACAGATTGTAAGGTAAAAGTAAAACTTTTTACTCTACTGCCCTTTTCCTACATTTTTAATCGCAATTGGAATATTATTAAATAAATCATATTCAAATAGTTCAACTGTCGATGTCGTTCACTGACGGGCAATGGTACGTGTAGGTATAGGTAATTTAAATGTTGCGTCACTTTAACGTATTTCATTCGCTTCACAATTTATTCAATATAAATTATTGACAACTTTTCTTTTTAAAATTATTGGTTTCGATATTCAATCTAATTCAACTACAACAGTCGATCTATCATTCTATCGAATTATTTAAATCATATTATACCAAAGCTTTGATTACATCTTGGGCGAGAAGTTCCATAGACCCATGAAAAGTCAACTGGTAATCCAAGCTCACCACCACCAGTACCATCAATCGTTTAAGATGTTCCAACAGGCTACCAGTTGGAAGCATGCCAAGTATGCTGCCGGCACAACCACACTGAATGGCAATGCTTATAACTTTGAGCCAAATATTTGTCAATATTTTGGTCACGCGTCACATCAACCAAGTGCTCCAAAAAGGTTTGGAATATGAGATGAGGTCCCAGTCTCCAAAACCTCAATGTCTCTTCAGAATTTGAAATGTCATTGGTTGAGGAAAACATTAAAATAACATTTATAAGGAAACTATCTGACCCGTGCCCACTTCGTTGGGCGTACACCTAAACTTAAATTTTAGCGGGCGTAAGCTTATATTTTTACTTGTGATCCATACCTATGTCGTATTATCTCTTTATCAATCCGGTCGGTTATTACAGAGATACATATTATTTTGTAAATAATTCATGGCTATTGATATTACGACCGCTAAACATCACCTAAGTGTATATTATTACTACTACTATGTATGTGTATTTTTAACCCAGTTCAAAAAGAACGTGGTTCTCAATTCGATTGATATTTTTTTAGCGCAAAAATGATTTTTTTGTTACTTTATAAAATACCAGTAAATACCAAACGCTTGCGTTATTTTTTAGTAAATATTGTTGCTGACTTTTTTGAACAATTTTAAGCTTCATAACTTTTTTCTAAAACTGAATCATATCCGGAGAAAAGTTTTCATTTTGCCGTTTTTTTCTGACTTACATATTTTGCAAGTAGTCGGATGACTACGGTGAAAAAGTTTTTTTAATATTCTACTAATAATACCGCTTATGACAAATAATCATTAATTGGGTTTTATATTATTATTGTTAATTATTTTTTTAGATCGCCCTATTGCCCATAGCACAAAATTATTTGATAGTAACAATTTTTATGCCTATCAAAATAAGAAATTATTTAAAAGGAATAAATGAACCTTTATTAATTGGATCTAGAGAGATAATTCCTTCTGGATGTATCAGCAGGGGTCCAGAGCCGCGAATGTACAATCGTCACCAAAATAACTTCTTTTAACTTGTACACTACACAGAACGCGAATTTACTCAGATCGTTCTTAGTGATAAAGTCGCCAATTTTCTTTTTTGTTATGTGTATATTGTCATTAATTTTAATTGATAAGAAATATTGGAATAATGTGCTAATCCATCTATTTATCTATCTACTCTACTTACGAAACTACTGATTCTAACTACACATCACAGATTTAACAGTCTTAGAGTCTAGGGAAACACAGTTTTTTTAAAACTTTTATAGGTTTACACTTGACCGCCATCTCGCCTGATGTTAAGCGACGATGCGGTCTACGATGGAGCGTGTTTACCTAGAAGAAACTGATTCACTCTCGATTTGAAGACTCTTCGTTCGTGTCTTTGGAACATCAACCATGAAACGATGCCGCTTAACAGTAAGAGTGTCAGACACTCATTAGTTGAATAAAGGCCTTATTAATTAGGTTCTTATAAAATGAAAATAACTCGAATTCTACCAGTAATATAAATGCGAATATGCCATCTGTTGCTCAGTCATGTCGGAACGTTGAATATCTGTATAGTGTATATCTTCAAGGCTTGATTGACTTGGTTTCTTTAGTTAGTTAGGTTTAGTTAGTTAGTTAGTTTATCGTGGGAGAAATATTTGCAGAGGAACCTTTCCTGGGGAATACATTTGCCAGTTATTCTAGCGCCAGTAATATGAAAACATCACTGTGTTCCGATGTGAAGGGCAATGTTTTAACAGATATTACAGAGCTTAGAGATGAATCCCCTTATTTACCTGAAGTGCGAGCGCAGTGATTTGGGTTCTTCATGTTACAGGTGCGTGATACTGTACTGATATGGGCAGGTAGAATGCTTAATATCCGGCACAGAGATAAACATCTTATATCTCTGGGTGACGAGCGCAGTGCAGTGCTGCAGGTAATGATTTGGACTCTTCATGTTACAATAGCTGCGTGTCACTGTGCTGTTATGTGGCAGACATATTGCTTAAAATCAAGCACATGTCCTGCTTGTCGTGTCACTATATACTATAAAAAAATAATCGGTGGATGACGATGGTGGGTTTTATGTGTTATAGTTTTATAGAGTGCTATACTATAAAAATAAAATTGGCTGTCATAGGAACTGCCGATAGAAGTGAAAACTTATAACTCAGAATTTGATAGCTTACCTTGGAAACTACACGGGTGTAACCGGAGGACGTGGCCTCGCCATCATGGCATGGCCATCTAGAAACGCGTCAGCATTTCCCATTGGCTCACGCATTTCTAGATGGCCATGCAATGATGGCGAGGCCACGCCCTTTCACCATTTCACATCGGCTGACGCATTTCTAGATGCCCAATCGCCAAGGCCCCGAGTTTACCCCAAGATTTCTTATCATACCCGAGCTTGACGGTAGAATTCAATTTACACCCCACGAAAAATTTGTCTAGACGCGCCTAAAGAAGTTTTCACTTCAATAAAAGCACATATACGACCACTCTAAGACGCGGCTGAAGGACTAGTATCCATGGCGATGACTAAATCTAAAACAAAGACGGTGACAGCAGACAGACAGAGCCAGCTGCCTCTCTCGCTCTGGCACACTCGGCGGTCTCGAGTTCACCCGAACATTTCTTTACATCTGCGAACGTGACGCTGAGCTTCATTCACAGCCTGCGAAAAAATCTGTGTGCACCAAAACACGTTTTCATTTCAAAAACACTATTTAATTAAATACTTATGTACGCAATAGTACGTATTCATACAATCAGCGGTAGTAATTACATGTAATTATCGCGCACGCAAGAACCTTGTCCTTATAGACGGAGGATCGCAGCTCGTTATAAACTTTTTCCATCAATTTCTGGGACTTCCTTACCATACACAACACTGAATACCGAACATATTTATATATCCATTCCTTTTTCATTGATGGTATAAGTTTTCAGCAAATATGATGAATGTTATGGAACATTAACAATATTCCACCTTTTATTTTTAACCGACTTCAAAAAGGGAGGATATGCTCAACTCCGTCAATTACGAATCGATCTTGATGTATTTTTTTGGCATATCATCGTTTAGAGATGTCCCATATAAATTTAGTAGTGGTAGAACTCTTTGCAGAGTTCCTCTGGGAAGTACCACACGTTTTCCAGTTATTCAACAGCCAAGCAGTAATGTGCAAACTTTATTTTGTTCCGGTTTGAAGGGCAATGATTCCAGTGAAATTACAGGTCATAGATATGAAACATCTTATATCTCTGGGCGACGATCGCAGTGCAGTGCTGCAGGTAATGGTTTGGACTCTTCATGATCCAGTAGCTGCGTGTCACTGTGCTGTTATGTGGCAGGCATGTTGCTTACCATCATGTCCTGCTCATCTCGTTACTCTATCCTATAAAAAAGTCACTATACAAATTACAAAATACTCGTCAATAAATATGGCTAAAAAAAGGGTTCGACCTTCAAACCAATATGGCGGCTAACGCACCGGTCGGAATTGATAAAGTTTTTGGATTTAAACTATTTATGACCCCTCCCCCCTAAACGTGGGCGCAAAAAAAATCTGACTATAATTAATTCCAAGTTACCCTCATTTTTAACTAATCCAACTGGGCTAAAACAGAATAAATAAATAAGTAAAAAATATTTTTTAAATTAATGAAATAAATGGCGACCTCATCGCCAAGAGCGATCCCTTCCAGGCAACCGAAGGATGGATAGAAAGATACAAGAATACAGAGAGAAACATTGAATAAAAATTGCATATTTTACATTTGTACATACTAGCAGTGCCCCGCGGTTTTACCCGCGTAGATCCCGTTCCCATCGTTCCCGTTATTTTCCCGGGATCAAAATTATTATATTATTATATTAGCCTATGTGTTCTTCCAGACTATAATCTAGGTGTATTCCAAATTTCAGCCTGATCCGTTTATACGTTACGGCGTGATTGAGCAACAAACATCCAAACATCCATACTTTGGCATTTATAATATTAGTGGGATTGTGTGTTGAACGGATTTGTTCTTAAGTATCGTAAGTATATATTTTAAATATGTACTACACCGACATTTGGCTATAAATTAAATGTAAGTTTGTTTAGGTATTTGTATAGTATGTATATTACGAGTATAAAAGCTTGTACTATAATAGTACCTACAAGCTTTAAATAAATACATATTGGTGGACAATTCACACACAACACCACCTGACCCCAAACTAAGCAAAGCTTGTATGATGGCGGCCAGATAGCTGATAAAATACTTATATAGTTTTAAATACATACTTATTATACATAGAAGCAACCAGACACAGTGCAAACATTTGAATTCATCACACAAATTTTTGCACTGGGTGGGAATCGAACCCACGAGCCTCGGCTTCGCAGGCAGAGCTACTACCCACTAAGCCACAAGGCCAGTCTTTGCTTAGTTAATGTTGGGTGGCAATATATCAATCTAGAAATGCGTCAGCATTCCCCATTGGTCATCTAGAAATGCATCTGCATTTCTAGATGGCCATGCTCATGCCACGCCCTCCGGTGTCACCCGCGTAATTTCCAAAGTGAGCTTTTAAACTGAATTACTGATATAAGTTTTCAGTTTTATCGACAGTTCTCATGACGCCCAATTTTTTTTAAATTATCGTTTTGCACATTTCTGCCGTCTCGCCTAATGTTAAGCGACTAACTGTAACGAGTAACTGTAAAGATCTCCTCTCATACTCCCTACCAACTAAATACATAAACACTAAAAGCCCAATTGATTTGCAAATCTGTTTTCGCAACCACTGTCGTCAGAATTTACACGGCTAACAGTACTTACCAATTGAATGATAAATATTCTAAAAACCATGGAAAATTCAAACATGTTCTAAAATATGGAGATACCTACAATATCGTGGGCTGCAACGTGAGTGTTCAACTTCAATAATTCATTACGACCGTTTCGAAATACTTTCATGTAACAGTGTAGTACCTATATGGGTAAATAACCTCGTAATGTGTTCTATTTAGGCCAAGAATACTGTACATAAAAGGCTTGTTACACTTGGCTAACTTTAGTGACTGAATTCAGAAGCTAGCACGCTAAATTTAGAAGCAAGGATATGTGATTGAATTCAGAAGCCAGTTTTACAAGTCAGTTAGAAGCAAGCAATCCTCGCTTCTAAATTTAGTGTCCTAGCTTACTAAATCTTATTACCTACAGTTCACTGAATTCAGAAGCGACTAAATTCAGGCGACTAAATTTTGACATGTGTAAAAAGCCTTTAAGTAGATGGTATAAATCTATCAAAGGTTTAAGGAGTTGTTTTTTGTTTGTCCGTGGTAAAAATGTTACTAAATTTTCTGCAACTATTTTACAAGGCTTCTGGGGAGTACATTCTGTTTGGTCCTGAAGAAATGAGTTGTTCGATAGCAGAAGCAACCTACTATTTGTTCCCTCTGTTCGGGCTTGAGAATTTCTCTCGCAAGGAGAGATTAACCAACACATTGGCCTGGCAGGTTCCTCTAAAGATATCTTTCTAGGAATATGCTGGTCTCCAAGTCTACATACGATATGATTCTGCACTTCTGCTTCTTGTCGTGCCAGCGATTCAATTTCGAACTGGCTAAATCTAAAACTTTTTTAATGATTTTATTGAATTTTAAATGTTGTCTTATGTTTTTTTAATGTTTCTTCACATAATATTCAGAGGCAAAAGCGGGATTCGAAAACACGACTTCATGTTGGAGAAGTCGAACGTTTTCGGCACAGATTTTAACCACGGTTTAGGATACCACGGCTTCTAACAGTTGTTCTGTACATTTTCAAATTCATTTTTGTATGGATTGTTAACTTTTCCATACATCAACTTTTCCGTGGTTTTAGGATAAATAAAAATTGTATCATATTTTCAGGTATTTCAATACTTTTTCCAATAAATTCGTTGTAACACCTTCGCAGAAGTTTATGATAAAGAGTAGAAAGGTTTTTTTTTAAAGAAACTTATTAACAGTTGGCAGTCTGGTAATCTGGGCTATCGAAATTTGGGCTAGTATTCTGGGAGCTGGTAGCAAACTTTGGGTTATTTAGGTATTTTAGGCAAGCTGAAAAGTTGTTGTCCTAGTTGTCCTATTATACCCCAATACGGAGGAGCATCTTAGTGCACCTGTCTGGTGAGCAGCGGAGCAAAATGAATCCATCCATTTAAAAAAATCACATTTTCTTTTTATTCAATAAATAGGTTTGAGGCAATATGTATTTTTTTTATGTTGTGCGCAAGCGCACCTTTTTGTAAAGGAAGATGATGCCTTGCTTGGTTCTATTTTAACATTCAATTTGTTCATTCAGAAAATCAGACCTTCTGAGTGTATCCACCCGACAGAGCCAGTCAGCGCGTAGGTACCTAATAATGAGATTCAGAGAACCAAGGAACATTGAAGTGGGCCATCGCCCTGCAAAAATGAGGCGTACTGAAGCTTACCAACTAGGGCCGGGTTGCATAAGTGATTTATCTCGACAAACAACTACTCAATTCTTATCGGCCATGCAATATTGAGAATTAGTTTTCACCCATAGCTTCACTTGTATGTATGCACAAATCTATGAAAAATTAGGACTGATTAATGATCAAATGTTTTGGGTAGTCGGGGAGACTTTTTTTGTAGTTTGGTTCTGTAGGGCCCTTTGTAGAGTCTGCCTGGGATAGCACCACACCTTTGCCAGTTATTGTCCTGGGAAGCAGAAGTGTGTAAATATTACTGTGTTCCGGTTTTAAGGGCAAAGTTTCCAGTGACATTACTGGGCCAAGGGATAAAACACCGCATATCTCCGGGTGACAAGCGCAGTGCGGTGCTAGGTAATGCTTTGGACTCTTCATGTTCCAATAGATGTATGTCACTGTGCTGTTATGGGCAGGCCCGTTGCTTACCATCAGACACATGTCCTGCTTGTCTTGTCATTTTACCCTATAAAAAAAGAACAGATACCGCAGATCCGGAACCTCTCGTTTGAATCCCACGTGGACCACTGTATTTTCGGAGTTATGTACGTAATGCCACAAATCAAAACGGTGATGAAATACATCGCGAGAAAACCAGAATATTCCAAGAATCATTCAAAGTCATGAGTCATCCAACAACCTGCACTGGGCCAGCGTGATGGATTATGGCCTTGACTCTCTCCTTGCGAGATAAGGCCCCGAGTCCGAGCAGTGGGAACATTTAATGGGCGGCTTATGCAAATTTTTGAAAGAGGTCTTTTTTGGTGGTGTGGCGTGTCGGGTAATGTTCTAACCCACTTACCTAAACTACCTGGTGGTCCATATCTATAGCTGAAAGAGGATATCGTGATCTCAGTTGGGACACTCTGGTACCCCATCTCAATGGTCTGGTATGACAAATTAATTTGACCCTAAAGACCCATCAGCTCGTTCCGACACTTATGCGCCAGTAAGTCGTAGGTGGTAGTGTGGTTGTCCACTGCTGCCTATAACGTTGTATTACTTTGTCTTCGTACCTGTTACATTGGTCATGCACAAATAGTCTATACATTTATATAAATTGTAGTAGATTTAAAATTACTAGGATTTTCTTTGTATTAAACTCATTATTGTAATCAATTTATATTTTATTAAGGGCGTAGCCCGAGCAAATGACCTTGAGTATTTCTTACCTTATCGCACACCGCAATAAAGAGCAAGAGAGAAACAGTAGAATTTGCCGCTGTTTTACGCTCAATTTTTAGAATACACTCTTTATAAAATCAGATTTTGGTGTTTTGAAAAAAATAAAACTACCAAAATGTTCGTAATGGAATTGTCTACCCGTTAGTGTAAGTACAAAATCAAAATAATGGAGGTTTTCCAAGGAGATGCATGATAACTACAATTGTTTAATGTTTTCGTGGTTTCGTTGTGAGGCGATTATTTAAACAATAAGTCCATTAACAAAAAAATAAAACTACCATTTTGAAGACAAGAAGTTGTAGAAATTAAATATTTTTTTTACCAGTTGATATATGTTTTGGCTAACGAGTAGGTCGTTCTGAAAACTGGACAAAAACTCGTTTTGCTGGGGGACGCACCTTAATCTGTTTTGTATTATAGTAGTATAAGTAGTAGTAATAAGGAAAACGTCACCTCCCCTAACAATGTTCTAGGCGATTTTCCTTTAAGCTAGTTGCCTGGACGAGATTGCTATCAGCATTAAAGCCGCCATTTGTGGCGCTAGTTTATAATGTGTTTTACTGTATTTTTTCTGTTTTTGGTGTCACAATAAAGAGTTTTCTATTTATCATATTTGGTAAATCTTTTTTACCTTTCAGGCAGTCAAATGTGCAACGAGTTGCTTGTTGCTATTAGGAAATCTCCATAGCGTTCTTGATATCTGTTCTGTGGTTGGAGCGACGGCGGAGCATCGGAGCGGGGACGTGCGCGCTAGACGCTTTATAGATGGGTGAAACCTTACCAGTTCACGCCACTGACATTCGTAATAGTAGTACATCTGTAACTATACAGATGACGTTTTCTTCAACTTTACTGTTGTTAATTAATAAAATTATAAGTTATAAGTCTTTACCTACCGGGTACACCCATATCAGATATGACCCTATGGCTGATGACTTATTTTTTTGTACAAAACTTGCGTTAAGCTCAATCTTGTCTCATTAAGTTCGATTGACACACAGATTACAGAATTATTTCTGTAATCTGTGGAATGACATTACAAATGCCTAAAATGTCCATACCAAAATAAAAGTTAAAGTAATATTTGAAATAAAGTAGCCAAGTGCGAGTTGGACTCGCCCATGAAGGGTTCCGTTCCAGCAAGTAACATAATATACATAGTACACATCGTTCTTGTAGTTCGTTGTAACTTTGATCGAAGTTTTAATAATAGTGTATTTATGACGTACTAAAAAAAAACTACTCATCAGATCGAGTTCAAACTAATTTTCGTTGGTAGTTTTCATGGTAATGTACATCATATATTTTTTTAAGTTTTTTCATTCTCTTACTTTAGAAGTTAGAGGGGGGGGGACACACATTTTACCACTTTGGAAGCGTCTCTCGCGCAAGTTATTCAGTGTAGACAAAAATTATATTAGAAACCTCAACATTATTTTTTAAAACCTATCGATAGACACCACACACGTGTAGGTTTGATGAAAAAAAAAATTTTGAGCTTCAGTTCTCAGTATGGAGGGCACCCCTAATTTTTTTTTTTTTTTTAAACTTTTGTAAAAATCTTAATGCGGTTCACAGAATACATCTACTTACCAAGTTTCAACAGTGTAGTTCTCATAGTTTCGGCAAAAAGTGGCTGTGACATACGGACGGACAGACAGACAGACAGACAGACAGACAGACAGACAGACTTGACGAATCTATAAGGGTTCCGTTTTTACGTTTTACGGAACCCTAAAACTGCATAGATCTTAAATTACATATTAACTAAAATAATAATTAAATAAAGTGGCCAAGTGCGAGTTGGACTCGCCCATGAAGGGTTCCGTTGCAGCAAGTAACATTATATACATAGTACACATAGTTCTTGTAGTTCGTTGTAACTTTGATCGAAGTTTCAATAATAGTGTATTTATGACGTACTAAAAAAAACTACTCATCAGATCGAGCTCAAACTAATTTTCGTTGGTAGTTTACATGGTAATGTACATCATATATTTTTTTTAGATTATTCATTCTCTTACTTTAGAAGTTAGAGGGGGGGGGACACACATTTAACCACTTTGGAAGTGTCTCTCGCGCAAATTATTCAGTGTAGACGAAAATGATTTCAGAAACCTCAATATCATTTTTGAAGACCTATCGATAGACATCCCACACGTGTAGGTTTGATGAAAAAAAAGTTTTTGAGTTTCAGTTCTCAGTATGGGGGGCACCCCTAATTTTTCTTTTTTTTTAATTTTTCTGTTCAAACCTTAATGCGGTTCACAGAATACATCTACTTACCAAGTTTCAACAGTGTAGTTCTCATAGTTTCGGCAAAAAGTGGCTGTGACATACGGACGGACAGACAGACAGACAGACAGACAGACAGACAGACAGACAGACAGACAGACATGACGAAACTATAAGGGTTCCGTTTTTACGTTTTACGGAACCCTAAAAACTAATCTCCGAATAACCCACCTCTAACTGCTCCCGGCGCAAAAGTGCCCATTATGCTCCCCGCGTTCCCACGCTGAATGGCAATGGCCAACCTTTGCTCCAGGAAAGCACCAGAGCGGGAGTCACCCGTATTCTCCCTAATTCCCTAAAGTTCCCTAAAGTTAAAGTAATTTATTCACAAAATTGTAGTTACAATTAGGATCTTAAAATTATATAGGCTGTATATTATGTAACACGGGCGAAGCCGAGATAGACCGCTAGTGTGAAATTTAAAATGTTATACAACGTATACAATTTACAAAAACATTAGTGTAAACCGATTTGACCATAGATACACGAAACTTTTCCAACTTTCTCGCTTACCTTGAGGGAATGTTGAAATAAGGCAGTCGAAGAGATTTTTGTAAATAAAATGAAATAAATAAATTCATGATAGGTTTCAAAACAATACGTTACGAAAATTCACTTATTACAAATTACAATGGCCACGTTTGAGAGCACGTTGTTTGAAATTTAATTTGTTGTATGATTTTGTGTACATAAGTTGTAAGAATGCACAGATGTTCAATTTTATTCGTATTGTTTAAATTTTATGAGGGTTATTGATATGACTAATGTCGTAATCTTCTTCTTCTCATATATAAAATTCTCGTGTCACAGTGTTTGTTTCCTTACTCCTCCGAAACGGCTTTACTGATTTTAACCAAATGTTATATGCATATTCAGTAGATCTGAGAATCGGCTACTAGCTATTTTTCATACCCCTAAGTGTTAGGGGTTGTTCACCCCAAACATTTTTTTTAATTTTTGGTCAAATTTTTTTGTTCTTATTTTTTTATAATGTGGCGTCAAAAAATACATACGACCCTAAATTTTTACCCTTTTATCACCAACCCCTGTTTTTTTATAGGCATTTTAGTAATTTAATAATTTGACAGTGAACTCCTAAACGACAGGACCGATTTGAATGTGTTTTTTGTGTGTGTATTCGAAGATGGTTTAAATTCACAAATAAGCTCGGCAGATGGCGCTGCAGACAGTGTCTAGGTTATGTCCGAGCGTAGCTGGAACGGGCCGCTAGTTTGACTATAATATTAATTTATTCTCAATTTCAGAATAGCCGACTTTAACAAGAAACAAAAGAGTACTTTTCCATGTGAGCTCAAAACATGGTAGAATGTGTATATAATGTTTTCTTTAAAAAAAATTGCATTCTGGATTTTCTCTGTATAAACTGCAAGTGTGTGAAATTACATACTCCTCTTTACTCCTACATTCATTTTAAGCAATTTTCGTGTAATCCCACTTATATTATAAATGTCAAAGTATGGATGTTTGGATGTTTGTTTCTCAATCACGCCGTAACGTATGAACGGATCAGGCTGAAATTTGGAATACAGTTAGATTACAGTCTGGAAAAACACATAGGCTTGAGAAGAAGAGCAGTAAAATTTTGTTTTTTGATTAAGAAAGAAAGATTTCTAAGGCTGGTTTGGTTAGTAAGAAGAGCGGTTTAATTTTGTGTTTTGTTTGATTAAGTAACCAAAGATTTTTGAGACTGGTAGTTAAAAAGGCCAATTTAAGTTTATTGTTGATCACGTATATACTACTGGCCCGTGAACAAAATTTACGTAGTAAATGAACCACCAGGAGACCTGTGTAGGATGATAGAAGGGTATAAAGTAATAAGATTCAGCACTATGGCGTCACTTGTAAGCTGTCCAATTGAGTACAATCGAAGAGAGGGGGTAGCAACCCTCGATCATTTCTCCTTGTCGCATGATTTTTGTACGGCGTTGCAGAATAATAGATTAGAAGAGGTATTGAAACTATAAAATTTTTAAGTTTTTAAGTATTAGTGTGTCGGAAAAATTCGTGATTTTCCGACGATTTGCAGATTAAATTTGGGCATTTGATTATTTATTTATTTTTATTTATTGAAACAAAATCCACAGCCCTTAAAAAACAGAGTTTAAGTATCTTACAAGCTATCTTAAGGCCAATAATGGATTTACATTTTATAATTTTACTATAAAGAAAAACACTGTGCAGTCACTGAACAATAAACCAGTGGGTCAAAATGAAATTAAGAGCAAATATATACAAACAAAATACTGGTAAACAGCAAAAACACCATGTCAATTTGCAAATATGTGTGTGAGTGTGTAAGGGTGGGTGAGGGTGTGTGTGAGGGGGTGTGTTTTGTATGAGTATGCGTTTCCCTTATCATGTTAAGCACGAGAGTAACTGTGCGTGTACATACGGGTGATGAATGGTAAAATTATGTACGGCATTGGTTCCATATAGTTTCAATACCTCTCCTAATCCATTATTTCGCAATGCCGTACAAAAATCATGCGACACGGAGAAATAACCGAGGGTTGCAATCCCCCCTCTTCGATTGTACTCAATTGGACAGCTTACAAGTGACGCCATAGTGCTGAATCTTATTACTTTATACCCTTCTATCATCCTACATAGGTCTCCTGGTGGTTCATTTACTACGTAAATTTTGTTCACGGGCCTGGAGTCTAGTATGATTACTTTTTCTAATTCAAATAAATGACAATGAGTAAGTCAGACTTATTTTACTTCACTGTTACTACAGATATGTTTTTTCATTAATTTCTATTATGATAGTGCAAGTATATTTAGTGCAGAATGTTCAGCATTTTAACCGAAATTCGGCCGAATGACGAAGTTCGGCTCAAGCTGCCGAAGTTCGGTTAAACCGAATGTAAAACGAATTTCGGCCCATCCCTAGTATAAAGTAATAAGATTCAGCACTATGCCGTCACTTGTAAGCTGTCCAACTGAGTACAGTCGAAGAGGGGGGGAGTTCCAACCCTCGATCATTTCTCCTTGTCGCATGATTTTTGTACGGCGTTGCAGAATAATAGATTAGAAGAGGTACTTTTTAGTTAGGAACTTAAGTTAGGAACTCTTTATTAAAAGCCACAAGACAAAATAAAATTAAGCTACTATTGAAAATGACTTTAATCCACAGTTGGAAAATAAGTTAAATTAAGTCATAACATTAAGATTAGTTACAATATTATATTAACACCTAAGGTGTAGTTAAGTTATACTTTAAGTAAGCATTAAAATCAAGCATTATTAACTTAATTCAAATAAAGCGTACATTGCGACAGTTTAGTAAGGATCAACTTAGAGGTCGCGCGTGATAATCCTGCCCCCATTCTTAATAAATTAGCGAACCATTACTATAATGCGATATGATACTACCAGGAAACACCTATACGACCTCTCCAACATCCCACAACCAAATATAAAACTACTCTCCCGTCAATAAAGAACCTTTTACTCTACCTCTGTTGTTAACACTTGTGATATTTCGTTTCGGGAAACTAAATTGCTACAAAGCTCAATGATCCCGCTTCCGGATGATCGCGACAACCATTCTTATGTCTAAAGCTATAAGTTGTCATTTTGTTTGCTAGATTTTGTGGGATGTACGTCATTTTAGCACCGAACTCGATCTCCTGCTCGGTAAGTTCAACGGCCGTCCTAGCCCCCTTTGCCCCCTTTGCTGAAGACATCTGACGACTGATCTGATTTTTTTGTGAATAATAATTAATAACTAATTGAAAAAAATGTTTCTAAAATGAAAACTACTTTGCCAAACTGTATGAAATTTTTATGGGATCAAATGACAACTATTCCGCATCAAACTGTATAAGAATCACATAAATCGGATCGTACATCTCAACGTAATTTGTATACATAATAAATAAATAATTCATATGAGGTATTCATACGTAAAAAATACCGATCGAGTTAAAAACTTTGTCCTTTTTGAACTCGTCTTGTGAATTATGTCGGAAAAGCAAATAGGTCGGGTTAAAATCAGAAATACTTATAATAATAATAATTTTATTGTAGTCTAGATAGCACAGCACATAGGCTACTTTTTATTGCTTGAAAAGTACGATAACGAAACCTACGCGCGTAAAACTATGATGATGCTGTTAATATCATCCTGTGCATAAGGATATTGCTAGAGGAGTCTGTGAAATATTATTTTTTCCGATATTAATACAATGTTAATAATAAATTCTGTAGTGTTAGGACTTATTACAGAATCCGCCTAAGAAAGTACCACACCTTTGCCAATTATTCTACCTTTCTTAATCATCTTATTTATATCTTATAGAGACGAGCGCAGTGCAGTGCTAGGTAACAATTTGAACTTTTCATCTTCCAATACGCTGACGAACAGGACATGTGCCTGATGGTAAGTTACACGTTGCCGCAGTACACTGTCACGCAACTATTAGAACATGAATAATCCAAATCATAACACATCACTGTACTGCGCTTATCACACATATATATCATTTAATTTATCTGCCTGTAGGAGAGGTCTGTACGCCATCCATGGTTGGAACTAGTGAAACCAAATTATGCCCTGTAGTAGACCTACATTCACAGACTTATAAAGTATCATTGAGAATCATTGTAATTTCTCTAGAAACATTGCCCTTCAAACCGGGACACAGCGATGTTCACACGTTACTGCTAGACATTAGAATAACTGGCAAAGGTATAAAATATCCGGTGGATGGACTCTCCAAAGAATCCTACCACTACCAAACAAATTCGTTGCCAAAACACAGGTGCATGGCCATAGTTCTTTCTCAAACTCGGTGCCATTGAACTTCCCCGTAGCAACTGGCTTGCCGATTTCCCAAACGACGTATGAAGCTTTATGAATTGCCTACTTCCGTCTAAAAAGGTGAGATTTGATTTGATTAATTTTAATTGAATTATGTGAGGTGTAGATGACCGCTTCTTAGTGATCCGTCAAGCTCGTCATATTCATGTTTATTCCAAAATCATGTAATTTTGCTCGACTTTCGCTTGGAATGTGTTGAGCTATGTTTAAATTTAACTTAGAAAAGTTTTAAAATATACGAATATATTTTTAAATTAGTTTTATTTTTAAATTTAGTTGTTATTTATTGTTGACTTAAAATGTTTTATTTTGAATAAATAAACGTTTATCACACTAATATTATAAAGGCGTTTATGAGTGTGTGTGTTTGTTACTTATTCACGTCTAAACGGCTCAAGCGAGTTTAATAAAATTTGGTATTATAGAGTTAGCAGACACCCTGGATTAACATGTAGGCTACTTTTTATTCCAAAAAATAACGGGAACAATTGGAACGGGAACTATACGGGTAAAACGAGGGCGCTGCTTGTCAGATAATAAAAATAATAGAAAATACACGTTTCTTGACCTCACAACAAATAATATTACTTCATATCTATACTAACATTATAAAGCTGAAGAGTTTGTTTGTTTGATCGCAAGGATCTCGGGAACTACTGGTCCAAATTGAAAGATTATTTCTCTGTTGGATAGTCATTTTATCGAGTTAGTATTGTAAATTGTAATGTCAAAGTTTGGATGTTTCTCTATAACGTCGAAACGCCTGAAGGGATCGGGTTGAAAATTAGAACACAGATTAACCAGTTTTATACAGTTTTAACCGCGTAGTTCCCATCACAGACTAAGTAGAGAGATACTCTGTTCCCATTCCCGTCTTTTCTCCGTAATAAAAAGAAGCCTATGCGTTCTTCCAGACTGTAATCTAACTGTGTCCCAAATTTCAGCTCGATCAGTTCATGTCACATATCGGGTAGTGTTTTTTTAAATAAAGAGGGACGAGACGAACAGGACTTGTGCCTGATGGTAAGCAACATGCCTGCCACATACGACCTACACATTTTCCGACAAACTAATAATTAAAAAGTTAAAATGTATAATTTTTATAGTTTCAATACCTCTTCTAATCCATTATTTCGCAATGCCGTACAAAAATCATGCGACAAGGAGAAATTATCAAGGATTGCAACCCCCCCTCTTCAATTGCACCCAGTTAGACAACTTACAAGTGACGGCATAGTGCTGAATCTTATTACTTTATACCCCTTTATAATCCTACATAGGTTTCCTGGTGGTTCATTTGACCCGTAAATTTTGTTCACGGGCCTGTAGTCTATAATGTTTACACATAACTGCTTGGCGGTAGAATAACTGGCATAGGTGTGGTACTTCCCCAGGGGGACTCTTCTAAGAGTCCTACCACTACATACGTTACGATGACATTAACATGCTCCATCGTAGACCGCATCGTCGCTTAACATCAGACGAGATGGCGGTCAAGTGTAAACCTAGAAAAGTAAAAAAAAACGACTGCACTTCACTTCGCTGTTCAGGGTAGGCGTGTTGCTTACCATCAGGTGTGTGTTTTGCTCGTACCTCGCTTTATACCTTCTGTTTTTATAAAACAGTATGACGGAAAGAGTAAGTGAGCAGTTAGCAGTAAGATGGTCACAGCAACACGTCTGCCTATTATATCAGAATAGAACAGAACAGGACTTCTACTCTCTTTCTACGATAAACGTAATTTCGAAATAAACTCGCGACTTTCCTACTCTGGACGTCTACTCTAATTCAACGAAAACGTAATTTCGAAATAAACTCGCGACTTTCCTACTCTGGACGTCTACTCTAATTCAACGAAAACGTAATTTCGAAATAAACTCGCGACTTTCCTACTCTGGACGTCTACTCTAATTCAACGAAAACGTAATTTCGAAATAAACTCGCGATTTTCGAACTCCGATTCTACTTCGATCCGTCGTCAAACAATGTTGTATCGGACGAAACGAAGTAACACGAGAGTAGGAAAGTCGGGAGTTTTTTTTTCTAAATTTCGTTTTCGTAGAAACAGAGTAGACGTCCTGGTTCTTCGATCCGTCGTTTCGTCCGTTTAAATGTTCTAAGTTTACTCTAATTAGAGTAGGCTTAGAACTTAGAACATTTAAACGTCAAACAATGTTGTATCGGACAAAACGAAGTAGAAAGAGACCAGGAATTTTCGCAGGAGTCGCGAATTTTTTCTCGTTATTACTTTTTACGTAGAAATAGAGTAGACGTCCAGGACGTCTACTCTCTATCTGTGAAAAACGTAAATTCGAAATAAGCTCGCGATTTTCCTACTCCGGTTCTAATTCGATCCGTCGTTTCGTTCAGTTAAATATTCTAAGCTTATTTTTATTACGTCCTGAACAGTGCAGAATAGAGTAGAAAATTACTTATTACCATGAAAGTAACATTACATTTATAATTACAAATAAATTAAGTTGTATAAACGCCACTACACAGACTCGTCACATTACAATTTGATGTACAAGATGTGATCGTACTTAGATTTGTTGAAATAGGTGGCAATGCCAAAGAACCATTTGAACATGAACAATCCAAATCCCTTGTACTGCATAGATAGATAGCAAATGAACAATCTCATTACTTTTGCATTTATCAAGAAACGTTGTCCTTCAAACCAGAACACAGTCATGTTTGAACATTTGGCTGCACTCTGATTTTTTTTTTTTTTTTTTTTTTTTAACTGTAATAGGTTCGCACTTGACCACCATCTCGCCTGATGTTAAGCGACGATGCGATCTACGATGGAACGTGCTTACCTAGAAGAAACCGATTCACTCTCGATTTGAAGACACCCAGATTGTAACCATCGGGAAAAACCCACTCAGGCAACGCATTCCACAACTTAGACGTTCTTATCACAAACGTGGAGTCAAATCTCTTTGTTCGTGTTTTTGGAACATCAACCATGAAACGATGTCGCTTTTTTGAGATACGAGAATTCCGATAGAAGAAAGGGCAAGGTGGTATTAAATCATGCAGATCAGTTGCACACTCTCCGAAGTGTATCCGATAAAAAACCGATAAGCTAGCAATCTTGCGGCGATGATCAAGACTTTGAAGTCTTTTACGCACAAGAGTGTCATTGCCTATGAGCCTTTTGGCACGTCTCTCAATCGATTCCAGAGTCTCCAGCTGATACTTAGCCGATCCATCCCAAAGGTGCGAACAGTACTCCATACAGGAGCGAATCTGTGCTTTATACAACGTGAGCAACTGCTCAGAATTGAAGTATCTTCGCACCTTTGAGAGGACACCCAGTTTTTTGGCGGCTAGTTTAGTCTTAGACTCAATATACGTGCCAAAGTTGAGCGTCGATGACAAAGAAACGCCCAAAAGCTCGAGATGGTCAGTAACCGGCACGGATACGCCTCGAAAAGTAGGAGCCAGTGTGAATGGACTCCTTTTAGCGGAGAATAAACACGCCTGTGTTTTTCCTTCGTTAAACTTGGCCAAATTGGCATCGCCCCATGTAGAAACTGCCTCAAGGGCCAAGTTCAAACGCTCGATCATACCTTCTCTCAATAGCTGAGTTTGTTGTCCACTGGCTCTCGCGCTGGATATATAACTCTCTACGACGGTGCTATCATCTGCGTACCCAAAGATACCGGGCTTCAACAGATCATCGATATGTAGCAGGAAGAGCGTCGCAGAGAGTACCGACCCCTGAGGAACTCCGGCATTGATAGCCATTTGATCCGACGAGCAGCCATCAATGACGACTCGTATGGATCGATCCCTCAAGAAGTCCGATAACCACGCAATAAACCCAGGTGACAAACCATAGCCCGAAAGCTTGCTTATAAGGCCATCATGCCAAACCCTGTCGAAAGCCTTCGAGATATCCAGGGAGACTGCAAGTGCTTCCCCGTGTTTCTCGATAGCTTCACTCCAGATGTGGGTGACATACGCTAGAATGTCCCCGGTGGACCGGTTCCGGCGAAACCCATATTGCCGGTCACTGAGGAGGTCTTTCGATTCTAGGTATGCCAGGAGCCTGTGGTTTAAGACACGTTCCATAGTCTTACAGAGTATGGACGTGACTGAGATGGGCCTGTAGTTGACAGGGTCAGTACGACTGCCTTTTTTGGGCACAGGTTGCACGTTAGCAAGCTTCCACGACTTCGGCACTTGCCCAGTTTGGAGAGAAAGTCTAAACCGGCGTGTTAGTACTGGAGACAACTCAGGTGCACAAACCCTCAGTACTATGGCTGGAATTCCGTCCGGGCCACTGGCTTTATTCACATCCAGATTGCGTAGCACTTTACGAACCTCCTTCTGGCGAATATGTATTTCAGACATTACAGTCTGACTGCCAGGTGGAGTTGGGGGTATCGCACTACCAGCATCTAGACGTGAAGATTCCGCAAACTGAGACGCAAACAAGTTTGCCTTCTCTATAGCGGTGTGAGCCAGCGTCCCATCAGGTTTAAGCATTGGAGGTAGTGAGGGGCGGCAGAAGTTCGATTCGACTGACTTAGCTAGGGACCAAAACGCTTTGCTGCCCGTAGGGTATGAAGCTAGTTTGTTCCCTATTCGACTAATATGGTCAAATCGAGCCCTCTGTAGAACCTTTTTGCATGCCTTAGCAGCCTTGTTAAACGCTTTCTTCTTCTGGTGCGTGTCCTTTGCCTTACGTTGTCGAGCATCAACCCAAGCTAGGTAAGCCTCATGCTTAAATGCTTCAGCATTTTTACACTGAGGACCAAACCAAGGGCGAGCTTTGCTGGATAATGGAACGTCAGCGTATGGTATAAAATATTCCATAGCCGTTTGGATCACTTCAGTTACAGCATCCGCGCAAGTTGAAGGATCACCAGAAGAAAAGCACAATGGCTGCCATGGGTAAGACGCAAAAAAAGAACGCATCTCATCCCAATCTGCTAACTTGTATCGCCACAACCGCCGGTTGCCTCTAGGGCTTGGATCAGGCGGATGGTACATTGATACTGACTTCACCAGACAGTGGTCGGAGCTGCCTAACGGCGAAGATACCGCCACGGAATATCGGTCTGGATCAGTTGTCAGCAGAAGGTCTAAACAATAAGGAGTATGCGACTCAACGTCAGGTACCCGAGTGGCCCCTTGGACCAGCTGGGTCAGGTCTAACGATAAAGCTAGCTTTCTCGTTTCCTGCCCAGCGTGGTCAGTGTCCCGGTATGGGAACAGCCAATCCTTGTGATGACCGTTAAAATCCCCCAGCAACACTAGTTGGGCTGATGGATACTTTTGCTGAGCCGCGTCCGCCGCCTCACTCAAATATTCCATGAGCCTAGTTGTCTCCAGATCCCCACTGTGCGACCGATAGACACAGGCATACACAATTTTGTCTATGCCTGTGTCTATCAGCGCCCAAATTACAGAGAATCTGGTGTCCTCAAGGTTACGGAGACGCCGACAGCAGATATCGTCACGGGCGTACAGGCACACTCCAGCACGTGGCTTAAAGTTGTGCTCCAACGTGTAACCAGGGTAGTTTAGGTACGCCACGTCTGACGGACGTCCTATCTGCGTCTCCGTAAGAAACAACAGTGATGGCTGCTCAGTCTCCAGGTGGTGGTGTACTGCTGTGATATTTGAGTGCAGACCTCGGATATTCTCGAGGTGCACTTTAAGGATCAAGGAGTGCAGCCGCTTAATAACTTTGTTTCTATTTTTGACCTTGTTCATGATTGTTTGAGGGTGAATTACGGTGGGAAAACGGAAGTAGAACGAGGCTACACACTGCTGACCAACGGCCACAACACACAACACGAATACATCTATGGGAAACTAGTCTGGAGACTGCGGGGACGCCCGAGCCCCCCCGGGGATGTCTATCTGGCCTTGATATCCGGTCGCCAACCGGCAGGATAGCGCACCCCGGGATTTTTCGCTAGATGGCGGGGCAGCCTTTCATGAGGGGCTAGCTCACTACTTGGGCCCCCTACTGTCTGCGGTCGGTCGCGGCAACCGTGCCTCGGATCCCGCTACCCTCCACGACTAGCTTTCCGATGCAAAGTAATGTTGTGTGGCAATCCGGTCTTGCAGTTATGCAGCAACTGCTCTGACCCGTCTTCCCAAATGGCGTCATCAGACTACATGGCCGGAACACGGCTAGGCCGCTTGGCGGCATGACTTAAGTCTGATGGGTGGTCACCAGCCACGGCCGAGGCCTACCACCGGTATTTTTGTCAGCTGTTTAGCACCACCCAGGGACCACGTGTGAGGTTTCTGTTTACAGGTTCTTTCTCACGGACGAAGCTGACACAGTCCCCAAAAATAAAGATAATAAAATAAAATCTGATAAAGGTGTGGTGCTTCAAGATGGACTCTGTAATAGTTCTACTACTCCAAAGATATCTAAAAGATAATAATATTGAGTAATAAATAATAATAATAAACATTGGTGGACAATTCACACACAACACCATCTGACCCCAAACTAAGCAAAGCTTGTACTATGGCGGCCAGATAGCTGATATAATACTTATATAGTTTTAAATACATACTTATTATACATAGAAACACCCAGACACAGTGCAAACATTTGAATTCATCACACAAATATTTGCACGGGGGGGGAATCGAACCCACAACCAATAGTAATACGAATGAAACGGGTGCAACCTAATAAAGAGCATATAAACGAATGCAGCAGCGAGTGAATGCTCTAGACGTCTCCGGACTTTATTAGGATGCTAGAATCGAACCACCAAAATAAAAGAGGTCGACGACCTGGGCGTCCATTCTGCGAGACGGACGATTCGTACATAGATTATCTTATTCTTTACTGATTGTACCCTACGATTTCACCTGTCAATAATTTAATAATAATAATAAAGTTTATTGGTACCAAATTGTGACTTATAAAATTCAGTGATTCTATTACAATTCCAAAGTATAGTAGTAGTACAACTAAATAGGTAATATAAATAATAAATGTTTAAAAAACTACCTTTAGCATATAATAATATGTCCCCACTGCTGGGGCTAGGGGCCTTCTCTCCCAAGGACATCAAGGCAGTGTTTCCAGTGAAATTACAGGGCATAGGTAGGTACCACGGATTTCCGTGGCTGGTACAGACAAAACACCTTTTATGCAGTGCTAGGTTATTATTTTGTATCTTAATGTGCCAATAGCTGCGTGTCACTGTGCTGTTATGGGCAGGCATGTTGCTTACCATCAAGAATATGTCCGGCTAGTCTTGTCTTCCACTATACTTTAAAAAAAACACCACGCTGGCCGAGTGCGGATTGGGAGATGACGTAAGTCCTTGAAAGATTCGTGGCACATGCGGATGGTGAAAGAAAACTTTATCACAGTAAAAAAAAAAATGGTGGACATTTCAGTTCAACCAGTGGTGATGGCAACTTATAAATCTGCATTTAGAAAAATACTTACCTAGAGCTATCTAGGTAAGTATTTTTCCAAATGCGGAGGTGCTGGCGTCGAGCCAACGATCTCACGGTTTTGTATCGCGCGTATTAATCACTAGTCCTCTACGGCTTGTCTTGCCATCATAGCCTTTTGTATATAAAAAATTTGGTTCAAATCAGATTATTTCCTGACATTTGTCTCAATTTAAAGCTGAATCATGAGTGAATCAATGAATCAGTTTCTTCTCGATAAGCGCACTCCGTCTGCAACTTAACTCATACATGAGGTAAAATGGCATTCAGGCGTAACCCTATCTAAGCTAAAAAAAGGCAAAAGCCTGTGTATTTGTAATTGTATATTTTTGTTCACAAGTGTAACTGAAAAAATAAAAATACAGAGAAAAGAGATAAATATTATTATTTTTACTCTGAGTAATAAGTGCAGTGCAATACTAGCCAATTATTTGAATTCTTCATATTAAAATGGCACAAATTGGGGGATGTGTTGCTTCCCATGAAGAGCTTTGCTGGTACCGTCACTCGATCACTCATTATTATTATTATTACTAGCCCAAACTGTCCCACTGCTGGGCAAAGGCCTCTCTATATTAAAAAAAATCAAATTAATTGCAATATCTTACTATCATGACCCCGCCACTATCGCAAATACTTAGAAAATGTTCAGTATCAGTAAAATTATTTCAGTCGTGCTTAAATATTAAAAAAATAATGTTTGATATCAAGTATGTGTTACAAAGATATATTTCTGCAGCTTTCGTGTTCAACTGCGCAACTGAGCAGCGATGAAACAGAACAGAATAATGTTCAGAATAGGTCCCATTATAGCTATTTAAGTCGTCTCGGTGTAAAGCAATAAACTCTATGATGTATTGCATCGATTTAACTGGATAATTGCTTTATTCCATTGAATAAAGCTCTGGAGAACTTAGAAAAAACTCGAGTGTCTAGACATCGTGAGTTGTTGCTACTCGACGATAGATGGCAGGACACGTCAAGGAAAAAAATATATCTTGCCAGTTTCTAATCATCTTACGATGGAATTCTAATTATTACAGTTATATAATAAAGCAAAATAAAACGGTAGTCCTTTGTTCAACAACAATTTAATTTAAAAATGCAAATACTTCAGTAGTATTATTTTTCTGTCGTTTTTTATTATCGTACTATAGTTTAGTATTCATAAAATTAAAAAAACTTGAAGTTTTTGTAATCGTAGAATTTTTAGACAATAGTTGTTAATTTTTTAAAGTTATCAAACTAAATCCCTGGTATTCTTATAATTAGGTACACATTACCTTATTACCTACTTAATTTACACTACATACTTCTTAATTTAACATGTAGGTAGCCGAGTCCACAGGGCGTGCAAACAGCATATCTACCTAATCACAAAATTTCAGTTATTCATACTCAAGTACAATTTCTTTAGTATGCAAATAATACTAATCTTAATACCGTTTAGTTTTATCATTGAGTCAATAGACAGCCGTACGTTGTTGAAAAATCTCTTAATACGTATCACACCTTGTTATATATTTGGCTTTAGACTGACCACATCACAGTCGAACACAACAATATCGACTAGTCTGTATGTATTAGAGTCCTTCGCCTTCAACGCAACTCCAACGTTTAGTGATTAATAGAATAATAGAGGCCTACTGAGGCCAGCTGAATAAGAACAAGAATACGAATTTATTTATTGCCATACTGTGTTCGCAAAGATTGTAAATTAGCTTGGGTATAGATACAGACAGTATGCCCAATTACGGACGTGCAATATGTGTCACATATTACTTAGTAATATAATTAGCATGTCAAATATACATACTTAGTTTAGTTAGAAATAAAAATAAGTTAAGCTTACCTACAAATTATATTTAAAAATTTGAGCTTCACCATAACTTTTGTTTTTTGTTGCAAATATGGAAATAAACTTCAAAAAATAGAGTATAAGTAGCTCTGGAGAGTATCATAACACTGAAATTAAACAAAAAACCTGCTACGGGTCTTCTAAAGATCAAGGCTTGGCTTTGTTCTTCTCAATTTCTATTTTTATTTTCCCTGGATAAAAATTAGCCTATGTGTATTTCTAAACTATAATCTATATCTATTTATAGGGAAATATTTATTATTTTATGTAGTTATATAAATATATATTTAGTAGTATTATTAAATTACAGTCGCTTCCCCCGCCTACGAGTGTTTGTAGGCTTTTTTCCTTGATGCTGGTTGCCTGAAGGAGATTGCTCTCAGCAATAAGGCCGCCCTTTGTGGCGCTAGTTTATAAGTGTGTCTCTGTAATATTTTAAGTTTTTTTTCGTGTCACTATAAAGAGTTTCTATCTATCTATCTAATTGTGTTCCAAATTTCAGCTCGATCCCTTACGATGTGATTGGCCAGCAAACATCCAAACATTGGCTTTTATAATACTTACTTAGTACGATTGTCATCGACCATTTACACTGAAAATATTCTGGTTGTGTCAATCTGAGGTAACCCTTATTCTGTAAGTGGATACCTTCATAAAGACACGTGCGAATCGTCGCGACCATTTCGCAGAATCGCACCCACTTGGAGTCAAATTAGCTGACGAGTTGTCAGAATTTGATCGTTGGGTTTTTGAGAACTTTGACTTCTTTATGAATGATATTCGGAAGAATAATATACATTTTAAATTGTCTTGGATGTGCCTGAATTTTAGTAATGTACATATATTGAATATGTATTTATTATCTACTACCAACGCTTCACGGTTTTATCCACGTAGTTCCCGTTCTGGCTATTTTACCAGAATAAAAAGTAACCCATGTTTTATTCCAGGCTACATTCTAACTATGTTCACAATTTCAACTTCAGACGTTCCAACATGATTGAACATCGATCACAAACATCGAAACTTTGACATTTATATTATTAGTAGGATTGTTGCACAATAACGCATGCCATGTAGTAACGAAATGTTCAATGCTAGGTTATATTTGTTCTTTTTCTAGATATTTCTATAAATAACTAGAATACTCGTATTTTGAACGCGAAGGTCGGACGTTTCGGTTTATCTAGCACCCAATCTAGGGATATGCCTTCCTGAGGAGATCACAGGCAAAAGAGGGAATCTGTCGCCCTACGAAGCGAGCCTGCAAAGGCGATGGCAATGACAGGGTTGCAGTCGAATGCGAGAGGCATTCGACTGAAATCCTGAGTCTGAGACTCTGCCGCCATGGATGGAGAAACCTATGGGGGTTTTAGTTGGTAGGAGTTTCACTGTAAGTAGTATCGAGCCCGACATACCTCGTCGTGTCCCTACACGGCGTAGGATGTGGCATTTCGGTCACAAAAAAAAGGAAAAAGATGAAAATTAATCAATAGTAATGTTTATAGCTATAGTATTGTAGTACAATACAACAGGCATGATTAAAAAGACATGACACACAATAGAAATGAAAAAAAACTATTAGGTATTTTCGCATTTTCATTTTCTCTTATTGTGCTGTAAGGCTTTAGGTGGTTTATCAGCAGCTTTTATGGAAAATAGGTGTGAACTTCCGTATGTTATTTAGTAATTACTTGAAATAAATTATGTAAATGGGTGCGTAAATGTTGGGTTCAAAAATATTGTGCGATGGAGACTCAGATTCATTCAATTTATTGGATTTTTATTGCGAATTTTGTTTTATAAATGTAAGTGTAGGTACTTATATTAGGTCTTTATAAGTAAATTTACTAAAGAACGTCAGGTTAAATAAACATACAAACAGGTGCAATTTCCACAAGTAGCGACACAAAAACAAAAGCAACAAAACAGTGGAATTGCAAACGACAGCGTCGCTTGAGGAACAAAGAGACCATAGTAAACACGCCAGCAAATATGTTGCTTAGACACCGCACGGCAACCTGCTATGAAGCTATGCTATATACCTCCCATCTATACGCTATCTATAGCTATAGCTCAGAGTTTACTGGGCTAAAAGTTGAATGAACCTAGGAAGCATCCACTCATTGCTCTCAGCGCACACACACATCCGCAAAACTCCAACATACGCAAGTGCAAGGAAACAAAGATGGACGACACACACCAATGAAAACGAAGCGTGAGAAATGTTGATAACTCACTCGCGTACTTACTTCCGAGTTTGAAATTGGAATCGACATTCGGAAAATCGAAATTCGAATACGCCGTGTGAACGAACTGAGGTCTATGTGTGCGTATTTCGGGGGAAAGAGTGAAGCATTCATGTCACGTACTTGGACGCGGACAAATTGACGATAAGCTTTGTAATTTATCAGGGATCGACGGCACCCGTAATTTGGCAATTTAAAGTATTATTAGAAAGAGATAGGATCGTAATTGCTTTTAATTATTTTTAATCCAAAGCGTAGGCGAATCGTTGAACGAGCTTCATACTCGGCGATCGAGCTCTACAGTTTTATGCTACCTTGGTACTTGAGATCTCGTTTGCGCTCATTTTGGTACAAGTTTTTTTTTTATTTTAAAACACAAAACCGGCTTGACAGCGCGGCCATTTCTTAAAAGCGTGTTTGCATTTCCGCGTTGAGAAAAGTAAAAAAAGGGTCATTTAAGCCTAAAATGCCTCTGAGTATATTTGAGTGAATACAAATTCGTCGCTTGTTCAAATTCTTGAATAAATTGAAGACGATTAAGTCGTAAGTTTTACGTTTGTATTGACAATGCGTCGCGCATTTACTTAATTAAGTAACCGAAAATAACTTGAATTCGAATGAGTTTTTAAAAGGTTAAAATAGCTTGAATTTTTGTGAAACACTTATTTACTTGTCTGTTAACAGCTTTTATAGCATGCTACTGATATGTCAAGGTGTTTTGAGATATGTGTAATTGCAACGTACAATATTTTTTCCATTTTTAAGCGCAAGCAATATACAGATAAAACTCTAGATTTCGTACGTAAGATTACATTGTTTTATGCAAATTTCTTGACATTTTATTTTCTTGCGCATTTGTGAAAACAGCTGTGTCTTAATGACTTAACAGCTCGTAAATTATAACTTGATAAAATTTTAACGATAACCAAAACTGATTTCATTTTTACGACTTTGGTTACAGAACAACAAATTAAAATGATTTAAGCATCTATTTAAATAATCAACTGTATTGTAAATACATAATTTAATGTTAATTACAACTTTAACGAAGTTAATTTCTCCCTAATGCTAACCGTACGCCAATCCAATCAATTTTTGATTTTCATTTTCGTAATAAGTGGTTCTCAATGTGTTTGCTGATTCTCCCCCTTACTATTTCAAACATTTATCGAAACGAACCAACTAAAGTCATGTTCTGAAATACAGTGCCACCAACTTAATATCTATAGAACGTCCGAAAGAAGAACTACTGTATTACGAGCAAAGAAAACATAAGTTCTCTAATTTTATAATGGTTTGTAATATTTTTCGATCGTGTCGCCATCGTTAGATTGCACAGCGAATCAGTAGAATTTTTTTTTTACGTCCAAGGCCTATGGTTTCATTTGTTACTTACACATGTATGTACATTGTACATTTGTACATATATGCAGTATGCACTCTGTTTCGAAAATACTGTTCCATAGGTAGTGAGGTATGTGTGAGTTCTAAATAAAACGTAATATATAATAACAGGCTTTCGCAAGGTAGTTGGATAAAGGCTTGTCCTTGACACATCACGCTTCGTCAGGAGGTTCTTTACTCTGTACCGGAGGTACCGGAATAATCATAACTAATTTTAATAACAATTAGGTAATATCTACCACATTCACAATTCATTTTATTGCGCCCTTTTATGGAGGCAGAAACTAATGTATCAAAACTTTTATTACTAATGTTTTCAATGAACATTGGATATTTACTGCTCAATCGTCGTAACGTCTGATCATGTTGTGTTAAAATTTGGAATATAGATTATGTATAGTCTGGACTGACACATATGCTACTTTTTATCACGGTAAAGTAATGTACAACCACGCGGGTAAAACCGTTGGGCACTGCTAGTTGGTAATATTCTACAAAAAAAATTACATCGTTAAAAGCTGCTTTAAAAGTTCGTTTTGCTTAAAAATACAAAATTAATTAATAAGTCTTGTGCCAAGTTCTCCACAAAGTCCGTAAACGCACTCCTGATAAACAACTGGAACAGATAATACACGTATAAGCTTAAAAATACAATTTTCAAAATATCAAGATATTTTTTTAACAGTATTCAGCCAAAAAAAGTGAAAAAAGGGTTCTACGAACTTCGTAGAACGCTACGCCAACAACGCACATTTGCGAACCCTTTTTCCCGCCATTCTGTGGTGACTTATCGAACTAAGTTTTTTGGCACCTTTTACGACTTAGTATGGTGTTTGGCCAGGGATATAATTTAGGCCAGATAAGCCTAAGCCCTTAGGCCTGAGTGGAGATCACCATCTATTGGGAACCATGCGCCTTTTACTTAGGTACTTATTATCCCCAAAAATAGTGTCTGTGTTCTTATAAACTCACACCTGAAGTTAATACTTCTTTTCTTTATTCCTCGTCGCTGAGAAGTCTAAAAGCCGGGTCACACAGAGGCGATCCGGTAGCGATAGTGATCCGATAGCGAGACGATATTTTTTGTATTGTTCGAATTTGTATGCAACCTGACACACAGCAAGCGGGCGCGATCTCATACTCGGTATCGGATCGCTAACGCTATCGCTACCGGATCGCCTCTGTGTGACCCGGCCTTTACTTCAACCATAGAATATTAGATGATATCTTAAACATAATAAGTACTAACCTGAAGTCAGTTACAATGTTTACTAACTAACTTCAGGGTGTCGGTTTTACGTGACGGTGTGCGCGCGGCGTAAAAATGTACTCGCTTCATTTTTCCTACAAAAGAAGTACACCTTCAATGGTAATTAAATTTTCTCCAAAAAAACAAAAACCGACTTCAATTTCTAAAAAAACTCAGACACTCGACTAACTTTCAGAGTGTTTGTAGGCTATTTTCCTTAATGCTGGTTCCCTGGAAGAGATTGCCCTCAGCAATAAGATCACCATTTGTGGCGCTAGTTAATAAGTGTTTCTCTGTAATATTTTAAGTTGTTTGTCACAATAAAGAGTTTCTATCTATCTAATTTCATAATTTCTATGAACGTCATGCTGATAAAAAGTAAGCAAATTTTAGTTGTTTGTTGGTATTTGAAAAACCACTTCACCGATTTCGATAAAATTTTATGGGACTACCTCTGAACTATGATCTATGTACCAAACAAAAAAACTATTAAAATCATTCACAACAGGCGGAGCTAGCGCTTAAATTTAAAAAAATGGCAGTCCTGTGACTGCCAATAGAAGTGAAAATTTAAAACTCAGAATTGGATAGCTCACTTTGGAAACTACGCGGGTGAAACCGGAGGGCCATGGCTATGGTTCCGAGTTCACACGAAAATGTCTTATCATTCCCGACCGTGACGCTAGAGTTCAATTCACAGCCCACGGAAAATCTGTCTGTGGAGCGCCAAAAGAAGTTTTCACTTCATAAAACCGAATTGAGAACTTCCGCCTTTATTAGAAATCGATTGATTGATTTATTGAAAATCACGATATAGCATGTGAAACCGGGTAGAGTAGCTAGTATATCTATCTTAGACTAAGTGTTGCGTAGAGTTATCGCGGCCCGTCCGGGTTCAACGGCTGCTGATGCAAATGTGCGGAACCCACGGAGCCGGGAAAACTGGAAAATGGCGGGAAAACTTGATGCTGTAATAACAAAGCTGATTTTGTACACTCCTTCCTTTTCACTGTTCTGTGGTTTGGATCGATTGTAAACTAAGATATTGGTCTCAATAACAGTAACTTTTTTCTGTTTTATGATCTGGATAGTATATAAGTTAAAATGAGGATATTTGGTCTCAGTAAAAGTAACTTTTTACTGTTCTGTGATCTGGATAGAGTAAAAGTTAAGATGGGGATATTGGTCTCAATAAAAGTAACTTTATAGTGGTCTGTGGTTTGGATATAGAGTAAGTAAAAATGAGGATATTGGTATCAATAAAAGTACCTTTTTAGCGTTCTGTGGTTTGGATAGAGTGTAAGTTAAAATGGGGATATTGGTCTCAGTAACAGTAGCTTTTTACTGGTCTGTGATCTGGATATAGTATAAATTAAGATGAAATATTATATTGGTCACAATAAAAGTAACGTTTTAATGTTCTATGGTTTTGATAGAAAATAAATTAAGATGGCATATTAGTCACAATAAGTAATTGTATTTAATAACTTGCAGCGCCCCGCACTTTCACGTGTATAGTTCCCGATTCTGTTATTTACCCAGGATAAAAATGTGCATGTATTATTTCAGACTATAATCTAACTGTGTTCCAAATTTCAATCCGACCCATTCTAACATTCTAACGTGAATCACCACATCATGCAAATGGCGAAATCTTGACATGAGTACGAGTACTCAAAATTTTATTCGAATAGTACTCAGACCCACTTAAATCCTCAAAGGAATAGTATAGTAAGATTATTTTAAATACTACACAATAATGTTTTGTAATGGGTTGTGGGTTTGGATTTAGCTACGTATCATAAGTACGTATTTCCAATTAAATAAATAATATATCACCTATTGGGCTCTCATTTACATGTTTCAATTACAAGATTTGCTTAGTTTGAGACTAGTTCGTGCTGTGTAAGGAATTTTCACAAATTAAAAATTCGGGTTTTTACTGATACATCGATGATGAGCTCATGTTATTCAATAATGTGTTAGAAAATTATGAATAAAAGAATAGTTCTATTTGAAAAACAGTAGCAACGAATCGGGAATGTCTTTATTCCAAGCAAGTTTACGTTAGCCAAAAAACCCAAATAAAATAAAAAACAAAACGTCAGCAAAAAAATTGAAATCTATGCAAAAAACCTCACAAATTCTTGAGCACATCAGTGATATTGACAATTTCATATAGACATATTAAGCGTTTAAATATCAAACAAGCTCAAAGAGACTTATCTTTGAGCTTGTTTCTCGAACTCGAACGAAGAGGTTTGACTCTACTTTTGTGAAAAACGTCTAGTAGTGCAGAATGTGGTAGTGTGGAATGTGGAATGCTGAGTGGGGTTTTCCCGATAGTTACAATCTTGGTGTCTCCAAACCGAGAGCGAATCGATTTTTTCTAGGTAAACACGCTGCATCGTAGACCGCATCGTCGTTTAACATCAGGCGAGACGGCGGTCAAGTGTAAACCTGTAAAAGTTTAAAAAATCAGCTTAATGAAATTAAATAATACGGTGGTCAAACTGACCGATCTGTCATATTGGCTACCTTAGTGGCTTAGATAGTTGTAAGTCCGCCTGCAAAGCCATAGGTTGTGGGTTCCATTCCGACCCAGCGCAAATATTTGTGTAATGAATACATATAGTTGATCTGAGTCTGTGTTATCTTCATAGTAGGTATTTATGGAGTGACGAGACGAGCAGGGCATGTGCCTGATGATAAGCAACATGCCTGTCCATAACAGCACAGTGAGATGCAGCTATTGGAACATAAAGAGACGCAATCAGTGATATTTTCACATTACTGCTTGGCAGTAGAATAACTGGCAGAGTTGTCGGACTTCCCTAGGCGCACTCTGCAAGGAGACCAACCACTACAAAATAAAAAAATGCTTGTCAATTGTTGGAACTGCCGATAGAAGTGAAAACTTATTACTCAGTTACTTTGGAAACTACGCTGGTGAAACCGGAGGACGTGGCCATGAGTATGGGCATCTAGAAATGCTGACGCATTTCTAAATGGCTAATGGGAAATGCTGACGCATTTCTAGATGACCAAGGGGCATTGTTCCGAGTTTACCCGAAGATTTCTTATCATTCCCGACCGTGACGCTAGAATTCAATTCACAGCGCACGAAAAGTATGTTTGTGACGCGCTAAAAGAAGTTTGCACTCCAATAAATATGTATTTATAACTACATTAGTATTATATCAGCTATCTGGCTTCCATAGTACAAGCTTTGCTTAGTTTGGGGCTAGATGGTATCGTGTGAGAAATTTTTATCAACATTTATTTTAGTTACGATTCTTTGTCGTCGAATTCTTTCTACTCTATATCTACGAAAACGTAATTTCGAAAAAAAAACTCACTACTTTCCTACTCTCGTTCTACTTCGTTTCGTCCGATACAACATTGTTTGACGTTTAAATGTTCTAAACATACTCTAATTAGAGTAGGCGTAGAACATTTAAGCGGACAAAACGACGGATCGAAGTAGAATCGGAGATGGAAAGTCGCGAGTTTATTTCGAATTTACGTTTTCGTAGAAAGAGGGTAGACGTCCAGTACGAATCTGTTCAAGTAATTCGTCATAGAGGTGGGCACGTAGAGTAAATGTTGTTTATCGTATCGAGTCACTAGTGACGCGATTATCGCTCGCGTAATCGAGTCGTCGATATCTGCCACGGGTATATCGGAGCTGTAGCGCTGTTGATACTTCCGTCATGTTCTAGGGGTGTTACTCTGTCATTATCTCTATTACCAATTGGCAACTAAACATGTACATCTATTTCACTTTGCAAAGTGCTATGTAGTATTGAAATTTTGGTTTTGCTTGCCTTGTACTCTAACATAATTTAAAAACTTATCTGAACACCGTATTCTACGAGTATATTGTATTTTAATACCTATTTGTTTTGGCACCTTTAATATATGCGTTTCTCTGAGTTAACAGTATAAATATAGAACATGTGCGAAGGCGGCGCTATCTACTGAGTGTTTCGGTGACGAATGCAAACTACGACACTACGAGTATTCAATATCCACAAAAAATAAATAGAATGGCAATACACAAAGCTTCTTTTAATCAGATAGCACTCTATCACACTCAGAAATCACTATTTTTAAGATAGCTGAAAATTTACTTATAATTTACTTGCTACAAACAGACTTACAACCACGCAAAACTTTGTAATATCAGTGTTTAAGCGGGTGCTAACCCGCTAGAAACATAAACTTTTGCAAGCTGTCAAACAGCGTAAAGTTACATATCTGGGACATGTTCTTTGAAATGACAGGTACGAGCTGTTGCAACTTAAAATGGTGAGAAAAGTAGCTTGGAAAAAAAACTGCAACACAAAAAAATCTTGTTTTTTTAAATCATGGTTGCTCTTTCGCTTGAACACCATCTTGCCTGACGTTAAACAACAATGCGATCAATGATAGAGTTTACTAGGACGAAATTAATTCACTATCAACTTGAAGATACCAAGATTGTATACATCGGGAAAAACTAAATCAAAGAAAGCATCTACTGTCTAGGTGTTGGTGTAATGGAAGTTGTGTTGAACTTCTTCTTTCGAATTTTCATAAATAAAGCAGCAATACATATGATTGTGAAACACATGGTATCGATCAGAAATGCAGAGTTAAATAAATAAATAAATATTGCTGGACATTTCACACACAAAATACCATGTAGCTCTAAAGCACGGCTCCAAACTAAGCAAAACTTGTACTGTGGTATAGCTATAGCTATGGTATAACTGATATAATCCTACTATCCTACTAATATGATAAATGTCAATGTATGGATGTTTGTTGCTCAATCACGTCCAAACGTATGAACGGATCGGGCAGAAATTTGGAACACAGATTATAGTCGGGAAGAACACATAGGCTCCTTTTTATCCCGGAAAACAACGGAAACGGGAACTTCGCGGGTAACACCGCGGGGCGCTGCTAGTACTTATATATTTTTAAATACTTGCTTATTATACGTATAAAACACCCAGGCATATTACAAATATTTGATTTCATCACACAAATATTTGCTCTGGGTAGGAATGGAACCCAAGACATACGGCTTCGCAGGCAGACTTTCTAACAAGTAACTACCAACCATCACCAGTAAACTAACTAGAAGAAGAAAATATATTAGCGGAAAATCTTTGATTGTGAATGAGTGTCCAAGTCAAAAAAAGACGTAAGTCGTAAAAATTCAAGAAAAAATATTTTATTTTAAAAGAGTCGTTAAAAGCACCGAAAACTATTGATAAAATTAAAATTAAACAATATATTGCAGTAAGTATTGGTGTCTTCTGAAGTGCAATCAGCAAAATATAGTGAATCACTACAAATGCCGTGTAGATTAACACATACTTACATTTTAGGTAGTATTACATATTAGTAGATGGAGTGACTATGAATAATAATAAAATACTCATAGATGGTGGGGGCTCGGAAAACAAACCAAAATAAAACGGATATCCAGGAAAAAAAAAATTACGACTGGGCTGATTGGCTATACATAATATACAAAAAGAAGGCATACATTTAAACACATAAAACATTTTCATACTCCGAAGTCGATTAATAAAGTGGATAATTAAAGTTATTTGCCATCTCTGCGAAATCAAATAATTTACTACTGAAATCGCAAAGGCAATTTCCATGTTTTCCGCATCCTCACTCCGAATAACTCTGCGTCAACCCTACCAGGCGCGCATCATTAGAAACACGTTCCCCTTGGCTTCCCCGACCCGACGCGCAGGCACTGGGCTAAAAGTTCGACGACCGACACCAGTCGCCGTGCGACAGGACACTTATCTCGATAGACTGGCCGGTCGGACACTCGAATGCTCGAAATAGAATCGAATAAAAATAAACATCACTGCCCATGTAGCATGTAACGCTTTTGCAAACACTATTTTTTATCTAATTTTCATATATTATTTCTAAAGAAAAATAATTAGAGAATCTAAAAAGGCAATGAAATAGACGTAGCGCGTAGGTACGTTTAGTTGAATATTTTACAATTTTCACTAGGTATCTCGTAACTTTTAATAGACAAATCTGCGGAAATGCAGACGACCACCGCAAACGATTTGCAACTATGTATTCGAGAGAGTTTAGTATAATCCTCTGACTGCTTTCTGTAATCTCGTCAAGATATTATGCAACGAGCTTTTCCACTTTAGATTACTACGAAGATATTTTTTTTGGTTTTAAAACTTTTTACGTTTTTTCTCCACGCACCATCATCAAAAAAAGTTGAAAACGAGAAAAGAAACCAACACTGGCCAGCAAGATACTAGGAATACATGAAATCTTAGGAGAGCGCTTTCTTTTTTTAGGTTCGATGTTAACTCAGTTGGTCAGAGATCGAATTTTCCTTGAATACTGTGAACGTGATTCTAAAAGATAGAAATGAGTTTCAGCGATTTATTTATATGGTTATTTATTTGCCTTTGAAAATTTAAACATGAGGTGTATTCTACTCATAAGTTAAAACTGCAAACAACACTTATTTGATTGTTTTTTGCTGAAAAGAAGCGTCGCAATCGCTCTAAAACGTGCTCCGTCACCTCATTTCTAAGTTATTTGATAAATCCCTAAGTTTTATCTGTGGGAATCCTTTGTATTATTTTATAGCCTATAAAGTTAGCGCCTGGAATGTGATGGAACCGACCGACTTATTAGTAGACCCGGTAAAATTTTAAAACTAATAAACGGTCTACAGATGTTATGAAGAAATACGAATATGGCTCTTGTATTCCCTTCGTCGTGTTACGCGTTTTGTAAACGAGTTCTTGAATGGGGAACACGTAAAGGCATGTTCTTAAGATGGAGTGATGCGGATGGGTTTGCAACTAAGGAAGGGATGCCCACATACAGACACGGCTGGTCTATGCTTCTCTACGTCCAGTGACGTATCTAGGAATTCTGATGCCTTGGTAGCACTATACGACAGATAGTTTCAAACTATTTCACGAGATTATTAAAGTAGTCTCACTATTGAACAACGGCGCCCAATGTAAAATTTACCGGGGCCCCTTCAACCCAATTCCATCGTTACCAATCTCATCTATGAGTCTACTACTACTGTAACCGCCCCCGCATCAGCTATCCAAAGCAAAATACAAGACTGTAGTGCTCGCCTTTTATACTAGTTTTGCTCCTCGTACTACCTATCCAAACAAGACTACAAAAAAGCCTTTTATACTACTTTTGCCCCCGCACTAGCTATCTAAGGTAGTGTACAAAAGGGGCAAAACTAATGTAATGCTTTTTACATTAGTTTTGCCCCTACAATAGATATCCAAAGCTGAGTACTTGTGGTACTTGCTTCTTGCTGGAACATTTACCTTACCAGCTACCTTCTGGATAGCAGAAGAAAATATTAAGATATTAAGAAGGGCCTAGGGCTTCTTGCAACATCAGTTCCATCCCTGAGTCAGTCTGCCCATAATCGTGATTCTAGCGATTGTGTCACGTTGATTTGTACTCCTTAGAAGCTGTAGATTTATTTTATGAAGACTTTTGACGGTGCTTTTTCTCTAAACTCTTGTTTACTTAGCTGTTTCCGTATTTGTTTAGTCTAACCGCCGTATTCTTAAAATTTCACGTGCCAAAAGAATCATAGGCTACTCATTTGTTCGAAAAAGACTTCTTGAACATTGTGGCAAAGTTGCAAGCTGATCGGTTATTGTTCGGATACATTTCGGAGAGTGTGCAACTGATCTATATGGTCTAATATCTTGACCTTTTTCTGTTAGACTGCTTGTAACTCGAAAAAGTAACATCGTTTCTTATTGTCGTACCAATGAATGGAGGAGGTATTACTCCAATTTCAAAATTAATTAGCACGTCTAGTCTGCGGAATACGTTGCCTGAGAGGGGTTTTCACGATGGATATAATCTAGGTATCTACGAGGATGCTTTCTTCTAGGTAAGCACGCTTCATCGTAGACCGCGTCGTCGCCTAACATCGAGCGAGATGGCCGTCAAGGGTAAACCTGTAATATTAGTTAAAAAAAAGACTAAATGGAGAGACGATTTGCAAAAAGCTGGTGATGGTTGGAAATGGAGTAATTACCACAGTGAAAATCCGAGTATCAGGCTGAGTGGCGTATCATTGGTGAGGCTTATGTCCAGCAGTAGACAAGTATGGGCTGGTTACAGCGAGCAACACGGAAGGGAGTAGGCATACACAGCGTTTCCCCTCTGTCAAAGTACAAGTCCGCGTGGACCATGGAGTTTGATAATATACTGTGGCGTGAGGGCGGGGCTTGATTTGTGAATGGTGCTTTATTTTTTATGTGTTAGTGATTTGGTTGTGTGAGTATGATCGACAATGGATCGGTACAGGTATGTTTTGTATGTAATAGTGCGGCTTTGCGCTAGTGTGCAACTTCCCCTCCCGCAAGAAATGACAGAAAGATTTTAACAATATTTTTTAGCTAAGGCTACTTACTCCCTTCCGTGTTGCTCGCTGGCTGGTTATGATAATAATGGTAATAATATTTAGGCACTATGTTCAGAAATTGCTAAGGTTATCGTCACTGGTGATGTCATAAATCTCGCAGCTCAACATAATTTGGAGTTTCTACATGCGTGGGCGCCATTTCCCAGTTCGGTGGCCATACGACGTGTGAACATTTTCTTTGCTTAATAGAATTCAAAGGACGTGAGAAGATTATTTAATGTTTCATATGTATGCTTAGCAGATGAGGTTAAGAAGACATGTTTGAAATGACAGAAATGAAAACGTAATGAAAACTTCCGGTTAGATGTTACAAGTCTTGTACAGAGTAAGACAGTATAACGTAGAAGAAGCATGTACCCCGGATTCTTGGAATTGGTATATATTTATACAATAAGACTCGTTCCAGAAATCCATTTACCTATCGGCATACATATTGCTGGCCTGGTGGCTTAGTTGGCAGTCTGCCTGCGAAGCCGTAGGTCATGGGTTCGATTCCCACCCAGTGTAAATATTTGTGTGATGATTACAAATATTTGTACTGTGCCTGATTGTTTTCTGTGTATAATAGGTGTATATATAAATATACATATATAAATACCTATTACTCGAATATTAGGTATCCCATAGCTTTGAAAAAGCTTTTCTTAGTTTGGGGCTAGATAGTGTTGTGTGTGGAATGTCCACCAATATTTTTATTTTATTTTTGAAGTGGAAACTTCTTTTGCCGCTCCACAGACAGATTTTCCATGGACTGTGGATAGAATTCTAGCATCACGCTCGAGAATGTTATGAAATCCTCGGGTAAACTCGGAACCATGACCATTGGCCATCTAGAAATGCGTGTGAATTTCTAGATAGCCATGCTCATGGCTACGCCCTCCGGTTACACCCGCGTAGTTTCCAAAGTAAGCTATCAAATTCTGAGATAAGTTTCACTTCTATCGGCAGTTCCTATGACTACCAATGTTTTTATTATCAATTTCATTATTCTCAGTGCTTCTTGTTTCACTGCTGGGCAGCTGGGCTTCTCTCTTACTTCTCTTAGGGGTGCGAGGCTCGGGACCCTCCTTGTAATGCACCTTGAAGATTAATCAGTAACTTTCCTCGGTGGATCCTATCTAATTGATCGGTAATCCTGGCCGTGGTGGAAACTGGGCGCCCTCGAGCAGTGATCATAGAGGTTCATTTTTGTTCCCGCAGCTGGCGTTAATTTTTTTAAATTATGATAGGTTATACTTGACCGCCCTCTCGCCTCATGTTAAGAAGCGATGCGGTCTAAGTTGGAGCGTGCTTACCTAGAAAAAAAAGCAATAATTTGTTTATATATTTATTTATTTATTTCGCGCGGGCCGGGTTGGTAGTAAAATAAATACATTATCTCACCTCACATACAGGATACGTTCGAAATTGAAACCATCGTAAAGATTAGTTCTTAGACCAATGGACTCATTTCACATGGAATATCTGGAGATGTCTAGCTTAGCATACCTATTTGTTTATTTGTACATGCGTCCAATTGTCATTTTTTTCAAATTAAAACACTCATATTCGAAGAACTCAGTCTTTACCTATCGGAAATTTGAACCGAATTTTCTTTTTAGCCGACTTTAATCTTCTTCGGGAGGAGGATTCTCAATTTGAGTGTGTTTTTTTATGTAAGTATGTTACGCAATTGTGAATCAATTTTAATTAATCTTTCTTTGATTGATAGATCATTCTGCAGCGGTGGTGTCATCCAAATTTCATCAAAATGTTTCAATTAATAAGTTAAATTAAGTTAAGTGTAAATAAACTATGCTTTTTAAATAGCGAAGAGTAACGAGACGACCAAAACATGTGTCTGAAGGTAAGCAACATGCCTGCCCATAACATCACAGTGTCATCGCAGCTATTGGAACATGAAATATCCAAATCATTACATAGCACTGCGCTAGTCACCCAGAGGTATAAGATAACTAAATTACGGTCGTAAAAGATCTTTACGTAATTTAGATAAGTTACATGGTTGCAGAAAATTCTGGAAAATGTAAGACGAAATAACGATCTTAAAGGAGTTTAAACATTATTTTATCTTCTGATCTAGTTATCATACTCGTAACTACATAATTTACGATGTTTTTATTCTTTGGTTTATTAAACACAGAAAACAGACCGCAAATTATATTTGCTTGAACAGAGAATCAGACTATCGCAGGACCTTGAGTTTCACAAATATTTACAAACATTAAAAAACTTATTAATCTTGTTCTGTGAAATGTACATAATTATGATTATAGAAGACACGTACCCACATCCTCTCTCTACTCATATATCGACAAAACACGCGACTGCGTTATCGGTATCGACATAGACAACGTAAACCGTCAAAACTACCAGGCTCTCATAACCGACGTAAAGATAAACTATTTCGACAGCTGAATAAAAAGTTCTAAACTTGAAACAGCGAAAACGAGACGCCGCTAACGCGCTCGCTCTCGCCTTACGTCAGTTGACAAGCAGTGGGTGAACGAACTTTGGGAGTTTACTGGGCTAAAAGTTGAATGTACCTCCGTTCGCGGACATTACGAACAAGATAGCAACTTTACCATACCCTCTGAATAAATTAATGCTGTAAACACCTTTCGCGACCCCTCCAAAACACATTCTTATCGCTGCGCTGAAAAGTTTAAAATTGCATGGCATTGCGGTGGTTATGTTGTGTTTTGTGTTTGGAGAGCAAGATTCTCACGAGTACCCCTACATCCGCAGTCCGGTAGTGAGAAATACACGCGGATGAGTGCGATGGTTGCATGTGTGCCGCGGTGCTGGTGTAGTCTTGAAAATAATTTCGCGGTCACACAGAGTCGGCTCGGGTTCACACAACCTGTACCACCTGCATCTGTTGAACGCCTGGTTATTTATATCTACTCGCGGGCTATGTAACACATCTATGTAACCTAACTACGTGTGGCATTCCGACTTTTTCCGAGCATTTGCACGAATTTGAGACATTCTACAACTAACCTAATCAATCCTTTATCTATTTGCATCCCTTGGGATCTAATAGGATCAATTTAAAACAAGCTATCGTTGCCACCTTATTTCAATACGTTCCCTGAAGGTTGCTTAGCTGAAGGGTTTACAAATATTGTAGAACAGTCCTACCGAAAAAGATGTTGTCAACGTTTGTGCAATTTTGTTACTCAAAAAATCGAAGATTTTGCTAAGTATTTATTTTGGAATGCGGAAGTCCAACAACATTATTTGAATAACCCATCACAAATGTTATGAGATGCAAACATCATCACAAGTCATTCATTAATAAATCAACTACATCATTTATTCCGAGAGTTGACACCAATTTTTGTGTAGGTTTTTGAGGCAAGGTTTTTAGCTTGCCTAAACGGTAGGCATAATAGGAGGGGCTATGTGACAAGTTTTCAGGTTGCCTCAAAATTAGTTGCCAGCGCTCGAAATAATTCATTCACCTACCCTTAACCCTTTTTATGTGGGTCGTTTCAACATATCGCCTTCCTCCATTCATCACCATCATTCGTCAAATCTAAATTTACTCCTTTCCTAATGATAATAAGTAAATGAATGAACTACGAAGGAGACTTTGAATAAGTTTTCGTTGTATTCTCATTATCAACTTTTGTCACATTTGTCGCAAGCAAAATTACTACAAATACAAATTAAATAAATAAATGTTGTGTTAGTAGAAATCTGCGTGTTATGCCTAAAAAATTGATTAATTCTTGCTTGATCAACATTTTAAACTTCGGGGGTGTAACAAAAGTTTTTTGATGCAGGACTTCTAACAAATTTAGACTTTAATATACATCTACAATACATAGATAAAACCATACTCACCAAATACGTATACCCAGCTAGAAAGTATTCGTATCGTAATGCTCGAAATACATTACACTGCAAAACTGTGAAATGTTCGCCCCGATTCTGTGTTACCTGATGGGTATCCATTACACCAGGACGACCTGGGTGTCTTCAAATGTAAAGTTAACACAGACTTTATAATTAACAAAAATGGTATAATAACCGTGTGTGTCAAATGAAGTGTAAACTGTGTGTAATTTTTGAAGTGAAAACTTCTTTAGGCGCGCCTAGACAATTTTTTCGTGGGGTGTAAATTGATTTCTAGCGTCACGCTCGGGTATGATAAGAAATCTTCGGGTAAACTCATGACCTTGGCGATTGGGCATCTAGAAATGCCTCACCCAATTATTGCTCATGCTGAAAGGGCGTGACCTCGCTATCATAGCATGGCCATCTAGAAATGCGTGAGCCAATGGGAAATGCTGACGCATTTCTAGATGGCCATGCCATGATGGCGAGGCCACGCCCTACGGTTACACCCGTGTAGTTTCCAAGGTAAGCTATCAAATTCTGAGTTATAAGTTTTCACTTCTATCGGCAGTTCCTATGACTGCCAATTTTTTATTTAATGTATTTTTGTACATAATAAAAAAAAGTTTTTACTAAATTATGGTTTCTGCACTCCTTCTCCATATAAACTAGGTATATACCTAAATGTGCAACATTTCTTAATCCTTCGTTCGCGCAATTTTCACAAAAGGGGGACAAAGTTTTAGCTTTACTTATTGGTATTTAAATAAGCACTTCAAAGTTGTAATAAATAATGGTTTCGACATCTTTTTATTCATTTTTGACCATTAAAAGTGCGTGCGCAAGTCTGCGTCTACGCAGGTGTTTGACTACCCCGCAGTCGAACACCAGGTGTCCACTCATTTGCTATCCTTAACGCTTTCGATTTCATCGCCTTTTTTTCTCGACACGCCACTTAGTGAATTAGTTACTAAAGTAAGTATATAAGTCATGTCAAGACGCAACAACTAATATAATTTATTCAAAAATGCTCGTAATGAGATCACTATTTTCATTTATAGTTTTCTTTGAGCAAAGACGGTGTTGCCGCAGTTTTGAAGTGAAAACTTCTGTAGGCGCGCCTAGACAGATGTTTCGTGGGCTGTGAATTAAATTCATTCGTCACGCTCGGGTATGGTAAGAAATCTTCGGGTAAACTCGGGACCATGGCTATTGCCCATCTAGAAATACGTCAGGCAATGGGAAATGCTGAAAGGGCGTGGACAGGCCATCATGACATGGCCATCTAGAAACGCATCAGCCAATGAGCAATGCTGACGCATTTCTAGATGGCCATGCCAAGAAGGCCACGCCCTCCGATTACACCCGTGTAATTTCCAAGGTAAGCTATCAAAATTCTGAGTTTTAAGTTTTCACTTCTATCGGCAGTTCCTATGACTGCCAATTTTTTTTGATACAACGCAAGTTATATTGAATTTTATTTTGGCACACTTTTAGGCTCCAGCTATTTGTTTTGAACATCTAACAGTGTTAAAACGATCAGAAGCAACTTCGACTGCAAATTGCCTAATCAGAAAAAAATATGGCAGTCATAAGACACTGCTGATAGAAGTGAGGACATATAATATTACTCAAATTTAATTTGATAGCTCACTTTGGAAACTACGTTGAAGTGAAAACTTCTTTTGGCACACCACACACAGATTTTTCGTGGGCTGTGAATTTTGAACTCGAGCGTCACGCTCGCAAATGAAAGAAATCTTCGAGTGAACTTAATGAATAATGGGTGAATCTAGAAATGCGTTAGAATTTCTAGATGGTCATTGTTAGAAAAATGGCCACCTCGTCTGGATTTTTTTTTTTAAATAAAGAGTGACGAGACGTGCAGGTCATATGCCTGATGGTAAGCAACATGCCTGCCACATAACAACACAGTGACACGCAGCTATTGGAACATGTAGATTCCAAATCATTACCTAGCACTGCACTGCGCTCGTCACCCAGAGATCTAAGTTGTTATATCTCTAAGCCCTGTAATTTCTCTGGAAACATTGCCCTTCAGACCGGAACACAGTAATGTTTGCACATTACTGCTTGGCGGTAGAATATTTGCCTTGCCTGAATAGAATATTTGGATGGCCATGCCTCGAAGACTTATTTAAACGACAATGCTTTGAAGATTTATTCTAGACTACCAGCGCCCTCCGGTTTCACCCGCGTATTTCCCAAAGTGAGCTATCGAAATCTGAGTTATAAGTTTTCACTTCTATCGGCACTCCCTAAGACTGCACTTTTTTGGAGCTGTTTATTGTGGTGTCATTTGTTGAAAAATCTCAGGACATCAGAATCGCCAACATAGGTGAATGATATTTCGCTAGCGTAGTGCAGTGACCCGGGAACGAATCGGCCAACCGATCGACCAATCGATCGACCAATTATTGCCCCCGAACGAACAGCATCCGTCTATAAAATAACCGAATACTGATTTACAACATCATCCTGAACCTATCCGTCTCACGGCATCTTGCTACAACGACAAAGAAAAAATATATTGACAGTCAGCAGGAGCAGTTAAGCAGCCCACTAAATGTTCCCATTGCTGGGACTCGGGGCCTTCTCTCGCAACGAGAGAGTCAAGGCCATAATCCACCACGCTGGCCCAGTGCGAGTTGGTAGTAGACACATCGAAACCTCGAAAGATTCTAGGTACATGTCGGTTTCCTCACGATGTTTTACATCACCGTTTTTAAGTTAGCGGCATTATGTACGTAACTTTGAAAATACAGTGGTGGGATTTGAACTCGGGGCTCCGGATCGGCAGACGCCGTTCTAGACCAGCCATAACAACTTTCAGTCGATCTTACGGATTGCCAATATAACTGAAAACTTATAACTTAGAATTTTAATATTAAACGAGAATAATGTTGCACAAAATACTATCCAACGAACAAATTTTATAACATGAAAAATACATAAATAATCTAAAAACTTAAACTTAGAGTGCCGACATGCAGTAGCTACCTATATACGAGAACATTTTTATTAATTAAATACGGGTATATTATATGTGGTAGCATAACATTTTTTGTATTAATTTAAGTAGGCGTAACGTTTTTAGGACTAATGATAATTTACCATAACAACTAATCGCATAACTGTTTTTGCATAATGTTAACTAGCATACAGATAACTTACCATATTGTTTAAACACATCACTATATATAGCATAAAGTTAATTAGCATAATGTTTAAAGGCACACATTGAAATAGGAGACGGTACACCTAAGAAATATGATGTGCTTTTTGACTCTGGGTGACCCCGCCAGAAGCTCTCGCGGTCAGCCCTGAGTGTCGCTTCTCCATCATACTCGGCCTACGCTCCACTACGCTTGGCCTCGCGTGGCTCGCTCCACTCAGGACCTCCCTTGAGTTTCTGGCTCCCGTATTTTTATATACATTCTAGGGGTAGTAGCGACAAGACTATCCCAGAGTGCCATAGGTTTTCTGACCCGTCGGTTACAGCGTGTTTCCACAATGCCAGGCCCCGGCGTCTGCACGTAAGAATGCGAGAGCGTTCATGCCGTAAGTGGAAAAGGTGGAGATTTTAGTAGGTAGCCACCACGAGTGGTGGACTTAACACAGACGGCTCTTGAAGCGTTTCCTCCACTGCAAAAAAAGTATTTTCCAAGCGCAGGTGCACAAGTTTATGATAACCATTGACTTTAACGGTGAAGGATATGAGAGGAATGTTCTAAGAAACGCATGGAACGAAAGCTGGATCTGCCCTTGCGTAGTTGGTACGGTATTCTGTTCTATTCAAAGTCAAAGTACTTTATTCATAAACTAGCGGCCCGCCCCGGCTTCGCACGGGTACATACACACACACATTCACCCTTTTTTTTGCATCGGGTTTAAAAAAAAAGTAAAATTATAAAGGAAGTTTGAATTTTTTTTTATGATTTTTTTATAAAAGCCGCCTTCTCAAATATAAAGTAATTTATTTTGATGAGGATTAATACCAAGGTACAAATGAAGAGCCTTTTCAAGAGGCGGCATATATAAATTAATATTTTAGAATAAAAAACTGCTTACTGTGACATAACTATAATATTTAGACATATGCTGGCGCGACACTTTTTGTAGATAATAATGAGTTCTGCAAAGTCGTAGTAAATGATTTTGTTCTATCATCAATAGTTTTCGCAGCGCACGCGACGTAAGGAATTTTTCAGGTCATTTTTTTACACCTTATGTTACATTATTGGAGTTTTAGTAAGGATCCCTAATTTTTTTTAAAATATAATATAGCCTATTTTACTCGGGAATAATGTAGCTTTCCAAAGGTGAAAGAGTTTTTGAAATCGGTCCAGTAGTTTCGGAGCCTATTCATTACAAACAAACAAATCTTTCCTCTTTATAATATTATATTATAGTATAGATGTACAATTTACACGTCAATTAATAAAAACATAAAAACAAAAGAAAGAGCATACAAATTGTACACATTTTCAAAGTTTAAAATTACTACTTCATTGTATTATAATAATTATTGTATAGAAAACTGTCAAGCATTATACGAGTATAATATGTTCCATGTCAAATGTTTGTATACATTTTTATAGGACTTTGCCATCACTCTCTAAAAATTCGGTGTAACTATAAAAAATTTGATCGATAAGCCAGCACTTTAATCTATTTTTGAAGCTGCCGAAACTTGGGGCAGATATAATTATTTTGGGAAGCGTGTTATAAACTTCAGGTCCCATAATGTGAGTTAACTTCCGTGACCTCGTGAGAGAGTGTGGTATAACATCCAGCTTATCCGCGTTACGCACGTTACGAGAATGTCTCTCTCCTCGCGTATTGTATGATTCTAGATTATTTCTGACATACACAGCCACCTGGTATATTCTGTTCCGTTCCGTTCTATTCTAATCTATTCTATTGCCTTGACTCTTTCCTTGTGTGGGAAAGCCTCGGGAAAGCTACCATAAATTGGGCTGCTCATGGAAAGCCAGTAAATTTAACAAAAATAAAAAATGTTGTAACTAATAAGTAAAAACCTAATTGCGTTGAAAACCGATATTCGTATCGTAATGAACCAAGATAAGGCTTTTAGGAAAGTATATTCATTTCGCCAGCATCGTCCGAAATTATTTCAAAGAAATTATGATTCTGGTAGCTTTCTCGACTGATTCAGATACTCGCTTAGGGTCGTTATCCAGTGCATTAGGATATGGCGGACAGCGATAAATAATCTAAGTGCAAATTAGTTATTGTACATGTTTGGTTAGTGACAAAGTAGGTAACAATGGCGTTATAATTTAGCATTCCACTTCGTATTTCTACACGTTTGTTTTATTCTCAGTTGCCCATATTTTTCCAAAGCTGGCCAAACACTCTTTCAGCCTACTATCAAATCACTCTAGCTACTTTTAGCAGCGTCGACAGGCATCTTCACACTGCGGTACGCTTCAAAAAGTACCTGTGCTTGGCGTCTAGTCGCTGCATCCCGCTTCAAAAAGTACCTGCGCTTGGCGTCTAGTCCCTGCATCCCCCTTCAAAAAGTACCTGCGCTTGGCGTCTAGTCGCTGCATCTCGCTTCAAAAAGTACCTGCGCTTGGCGTCTAGTCGCTGCATCCCCCTTCAAAAAGTACCTGCGCTTGGCGTCTAGTCGCTGCATCTCGCTTCAAAAAGTACCTGCGCTTGGCGTCTAGTCGCTGCATCTCGCTTCAAAAAGTACCTGCGCTTGGCGTCTAGTCGCTGCATCCCCCTTCAAAAAGTACCTGCGCTTGGCGTCTAGTCGCTGCATCTCGCTTCAAAAAGTACCTGCGCTTGGCGTCTAGTCGCTGCATCCCCCTTCAAAAAGTACCTGCGCTTGGCGTCTAGTCGCTGCATCCCCCTTCAAAAAGTACCTGCGCTTGGCGTCTAGTCGCTGCATCTCGCTTCAAAAAGTACCTGCGCTTGGCGTCTAGTCGCTGCATCCCGCTTCAAAAAGTAGAATGTGTGGTCAGGGCCTACCCTCCTTCTAAAACCCTTCTTTCTCCTCTTCCTCGTATCAGGAAAAATGGAACTTTAATACGTATGGATGAGGTAAAAATTGTTATAACTTATCACGTTAAGGAATTTTAATTAAAATAATAAAATTACCACATACAAGTCTCATACATTACTGCATATTTGCTGTAACTCATTGGCTGAACGAGTCCTGGATATTTCGATAGAATTGCATCGAAATATCCAAATTTCTACAATAAAACACTGAATATCTACGATTATTATAAAGCTGAAGAGTGTTTTATTTAAAGTAAACGGGTTAGTATCAGGAACTACAGAACCAATTTCAAAACATATTTCACCGTCTGATATCTTCGTGATACCTGAGTGCTATTGGCTACATACCTGTACAACGGGCGAAGCCGAGGCGGGTCGCTAGATATTGATAATACTAGCGTATGTAGGTTTTTATCTAATACCTTTAATGAGCAATTATTATTTTTTTTTTAATAAAGAGTGACGAGACGAGCAGGACATGTGCCTGATGGTAAGCAACATGCCTGCCACATAGCAACACAGTGACACACAGCTATTGGAACATGAAGAGTCCAAATCATAACCTAGCACTGCACTGCGCTCGTCACCCAGAGATCTAAGTTGTTGTATCTCTAAGCCCTAAGCCCTGTAATTTATCTGGAAACATTGTCCTTCAAACATTACTGTGTTCCGGCACAGTAATGTTTGCACATTACTGCTTGGCGGTAGAATATCTGGCAAAGGTGTGGTCCTTCCCCAGGTGGACTCTGCCAAGAGTCCTACCACTACAAAAATTCAATTCAAAATGCAATTCTAGTTTGTATGCAATTGTCACCGTCAAGTTGTAATAAAGTAGCCAAGTGCGAGTTGGACTCGCCCATGAAGGGTTCCGTTCCAGCAAGTAACATAATATACATAGTACACATAGTTCTTGTAGTTCGTTGTAACTTTGATCGAAGTTTTAATAATAGTGTATTTATGACGTACTAAAAAAAAACTACTCATCAGATCGAGTTCAAACTAATTTTCGTTGGTAGTTTTTATGGTAATGTACATCATATATTTTTTTTAGTTTTTTCATTCTCTTACTTTAGAAGTTAGAGGGGGGGGACACATTTTACCACTTTGGAAGCGTCTCTCGCGCAAGTTATTCAGTGTAGACAAAAATTATTTTAGAAACCTCAACACCATTTTTTAAGACCTATCGATAAACACCACACACGTGTAGGTTTGATGAAAAAAAAATTTTTGAGCTTCAGTTCTCAGTATGGGGGGCAACCCTAATTTTTGTTTTTTTTTTTAACTTTTGTAAAAATCTTAATGCGGTTCACAGAATACATCTACTTACCAAGTTTCAACAGTGTAGTTCTCATAGTTTCGGCAAAAAGTGGCTGTGACATACGGACGGACAGACAGACAGACAGACAGACAGACAGACATGACGAATCTATAAGGGTTCCGTTTTTACGTTTTACGGAACCCTAAAAATCATCTGATTACAGCCTAACCTACAGAGCAAAGAGGTCAATCGCCTTATTTCTCTGGGTGAGAGCAGTGCAGTGCTTCGTAGTGATTGGAATTGCTCGTATAAAAATATCTGAGCAGTACCGTATTGCCCGCTTAATTTTTCCGCCAAAGTAGATAAAAAAAGAAGCCTGCATATTCTAAGCTCGTTCTAAAATTCAAACCGATGCTTTCAGCTCTTCTGTCATGATTGAGCAACAGACATCCAAAATTTCGCATCCTATATAATTAATATTATAAATGTCAATGTTTGGATGTTTGTTGCACAATCACGTCGCTACGTTTGAATGGATCGGGCTGAAATTTGAAACATAGATAGACTATAGTCTGGAAGAACACATACATATACCTATACACACTATTTATCCAAGGAAAATACCGGGACCTGGAACTACGAGGGTAAAGCCGAGGGCAGACGCTATAATATAAGTAGGATAAGAAAAGCATCGCCATTGGCTATATATGGAGTGGGAACTTTATTCTTGAGCACCGTCTGCGTTAATGAGACCACGGCGGCCATTGCCCTCGCTGTTTAGGTGGTATCTATACGAAACCACTGCTTTAGAAGGTCACTACCATAAACCTGAACTATCATGTCCTACGCATAGGCGTAAAAATTTGTAGTACAATAAAAAAAAATTGGCATTCATAGGAACTGCCGGCAGAAGTGAAAACTTTTAACTTAGTATTTGATACCTGTTTCACCCGCGTAGTTTCCAAAGTGCTTACTTTTTACAGAGTGATTTCTTGTCATTGCCGAGCGTGACGCTAGAATTCAATTGGCAACGCACGAAAATCTGTCCATGGCGCGCCAAAATAAGTTTTCACTACAAAAAGATGTGGTGTCATGGGATTACAGTAAAGAACGAAGTTCCTTCGGATAATATAGAAGCAACAACAACAAAAAAAATAGTGTTTAATTTTATTATTAACTAGCTGAACCCGCTACTTCGTTCGCGTACGTTGTTCTTGCGACCTAATTAGTGCATTCGTAGTACTTACGTAAAAATATTTGGATGGGTGGTCATTACACAAAACTTTGGCTTTTTCCACCGCCAATGTCCCAGCCCTACTCAAACCGGAGTGGTCTTACGCGTGACGATGGCAAAAGACCTGACGGCATGAGTTTTTTGCCTTGGAAGTTGCAAGTGCAAGTATGGGACGCAGCTTGTGTCGATACTCTGGCATCATCACTTCTTCGAGAGACACATGGTAAAGCCAGTGCAGCGGCTAATTCAGCTGAGCGTCTCAAACGGCGGAAATATGCAACCCTCGGTAGTGGTTTTATATTAAAGCCTTTTGAGGTTGAGAGTTGAGACATCGTGCCTGTGAAGGCCGAAAGCTGACTTCATCTTCAAAAGCCTTTCCGAGAGCTTCGCCGACGCAACGCGTTACCAAAATGCTAGCGTTTATTTGGCCCAACATATATACATCGCTATTCAGCGTGGTACTGCCGCCAGCATGCTGGGCACGCTTCCGACTGGTAGTGGGCCTGAACATCTTGTCATCCAGTTTTTGTTAATATTCAAAAAACCGCCTCCTTGTTTTTCATTTAATATATGTACCTACATGGTAAAAACGGGACCCCCAAAATTTTTTTTTCAGAATATCTTTAATGTACAGAATTCGACCAGCTACAGTTTTATTATAAGTATAGATATAGATAGATAGATAAGTATATAGACTTAGGTCAGATGAGGGTCGGATCCAACGAAACGGCCGATCTGATCAACCGACCGATTATCTTTCGTGGTCGGAAACTTCATAAGTTCGGCCGATGTCGTTTATCGGACTTCGTAGTAGACCTGCTACCTGCTGTTGTTTACATTATCACAGAATACTTAGAAGTTAGTACGTACCGAACTTATTAATTCCGTTATTATTTAATTTCTATGTTATTTCCGAACCACACGACCAATAATGCTAAAAATTTTATGAGACTATATTAGAAATGTGTTCTTTCTAACAAAATAAGAATTTCGGATAATAGATAATAGCGAGGAAAGTCGCGAGTTTATTTCGAAATTACTTTTTTTGTAGAAAGAGAGTAGACGCCAAGGATGTCTACTCTAATTCAACGAAAACGTAATTTCGAAATAAACTCGCGATTTTCCAACTCCGATTCTACTTCGATCCGTTGTTTTGTCCGTTTAAATGTTCTAAGCCTACTCTAATTAGAGTATGCTTTTACACATTTAAACGTCAATGAATGTTGTATCGGACGAAACGAAGTAGAACAAGAGTAGGAAAGTCGAGAGTTTTTTTTCGAAATTTCGTTTTAGGAGAAACAGGGTAGACGTCCAGGTCCTGTCGAATTACCCTGGAGAGAAAAAAAAGCCATAAAAATTTATTTCCAGACACGAATGTCTGTGGAATACCTTCTTTTACCATCATCAACAGCCCACTAAATGTTCCCACTGTTGGGACTCGGAACCTCTCGCAAGGAAAGAGTTAAGGCCATACTCCACCACGCTGGCGCAGTGCGGGATGACACATGACTTCGAAAGATTCTAGGTACATGTCGGTTCCCTCACGATGTTTTCCTTCACCGTTTTAAGTTAGCGACATTACGCACATGACTTCGAAAAGACAGTGGTGCGTGTGGGGTTTCAACCCGGGGTCTCCGGATGGGCTGGCGCCGTACTCCCGACTAGACCAGCCGTAACTTACGCCCGCCATACACGCTACGGTCTACCGGAGAGGTCTACCTGTGCAGGCATGCCTGCGCAGGTAGACCGGAGTGTGTGTGGGAAGCCTGCGCAGGCGACCGGAGCAAAATCGAAAATCAATTCCGTTCAGTTGGCCTGCGCAGACAAACCTGCACAGGTAGACCTCTCCGGCAGACCGTAGCGTGTATGGCGGTCGTTATAGATCACACAAATTTCCTCATTCAACTCTTCTAAAATGACCATTACGATTAGCTCAATCATTCATTATATCAATATAATATCTAACTGCCAAAACATTGCTTATTTTTTTTTATCATAGAGTGACGAGACGAGCAGGTCATGTGCCTGATGGTAAGCAACATGCCTGCCACATAACAGCACAGTAACACGCAGCTATTGGAACATGATAGTCCAAATCATTACCTAGCACTGCACTGCGCTCGTCACCCAGAGATCTAAGATATTATGTCTCTAAGCCCTGTAATTTCTCTGGAATCATTGCCCTTCAAACCGGAACACAGTAATGTTTGCACATTACTGCTTGGCGGTAGAATATTTGGCAAAGGCAATATTTGCTTGAGCATATCTTATCTCAATGTTGAGTCTGAAGTGAAAAACGGAATATCTGTAATAATTGTGTGTCCACGCGATCGTTAACAAACCTCTCTCAACTAGCTCCTTATTTATCTAGCTCTAGCATTTTTTGTACTTCCCTGCAATGATCTCAATACAGAGATGTGACCTCCCAAACTTCAGGGCGCACGGAATCATGTCGTCGTTGGGAAAAGTGAGCTCACTCTTTCCGTTCTAATCGGTTGCAGGAAGTGGTGAACGCCGGACGTTTTTATTCGTTGTCAATAACCAAAATAAGTTGAACCATAGCATATCGCGCCGCTAGCGATTCTAGGGGTCAAGTAGATTGGCTGTGTGTAAACTACTTACGATACACATAGAGACGCAGTTTATTACCAATTTCAAGGTGCTAAGGGCACATCTGTTGGTTTATATCGATGCTTCCCTGTCTCCATTCCACGGTTGCTTGGTAGGTGCAGGTTGCTCGGGGTTACAAGTTCGTAAATTGGTACTTAATTTTGTAATTGAGTTTATGTATAATTATATTTTGTTTATGTAAAATTAAGTCCTAAAAAGAGTTTGTCTATCTCCCAGTGCAGTTAGAATTTGTGTAGGTCGCTGGTTTAATACAAGCATACAATTGGTGTATTTTAGCAGTTTTGTTTGTTTTAAACGAAAAAAAAAATGTAGTTTCAACTTACATTTTTACACAAATAAGCACTTCCTGTGAAATTTATTTCCTAAAAGTCGAAAAACAATTCGTCAAATAATTCGCATCGTCGCGTCGCGTCGCTTAAGATCATGCGAGCTTTCAGTCAACTGTATTAACTACCTAGTTTAAATAAAAAAATATCAATTTACCTTTAAACTATTTAAGTTTTGTAAATTACTTTTTTAACAAAAAGTAAGTATTAAAGGTACGTAGGTATCTACCTACTAGATCGTGTTTAAGCCGTGTTACGAGTATGTAATAGAGATGCGAGTGTGTGTACCCAAAACATGACCTATATCCAGACAAGTCATCATTACTTTTACCGTCTATGACCCAAAAACGAACCATAACTTTCTATTGCCCGGGCGTAGATTATCGAAAGTGACAGATAAAATGAAAAGTGAGGCCACCCCGAAGGCCACTTGTCTGACCTTCCACAACACACATTTAGGTCAGAGAAAGTAGTGAAAGTATCTATTTGACCGTGATCTACTCTCCACACTCTCCCTAGACACTTTTATCGTGGTCTTGACATTTAAGCATTCTCTTCTCTCGAATTTTTTACGGAATACACAACTTTAACGCTTCATATTTTAACACCAAAATTGCGTACAGCGAATTTAGGTCACCGCGGACAATTCTTTTGATTGTATTTTAATGATGATTTCGTCTAATTTTGAACAACTCACCGTAAAATTGTAAATGTTCGCTGTTTTTAATCAGGTATTTGAAGCAATTGCGGATAAAAGCGTAACTAAGACAAAGAGGAATTTTATATAAAGTAGCCAAGTGCGAGTTGGACTCGCCCATGAAGGGTTCCGTTCCAGCAAGTAACATAATATACATAGTACACATAGTTCTTGTAGTTCGTTGTAACTTTGATCGAAGTTTTAATAATAGTGTATTTATGACGTACTAAAAAAAACTACTCATCAGATCGAGTTCAAACTAATTTTCGTTGGTAGTTTTCATGGTAATGTACATCATATATTTTTTTTAGTTTTTTCATTCTCTTACTTTAGAAGTTAGAGGGGGGGGGACACACATTTTACCACTTTGGAAGCGTCTCTCGCGCAAGTTATTCAGTGTAGACAAAAATTATATTAGAAACCTCAACATCATTTTTTAAGACCTATCGATAGACACCCCACACGTGTAGGTTTGATGAAAAAAAAATGTTTGAGCTTCAGTTCTCAGTATGGGGGGCACCCCTAATTTTTGTTTTTTTAAAAAACTTTTGTAAAAAACTTAATGCGGTTCACAGAATACATCTACTTACCAAGTTTCAACAGTGTAGTTCTCATAGTTTCGGCAAAAAGTGGCTGTGACATACGGACGGACAGACAGACAGACAGACAGACAGACAGACAGACAGACAGACATCTATAAGGGTTCCGTTTTTACGTTTCACGGAACCCTAACAAGTTTAGGAGCGAGCTCTCAGAAAAGTAAGTAGGTATTCACAGGTACTTTCTGAAAGTACTAGGCAATTTTCTTAGTACATGCTGAAGTGCATACATAAATGCTGTAGTGCTTGTCAAGTTTCATTTGTACACAATGAAATAACAGAATATCATCCTTTAATTTAATTTATCACCCTTTAATTTTACAATCACGTCAAATATTGCAGCTACATAGGTATTTATTAAAAAATAATTTACCTAAAATAAGTAGTTAGACCCACTTAGAAAACGTAATAAAATACATTTGAATGATGCAGCAAGTCAGAATTATGGTCACTTGACGTTACACCGTCTAACATAATGTCCTGTCCTACTGTAATTCAGTGCAGTCACCAACGTAGGTAGGTACTTACCTTCTTTAATTTTAGAATTACTAGATTATAATTCAAGGATATTTATGTCTCTGAATGGTTTTTCTTAATTTGTTGAGTAACTTCTTTACAATTAGTAGGTACTCTTCAAATTATAATACCTTATAATGTTTGCAAATTATGGCGGTAGACAAACTGGCAAAGGCGGCAAATACTCGTTCGTGTGGACTATGCAGTTCTCTACAAACGCACAGATTATCTTTGAACAAACGAATACTTCTCGACTGAATGAAATATCGGTAATCGATTTCACTTTTCCGACGTTTTCGATTGCACCGCATTGAATCGGAATCGAATAGTTTTAACACGAAGTGCATAGACATTGCAGTCTAGAACCATCGGCAAGATAGTGGCCCGTGATTTTCACCGCACCGCCGCTTTCTATACGCACTTTCACTTCCGAGGCAAGACAGACAGACAAAACGACTATAACACGAACTATTTTATCGGAACTGCGCATGAGTCACTGTTTACAAACTTAGTATGGAAAATAAAAGACGATGTGCGTTGGAGGCTGGCCGACGCGAAAGTAAGAAAATGAGGCTGAATTGAGGTTCGGCTCTAGACTTTACTTAAATCATGAATCGTTTATTGGCATCGATAACTAGGCGTTACAGGGAAGTCAATTCTATTTCTAATATAGTTAGGTGGAATAGTTGTATAAGTGAATCAATGGGATTAAGGCATCTTGATTATTTAAAAAAAAATTGCAGTCATAGGAACTGCCGATAGAAGTGAAAACTTATAACTCAGAATTTTATAGCTTACCTTGGAAACTACACGGGTGTAACCGGAGGGCGTGGCCTCGCCATCATGGTATGGCCATCTAGAAATGCGTCGGCATTTCCCATTGGCTCACGCATTTCTAGATGCCCAATCGCCAAGGTCCCGAGTTTACCCGAAGATTTCTTATCATACTCGAGCGTGACGGTAGAATTCAATATACACCCCACGAAAAAATTGTCTAGGCGCGCCTAAAGAAGTTTTCACTTCAAAAATATGTATATTACAACATTTGCAACTGCAATCGTACTAATATTATAAATGTCAATGTTTGGATGATTGTTGCTGAATGACATCGTAACTCGTAACGTATGAACGGTTCGGGCTGACAGGTAGATTATAGTCTGGAAGATCACATAATCTTTACTTTTCACCCCGGCAAACTAACGGGAACGGTAAATACGCGAGTAACACCGCGGGGCGCTATTAGTTGTAAATAAATTCGTACTTCCAAACCCTACTAATATTATAAAATGTCAAAAAAAAAAAATCTGGGGTTCATCATCATCAGAACGTCCGAACGAATCGTTTTGTTTGGAACACGATCAGCAGGTCTACTACGAAAACAAACTCCGAATGATCGGATCCGACCGACAGCTGAAAAACATTCGGATTCTACCACGAAAAACATTCGGATCGATACATTTCGGGTCGGAAGTTATAGACATAGGTCGGATGAGGGTCGGATCGAACGAAACGGCCGATCTGATCAACCGACCGATTGTCTTTCGTGGTTGGAAACTTCCCTAAGTTCGGCCGATATATCGTTTATCGGACTTCGTAGTAGACCTGCAGATTCTAATGTACCTACTGAATACTGAATGTGGAATAGCACATAGGATACTTTTTGTCGGGGGAAAATAACGCGAACGGGAACAATGCCGGTATAACCGGAGGGTACCTACTGCTAGTGTTAAGGAACGATTGTAAAATAAGTTTCATTTTTCATTTGTTTGGTTCACGATAGTGTCTATGTCTATAGTTATTGTTGATCGAAGAAAAATTAAAAAAAAATTGGAACCAAAAATATTAAAACGTTCAATCAAACAAGTATACAATCAATTAATAAAAAAATATAATTTAAAAACTCAAAAACCCGACTGCGTAAAAAGTGAACCAAACTACGTACTCGCATACTAAAAAAACTGAAAAGAATAAAACAAGCATTTAGATTTCTGGTGGTCTAGAATTCTATAATATGTTATTGTATTAATTCTATTGAAATATATACAATATTTTGTAATAAAAGAACATTACAACTGAAGAGTCGGGATCCATTATTATTCGCCATACAATCTAATTGTTCAATGGATTCGATATTATTATTGAACATACAATGTAATTGTTCAATGGATCCCGACTGTTCAGTTGTAATGTTCTTTTATTACAAAATATTGTATATATTTCAATAGAATTAATACAATAACATATTATAGAATTCTAGACCACCAGAAATCTAAATGCTTGTTTTATTCTTTTCAGTTTTTTTAGTATGCGAGTACGTAGTTTGGTTCACTTTTTACGCAGTCGGGTTTTTGAGTTTTTAAATTATATTTTTTTATTTTATACTTTTTAGTTATGAACAATGTTGTGAATGTTAATATGCTCAACATAATAATATGCATCTTTTGGTTGTTGACCAAATGTCTTCGTTTCTACTGATATAATATGTAGGATTTTCTACTGCATGTAATTCATATTTATAGTTTTGTGTTAGTATAGGTTTTCGATTGACGTTGAGTACCTACTAAATCGTTTGAAGTTGGAGATGGGCGACCGAGGCGGAGCAATCCGAGAGCGGTTCCGTGTTCCCACTATCAGCGGCAGAGTTGAAACCCCATGGAGGTTTATTAGTAGATAGGGGCACCATATCCATACATGATATAGAGTGCAACATAACCCGGCTGTCTCCCGGGCGGGGCAGTAGCGTATGCGTAAATACATTTCCTGCACGTACGAAAATAAAGTGGCCAAGTGCGAGTTGAACTCGCCCATGAAGGGTTCCGTTGCAGCAAGTAACATTATATACATAGTACACATAGTTCTTGTAGTTCGTTGTAACTTTGATCGAAGTTTCAATAATAGTGAATTCATGACGTACTAAAAAAAAACTACTGATCAGATCGAGTTCAAACTAATTTTCGTTGGTAGTTTACATGGTAATGTACATCATATATTTTTTTTAGATTTTTCATTCTCTTACTTTAGAAGTTAGAGGGGGAGGGGACACATTTTACCACTTTGGAAGTGTCTCTCGCGCAAATTATTCAGTGTAGACAAAAATTATATCAGAAACCTCAACATAATTTTTGAAGACCTTTCGATAGACACCCCACAAGTGTAGGTTTGATGAAAAAAAAATTTTGAGTTTCAGTTCTCAGTATGGGGGGCAACCCTAATTTTTCTTTTTTTTTAATTTTTCTGTTGAACTCTTAATGCGGTTCACAGAATACATCTACTTACCAAGTTTCAACAGTGTAGCTCTCATAGTTTCGGCAAAAAGTGGCTGTGACATACGGACGGACAGACAGACAGACAGACAGACATGACGAATCTATAAGGGTTCCGTTTTTACGTTTTACGGAACCCTAAAAAGGTAGTCCAATATACCTACTAGCATAGATCGTAGAACCCAAGATGGGCTCTATCCCAAACTTCACGGCGCACGCAATCATGTCAACGTTGGGAAGAGTAAGCTCACTCTTTCCGTTCTAGTCGTTTGCAGGACGCGGTGGACGCCGGACGTTTTTACCTATCATTATTCGGTATCAACAACCAAAATAAGTAGAACCACAGCAAATCTCGCCGCTAGCGATTATAGTGGTCAAGTAGATTGGTTGTTTGTAAACCACTTACGATACATACAGAGACGCAGTTTATTACCAATTTCAAGGTGCTCAGGGCACATCTATTGATTTATATCGATGCCTACTAGATACATTAGTATATAATGTCCATCTACATTCACACGTACACTTAGTTATACGAAGTTTTCTGCTACCTAAAACCTATAAATGTGAGAATGGTTGTTACTCAACTTTAAATCGATATACATCCTAAACGATCAGTCAAATCGAAAAACATTGAGAGCAAACTAAACATTATTTTGAAATACCTATTCAACGATACCCCTCTTGACATATTTTGGTGATTTTCATTTTTTTTATTTGGACAATATGGCGTCCTGAATCCGCCATATTGGACTTACACTAATGACATGTCTTTAGTGTCACTCGCCAGATTAAGAGGAATCGATTGACGTGTGAATCATAAAAATCGGCCCAGGCGTTTGGTCTGTGTAGTGCCTCAAAGGAACATACAAACATACATACATACATACATACATACATACATAGACTGTTAAACACATTACCACTCCTTTGCGTCGCGCAGTCGGGTAAAAAGTAAAACAAAACCTAACACGTATGTTTGCAAGTAGGTAAAGCATTTAGCGTCTGATTCCTACCGCCTAGCAAACGAGCTGAAACTTTGAAATGGCTGAACGGATTTTCATGAAATATAGCTAAGTACACTCCCGAGTGATTCGCCTTAAAGCATGACCCCCTGTGACACAAATATTTTTGGACTGTGCCTGTGTGTTTTCGATGTATAATAAGTATGTATTTTTTAAATCTAAAACTATTATATCATTTTTTTATCTGTTTTTATATAAGTCGGTAAGTGTATTAGTTTAGTTGTTTTATGAACAAATAAACGTTTTTATTATTATTATTTATTATCAGCTATCTGGCTTCCATAGTACAAGCTTTGCTTATTTTAGGGTCAGATGGTGCTGTGTGTGAAATGTCCACCAATATTTATTTATTTTACTCCAGGAAAACAACTAACGGCAAATACGCGGATAAAATCGCCGGGCGCTTTTAGTACCTAGACCTAGAGTATGTTTTACTTGACGTATTATACCTCTGTATTTGTATTTGTCTGTATTTTTCTTTGTTATGTTTATGTAAGTGCAATAAAGAGTTTATCTATCTATCTATACCTACTATTATTATTGGTATACTACCCTCCAAAATTTAAGGCTGCGACCGCACCTGGATGATGGTAAGCGACATGACACACCTATTGGAACGTAAAGAGATCAAATCATTACTTAGTATTGCACAGCGTTATAGCCAGAAATATAGGATGTTTTACCTCTATGTCCTGTAATTGCACTGGCATCCATTGGCCATCTAGAAATGCTGACACATTGGCTATGCTCATGCCCACGCCCTCCGGTTTCACCCGCGTAGTTTCCAAAGTAAGCTATCAAATTTTGAATTATAAGTTTTCACTTCTATCGGCAGTTCCTGCCAATTTTTTTTTTACATTATGGGCGGTAGAATAACTGGCAAAGGTGTGGTACTAGGTACTTCTCAAGGCGGGATTTGCAATGAGTCCTAACCAACGATCTCAACATACAGATGTGCCCTCTTAAACTTCAGGGCGCACGGAATCATGTCATCGTTGGGAAGAGTGAGCTCACTCTTTCCGTTCTAGTCAGTTACAGGAAGCGGTGAACACCGGACGTTTTTACCTATCACTATTCGTTGTCAACAACCAAAATAAGTAGAACCACAGGATATCGCGCCGCTAGCGATTCTAGGGGTCAAGTAGACTGGTTGTGGGTAAGCTACTTACGATACACATAGAGACGCAGTTTATTACCAATTTCAAGGTGCTAAGGACACATTTTTTGGATTATATCGATGGTCCTAACTACAAAAGATAAAGCTGGCTGCACCACACCATTGATTTACAACTCGTGTACTCTTGGCCGACCCTACTGGGTGCGGTCACTTTCCCCGCATCCATCACACTTTCACTCCATTTTACTACATAAACCGGGGAAGGTCAAACCAGGGAGGTCGACGGCATTTACACTTGCCCGTGCGACTTTTGCACGAGACTGTGCGGTTTTTCTGTGCCTGGATGATATCGCTGTTAGCAATAGAGCCTCAGGTTCTTAGTTTTTATTACCTATACGAGTCAAAGAGCTATTCAATCATTGTTTTCTTCTGACTGCACCATTGTCAGTTCTTCCACCACCAACTTCTGTAGCGTGCAAATGCAACCACTTTTGAGTTTCATCTATAATGCCTGAGCTAGGTACACGAGTCTAGTTTTTCAAGCTAGTGTTAATTAGCTAGTAGGTACTTCTAGCTTCGTGTAGACAAAACTTAGCGTTGCGTAGCGTTGTCTACACGAAGCTAGACGTACTAGCTTGCTATCCTAGCTTGAAAAACTACCCTAGTGTAGCTCGGGTATAAGTTCTTGTATTAGGTATAAAGCTGAATAGTTTATTTGTTTGAACGCACTGATCTCAGGAACTACTGGATCGATTTCAAACATTGTTTTACCGTTTTGTACGTGATGCTTGAGTGCTATAGGCTATATCTATATTTTAAATTTATGTACCACGGGCGAAGCCAGGTCCAGGTAGGTCCAGGGTAGACCTGGCGGCCTAGGTACCCTCTTCGATATTACAGAAGTATCCACTACTTCTAATTTGTACTTCGGGTCTTCCCACAGAAATCTATTATTGTTTAGATTTCTGTGGGTCTTCCTATTTTCTCATGCCTTTTGCTGTCTGTCTGAAACATGCGCGGCTCCAGGGGGGGGGTCACGGGGGACATGACCCCCCCCAAAATCATATACCAGGCCACTCAGAAAGTTTTGCAAAAAAAGTTTTTATGTATAAGACACTTGTAATTATTTTGAAAACTTCAATTATATAAAAGTACGCTTAACGCGCGCGCGTTGCTACGCCATCTATCGAAAATTGGTCGAATCAATTCAAATTTTGAACAAATTCGGTTACTTTAGGTTCTAATGACGCAACCTTTAACATTATGCTGTCACGCGACGAAAGCTCTCTAAAAGCAATTTTTTTCCCGTTTTTGTTACATTTTTCATTCATGCTCGGCTCCTGTTGATAGTAGCGTAATGTTAAATACCCTATAGCCTTGCTAGATAAAGGGTCTATCTTACAACGAAATAATCTTTCAATTCGGACTAGTAGTTCCAGAGATCCTTGCGTTCAAACAAACAAACATACAAACAAACAAACAAACTCTTCAGCTTTATAATATTATAGTATATAGTATAGATAAATACAACTGTTCGATTTTCAAATTTCCCTCCGCATTTTTTTGAGAGCCAATTTTTTTTGGTTTTATTAAAAAATGTATCTGAGTCGAGAACATTTTCGTGCTATGATTTTTTACGATTTCAAATGTGGCTTAAAACCTGACGAGTCATTTGATCGACTTCGAATTGGTTTTATGGATGAAGGACCTTGAAAAACAACCATCTACCGATGGTATAGCGAGTTCAAACGCGGACGTTTTACTTTGGGGGATGAACAAAAGAGTAGTCGTCCTACGACGGCTGTCACCGAAGAAAGTGTGCTGGCAGTAAAAAAATTAATTCAAGAAAACAGACGCATTACGTACGAAGAGATTCAGCATACTCTGCAGATTGGTTCAGGAAGTGTTCACAAGATTTTGCACGAGCACCTTCGCGTAAGGAGGATAGTTTCCCGCTGGGTGCCGCACAACCTCACCTGAGCTCAGAAGCAGGCCCGTGTGGATTGATGCCGGAATATGATACAAAAATTTGATGCAGGCTCGTCACGGCGCGTTTACGACATTGTGACAGGTGACGAATCCTGGATTTATCAATACGATCCAGAAACAAAGCAGTCGACAGTTTGGCTGTTTCAAAATGAAGCAACAACTACGAAAGTGAAGCGATCGAGGAGCACAAGGAAAATTTTGATCGCTAGTTTCTTCACTTTGACGGGGTACCTAATTTCAATTCCACTTCGAGACCAAAGCAGTATCAACAACGATTGGTCCAGCATAAAATGCTTGCCAGAAGTTTTTTCTGCAATGAGAAACAAGCGACCGAACACCGGGCTCCGCGGGGTCCTTCTTCACCACGACAACGCGCCCGCGCACTCTGCGATCAAAACGAGGGACTTCCTGGATTCCACACCGGTCAGAGTCTTGGGGCACCCTCCTTACAGTTTGGCTCTGTGTGATTTTTTTTATTCCCTAAAATTAAAAATCAGCTCAAAGGTATACAGTTTTCATCGCCGGTAGAAGCGCTAACAGTGTTTGAGAAGGCCGTGGAAGAGGTGTCTGCGGAGGACTGGAAAAAATGGTTTATTCCCGTTCGTCCCCACATCGTCGTCCCCACTGAGGACGAGTGGGAAAAAAAAGTTTCGATCGTCCCCACTGGGGACGACTGGGAAAAAAAGTTTCGATCGTCTCCAGTGGGAACGAATGGGAAAAAAATGTTTCGATCGTCTCCAGTGGGAACGAATGGGGAAAAAAAGTTTCGTTCGTCCTCAGTGGTGACGATTGGAACTTTTTATTTCCCACTCGTTAACATTATCAGTCTTGCTCAGAAAGTCGTAATTAAAGCATTTTAACAATCAGTGAAATCTCTTATTGAAATTCCCATGTGTTTTGATTCTCGGTCAATAGGGGAACGAGTGGGAAATAAAAAGTTCCAATCGTCACCACTGGGGACGAACGAAACTATTTTTCCCATTCTTTCCCACTGGGGACGAACGAAACTTTTTTTTCCCATTCGTTCCCACTGGAGACGATCGAAACTTTTTTTCCCCATTCGTTCCCACTGGAGACGATCGAAACTTTTTTTCCCATTCGTTCCCACTGGAGACGATCGAAACTTTTTTTTTCCCACTCGTCCCCAGTGGGGACGACGATGTGGGGACGAATAAACCAAAAAAATTTTTTGAAAATTGGTTCAGACGCATGAAACTTTGTATAGAGGCTGGTGGAGAGTTCTTTGAAAAGATTTAGTAATTTTTTTTTTCATTCAAGTTAGTTTTACATACAAAATTTCTGGTAGTACATAAACTATTTTTAAACGCGGGAAAACAACTGGAGCGTCAACTACGCGGGTAAAATCGTGGGGCGCTACTAGTAAAGTCTTTTTTACTCGATTTATTGTATTTCTACTCGTGAAAAAATCTGACGCTGCGTACTGGTGACCCCCCCCAAAATTCGAGGCTGGGACCGCGCCTGGTCTGAAAGAGATGGTTGACTGAATGATATTGTTTTAAGCGATGAAGTACAAATTTTCCCAACAAATGTTAGCAAAAACATTTTAGACCATGTGGTCTAGATAAACACAAACTAGGTAGGGGAGAAGGGGGGAATTGGAGCCTACTAAGGAAAATGGACAATATAAGCCAAATGTATGAATACTTAGAGAACTTAGTATCAGAAATGAAATCCTTACTCATTTGACTATTATTTAATTACAGCGATAACGTTACATTATTAGGCATTTGGCTACAGATAAACTTTTTACAAAAAAAAAGAATCGCTCTCATTACCCCTCTATGCGGGAAATGAGAGCCTATAAATTCCCATATGTGTAATGGGAGCTACTTAATATTAAATCAGGTTCAAAACTTTCCATATCAGACTGTAATCTCACTTATTAATATAAATTTTAATATAAACGTAACCGTATAACAATTAACTTTAAGGATCCAAGCAAAAAACGCAAATATAATCAATCGGGCTATCAGAACCAGAACATTCTTTATGTGCCCATGTACCATAGCTTTTACAATGGTACCACATTTCGTTACTTTTTTCTGTGTCACAACAAATAGAACACAACGTCTCTTCATCCGAATATTCTGACTCATCGTCACAAATATTCTCAACGTCTTCTTCTTCAGACATGTCAGTTTCATCCTCAAAAAAGTTTCTTTGTTACTCTTCTTACTTTTTCTTTTTTGTTAGTTGCCGTGTTTCGTTTTTTTCTTTTTCCTGCTGTACATTTTTTTCTTTGTTGCTGGTGTCTGCTTTGCATTGATTTTAGTTTTACATTTTTTTTCTAAACGTTTCTTCTCCTTCTCTTCAAATACTTCACATACTTTTTTGGCAGTCGGCTCACAACTGATCGAACTTTCGCAAAATCATTTGACTTAGTTGGGTCTGTAAAAAGTGACTGTTCTTGAACATCGTTTGTTATGGACGAGGTCGTAGAAGGATTGACAGTAGTTGGCTCCGGGACTGTCTTATCGTTCACCATAAACAGGACATTAGTAGGGTTTTGTTTGGCGACAAGTTTGCTATAGATGCCTCCTCTTGTAGCTCACTTAATAAAGAAGGACTTACAGCATGGTTAATATCAAGTAACTGCTCTTGTTCAACATTTGGCGTGTATTGGATTAGGACAGATCTATCCATTTCCAGGTCCTGTCAGATACCACGAGATGTAGATGGAAGTGATTGAAAGTTACCAGTGCCACGAGATGTAGACGGAAGTGGTTCAAAGTTGCCAGTAGCTAGCCATTGAAAATCGGGTCTCTGTGACTGAGCAACAGCAGCTGACATTACTGGCTCATTAACTTGGCTCTGATCTTCATCCACAGCAGCAAAATCTTCTTCTGAAAATACAGCAGGATTCATGGGGAAAATTCCCGCGGCTTTGAAGCCACAGATCCCTTTGTCTAAGCTTGCTACTCTAGTGTAAGCTTTGTTGAACAATCCTGCAATATCGTAGGGTGTTATTTTTACCATATTTCTGGATTTCATATACATGTCGCATTCTTTGTTGAAGGCTCTCTTGAACGGCCCAAAAAAAGTCACATCCAGAGCCTGTAACCGATATGATGATTGTGGTGGGATGGAAAGCATTACGACATGGTTAGCTTTAGCTGCTTCCCAGGTTTCCAAAGTACAATGACTGTATATGTTCATAATCAGTAAAACAGGTTGTTCAGCAGTGGGTTAGATACATTTTACAGTTTATAAAATAACAATTAAATATTTATATGATTATTGATGGTTGTATGTGGAGATATATTCTAAAAAGCATATGGGGTAATTGGAGATACAAAGGGTAATCAGAGCTTAGGCTCCAATTACCCGAAGCTATTAGGCTCGGATTACCCGACTACCACCATTTTTAAATAAAATAAAATGATACACTGAATCTAGCTTGTAACCAAATTGTACGCCCTGATATTCAAAATTGATAGCAATAGCTATAAAATAATACAGGTTTGATTGTAATAAACGTATAACTTCATACATACCTGGCCGATGGAATTTGGTAAATTTTATAAGCGCGGAGCACAAAATCAACACGTGCCTGCGGTCACACAACGCGTGGCACTGGCGACTCAAGCGCCACGGGGAAACACAATCGCAGTGTGTCGAAGCCGCCCTATTGGCAACTGAGTGAATACGAGCTATAGTTTTGTCTCTAGTTGCACCGCTCCCATTACCCTCTGGCTCTCATTACCCTCTGTTCCCCTACTTAGGTAATATAATTTAATATGTTAAAACATTTAAGATCTACGTTCAGAGACATGTCAAACGTAAAACGATATACGTATAAGAAAACAGACGTACCCAATATATGAAGGTATACGTGGTTCTATGTTTTGTATCTTTTTATATACTACATAGGTAATGTCATTTCCTTTTTCACTTCTAAAAAGAGTCAAAATTATTCCAAGATAAATATTACATGCCAAAATTCTAGATAAAGTGACATCTACCGTAGTTGACTGGAAGTACTATTGAGTCCACAGTGTGCCTTCTTTTACTGCCATCTTGTGGAAAACAACGGAACTATTATCACTTTTATTGCAAAAACCTCCAACACCTACATTGTGACGTTTTAAACAAAATGCTACCAGTACACATAACTTACCCATTTTCGTGAAAAGACACATTTTTTGCCAACTTCAAAATAGGGCACTGTATCCTACTATCATGAAGAGGGTGATTTCGAGAAAATCGTAACTTTTTTTATATCCCCTAAAATGTTCTATTTGCCCTGCCAATTATGAATTAACATAAATCAAAAATAAGTCTGAGCATAATTTGATGATAAACAAAAAACTGATGAAGGCCTTTTCTGATTATCCAATCTACGTGAGTAATCTTTTGAAGTGAAAACTTCTTTAGGCACGCCTAGACAGAAATTTCGTGGACTGTGAATTGGATTCTAGCACCACGCTCGGGTATGAAAAAAAATCTTCGGGTAAACTCGGGACCATGGCTATTGGCCATTTAGAAATGCGTTAGCCAATGGCAAATGCTGAAAGGGCGTGGCCTCGGCATCATGCCATGGCCATCTAGAAATCCATCAGCAATAGGAAATGCTGACGCATTTCTAGATGGCCATGTCATGATACCCAGGCCACGCCCTCTGGTTACACAACACGTGTAGTTTCCAAAGTAAGCTATCAAATTCTGAGTTATAAGTTTTCACTTCTATCGGCAGTTCCTATGACTGCCATTTTTTTTTTTAATGTGAATGCACATTTTAGACGTAAGTAAAAGACTTTTCAAATTTCAACACACTTTGTAATTTCACCGCAATCAGGCAAATAATGACACCTGTAATCAAACTGTGACTTTTGCAGTAACATTATTATCCACAAGTGAGTTATGGAGTGTTTTTTGTATTGGTTGAGTTGCATTGTTCTTTAAAAAGTTTCAATCGATCGTGATTCGATAAACAATCGTGTTCAATAGAACAAATGGATGAATGTACCAATTGCTTGCTTATTTCATGCAATTTTGTATATGCATAGGTAAATTCAACTTGTACGTGTTTAAAAATGAATCTTTCACACAAATATAACTTAAATTTTCTTTGTATAAAGAAAACTTTAAATTCTACATTTTGTATGTGGCCAAAACGCTATCCACAGAAAGAAAAAAAAAAACCTAATTCTTGTCTGTGGCTAGTTGCCATTGTTAGTTGTGCGCGCATTTTGTGACAACTGATTAATTTTTCCCGCCATAACGAAACATGTATAGAGTCCATTTCACGAAAGAAGTCCCGCGGACAATTGTGGAACTAAATTTGACAGATGGGGAGTTCGGCCATGTTGTCGTTTGTCGATGTTATCAAGGTGCGTTTGTTGTGGTAGATATTTTGTGAGTGTATTATTGGATTAGTGCGTTATAAGGTTTATTTACTATGCCAAAAGTTGTAAAAAGTGCAGGTCGAGAAATGATATTAAAGGTGAAGGAGTTCTGTGAAGCGGAACACAAGAATCGCGGCGTTTTAATACCATTAGACAATGTTCGCGAAAGAGTCGCCGCCATGACAGGTAAATTTTGGGGCTGCCATATTATACACATTTTTTCCCGATTGATTTATACATTGGAGTTAAGTTTTTTTTAATGCACGATTTTTATTAAGGAAAATTTGAAAAGGAATTAACACAACACAACAAAAATTTGTAAAGTTATATTCAACTATAATGTAATTAGATACGGAAATAGTCATGGTTAGATTTTTTTTTTTATTGTTCATTTTATTGCAGGTGTGTCAGAGAAAACTGTAACGAGAGTTACAAAAGAAGGCGCAACAGCGGCGAGTACTTCTAAAGTTATCATCACCCCAGGGAAGAGTCGCCCGCATCCCAAAAAGTTCGACTTGGATGGATTTGATTTGTGCGCTATTGCTAAAAATGCGTTGCGGCAAAAAAATCATAGTTTTTATGTTGTGAAGAAGGAATTACCTACACTGGCTAAATTACGTGCAGCTTTGAGAGAAGACATAAATTATCAAGGAAGTATCACAACATTGCACCGTATATTGCATAGCATCGGTTTCAAGTATAAGCGATGCCAATCGAAACGTAAATTACTAATGGAACGTTATGATATTACTGCATGGCGTTCAAGATATTTGGAGTTCTCTCCAAATATCTTGAACGAAGAAATCGCAATGTGGAAAAAAAACCTGTAGTATATTTAGACGAGACCTATAAACACAACACTTATCATGCCAAAAGTTGCTGGCAAAGTGAGGAGGAGCCTGGGGTGTTCGTGTCAGAGTCATCAGGGAGTCGTTGGATAATTGCTCATGCAGGAACTGAAAATGGTTTTGTTAATGGTGCATTGTTAATGTTCAAATCCCAATCCAAATCCTCAGATTACCACGATGACATGAACTCAACAAATTTTTTGAAATGGATGAGTGAGAAAGTCGTTCCTAACCTACCTGAAAGGTCACTTGTGGTAATGGACAACGCTCCGTATCATTGCACTCAAATAAATAAAGCACCTACAATGTCAAGTATTAAACGTGACATGCAGGAATGGCTGCGAGGAAAGGGAGTATATTTTGAAGATACTTGGACAAAAGCTGTATTATTTGGATTAATTAAGCAAAACAAAGGTCCACCTACATATGCCATGGATGAATTATTAAAATCTCACAATCATGAATTGCTAAGATTGCCGCCTTACCACTGTGATCTCAATCCGATCGAAAAAATGTGGAGCCTTGTAAAGAGACGGGTAGCGGATAAAAACGTGGGCCAAGATCCAAAAGAAATTGTACGCCTAACAGAAGAGGCTTTCGAGTCTGTTACAGCGGAAGATTGGGCAGTTCAATGTAAACATGTACAGCATTTGGAGGAAGAATATTTAAAAAATGATGGTCTTATGGATGAAGAAATGGATCGATTTATTATATCTACGGCTAGTGATAGTGAAACAGAATCTGATTCCGTTTCTATTCACTCTTCTGACAGTGATCATAGTATGACCGATCATAATTATTCAATAAAACTTTGAATAAAACTTTTTATATGTTATTTTATTTTTCTAATTTGAAGTTGGTTGAACATCTATATTTCCATTTTATATTTTAGAAATTACAGGAAGATTAATTTTTCACTAATCTGACCTTAGCAGTATAAACATCAAATAGGTACCTATATAAAAAATATATTCTATTAAAAACATTTTTTTTCTTATCTAACTGTTCGAGTACGAAGTTAATAAAATGAAACTAATGAACTATAAATTATTTCCCCTGATTTCCCCATACCATATAAATTTAACCGTGGCAACATTATGTCGCGCGAATACAGCGCTGCCGTCTGCGGGACTTCTTTCGTGAAATGGACTTTAGGTAACAACTCGTTTTCATGGAGAAATTATTTTTTTAATTTATTCTTGGCCATGGATACTAAGTCATTTAGCCGCATGTTACTCTTGTATTGCTATGCTTCCTAAGCTTATATAAAGTTTATAAGCTCTTTGTTACTAGGTATATTCAATTTATAATCGTTTCTATTTTTAATTATTAAAATATTAAGTAGTCTTTAATAGTTAAGTATTTCTTATTTTAGTTTTCACTTCTGCAGTGCGGTCTTAAGCGCATATATTTTTTATTGTTATTCTATTCACAAGTTTGTTGAAAAACGTCATATGATGCACGTGTGTATTGATGACTAACGTCCTCGGCTGTTTTAAGACCCTCGCCTCTTGTTCGGGCCTCAACAGCGCCTCAGCGGTAATCACCAACATTACACAGCTGTAGTATAATCTACTATAATATTTATTGATGTGAAAACTTCACGCTCGTAAATGATAAGAAGTCTTCGTATAAACTGGGGACCATGGCCATTGGCCATCTAAAATGCGTTAGCATTTCTAGATGACCATGCTCATGGCCACGCCCTCTGGTTTAACTCGCGTAGTTTCCAAAACTATCAAAGTCGGAGTTATACCTTTTCACTTCTAGCGAGAGTTCCTATAACTGCCAATTTTTGAAGTGAAAACTTCTTTAGGCGTACCTAGACAGATTTTTCGTGGGCTGTGAATAGAATTCATTCATCACGCTCGGGTAGGATAAGAAAGCTTCGGGTAAACTCGGGACCATGGCTATTGGCCATCTAGAAATACGTCAGCCAACGGGAAATGCTGAAAGGGCGTGGACAGGCTATCATGGCATGGCCATCGGCCAATGAGAAATGCTGACGCATTTTTAGATGGCCATGCCATGATGGGCTGGCCACGCCCTCCGGTTACACCCGTGTAGTTTCCAAGGTAAGCTATAAAATTTTGAGTTATAAGTTTTCACTTCTATCGGCAGTTCTTATGACTGCCAATTTTTTTTTCTTTGGTACCGGTATGTTCTTAAGATACTTCGAATGGTAGTTTTACTTAGCTAGATAGTGCTTCTGCGAAGCAATCTTGCACTTGCACTTGTTCCGCGCCGCTCTACGGGTAATAAAAGAAAAGCTAAACGGGTCTTTTACTTTTTGAAGTGAAAACTTCTTTTGGTGCGCCTACTCAGATTTTTCGTGGGGTGTGAATTGAATTCTAGCGTCACGCTCGGGTATGATAAGAAATCTTCGAGTAAACTCGGGACCATGGCCATTGGCCGTCTAGAAATGTGTCCGCCAATGGGAAATGCTGAAAGGGCGTCATGGCATGGCCATCTAGAAATGCGTAAGCCAATGGGAAATGCTGACGCATTTCTAGATGGACATGCCATGATGGACTGGCCACGCCCTCCGGTTACACCCGTGTAGTTTCCAAAGTAAGCTATCAAATTTTGAGCTATAAGTTTTCACTTCTATCGGCAGTTCCAATGACTGGCAATTTTTTTTTCTATTTTAAAATGTCGGGAAATTTTATATTTTAATCTGGCAGTCCAATTATCGGCTGCCATGATTTGTCGTTTGTCTTGTTACACAAATCGTCCACGAATTTACGAAAATGTTCTATGAAAAGCTAAACTGGGCCCAATTTTTCTATATTACTGTGTTATTTAGTTGTATATCTGCAGAATGGAATACACGAGATTATGTGAGAAGAGAACATTCTCTCACAAAACCTTACCAAGGTGAGTGACCTCTTGTGATGACTTTGATCTTGTGTGTACCTAAACTCAATTTGCGTGAATAGTACAGTGAATTATTTAATTCCAGGTAGCGGGATGTCGGTGCCTTACTGGGACTTCTTAGGTAGCACAATAGTTACTTCCAATTACGTCCGCTTAACGCCCGATTTGCAGTCGAAATCTGGTGCTATTTGGAACACCGTGGTATGTTTGAGCTTAAGTACCTACTCGCTATCCCGTACGTTCGAAACTTTGAAATAAGATAACAGAACCAATGTCTAGATTATGTTGACGTAGAAATGGCTATTACACTTTAGTAATAGAGGTTACATTATAATAATACATACATATTGGTAGACAATGTAGACAATGTATTGGTAGACATTGAATACAATGTAACAATAGTCATAAGAAATAATGCACTGTATTCCAATATTTATTGCAACAAAATACTTTAATTAATGCCACAGCTGGCACTGATGCTAAGTCATATCATTCAGAACAGAACAGTAATAAATTTGTATGAAGGTTGGTAAATAAATAGATAGTAGGACCAGTATAATTGTACAGTGTGCGTGCAACGAGCTGTGCAAATACTGGTTTTTATCCTCTGCATGCTCTATCCATATATAGTTCTGAAAACAAATTTCAGAGTTAAGTCTCAAAATGACATAAAAGTTAGGCCGGCCATGCCTGCAACTTTTATTGCTCATAAACTAGAAATCTAAACTGATAAGACTGCAAATATGATAAAGTTCCTTGAACAAGCAATACTTAGTCAACCTATGTCAAGACTTACAAATAACAATAAATTTTTTTAGACCAATTGAAAACCCTGAAATATTATAACCCATAAAGAGTTCCAAGTTCAAATTAGACAAACAAGGTTTTAAAATTTTGTGACAAACTATGGAAAATTCCAAACAAATATTGAATGACATTTTTCATTTTTGATGGAAGTCTTGTGCTCTGCATTATACTGAAAAAACTGCCTATGATGATGTCTGAAACTCAATATAATACTGTACTGACACAGGTAGACATCGTCTATATGTGTAGAAGATTCCAATCCTTTTATAAGTCTTATTCTGACCCCCAGTAGAAACATGTTTATATTCATAATTCTTAATCACACACAAACTAAAATAGCTTTGTTGTCACTGAGATAAAGTCCACCGCGCTATCCAATAACAATGACTCACATCCTCGTTTACACAGTGGAGACCTAAAATTCAAATGAGTTAACTGATGCACCAACTAGCAAGAATGCTAGCAGCTGTGATTAAAAATAAACTTTGCTTAACTTAATTATGTTTGTGATGGCATAATGTAATGTTAAAACTAGATAAAACATTTGACCTGTATTTAAGACTTTTAATTTGTCTACTTATTATGTAGCTAAGTAAGTATTTACAGTTGATTAGTAAAAGTTTTAAATCAGCTAGTTAATGTCCATTATATATCCATTGTTTAATTTTGGGGCTGGATAGTGTAATGTGAGAATTATGCACCAATATTTATTTCTTCTAAAAGTACATTCTGAACATTGTAGACCGCATCGTCGCTTAACATCAGGCGAGATGGTGGTCAAGTGTAAGTAAACCTATAAAGTAAAAAAAAGTCCGATTTAGTTTCAGTGGCTTTTAACAAATCAACACAAAAAGAGTTATGTTATTAAATTGCTTGTAACTTTCAAACAGATCAACAAGTTAATACAATAAATTATAGGCTTTTTAGGATTCCATACCCAAATGGTAAAACAGGACCCTATTACTAAGAATCTGCTCTCTGTCTGCCTGTTGCCAGTTGTATCTCATGAACCGTGATCGTTAGACAGTTGAAATTTACAACTGTTTTGTTATTATGCCGCTATATCAACAAATACGAAAAAACATAATAAAACAAATATTTAACGGGTTCCTATTCAACAAACATTATTTTGATATTGATTACTGCAACAGGTATTGACACTTGAAATACTCACAGAATAATTAATTATAAGTATCTTTATCTAAAATATTTCATTTATAAACCAAATAAGTTTTATTTGGTAATTTTAAAATAAAATGGAAGTTTGGATATCAAAGATCATAAGACAAGGATAGTGTTCTATTTTAATGAACTTTTTGATATTAAAATGTACCTTTGAATATATGATAAAACCCACAAAGTTTGATTAAGAACTTCAATTATATGTGACAGCTTTGAAATTAATCTAAAAATACTGGTATTCAGAAAAATACATCATGAACTTTCCTGTATGCTATGTTGGTATATTCCTTGTGTAAAAATTAAGGTAAATATATATTTGTATATTTATTACATATCCTGTTACCTGAAATGAGCAGTCCTATATCTTTCATTATCATCATTCTACTAATACAATATGCCGTTAAAATATGTATGTATTGTAGTAATTCTTCAAATATTATATTTATTATTCAGTAATTTATGAATTTTTACTTAAGTTTACATTTTTACAATATCTATGTTTTAAAAACAGCATAAAAACACTAAAAAGATAATATTTAACATACTTATTATTATTGGTTGGACTGATGTTTGACCTTGCCTACCAGGTAAAGCAGGGTTTAGACAAAGTCGAAGGTACAACAGCCCTGCTGAGAAAATGCCGCCATTTCGTTAGATGTTATCGATAATGCGGAGCGCGGTTGTGAATCGGGTTTTTACAGGAAACTACGAGTAACCGATTCACTCTCAATTTGAAGATACTCAAACCATATCGATACCTTTGGGTAGAAAGGTCGTATTAACCATAACCCGAATATTAAGGAGAGCAGAAAAACTATTTTTCTTTACACAATAATTCATAACTTTTTGTTTTTGAAGTTATAAAAAAATGATCTACGAGAAAGGCTCTTAGAATAAAATGAAATGAAAATTGAATGCAAATGAAAAATTTAGTTATATCATCAAAAACTATCGATATTTATCACACTCAGACAATGTATTCCACAGATTAGATATTCTTCTTTACGAAAGTTAAATCCTAACTCTTCGAGTCTTTGAATAGTTAATGTATTAAACGTCGTTTTTTCGACCTACGAGCAGGCCAATATAAATATAACAAGGGCAAGGTAACATCATGCAGATCACACTCACTCTCATGCTGTACACTCTCCGAAATGTATCCGATAAAAAAATAGTTTTTTTTTATGCTTATTCCAAGAATCGTTTACAGACAGAATAATAATAAAAAGGATGATTCATTACCCAATCGCAATTATCCACATCAGTATTATCGCCATGTTTTGGCAATGAAACAGTGGAACTAGCGTTAAGGTCACTGAAGTGTTGGTCAAGGCTTTGTAAGACTGCCACTTGCTACATTTTATTTCAACTTGTATTATCGTAACGGGAAGGTTGAAATTTGCATAATAGTTGTCGACATGTCACACTTCACAAGCTGTGTAATGAATGTAGTTTTTGTGGTAAAGATTGCATGGTCGTTTCAACTGTTGAAGTGAAATGGGGTCTAACTGATGTGTTTGTTTCGCCGTACTATTTTAAATCGACTTTGAAAACGTGGAAGAAGGGAAAGAAAAACATACGGTCTAACAATGATCGTATGTTTTTGAAGTGAAAACTTTTTTGGCGCGCCCCTGACAGATTTTTCGTGGGCTGTGGATTGAATTCTAGCGTCACGCTCGGGAAGGATAAGACATGTTCGGGTGAACTCTGGCCCATGGCCATTAGCCATCTAGAAATGCGTCAGCATTGCCCATGCTCAGGGCCACGCCCTCCGGTTTCACCCGCGTAGTTTCCAAGTAATGTAATGTAAGCTATGAAGTTCTGAGTTATAAGTATTCACTTCTATCGGCAGTACCTATGACTGCCAATTTTTTTGTGTAGATTTTGTTCTACGACTATCGGCATGATTTAAGGTACAGAAATGCTCGTTATATCGTCATAGCACGAAAGCATGCTTTATTTTAGCAAGTTCTCGTTAGTAGCATATGTGTTGCAACGTTGCTAGTAATGAGCATGCTTAAAATCAACAGACGTTTGATTTGCGAGCATGCTACCTGATGCGCGGTTTAAGGTGCGGGTTTGCGCTGAGACCGCGACACGTGCTGTCTCGGTCTGTCGCGGTCTCCGCGCGAACCGCTACCTTTAGAAGGCTGCATGCTTATAACCTTATGAGTTATAAGTATGCTTATTTGCTAGCAAATGTGCACAGTCGCAGACAGGGTTGCCAAACGTACGACAAGGTTGCGTACAAATACAAGATTCGGGGTCTTGCGTACGAGGTACAAGGACGGTATGAACCGGTACAATTTTGTACGAGATTTTGATATATGATCATTTTATATTTTTATTTGGAAATTTGGATTATCTTAATGCAAGGGGGGGGGGGGGGTCTGTATATATTTAGGTATGGGGTATGAATTTTTTATCTTTTATACTAGGGTTCTCAATGTACGAAAGCCAAACGTCGTTTTTGCTGCATATGTACGATGGAAAACCGTTTTTTTACGGTTGGCCAGGTCAACCCTGGTTACAGAGCATGCTGGTTTTAGCAAGCATATGAACTTCTTGCTTTTTTTAACGTAACTGTCAGTACTTACCTTAAAATGTACCAATGGCGCAACTATAAACTAAGACATCTTCGAGAAAATGTATTAAAAATGATTGATCCGAATATGTATGTACTTCTTTTAGTGTAACAGCAAATAAAGACCTTTTAATTAGGGCACTTGACTGCGAAACCTGAACGCTTGTAAGTCATCACTCGCTAAATCACGTAATAAGTCTCGCTAAGCTAGCTTATATCAATCCTATACATATTTAGTTCATCTATAGTAGGCTAAAAACGAATATTAAAGGACTTTGCAACTTGTACACACTTGTTGTACGGTTTGTAATGGACCCGTTTGTGTGGTGTTTGTAAGTAGGTAGTATTGAGGCTTTAGAAAATAGGTGCTCTCACATTGTATTATTGGTATAATGTAAATTTAATATTAGTGGACACTTCACGTACAACTCCATCTATCCTCAAACAAAGCAATGCTTGTACCATGGGAGCCAGATAGCTGATACAATACTTACATACTTTTAAATATATACTTGTTATACATTGAAAACACCCAGACACAGTAGAAATATTTGCATTCATCACACAAATATTTGCACTGGGTGGGGATCGAAACCACGAACCAAATGCCAGGCAACTTTTTTTTTATATAACCTCAACTGTCCCTCTGCTCGGCCAAGGTCTCCCTTAAGTCCTTCCACTTAATCCGGTCCTGTGCTTCCATCGTCCAATCTCTCTTAAACGCTCCAAGCTCGTCTTTCCATCGCGTTGGAGGAAGGCCCTGGGGTCGACTCTATAGAAACTCTGGCCCATCGATCAGGGTGCATTCTGCTTACATGACCCGCCCATTTCCATTTAAGTTAGGCAGACTTCATTCCTATATACCGGCCAACCCGATTTCAGGACAAACAAGTTTTGCATAGGCTAAACTAATTCTTCCTAAACGCGATATGATTAACTAGTATAGCCTAAGTCAAACTAGTTTATATAGTTATTGATATAAATACGCGTTAGATTAGGTTTTAGGGTTTTTTTAACTGTCCCGGTGCAAGAACTGGGCCCGCTAGCTGTGTCCCCAACATGGGTGATTAATAAGGTTAAGCTAGGCTAAACTGATTTCCGCGGGCGAGTGCGAAAGTGTTCCCATAGCTCTGGCTTAGCGCATTAGCGCTTGGATGTAACGCCCCAGGGTTTTTAGTGGGTAGGCCACCAGTGGTGGGAATCCCACATACCCACCCTACTCTACCCCCGGAGAGGGTGGAATTCATAAAGAATTTTCCCAGGGTAAAAAAATAAATAAAAAGGCTAAACTGATTTATCCTATTGGGCTTTGGACAAATTAGTTTGGACTACGCTATACTAGTTAATCCTATCGCGTATAGGAAGAACTAGTTTGTCCTGAAATCGGGTTTGGCCGGTAGCACCTACATCTGTTACACCTGTAATAGAACTGTATATGCAAACTTTTCTCCGGATCGTTCCTGGAGCAAAGGTTGGCCATTGCTATTCAACGTGGGAACGCGGCGAGTGTCATGGGCACCTTTGCATCGGGAGCAGTTCTGGGTTGATTAGTTGTTTAAGGAGTAATTAATTGTATTATTAAATATGTATATTAAATAATAAATGCCGTAATAAACAGCGACTATGTAAATTTTTAAATCCCCAGCCATGCTACACCCGCAACTGGGAGCTGCAAGTGCAGTTCAAGGTTCACGGACGGGGCAAGGACCTGTTCGGTGATGGGTTCGCCATCTGGTACGTGAGAGACAGGATGCAGCCAGGAGAGGTGTTCGGGAGCAAGGACTTCTACAGCGGCCTGGCGATCATACTCGACACCTACAGCAACCATAACGGAGCGCACAATGTGAGTTTACTCAATAGGGATGTTTGTAGTGGTAGGACTCTTAGCAGAGTCCGCCTGGGGAAGTACCACACCTTTGCCAGTTATTCTACCACCAAGCAGGAATGTGCAAACATTACTGTGTTCCGGTTTGAAGGGCAATGTTTCCAGAGAAATTACAGAGCTTAGAGATATAACATCTTAGATCTCTGGGTGACGAACCCAGTGCAGTGCTAGGTAATGATTATAGACTCTTCATGTTCCAATAGATGCGTGTCACTGTGCTGTTATGTGGCAGGCATGTTGCTTACCATCAGGCATATGTCCTGTTCTTCTCGTCACTCTTTATTTAAAAAAAAAATGTCAGGTGCCTGTCGCGGTCTCCGGTCTCGGTCTCGTGTCGCGGTCTCAGCGCGAACTTGTACCATCAAGAGGCTAAATGCGGTAAAGGCCCCGTCAAACTAACTATGAATGCATATTGTTGCCGCAGCACCAACACCCGTTCATCTCGGCGATGATAAACAACGGTTCGCTGCACTACGACCACGACCGCGACGGGACACACACCCAACTCGCCGGCTGCGAAGCTAAGTTCCGCAACTACAACCACGACACGCACATCTCTATCATCTACAAGGACGACACGCTCAAAGGTAACAAGTAACTACAAAATACAAAAAAGTTTATTTCTCATTAAACATGTTACAGATTTATAGATAGATAGATAACTCTTTATTGTGACACAAAAACAGAAATATTACAGTAAAACACTTACGAACTAGCACCACAAATGGCGGCCTTATTGCTTAGAGCAATCTCTTCCAGGCCACCAGCTTAAAGGAAATTCGCCTACATACATGGTTAGGCGAAGCGAGGTGACATTTTTCCCAATAGGTACTACTAATTAAATACTATATAAAACAAATTAATAGGTACATAATATACATAATCATCCAAAGGTAACTATAATTTAACAATAACAATAGTAATTCTGATACATAGTTAAATACAACTTAAGTATATTAATTAAGTAAATACAACTTAAATACAACTACTAGTTAAAACCCCGTAACCCCGAATACAAAAATTATGACTAATTTATATCCACCTACACAACAAAAATGTTGCTTATGTTCTGAGAACTTTGGTACATAGGTATGTTCAGTTAAAACAAATAGATACTAGTGACGCCTGCCCTAGGGAAGACCTGGACGTCTACTCTCTTTCTACGAAAACGTAATTTCGAAAAAAAAGTCGCGACTTTCCAACTCTGGTTTTACTTCGTTTCATCTGATAGAACATTGTTTGACGTTTAAATGTTCTAAACCTACTCTGATTAGAGTAGGCTCAGAACATTTAAACGGACAGAACGACGGATCAAAGTAGAATCGGAGTAGGAAAGTCGCGAGTTTATTTCGAAATTACGTTTTCGTAGAAGGAGAGTAGACGTCCTGTATTGCAGGGTCACACTAAAGACGCTTACTAATCTAATATAATATAATAAAGTGAAATCTAAAATAAGAAATAAATTTCGTTGCTTAATTACTTCTGAACGGATCCGGTTGAAATATGGAACACAGATAGATCATAGTCTGGAATAACTTATAGCTTATAAGCGACTTTGCATAGGTGAGGCCGCGTTGTAACCCGCACTTAACAACACTACTTCCTCGAGCCTGTTCTAGAATAACACAGGCTATTATATCCCGAGAAAATAAAACTACGCTAGTAGGTAAAACCGCGGAGTTACTGTTATGTTTATATTGGTAAATTGTGCACTTAACAGTTTTTGAGCCCCAACCAAAAAAACGGGTGTTATAAGTTTGACGTCGATGTCTATTTGTCTGTCTGTGGCACCGTAGAGCTCAAACGGATGGACCGATTTCGATTTGGTTTTTATTTGAAGTTCAATTACGGTGCGATGGTTCTTAGCTATGTTTGGTTAATATCGATTCAAGATGGCCGCCTCCACAAAATGGCGGACAAAATATATATTGAAATCTTATATATAAAATTCTCGTGTCACAGTGTTTGTTTCCTTACTCCTCCGAAACGGCTTTACTGATTTTAACCAAATTTTATATGCATATTCTGTAGGTATGAGAATCGGCTACTAGCTATTTTTCATACCCCTAAGTGACAAGGGTTGTTCACTAAGGCAAAACAACGTTTGCGGGGTCAGCTAGTATAAATATAAAATTCTTCACAGCCTACCTCAATATGGGTATCAAATGAAAGGGTTTGACTAGTAGAATACTTTACACTATTCAAAACCAAGATGGCCGCCACCACAAAATGGCGAAATACATTTATTTTTTCACAACTCCCTCAATATGCAATAAAAGGGCTTGACTAGTAGATGTACTGATTACAAAGTAGGTAGTAAGTAAATATTTTTTTAAAATTTTGTTCCTGTATTTTGTTGTTTCAGTGTCGACTGACCTAGACGGCAAGAACGCGTGGAAAGAGTGTCTGACTGTTGAGAATGTGCACCTGCCCACCGGGTACTTCTTCGGTGCGTCGGCCACTACCGGCGACCTGAGCGACAACCATGACCTTATATCCATTAAGATGTATGAACTGGATCTACTCGATACGGTGAGCTTTTTTTTTACGGCTATGTAGTTAATTTATACGCTTTAGAAGTAGGAGCGAGAGGTATACCAGCATAATCTCTCTATAACCTGCTGAAAGACCTTGACTTGTCTAGAAGTGCAGTAAGTTCTATACTAGAACGAGTATCTAAAGCTGTACTAGTAGATACTCGATACGGTGAGCTTAGATAATAATAGGAATGTCGTAGGAAGAAAAATAGACACCGTTTTATAATTGATGTTCCAGACTCGAACGAAGAAGTTTAATTCTTTGTGATAAGAACGTCTAGCGTGTGGATGCGTTGCCCGAGTGGGTTTATCCCCGATGGTTACAATCTTGGTGAATCGAGAGTGAATTGGTTTCTTCTTGGTAAGCACTTTCCAGCGTAAGCCGCATCGTCGCTTAACTTTAACCGAGATGGCGGGTCAAGTGTAAACCTACGAGTACGAGGAAAAACACTTATCCTATCCTGCTATAATAATATTATAAATGTCAATGTATGGATGTTTGGATGTTTGTTGCTCAATCACGTCCTAACGTATGAACGGATCGGGCTGAAATTTGGAACACAGATAGATTATAGTCTGGAAGAACACATAGGCTTTTTATCCCGAAAAAACAACGAGAACGGGAACTTCGCGGGTAACAACGCGGGGCGCTTCTAGTAACTTATAATACGAAAACTAACGTGGTTATTACACATTTTAAACAAATACACGGGTAACTCACGTATAAAATAGTCAGAACAGTCCGACTCGAGTTTCGATCGCGTCCGGCGATCTTCTTCAAGGCGAGTGCGCGCGCATGTTCGCAGCTCGATTAGCACTGCGGGCAGCTGCACGGCGCGCACGTAAGCTCAACGGTTGTTGTCGCGGGGGTGTAGGTGAGGGGGTGCGGGAGGGCTGCGCCGGTGTACACTGGAACTCTTCGTCACTGGACAGCTGCGCGTCGGGAATATTGCAGCACACCGAGCTCACTGTGTCCTCACTACTTTTCTGTACACACTGCTGAGCCTTTTGGAGGCAAGGTTTCCAAGCGGGCGGCACATGCCATCCACCATCTCTGTTAAACGTCGGACGCTTACTGATTTCAATGGCCTTCCTGACTTTACGGGGTATAAAATACTTCTCCCTTGCCAGGACCTCCGCCTTATCAAATCGTATGAAGTGTTGAGCGTCCGAACAGAGAGCATGCTCCGCCACCGCAGAGCTGTTGTTGCCGTCCAAATTCTTAATCGCGCGTATGTGTTCAGTAAGCCTCGTGGACACATTCCTACGTGTTTCACCTACATAGCTTTTACCTCAACTCGAGTTAACTCGAGTCGGACTGTTCTGACTATTTTATACGTGAGTTACCCGTGTATTTGTTTAAAACTTATAATACACTAGCAGCGCCCCGCGGTGTTACCCGCGAAGTTCCCGTTCCCGTTGTTCCCGTCGTTTTCCGGGATAAAAAGTAGCCTATGTGTTCTTCCAGACTATAATCTATCTGTGTTCCAAATTTCAGCCCGATCCGTTCATACGTTAGGACGTGATTGAGCAACAAACATTCATACATTGACATTTATAATATTAGTAGGATAAAAACACCCTTAATTTCCTTTCCTACAGGAATAGGATCGCAGGACCTATGTTCAACCTAATTCTAGTTCCGCTTAGTCCGATTTCGACTTTTGAGCCAATCACTACCGGCTATGACTCCGCTAGTATTCAACTCGACATCGTCATTTGCTATTTTCTAAGTCCCCTCCACCATGTCATCATATACATATTTGTAAACTACCCACTTTTGGTCCACAGCAAAACAAAGAAGAAGACCGCTCCCACATCATCCCATCTGCGGCCTCCTTCGAAGCCCCCAGGGAACGCATCGAAGACTCCAAACCAGCCATGTCCGGAGTGAAGACTTTCCTCTGGATGATGTTCGTCGCTATCGTCATTATAGTCCTCGTCGTACTAGGCATCATGTGGTACCAGAAACGTCAAGAACATTCTAGAAAGAGATTGTATTGAAGAGATGAAAATGGGAGATCCGCGAAAATCAACCTTGTAATTATAAATTTACAATTCATTTTGTCCTATTCGTGACTGAGGCGTTTGTGATGTTTTGTAGTCTTTTTTTTTATAAAATATGTGTGGACATTTCTCAGACAAAGTGCAAGTTGAGTTTTAGGGAGGTAGTGAACATCACAGTGAACAATTTATATTTTTTTATCGATTTATAAATAAATCTCAATACGTTTCTATTTCTATAGGTTTGTCAATGTACTCGCTGGCTGAACCGATTTCGTTGATTATTTCATTAGACAGTCTGTCGTAGATGGCATTTACATTTTGTCTAAACTGGTTCAGCAGTTATTTATAAAATTATCAGAAATAATAATACGAGAAAAAAAATGACATTTACAATCGAAATACAACAATGATTGTTTAAAGAAAAATTAAAAGCTGATTATTTTGGTGTTAGAGATTTAAAAAAATATAAAAGTCAAAAATATTTTAAAAGAACTTAAAAATGTAGTGTTGATCCCACTTTGTATTTTTACATAAAAATCGATAAATTACCCTCTATCGCCAGCTTTGATTTTTTTTAAGTCTCAATGTAAAACCTCTTTTAAAAGATTCAAAAAAAGAACAGCGAACTGGCAACCAATCATAAGTCAAAATTACAAACTATGATTGGTTGTTCACCGCCATGTATATTTTCATTTTATGCCACAGTTGAGTGGATGTTTAGTGCCACAAACTTATCTGTAGAATTACCAAAAGCAAAACTACTGACGTCCACAGAACACAAGTACAGAAGTTTCCTAATTTTGTACTATATGACAGCTCTTTTCGATTGTAACGCCATCGGTACATTCTGGAGATAAGTTTGTGTCTTATAACTAAATCACCAGATTTTTCACTATCATATCAGTAGTTGGTATTAATTTCAAAGTGTTCTTGGAAAAGCAATAATTATTTCTGATTGGGAACAAGGATATCGAGTGTTCGAATGTATAATTATCTTGATATTTCTGAAGTTTGATAGCAATAGGACAAAAAATGCAAACAAAATATTCGAAAATTCGAGACGCAGAGGTAGAGACCAACTGTAATAGGTCTCTTTATGAAGAAAAAACTAAACATTTGTTACTACAGTAGAACTTTGATTATTCGAACCTGGACGCCTACTCTCTTTCTACGAAAAACTTAATTTCGAAATAAACTCATATCTTTCCTACTCCGGTTCTACTTCGTTACGATCGATCGAACATTGGTTGATGTCTAAATGTTCGACGGATCGAAGTAGAACCGGAGAAGGAAAGTCGCTAGTTTATTTCGAAATTACGTTTTTCGTAGAAAGAGAGCAGACGTACTGATACTATACAGTTCGGATAATCGAAACATAAGTTTATAAAAAATATTTTACCATCTTAAAGTTAACATATTTGTTGTAGAAATAAATTTAGTTGCTATCGAAGTATTTGTGTCTTCACAGCTTTTTCTTTTAATACAAAGCATACAATTTAGTTCATATCATAAAGTAAGTAGTAAAACATGTAAAATAATTTATTATGTTATTGAATGGGTGTTTATGCAGTAAACTCTAAATTGTATTTGTCTTTTTTATTTCCGTCCATGAGAGTAAAATAATATTTTTTAATAATTTTGTAGGGAAACTGGCCTGTTCTACGAATAAACAAGAGCCCAAGAGCGCGCATAGATACGATAAGTGTGAGTGAGTATGGTTTGGCTTATCCAGAAGTGCAGTAAGTTCTATACTAGAACGAGTATCTAAAGCTGCACTAGTAGGATCATATCGGATTTGGCTAGGCAGGAAGAGAGACACGAGTAGTGAAGGTGAGTGTTGACGTACGTCACAAAGGGGCCCCTTTTAAACCTACGCCCGAGTCACAAGTCTTGGGGTCTAATCGAGATTTCTCTCTCTGCCATACGAAGGGCCCGGCACCCGCACGGTGAATCCATGGAATGCCAAGAAGTTTGTCTCTACTTTACAAATACAAACTTTTCTTTCCCTTTTCTACATTGATTTAGAAATAAAATCAACTGTTGCATGGACCATTTTGCAAAACCTGACGGAAATTCAATTATGACTTTAATAGTAGGGGATGCTATAACGTTACCTTTTAATTGATGGTAGAAGCAGCTATAGTTAGCCAGAGTTTCAATAATTTAAGCTTTATTGATGAATTTTTATTACTTCGGCTTGTAGAAATTGATCCTTGAATTATTTCCATCAAAATATAATCAAGAATTAGCCACGCTCGAGAATGTAGATACGATTTTTAGGGTTCCGTAAAACGTAAAAACGGAACCCTTATAGATTCGTCATGTCTGTCTGTCTGTCCGTCCGTATGTCACAGCCACTTTTTGCCGAAACTATGAGAACTACACTGTTGAAACTTGGTAAGTAGATGTATTCTGTGAACCGCATTAAGATTTGTACAAAAAAAAATAAAAAAACAAAAATTAGGGTTGCCCCCCATACTGAGAACTGAAACTCAAAATTTTTTTTTTCATCCAATATACATGTGTGGGGTGTCTATCGATAGGTCTTCAAAAATGATGTTGAGGTTTTTAAAATCATTTTCGTCTACACTGAATAATTTCCGCGAGATACACTTCCAAAGTGGTAAAATGTGTGCCCCCCCCCCCCCTCTAACTTCTAAAGTAAGAAAATGAAAAATCTAAAAAATATATATGATGTACATTACCAACCATTACCATGTAAACTACCAACGAAAATTAGTTTGAACTCGATCTGATGAGTAGTTTTTTTTAGTACGTCATAATAATCATAATCTGACGCTCTCGAGAATTTCTGATGATCCTTTTTTTGCTTTTATCAGCTCAGCTTTATTTATGAGACTCCATACGGGACAGTAGATAATATTTTTGCTTTTACTCGACAATTTTGTATTATTTATGCTTTTGACTTGCAAAAGCTATAAGAAATATGTGGCTGCTAGTGTCTCCACTCAATACTCAACCACTGATGGTTGGTGCTATAGGAATAGACCTTTCCAAGGAGCTGATGCGCCGCTGGTTTCCGACTTCCGGCTCGTCACTGCAGCCAGCCAAATGCGTGTGGTCGTTGATTTACCGTTTATGGAAAAGTCTAGCTGATCAGCTCACCTCACCTCGGTCCTCAGTCAGCTGGGCTCTGGGCTGGACGCTGGACGTATCAGGGGGTTGACACTAGCTTCCGGGGACTCCGCAAAGCGCTAGTGTCGCCGTAGCCATTTTGAACGCCATCTTGGAGCTGCCGTCATTTTCGAGATATTATTCAATGTCAGTACCTATCAGTGACAAGGACGTTCGATGGAACAAACATTTTATTTGTCGTCTATGTTGCCAACTTAATGGATTTTTCGTCATATCTAGCGAATTTGGATAGGCTGAGAACGGGAAAACTAACTTTCTAATGGGATATTGAACGGAAATTAAAACTTTTTAAATTTTCATCGTTAAATGTCTATTGTGTTTTTCAAACGGTGAGGTAAGTACCTAATATGAACGAATTATTTTATATGATGACAACAAGGTCGGTCAAAGAATTCTTTTGTAGACCAGACACAAGCTTTTCTTTGTTTAATAGCGGCACCTAACTCTGCTAACTGCTAAGCAGTGAAGTAGAGTGAAGCCAGACCACGTTGTTTTTAACCCCCACCTTTAAGCGCTTATTAGACTACGCGTTATTCAGCACTCGTTATGCAGACTGTCTTAGAGTCTAACTTGTCAGCTCGCTATTACACCAGTCTGAACAACGCGCGTTCTAGGACTTTTAACATTACTTCTTTTTCTTTACTTCACCCTATTATAGTATTTAGTAATTTAAATAAATAAAAAAGAATTTTAAGCATTTAAGATATGTATAATAACAGCGAGATCAAAATTAAAATTATGGCATTCGAACTCCTAACACCCAAAACGCAAAAATAGAAATTACCGCGAATACCAATGAACCAATCACGAACCTATAAAATTATATTTTAAGATTATATGTCAATGTCAGTGTCATATATTTGTCGGTCTAACAGTTTTTGTCTTATTACACTACTCGTTATTCACACTGTAAGCCAGATTCGCCGAACCCGATCTTGCTGTCTTAATTCAGAGTCTAACAGTGTGACGCTTATTACACCACGCTACTTATACTAAGACTGTCTGAATAACGAGTGGTGTAATTACGCCTTTAGGCTTTTTCCCATGATATGACCAACCCCCCCCCCCTCCCAAAATCATATACCTACATTAGATAATAAGATTAGATAAATCTAAAAAAACTTAAATGTCTAATAGTACATTGACTATTTTTAAACGCGGGAAAACAACTGGAACGTCAACTACGTGGGTAAAATCGTGGGGTGCTACTAGTAAAGTATTTTTTACTCGATTTATTGTATTTCATTTCTACTCGTGACCCCCCCCCCCCCCCCCCCAATTTGAGTCTGCGTACTGGTGACCCCCCCACCCAAAATTCAAGGCTGGGACCGCGCCTGGTTCAGCCACGCACACCACTGTCTTTTCGAAGTCAATTGCGGAATGCCGCTAACTTAAAACAACGAAGGAAAACAACATGTACCTAGAATCGAAGTCTTGTGTTATCCATCATTAAGCACTGGGTCAGCGTGGTGGACGTTGGGAGAGAAGACCCCGAGTCCCAAAATTGAGAATATTTAAGGGGCTGTTGTGTGACTTATTGGCTTAAAAAATGTACGGATATTTGACGGAAATGAGGCGTTTTCCGACGGGACAAAAAAATAAGGTTCAATAATAAGACGATAGGAAGGGCTTCTAGCTTCTAGGTCATTCACTAAGTTGTCAAAAGCGTTAGGCATGATGGGACTCAATTCATTCAATTTGCGAAACCACAACTTAGTGTAATACATCTACTGAAAACTATGTTAAAACATATAAATTTCAAAACAAAATTCGTTGAAATGAAACCTTCTTTAGGCGCGCCTAGACAGATATTTCGTGGGCTGTGAATTGGATTCTAGCATCACGCTCGGGTATGATTAGAAATCTTCGGGTAAACTCGGGACCATGACTATTGGCCAACTAGAAATACGTCAGCCAATGGGAAATGCTGAAAGGGCGTAGCCTCGCCATCATAGCATGGCCATCTATGCCATATATAGCCATGTTATGCTGGCCCGGCCACGCCCTTTCAGCATTTCCCATTGGCCGACACATTTCTAGATGGCCAATGGCCATGGTCCCGAGTTTACCCTAAGATTTCTTCTCATATGCGAGCGTGACGCTAGAATTCAATTCACACCCCACGAAAAAGAAGTTTTCAATTCAAAAATCTTGTTAACTCAAAAAAAAATGTTTGCCTGTAAAGTCGGTTTACTGACGATAGAACGTGACAACGTCTTAAGAAAATACTGATGGAATGGTAGCATTTTTCAAAAGAAAATTTTAATTTCATCTGTTTAATAGATTTGTATGTAAAAAGTAATCAGTAGAATTTAGTCATTTTCAATCAAAACAATGCAAAAAAGCTAGATGCCGGGGATCGAACCCGGGGCATTTCACATGCAAAGCGAACGCTCTACCACTGAGCTACATCCCCACTTAAAATATCGTCCGATACAATCCTTCGTTGAGTTCTTCTTGCGTACTTGAGGGGGAGGAAGTTTGAAATTGGCGGGGGGTGGGGAGTGTCCGTTCTATCTATATTATCTATTCTATGCCGGAGTTCATCAAATTGGACGCTTTAATGTTTAAAGAATTTATTTATCACATTTCTGTCGCTTACATGATAAAAATGACTTAAATGACAATTTGTACTATCGTCGTAACACTTTACATGCATCAAATAAAAACCACTTTAAAAACCACAAACAATATGACGCCTATGACACAAGAAAGTGCTTTACTCCCTTGGTGAATAATCTACTATTAAATCATAGTTACGCTCGATAATTATTTCGATTGAATAGTAAAGCCATCGATTTTTTACACATCGTGAAATAGTTCTGTTAACTTATTGTTTTAATTTTGTCAATTATAGCATAACCTACAATCGCTGCACTAGCGGACCGATGCTATTCATTTTAATGATGAAAGCACGAATATTCGACAATATATCACTGAATATATATTTAATATCGACAGAATCATTGCCTTTATCGCAGTAATTATCGTTGCTTCACTTTTCACTTTTCACTGCACTTGATTTCATATTCAGTGAAATCATAATGTTTATGTTTTATTATTTTCATGATCTATCATCTATCATTTCAACCGAATAAAAAAAAAATTGGCAGTCATAGGAACTGCCGATAGAAGTGAAAACTTATAACTCAGAATTTGATTTGATTTCTGTTGCCCTGGTATCTGGAGATAAACGCTGGGCTGTTGGAGGTAGGTAATCGAAACTCTTTACTGTTTCTGTTGCCCTGGTACCTATCTGGCCGTTTTTACCGAGTTTACTGGAAGATTTCATATCCGATCCGATCCATTATCATATCCAAGCGTGACGATTGATGAATCCATTTCACAGCCCACGAAAATTCTGGCTATAGCGCGCCTAAAGAAGTTTTCACTTCAAAAATCTGGTAATCCAATTCATAATCTGCATCTGCCATCTATCGCATTAGAACAACGGAAGTAAGCTCCGCGCTATCACTGAAGTCCTATGGCGAAATTATTGAACTAAGCCATTATAATATCATAGGTTTCATCTGTCATTGTAGAATACGACAGTGGCTCTTTTCGCCAACGGTCATGAGTGGTGGCGCGGACTCTATAATATGATGTCATCTAGCGGCAAGTAGCTGGTAAACTACTGCCGCTAGATGGCATTATCATATTTGAAAATAAAATGTTCTGTGTACAAATTCTAATCATATAATTTCATATACATTTTTAAACTGTCTTCCATTTCAATGCATTTAAAATATAATATACGTATATTTCCTAGCTAATAGACACTTTCCTGTGTGTCAAAAATAGCTCCTATTCGCCGGCAATCAACGCAACATGCGATGGAAGTTTCATACAATGTTGTTACGACCGATACAGTATAGATGGCGCTCAAACAATATTTTTTAAATCACTCATATCTTCAATTGATGTTTAAAACAAATTGTTACATACTAAAATAATTAACTGTTGTTTTTTTTTCAGATATTTGTTAGACAACGCGATCATTATAAAAGGCCGCCGCGTTTTAGACATCGGAGCCGTCTTTTATTCCGCTTTTATTGATAGTCGTTGTCAAATTGTCCTGTATTTAAAATTGTTTTGCTTTACAAAAAGTAATCAGTAGAATTTAGTCATTTTCAATCAAAACAATGCAAAAAGAAAATTTTAATTTAATTTGTTTAATAGATTTGTATGTAAAAAGTAATCAGTAGAATTTTGACATTTTCAATCAAAACCATGCAAAAAAGCTTTTAGATGCCGGGGATCGAACCCGGGGCATTTCACATGCAAAGCGAACGCTCTACCACTGAGCTACATCCTCGCTTGAACTACTGGTCGAAATAATTAATACAACTGTAACAAGGTAACGACCGACGGTCGGACGGTTGGTCGTCGGTAACGTTACATGACGTCATGTTTTGCGGGCGTGCAGCCGGCTTCATCGAATTATAAGACGTTATCACGTCAAAAGTGGCAACTCTGTATGTCGTTTGAAGTTCGAAATGGTTTTATGTTGTATTTTGTGTTCTCCTCGTTCTGTTAGCTTGAATTGATTTACAAATTTATTGTATTCCTTATTCTGAGTTTACACACATTATGAAATCACTGTACTATACTATACTGTGGCGTAATCAGCAGTGACCTGTAACATAACATGGAATCGTAAAAGTGTTTTGTTTTGTTTTATTTTGTGGACTGTGAATCCGCAACGACGAAGCCGCATGCTTCGTCTTATATTCTTAGGGACATTCCAAAAAACGACAACTGTAAAAATTAAGGAAGTTTCCATTTTCTTTGTTTTATTTAAAAAAAAATGATAAAACACTAATGCTACAATAAAACCCAGCAAAAGATAAAAAATAATTTATTTGTTCAAAACATGAGTAAATTAATATCACACATAATGCATTAATATAATAGGTCACACAATTTCAAAGTAGCTTGTCGTCATGTTTTGCCTGATATGGTAGGCATACAAATTGACTGGCCTCGTGGCTTAGTGGGTAGTAGCCCTGCCTGCGAAGCCGAGGGTCGTGGGTTCGATTCCCACCCAGTGCAAATATTTGTGTGATGAATTCAAACGTTTGTACTGTGTCTGGGTGTTTCTATGTATAATAAGTATGTATTTAAAACTATATCTTATACCTTTAAACGCGCAATTCTTGTACCTATATAAATATGTGTATATATATAGAATCTGAATCTCGGAAACGGCTCGACGGATTTTCATTAAATTATGTATGCAGGGGATTTCGGGGACGAGAAATCGATCTAACTAGGTCTTATTAAAAAAAAACGCATATTATGCGCGTTTTTAGACAATGAAAAACTGTCACATTAGACATTAGAATGTGAAGGTAAATTTCGCCGCGTGACGCGACAGCATAATTAGCTCAGACGGGAAGTCGGGCGCTCATAGCGGTCACGAATTAGTAGCTCCGGGTTCGAATCCAGACGAGTTCTCTTTTTTTTCAATTGTTTTTTTTTACGAAAATCTATTTCTTGGAGTCTTTTATCTGTAGGTATCTAAGTATATTTAGTATTTAAACCGAGCAAAGCACGGTCACCCAGGTACTACGTATTATATCAGCTATCTGGCCGCCATCATAAAAGCTTTGCTTAGTTTGGGGTCAGATGGTGTTGTGTGTGAATCGTCCACCAATATTTATTTTATTTATTTAAATATTTTTCCAATTCTTTAACATTCTTTGACATGGTTTATAAATTTTAGTCACAAAATTAACCTAACAACTCGCTCCTTATATCAAAAATCCCCGTATCGGCTGAACGACTAGTATCCATAGCTAAGAATAAATTTTAAAAAACCTACTTACAGTGTAACCAGATTCGGTACTTTTATACTGTTTCGGTATACTTAATCGGCTTCCCAGCATCAGCATTTTGGAGGTTTATTTCCGGAAGTAAATATTAAACATGAGTATATCCAAATATCTTATAAAAATGTATTATAGTTTTATAAGCTCCTTAATATGAAAACCTTGGATGAGATAAGGATTTTGCTGTGTAAAACCTTTTACACCGAGCGAGCGAAAAGAGTTACCTAAAATTTAAAAGTCTAAAACAATCTACAAAAATCGGTAAACTATAATTATTTAAATCCACTATTAAAGTAAATAGCGTCATGTTTCACACCACCGTAATAACAAAAAACAAACTAAACCAATGTCTATAGGTCTATACTCAAGTCACAGAACAACTGTCATCGACTTCATAAAACACCGTTAGTAGTACTAATGGGGCGTTTTTAACCCTTTACTGCATGATATATTAAATAAGGAAAAAAAATATATTTTTTTCAGGTTAATGTTTTTATTTAAGCTTTAAAAATAATTACAAATTTTTTTTTCATCAAAAAGTACCCCCCTTTTAATTTTTTTTTACAAAACCATGTATGGGTTCGTATGCATCAAAACCTCAAACCCCTTATACATTGTTTTCGGTGGCATTTGAGCATTTGGCACTCGGTTCAATCTTACGGTACCCGAAGGCAAAAGGCCACTTTGACTAAGATATACCTGTAACTTAGGACTATTGTACCAATTGTCGAAAAAGATTTTGTGATTCTTGTGCCTTGGTACCGACTGCATCAAACGAGATACAACATTGCCACTAACTCCAAGGTCAGGTGCTCCATCAGGTACTTTGTTGCTTTGCTCGCCAGCAAATATCTCGAAGTCATAGCTAAATCCTGACACTCCACTCAAAACTTGGTTCTTATAACCCCATTTATCTGGCTTCGCTGGGTTATACTGTTTGAGTTCGTGCCTGCCTTTGGTAGGTATCATCTGCTCATCTACGGCCAAATATTCTTCGCTGGGAACTATCAAAAGGCGCTGTCGAATTCCCTCTATCAAAGGACGAACTTTAAACAGCTTATCATGTCCTTCTTTACCAATAGGAATAAATTTTGAATTGTCATTGAAATGCAAGAAACGCTTTATTGTTTCCCATCTGTTGCATGTCATTACTTCATTCACTTGAGGCTGCCCTATGTCCACGTTCCAGTAAAGTCTTGATGCGGGTAGTTTCACCAATGACATAAAGATTACTATACCAATAAATTGTTCCATCTCTTCTTTAGAAATATTGGCTGGCTTGTTGACGTTATCTTGAATAGCCTTCAAATTGGATTCTTCTACTATCATTGTTATCAACTCGTCAGTAAATAGATACAAGAAGAAATCGGCTGGAGAATTTAGCTCTTTTATATCATCAGGAAGTTCAAGATCTCCAGTGAAGATGTAATGATCCGGGTTATAAGGAGGCAAATGTTCAGTCGACCAGTTTATTTTAACAGCAGGTTCTTTCGACGATTGCTTTTTTTGGCCTTTGACGTTGAGGGTAAACTTGCTAAAGGAACGTCGTCTTCGTCTGAAAAGTCATCATCCGTCTCAGGTACAATAATAGGGCGTCTAAATGGTATGGAGGATGTAGGCATGTCAGTATCGGAATCGGAAGCCAAGTCATCATCGCTAAGGCCATGCTCGGGGATTGCATTAGTATGCTTATTATGCCCATAAAAGCGTCCAGGGTCCATTCTACCACCAAGAAAAAAAAAAGCTTAGCGCGAAGAAAACGTAAAGGAAATTGAAGCGAAACCATATCCTCGTGCAAAATTAATAATAATGTTTGAGCGCATACGAAACCATATATGTATAACCTAAAAAAGCATTGAATGCATACGAACCCAGATATGGTTTCAAAACAATTAGTGTTGAAAATGGGTGAAATTAAATAGAAAGTGAAAATCTATTACAGTGCGTACAAACTAGAGGTTATGACATACAACAAAACATTTTTATAAACTCAAAAATCTCACCTTTTAATTTTTATTTCTTTTTACAAAGTTGAGAGTCGCACACGCATGTTAACATTCACTCACAATGTCTGGAAAAGTGAGGTTATATCCGAGTGGCATGGGACCATAGACAAAATAGTTGCGTTTTGTTATTCTTAATGATCTGACAAACAACCCCCATTAAAGTTTAAACGCAGTTTTTTAATATTTTTCGAATAAATAAGCTGGAAACATGTCAAACCATATATGGTTTCTTATGCGGTAAAGGGTTAAGATGCAAAAAGACCTGTCAATGACAGTTCCCAATTTTACCATAGGTGGCGCCAAAGTTTTATTTTGTTAGAGAAATTTCACAAAACCAAACAGTGGTAACTTGGCAAAATTTATAACTATAATTGACAAGTCAATTTGCATCTGGAAAACGCCTCATTAGTAACATCATTTGATTATGAAAACATAATAGTAACTATTTCCGTAATCGATTATCAATATTAGTAATACAAAATAAATCGATTTTGTCGATCACTCATCATCGCCCATCGCTAAATCAAATACAATTTAATTTCGTTTTGGCATAGCAGAAAATTGTAAATCTTCTTACTTGAATACAACAAAAAAAAACTTGGCAGTCATAGAAACTGCCGATAGAAGTGAAAACTTATAACTCAGAATTTAATAGCTTACCTTGGAAACTACACGAGTGTAACCGGAGGGGGTGGCCTCGTCATCTTGGCATGGCCATCTAGAAATGCGTCATCATTTCCCATTGGCTGATGCGTTTCTAGATGGCCATGCCATAATGGCCTGGCCACGCCCTTTCAGCATTTCCCATTGGCTGACGTATTTCTAGATAGCCAATAGCCATGGTCCCGAGTTTACCCGAAGATTTCTTATCATACTCAAGCGTGACGCTAGAATCCAATTCACACCCCACGAAAAATCTGTCTAGGCGCGCCTAAAGAAATTTTCACTTCAAAAAATATATTTTTTTATAAATAACTCATATCATTACATGACGAATGATTATTTCTGGTATTAGGTAAAAAATTGGCATTTTCCTCTCCCATAGAAAACCACAAAAACAAAGTAAAGTGTAAAAAATATTAAAGAAAGGAATGAAGATGTGTTCGTTTTAACACTTTCAATTGTATGTTAAAATATAATTGTAACATTTTGTATGATAATCAAATAAGTAAAATTGTTTTGAAATGTAATATATTTTGTTGGTGTATATTAGTTGCCCGATGCAAATGAGCCGTTTTCCGACGAGACAAAAATATATGGTTTAATAAAAACGATAATAGGAGGCGCTTGTAGGTCTTTTGGTTTGTTGTCAAAAGCGGTAGGCATAATGGGACTCAATTCATTCAATTTGCGAAAGCACGACTTCTAGTAATAAATAATAAACTACTTTATCCATGTACGCATTTTATTCGAATGAAAACTATATCAAAACATCAAAATTTCAAAACAAATTCGTAAACCTGATGAAAGACAAAATATATATTTTTTAAATTTATTCTTGGCTATGGATACTAGTCCTTCAGCCGAGAGAGTATCTCTCTACTTAGTCTGTGGATAAAATATTGTCGTATCAGTGTTGCTATTTATATCTTTGAATTTTCCTTCTACTTTGGCTTAGTTGGTGTCTATTGCCTCGGGAGTTCTAAAGATTTTTACTGAAAAGGGATTGTGATCAGTAACGGTTTTTTATTACATTATCAACCTAATTAGCTATTTTTATTCCCAATATTTTAAAATAAAATAAAAAACACTTTTTACACTATACTTTTTCCCTGAAAACGGGTAGGGTCTCTAAAGGGATTATACTGTTGAGAGTATATGGTAGAGACAGATATATCTGCATCTCGAACAATCGCCATCTAGTGCGTCCGTTGGAACTATTTTTGTCTCGTCGGAAACTCCCTCATTGGTATGCTATGTTTCAGTATTCTTTGGCTTACTTTAGTAGTTTAGTATTTTTCGTAAAATTTAACCTGGTCACACAGCCTCGCTCGTGTTGCTTAGCGGGCGGCTTCTTGTTTCTCGAGTTTTATCATTGTTTATTGATTTTTCCGGATTTGAAGACTCAAAAACTAACTTTATCGTTAGTTAAGTGTATCTAAAATGGATATAAAATCTTTTTTCCACGCCTGGTGCGTCAAGAAAAATGTTACCCCGGAATTTGATACGCGGGCTACTGGTGAGTAAAAAGACAAAAAGTGATATTCTCTTACTGTTTTCTAGTCTGATCATAGTTCCAATGATTACTAATGACCAGTATTTTACTGCCATTGTATCGAAAATAGTTTACAGTTAAATACATAGTTCAGTAACCTCGAAATTTTCCATTATTTGCAACGCCGCCATTTTCGTGAATTTCAGGACCAAGACATCGCCAAAGATTCCTCTGTGAAGTCCGTGTTGAAGGAATAGCTTACGTGGGTGCTGGAAACTCTACTACCAAGAAAGAGGCACAAGTGAATGCGTCAAGGGACTTCGTCAATTACCTCGTCAGAAGTGGACAAGTGCCTGCATCTGAAGTACCTGAAAGTGTGGCTGTAAAAGTAGATAATGACGATGGATCAAATCAGAAAGGTGATAGAGAAACAGGGTCACAAAGACCAGTGTTTCAGGTAAATTCAATCATTTCTATGGACTAGATGAGTGTTAAATTCATTATGGATTTTGATGTTCTTGGTGACGCATACTTGCGTCACTGGGACTCTAGTTAAATTGAGCTTAGACCAGGCATTTACATTAACATATATCTAACACTGTAAAAATATTAATTTGTACAACACAATAAAATACAGCACTTTTCCTAACAGGGTGGAATGGGCCCCGACATGATGGGGCAAGCATATCAAGCATATGGAGGCCAAGGCCAAGAAGACCAAGGTGAACGTCGAGAGTTCACCTACATGGACAGAATGCAACAGAAAAAGAATGTAGAAGAAGCAGAAGATCTTGATGTCAATGCAAGTCTCCACGGGAACTGGACGATGGAAAATGCAAAATCAAAGTTGCATCAATTCATGCAAGTTAATAATATCAAGGCGGAATACGTATATAAGGCTGTAGGGCCTGATCATACACGGTTTGTAGACTTTTTTTGCATTTGATAGATTATTTTCCATAACTATTTTAATGCATCAACTGAGTTTAAGTTGAGTATTTTCAAATTACTAGGGGGTGTCCATTAATTACGTGAGGTGTTCAAGGGGAGAGGGGGTGATCTCAGCAAATCTCACAACATGTTTTTTCGTAAAAAAAATGTGTTCATTCTGTGAGAAAATTGGAAAAAATTGAGTAAGAAATGTGTAAAATTCTAATGTGAACAACAGAGGGGTTGAACAAAATCTCAGCAAGAGGGGATATTGAAAAATCATCAAAATGACCTCACATAATTTACGGATACCCTCCTATTGAATTAGAAGTTCAGAATTACACTTATCCTCCATTTGTTAAGAAGACAATAATTATAATTTTCGAGGAATGTAAGATATAGGTTCATTATCATAATATGCTGCTCATTTCTCATTTAAATTACATAATACATTATTTTGGTATTTGGGTTGACCATATAATAAGTTTTTCAACAATGAAGAGGATAATGCAACCATTTGAGCATTGCAATCTAACAATCAGACCGAAACTTCTATTCAATAGTCAAATACTGTTTTTTTTCTAAATTCTGACAGTTTCTAAGTAATTTGCAAACAACTTATATTGAGTACAATAGGTATTCAATAGCAATACATAGATCTATACTACTCCTACTAGTTAATTTTAGAAGTATGGATATTGTATATTTTAATGGCCACAGCATTGGGACCAGGGCAGTGCATCCTCACCCGCTCAAGGTCGCGCGGTTTTAGCCTACAGCTAGACCGTCCCTCCCAGGGAACAAGTGCCAGTCGGTTGTCGGACGCACAGCTGAGCGCTCGCGCAACACGTTTTCCGCGCATATTGTTATTAGATAAATATGTCGACAACCCTCCGCGCTAGACAGGGACAGAGTTACGCGTTAGAAAGAGCGCAAATGTTTATTTGAAAATCGCTACAGGTAATGAGAGCTGAACTGAACTTTGTTGTGTCCCAGCAAGAGTCGCTATTTATATAATTGTTTTCGGTAAGTGAGGCTTCTGTACTAATATTTATTCTGTGACCAGGGCTCTACTGCCTAATGAAAATCTTTTTACCTTGATATTGTTCTCTTTATTTCTATTTTACATCAAAGAGAGAGAGAGAGAGAGCATTCAAGGCCATAACAGTAGGTCTACTACAAAAACAAACTTCGAATGATCGGATCCGACCGACAGCTGAAAAAAAACATTCGGATTGATACATCTCGATCGTAAGTTATAGACTTAGGTTGGATGAGGGTCGGATCGAACGAAACGGCCAACCCGATCAACCCACCAATTGTCTTTCATGGTAGGAAACGTCCATAAGTTCGGCCGATATATCGCTTATCGGACTTCGTAGTAGACCTGCTATTTAGTTTGGGACACTACACAGTTTATGCATTGCAAAGTTCCATCCGTGGGTATTTTGACATTACTGGTATGGGTTATTTCAACATTTTGATTTTCTAGTACTAGTGGATTTTCTAATACATACAAAAAAAATAACCAGTATTTAATTTGCTTGTATCACATAATTCTGTGCTAACCATCATTTCATCTTTTTGAATAATATTAGGCAGGCCAAACATATTTAAGTAAAATTTGCATGGGATTTGAAAAACCTTATTCTGTATGTAGTAATGTATAGTCAACATAAAACCATGCATTGTCTAGTTAGCACTTTCTTCCGACAGCTCACCAAGTTTTGGGTTAGCTTTGGCACTTTGGCTGTTTGATTAATCTTTATAAAACTTCATATATTATTAAAAAATAACATAGGACACTGTAGGAAACTGCCAATTTTACTATGCTATAACTCCTCTGCAAATTTTAATGTGTAGGGTCTGCCTTATACACACCTATGCTACATTAGTACGAGTTTTGACAATGAACAGTACAACATTTCATATTGTTTGATTGTGTGGAATTAAATATATGGCAGTGCTGGTATAAAGAAACGACAGTACCAACCCATTAAAGCCATTTTCTGTAACCCTGTTGCAAACTCATAAGGAGTCGACTTTATCTTGTCACTACTGGAATTCCAAGTCTTCTCTCAATAATAAAAGTGGTTAAAAAGAAAGAGTCAAGATGGTATTTCAATTCCTCGAAATATATATTTCTTTGAAACTGGCCTATTTCGTCACGTTTTTCATTCATCATTAAGGTCGTAACCACACTTATACGACTCAGCTCCCAACCGACAAATGTCACTCAAATATGGGCTTTATGCCATGCTTGTTAAGATATTAGCAGGCGGCCGACAGCAAGGGGTCTGCTAATTTATGTTGTCAGTGTAATATTTGAGTGATTGTCAGGTAGGAGTGGAGTTGTATAAAAGAGGGCTACGACCTTTGATCCTCATGGTGATCACAAACTTCCACATATGAATATGGCATAAATATTCAGAGGTAGGATAGGCATTCAAACCTACGCTCACGTTTGCGAAATCAGATATACACACCACCACAGTTTCCATACAAACTTACAATGTGAGAAATTTTAAATCATTAACTGCTAAAAGTTGTACTAATGCTGCCTCATTTCTTTTGCTTCATATTAGTATCCAAACTATTTTCTTTTTTTTTGTGTAAATCAGGTTATGCATAAAGATAAACTACAGTCTTTCACCATAACCTATCAAGCAGTCTACCGCTTTTTTAAGTCAGTGGATATTCAAAAGCTTTGAAAATCCGTTGGCTGAATCATTTTTGAGGAACCAGAAGTGCGGCCAAGTATAATGAGTCAGAGAAAGAAGTGCCTAACTTCGTATTATTCCGAGGGCTGGCAGCTAATACTGGATAGGTATTTGAAGCAAGGCAAGCTGAAAATTTGGAACATAGTTTTCCTATTATACTGCAACACCTGGCTAGCGAGTAGCACAGCAAATAGTATGCACAGATAAAAAAAAAATTTTTTTTTTTCAATAAGTAAATATGTTTGAGGCAATATGCAATTTTTATACATTGTAGTTTTGCATTTAAACAATTAAAAAAAAAGCCAGTTTAGTTGGGGTTTTAACATTGCTAGATGTGTGCAAAAATGTTTTGTAAAGAATTTATTTGTCGCAATTTGGAATTTTAATTGGGTATTATTTATGACTAAAAAATAGGGATTCTCAATAAGACAGATGATTTTGGTGGGATTTACTACCTGCCAGTTGTTCTAAATTGAGGGATCCATTTTGCTATGCTACTCACAAGCTAGATCTGCATGTCAGGGTACAGTTGTAGAGGTATGTGACAAGTTTTCAGCTTGCTTCAAATACGTCCCCAAAATTTGCTGCCAGCTCTAAGAATATAATAGGAAAGTAAGCATTTCTTTTTTTGACTCGAAAGAAGTTTTGGCTTTTGAGTGAGTGCAGACATTTTTAATAATTACAGTGGTGGTTTACGCTTGAAAAAATGCGGTTAGGGTTCATGTTTGCACTCACATAAAAGCAATTATGTTTTATAGAAAAAAAATGTATTTTGGGTTTTTGCAGAAAGAATGTACTAAGTGGGAAAGAGGTGCTATATTCATTAAAATTGTGTGCACCTCTCTAGCACCGTTTACCTCTATTTGCGTCCGCACTTCTTTTATCGAATGTTAAAGAGAGCTTGCGTTGCTATTCTTGAGTTCTATGTTTTTAGACCAGGCAAATATACTTTTTTTTATTTTGTATGGGGAATAAATACTATTTTTTACCAGAATTTTTAGACCAGGCAAATATTACTTTTTATTTTGTATGGGGGAAAAATATGAATTTTTAAAAACTGTACATGACATATTTAATGTATATACTTAACATATGCTTAAAAGGATGCGGGCTGATTACCACTAACCTGTATACCTACATACGTAGAGCATCATAGCATACTTAGACCAGCACGGTGAATCCATGGAATGCTAAGTTCGTCTCAAGCAATTCTATAAAACCCATTGATTTTGGCACAGTTACTTCGTACATTCTTTCTGTGTAACAAAAACCCATTTTGAGCATGAAATAAATAATATGACATTGAAGTTAAATTTGCAAAAATGTTAGCAAAATTTACTTCAGACCAAATATAACGGTGAAGAGAAGAAATCCAAGACAAATTATTTTTTTAAAGCCATCTCATAAATACTAGTTCTTGACAATTTATTGAATACAATACTGAAAATTTATCATAACCAACTTAAAATTGTAATGTTGTTTCCCTCTAAGATGTATTTAAACATTTACTGACTGACACATGCAATCAAGATTTTTGCCCTTAATTTTTTACCAGGTTATACTAAAACAAGTTCTAAATTTTAACTATTGTGTTAAGTCTGTTGTAATTTATAGTGAAGAAAAACAAGTTACAACGTAAAACAAGTATGTGGGAAAGACAACTGACCGAAACTCGGCTTCAATGTGCACTCTTTCTCTCAATCAAACATCAATTATAACATCATTGAAAGTACCTACTGATAAAAATAGTCCAAGATCCAGTTGTAAGATTGCTACAAGGATCGAGTATGTAATCAAATTCTATTTTTTATGTAGAATTATATCTGTAGAAATATATGTTTTTGCCAAGGTAACAATCAAAACGTGGCCAGTAGTATTATTACTTAAAATATTATTAAGTGACTTTTTTCATACAATTACATGAATCTGAGTTTTAAAATAAACTAATCCCTTCACAGTATTACATATTTATATAGAACTCAAAAAGGTATGGTCCCAGTTACGCTCTTGGTCGAAACCTATTTGCAGCCAGGTGTAAACAGGTAGCACTTTTTTACATTTATATTAACAATAATATACATTGTTGTCATGTACATAATTTGTATCTTAAAGCAATTTTTTATCTGTATAAAAATACCTTTATCTTTGGAAAAGTGGCTGCAAGTAGGAGATGAAAATAGAAACTCCTACTTGCCGCCTCTTTTCCATAAGCAGATAGAACTTTTCTTATGTGACGAAAAAAAAAACAAATTGTGTATGTAGAAATTTAACAAAGTGCTCTCTGTTTTCATTTAGTAAATTACAAATAGGTTACAGCCAAGTGTGTAACTGCAGCCTCTTCAAATTCTGTTTGTGTAATACTGTGAATAGTTGGTTATTTTTAAACTAGGTGAATGTAATTTTTGGGAAAAAGCCACTTAATAATACTTTAATTTAAATTACTAGCGGCCATATTTTGATTAGTACCTTGGCAAAAACCATATTCTTACGGATATAACTGTACCTACCTACCTACATGAAAAACAGATTTTTATCAAATATTTGATCCATGTAGAGATCTTGCAACCGCATCTTGCATACAAGGTTATATTGGTACTTGGAGTTATTCTTTTTATAACGCGCAAAAATGAACTTTGAATACATAGGTCTAGAGTGAAATCTTTGTGAGATGGCTATATTGATGAGACAAATGATAGTCTTGGATCTTCTTCTCAACAGAGGTGCACTGAGCCCTGACTTGGCCGCACTTCGTGTTCTATCATGTATGCACTGCAGATAAAACTGGTAAGTTACTCCAATGTTTATTATTATATAATTATGCTTCTTCATTTTACTATCGGTTTTCTAGAATATACATACATAGAATTATAGACTATTGTAATGTTAGATTTTTTTTAAATTTAGATTGCCTTAGACAATTTCGTTCGCTATAAATAATGGCTTATAAAATTTTTTGTAGGGTTGCTAGTTTACGATATACAGAGCCAAGACGTTTTGCATCCCTAATCCCCCCTACTCATAAAAAAATATAAATAAATAAATAAATATTGGTGGACAATTCACACAACACCATTTGACCACAAACTAAGCAAAGCTTGTATGATGGCGGCTAGATAGCTGATATAATAATATATATGAATGTCCTCTAGAAAACGCATCCCTAAATGTAACTTTACAATGAACTATAAGGCTGAAGTCCGAATACGAATTTTACGGGGCAACTTTATTCTTTTTTTTTACACGATTTTTAGTAAGTATTAAAACCACAAAAAAATGCATAAAATATACAGGGTTACTGGTAATCCTGTATGTAAATGTATGTGTTTAAACTTTAAACAAACAAGTTTTGTTAAAACTCAAATAGATATCCCAAAAAAAAGTGTTTGTTGTCCTCTCTAGCACTGTTTAGCGGCTGTTTGGTGTTTATTCACTTTGGCATCATTTATCGAGCATTAAAGAGCTCTTGTTACGAAGAGTTCGATGCTTTTAGACCGGGCGAATACACTTTCTTTTTCTTTTGTATGGGAAAAAATATACGATATTTTATAAACTATAGAACAAAAGTTGACGTATTTAATGTGCTTAACATCCCCTTAAAAGGATGCAGGCTGATTACCAATAACCCTGTATACAAAAATGTGTTTTTTTTTTTTTAGTTTGATCACAAAGTTTGTCGAAATGTTGAGTACAATGCGAGTATTTTAACTTAGTACAATTGTTACCTTGTGCTGTTAAAATAAGGTACACAATTTTATACAATATTGGGTTAGAGACCCAAGAACAGAACACAACAACAACTATTCGTCTCGATAGGGCCAGGAAAAAACGATTGGGTTTTCTAAGACAGTAGCGGACTGCCTAGAAGAAATAATATCTTCTTAATAATATATAATATATATAAATCTCCTGTCACGATGTTTGTCCGCGATGGATTCCTAAACTACTTAACCGATTTTAAATTAAATTGGCACAATGTGAGCAGTCTGGTCCAACTTGAGAGATAGGATAGTTTTTATTTCGATTAATAGTCTTTAAATGACAATATCCGAGCGCAGCCGGAATGGGCCGCTAGTATTATTATAAGTCTTTTGTTCTTTATGTAACTTTTTAGGCTGTATCCCCATTAGCCAAAATGTTAGCGGCGTATCATTCTTACACGGCCTTCCATATATTTCAAATGGAGTGTCCACAGTTTGCTAGTTTGGCACTCACAATAGTTTGCGCAAAACTAGCAAACACGCCCATAACAGCACAGTGCCACGGAGCTTTTGAAACATGAAGAGTTCACATCATCACCTTGCATCTCGTCACTTAGAGATATAAGATACTTTATCTTTACGCCATGTAATATCTCTGGAAACGTTGCCCTTCAAAACAGAACACTGCTACACATTTTTTGCATGTTTATTTGTATCTCTAAAATGTGTATATAAAAAAATTAAAATTATAGATCATTCTGCTGCGAGTTGACGATCTACGTCCGTCAACTGGGCCGCAACGTAGTCGGTCGGGAGACCGCATCGAACAAGCAAACAGCGAGCAAATCCTGCGCTCTGTCGCTCGTTCGCCAGTTGTACCATCTCGGTGTGATTGAGGCCTTCAGCGGGACCCTCAAGAAAGACAGGTAACCGCAAATTCTTCAACCAGATTTTCCACTTGGGGTGCGTTAATGTAGATCGTATTTTAGTAGTTTTACTTTGTGCGCCTTACTTGACTAAGTTTAAAAACACGCTAAGCATCTGTGTGTGAAAACAAATATCTTCGCCCGCTTAGATAAATAGATCAGGATTTTCCGCACAGTTCCTTTGTATAATTCGTGAGCAGATGAGTATGTTAGCTATGGCGACATAGTGATGTGGCGCGAAAAAAAAATGGCGGTCATAGGAACTGCCGCTAGATGTTAAAACTTAGAATTCAAATATTAAACAGCACTAATGTTATACAATACGTCTCCTGTTTAGCTACAGAAATACTGCTATTACGCATGTCGGTTTCGCGAAATCTCAAGATTTCACCCGTTTTGATGTGTGAAACAAAAAATGTGGTTTTTAAGCTGGATTATGCCTTGATTGAAATGATTTCGAACTCTTTTTTTTATAAACCTGCAAAATATGATTTTGTCTCTGTTTTGTAGATCAAACGAAGGACAAGTGAAGCCTTACCGCGTCGCCATCGCCCCTGACCTTGAAGCCAAGATAGAGGAAACTTTACAAGGTTTGTAGTTTGTAGTAGTAAGGCTTGTTGCAGTGTTTGAGTCTGCCTGGGGTAGTTATACGCTTTTGTCAGCTATCTGACTGAATGTCAGCTGACTGGCCTAATTTGTACTCACAGTATGTCTGTCTGCTAAGTTGTAGGTCCCGGCTTTGATTCCCAACAAGTACAAATATTTGCGTGATGAACACAAATATTTGTTCTCAAATACAAATACTTGCTCATAATAGATAGAGACACCAATTTCTAATAAGCATGTACAATTATTTAAGTATTATAACAACAATCTGGTTCCCATAATACAAGCTTTGCTTAGCTTCGGGCTTGATAATGTTGTGTGAGCAATGTCCACAAATATTCTACCACCAAGTCATAGAAGAGTAAATCATCATCAACAGTTCTGAAGCAGCGCAATAAGACTGGCAATCGCTTATCATCATGCGGAGAGACAACTTTGGCGACTTATTAAGAAGATAAGCCTAGACGATCTTACTTTACAAAAGTAGAAAGAGTCTTCGTTCGAATCTTTGAAACATCAACAGTAAAACCATGTTACTGTTTCGAGCTACGAACAGTGAGAAAAAAAAATTGGCAGTCATGCAGGAACTGCCGATATAAGTGAAAACTTACACCTCGGAATTTCATAGCTTTCTTTGGAAACTACGCGGTTGAAACAGGAGGGCGTGGCCATGAGCATGGCCATGGTCCCGAAGATTTCTCATCATTCCCGAGCATGACGCTAGAATTCAATTCACAGCCCACGAAAAATCTGTCTGTGGCGTGCCAAACGAAGTTTTCACTTCAAAAATATATCAGTTTGTGTTATCTTTACTTACAGACCTAGATATAGTCCCAGTGGATGTAACTACAGCGGCGTCTGACCAATCAGACCAAGGCGCGGACGGTCAGAATGTAGTCACCATACTGCAGTTGGACCGTGCGAAGGCTATGCGCGACGCTCGGCCTGCGCCCGGTGGCGTCGTCTCTTGGTCGCCGCCGCAGCCCAACTGGAATGCTTGGACGCAGTGCAATATCGGTAAGTCTAAAATTCTCTATTTCAATTACTTCAAAGGATGGACGTGGCTTACTGATATTTTTTGGCATTTTAATGTCCAGCAAATACTCGTTCACTCCCTCCCGCGCACTGATCGCTGTGAACTGAGTCGCATGTCGCATGGCCCTAAAAATGCAATGTTAGGCCCAATGCGGTTGTGCCATTTTGTCGCACCTTTGGCCAGGTACTTGTGCATGTATAAGTCTATGCTCTATTTTAATTACAATAGGTGAGACGATTAAAACAAAAGTAATTAGTCCGTCAGTTAGGTTATTAAAAAATATTGTGTACATATGTTTTCTTATGTTTCACAAACAAAAAACGACGAAGATACAGTGCGTAGAAGTTTCGAGTCACGTCACGATATGGTAAGATTTTTACTATAGTGTGACGTCACAACCCCCTACTCCGGAATTTTGATGATCTATTATATCTTTGTCAATTTTTGATAATCTGATAAAACAAAAATACGTGTTCCATATTTTTCCATGATCTACCTGATGAACTAATTAAAATGGTATATTTTTGACCCTGTCGTCATCCCACTGGATCAAAACACATAATATAAGATAGCATTTATGGACATAATAAAAAAATTATATTATAATTAGAAGAAGTAACAAATTTCATTTGAAACCAATTGCTTAACATAGTTTTAATATACTCGTATCTCGTCATTTGCAAACTAATATAATTAGGTAGGTAAATTGAAAATATAAAATAATGTGCATTACAAAATGAATAAAATGTTGGATAAGCATTACTGTTACTATCTATTATACACATCTATATGTATACTAGTCTATATGTATATTATTATTTTAGATTTGCGATAAGCTCCGGGAAATTTTAATCGAAATAGAGTGAAAAACATTAACAAAAAAGACAATAATTGACTGCCCTCGTGGCTTAGTGGGTAGTAGCTCTGCCTGCGAAGCCGAGGGTCGTGGGTTCGATCCCCACCCAGTGCAAATATTTGTGTGATGAATTCAAATGTTTGCACTGTGTCTGGGTGTTTTCTATGTATAATAATAATAATAATAATTATTATTAATAATCTGCAGCCCTAACCACCGGTAGCTTGGGCCCTGCCCCGCTGCTGGCGGCTATCTAGGTTTAGGTTTTTATAATGTTTTTATGTTGTTTTTTGATGCATTTACTGATATTGTAAAAACCTAAATTTAAGAACAAGGATTAAATGACTGAATAATAATAATAAATATTGGTGGACAATTCACACACCACACCATCTGACCCCAAACTAAGCAAAGCTTGTGTGATGGCGGCCAGATAGCTGATATAATACTTATATAGTTTTAAATACATACTTATTATAATATAATAAGTATGTATTTAAAACTATATAATCCGGCCAGATAGCTGATATAATAGATAGATAGATAGATAGATAACTCTTTATTGTGACACAAAAACAGAAATATTATAGTAAAACACTTACGAACTAGCACCACAAATGGCGGCCTTATTGCTTAGAGCAATCTCTTCCAGGCAACCAGCTTAAAGGAAATTCGCCTACATACAAGGTTAGGCGAAGCGAGGTGACATCTTTCCCAATACTACTAATTAAATACTATATAAAACAAATTAATACATAATCAACCAAAGATAACTATAATTTAACAATAACAATAGAAATTCTGAAACATAGTAAGAATACAACTTAAGTATATTCATTAAGTAAATACAACTTAAATACAACTACTAGTTAAAATCCCGTAACCCCGAATACAAAAAAAAAATATGACTAATTTATATCCACCTACACAACAAAAATGTGACATGAAATACAGCACTACAAAACTAGCAGCGGACAACTTCATTACTTACGATTTACTGGTGACGACAGCCGTGCATTGTGATAAGTAAAATTCCTTTACATTGCTCTTAAACACGTTTAGAGACTGCGACTGTCTTACAGAGGCCGGCAAAGCATTCCACAGGCGAACAGCCTTGACGGAAAAAGAATCTTCATAGAAAGATGTTCTGTGTGATGGAGTGATGAGGTTAAGCGCTACTGCCGCTCTCAAAGGACGGGGACGTGAAATTTCGTGGTAATAGGTAAAACGTAATATAATAAGTATGTATTTAAAACTATATAAGTATTATATCAGCTATCTGGCCGCCATCATACAAGCTTTGCTTAGTTTGGGGTCAGATGGTGTTGTGTGTGAATTGTCCACCAATATTTTATATTTATTTATTTATATTTAGTTATCGAGCGGGGTGAAAAATTATTAAATTACTAAAAAGGGCTATTAAAAAATAGGGGTTGGTGATAAAAAGGTAAAAATGTAGGGTTGTATGTATTTTTAATGCCACATAATAAAAAAACAAAAAATTTTGTTAAAAAAAAAAATTGGGGTGAACAACCCTTATCACTTTCGAAATTACGTTTTCGGAGAAATAGAGTAGACGTCCAGGGGGTCTACAAGCGTTTTTCAATAGGCGGTAGACCCCCTGGACGTCTACTCTATTTCTCCGAAAACGTAATTTCGAAAAAAAAACTCGCGACTTTCCTACTCCCGTTCTACTTCGTTTTGTCCAATACAACATTGTTTGACGTTTAAATGTAATAAGCATACCTACTCTAATTAGAGTAGGCTTAGAACATTTAAACGGAAAAAACACCAGATCGAAGTAGAATCGGTGTTGGAAAGTCGAGAGTTTCTTTTCGAAATTACGTTTTCGTAGAAAGAGAGTAGACGTCCTGGTTTGGCTCAGTATGACCAAGTATCATTGGTACAGGCTGTCTGAGTCTTTTACCACCAGGAGAACTTTATTATAGTTTATTACATTATAAAAAATCTGTCATTTTCAACCTACACCAACAACGAAATAACAAGAATTTAATTTAAACTTGTAAATCTTTTATTGAGACCATAAATAACACTAGTATTGTTATTGGCGATAAAACAATCAAACCTCAAAAATAAAGCCTCAGCTTAAAAATATGGCGTTAATAGGTGGAGATTTGATTGCTATGGTATCCTTACATATTAGCTGTCAAATAGCTCTGCTTTTGGAAAACGGCACTTTTGGCCCGTTGTTGTCTCGTTCTTCTTCACAACCACGATTGATTTTCAAGAACCAGCCACGGCCAGCACTTTTAATCACTTTCGGCATAATTAAAGCAATTAATTACTTTAGAAATGAATAAAAACACCAAATGGAAACAAACTCTTGTCACCCGACGTAAACAAGAAGATGACGGCGCGTCAATTAGTTCGATTTTTTGCTACGTGCAGAGTTAAATTGCGCGCACTATAGTATACCTATACCGTGACAAAATTCAAATCCAAGATGGTACCTGGCCACTCCACATTAATTATTTTAATTTAATTAGTTAGCATATAAAATGTTTGTTTACAGATGAAGGTCCACTGGCCACGACAACCCTCGACAAAATCAGCCAAGATTTGGAGAGTCACGACAAAAATGTCTGCCAAAACAGTCAGTTGTACCAGGTAAAATTTGCTTGTCCATCTGCAAAATGTTACCTTTTGGAATAGGGCATAAAATTCGATTTTTCGTTAAAAGGTAATTGTAGTGGTAGGGCCAGCAGAGTCCGCCTGGTACCTGGTGGCACCTTTGCCAGTTATTCTGCCGTCAAGCAGTAGTGTGCAAACATTACTGTGTTCCGGTTTGAAGGGGATTTTTTTCTAGAGAAATTACTGGGCTAAGTGATAAAACACCTCATATTCCCGGGTGACGAGCACAGTGTAGTGCTAGGTAATGATTTGGACTCTGTATGTGCCAATAACTGCGTGTTACAGTGCTGTTATGGGCAGGTATGAGCAGGTGTCTGATAGTAAGACACCTGCTCGTCTCGTCACTCTTTATTTTAAAATATAATAATTGTAAAATAAATGCCAATACAAGAGATTTCTGTTATAGTGTATTGGATGTGTCTAATGTCAATATAATATAATATTTTTAGTAGTGTTGACGTTTTTGTTGTATTTTATACTTAACAGTTTGTTGTATGCTTATATTTAGCAATGTAATATTTGATAATTTCGTAATTTTTGTTATGGTGTGTTGAATATGTCAATATGACATTTATGCTGGCATTATTGTCGACAGGAGAGTGTGCGCGAAAGAGAAACGTTACCGGTGCACGCGATGCGTAGTGAAATCATGACTGCTATAAATGACAACCCGGTCGTGATCATCAGGGGTAACACCGGTTGCGGTAAAACTACGCAGGTGAGTTCATACATCTTCTTGATAAAAGAGGTATTAATTGGCTTTTTAGTGAAATAAATAATGTGAATGAAATGAAAAAAAAATGTAAATAGAAACAGCCAATGCCAATTTAATAAACTCTTTAGTCTCTTTACTAATTTTAATGATGTAAATATCACTTATGTATGTATTTTTTATTTAATTTTTGTTGATAATACAAAAATCGTTCCACAGATTTTGATAAAACTTATGAAGTACCAAACAAAAATCATCAAAATCGGTGTATGAACGACAATAACTCCGCGATAGCAAAAATATACAGGGTTCGATAACCCTGTATCTGCCTTCATCCGTTTAAATATTGCTAATGGTTTAAAGCTCTTTTATAAACTGTAAAACAAAAGGTTATTTAATATAAAGGTATATGTATAAAGGTACTTAACATTACTTTAAGAGGATGCCGGCTGATACCCTATGTACGGTCGAATTCTTCGCGAGTAATCTTCTTTTAAATTAAATTCTACGCGCGCGGACATAACCTAGTGCAGATGTTTATTTTTTCTCAGACCCCCCGATACTAACCGCCGTTCTTTTCCAGGTGTGTCAGTTCATTCTGGATGATTACATCCGCAGCGGGCAAGGGGCGTGGGCGAATGTCTGCGTGACGCAACCGCGACGTATATCAGCCATCAGCGTAGCGGAGCGAGTGGCAAGCGAGCGGTGCGAGGATCTCGGGAACAGTGTCGGGTATGTTACCAACAACAGAAGCGTGGGTCAACCACAATAGACGCGTGGGCCAACAACAATAGGTAGGCGTGTGGGTCTACAACAATATGCGCGTGGGCCAATAACAATAAGGCGCGTGGGCCAACAACAATAGGCGTGTGGGCGAACAACAATAGGCGCGTGGGCCAACAACCATAGGCGCGTGGGCCAACAACAATAGGTGACAGGACGGATATCTGTGTGACGCAACCACGACTTATCTCAGCCATCACCGTAGCAGAGCGAGTCGCTAGCGAGCGGTGCGAGGATCTCGGGAACAGTGTCGGGTATGTTACCAACAAATTGACAGCCATAGGCATTGCCGATAGAACTTATATAGTAACTTATTACCACAGGCCCGTGAACAAAGTTTGTGGGTCATATGAAGAGGAGTACTACCAGGAGACCTATGTAGAATGATAGTAGGGAATAAAATAAAAAGTTTCAGCACTATGCCGTCACTTGTAAGCTGTCCAACTGAGTGGAGGTGAAGAGTGGGGGTTGCAACCCTCGATCTTTTCTCCTTGTCGCATGATTTTTGTACGGCGTTGCGGTATAATGAATTAGAAGAGGTATTAAAACTATAAAAATAAATCATGTGACAAGGTAAGCCAGTGCCGGTAACAGTCCGGTGCAGTAAAACCCTGACACTTTTTTTTTTTTTTTTTTATTTAAAATTGCTACTCCACAGACTCCGGGGTCCGTGACTTTTGTCATTTCAAATCTTATTTATTTTTACATCTTTCTTGGATAATCAGAAGAAGAGGGAAATAAGGGGGGAGTTGGGAACATTTTAAACCTAATACTAGTTAGTGCTCGTCTGTTGAGCCGATCACTACCGGTTGGGATTCCGCTAGTAATCGACTCGACATCGATTCTTTGCCTTATTGCCATTTGCCTAAGCCGCCTCCTCCCGGCCGAGAGCCTCCACTACGGCTGCATTTCTATCCCTGATGGCCATCTGTAGGTTGAACTCTCGGATGGTCTTCGGTGATGCAGCCAACGCTCGCCGCACGAACCGACCGATGGCGTCGTCGGTGTCGTCAGCGTAGTACGTGAAAGTCCCCGTGTGCCGTGAGATTGCAACAACCGCATGGGGCACGCAACCCTGACACTGCAAATTGAATAATTAATTTTGAGTTATATTAAGTGCATCGTATCGCCCTCAAAGCGACACTCATTTACACATGCCGTTCCTGGATTCATAAGATTTTATCCTACAAAAATCAACGCGTCACTTCGAAAACGCTGCTGTTTTGAATGAAATCAGGATGTTTTTTCTGCAAATTTAGGTTTTTTTTCTCTTGCCCAGGTATTCGGTGCGTTTCGAATCGGTTCTCCCGCGTCCGTACGGCGCCATAATGTTCTGCACCGTCGGAGTGTTGCTGAGGAAACTTGAAGGAGGTCTCAGAGGCGTCAGCCACGTGTTGGTCGACGAGGTATGTAAAGTACAGATATCCATCGATCGGTAGCAAGGGCGGGGGTCCAACTTTGGCCTCAGGGAGGAGGGGTTCTCACATGGCTTATTTCATTTTAGACGCCACTTCTATGCAGTAGCGAGGCTCGCGGAGCTCTACTTTCAGCGTTTATAAAGTGTATAAATACATTTTAAATTATAAGGAAGACGTAGTGATTTTATGTTTTAAATTTGTTGAATATGATATAACAAACATGAAAAAACAAAAAACTGCATTCTATAGCATACATTGTTTTTTTTTTCAATACTTTGGGACCATTTTCCCGCCAAAAATATTTTTTGTTTTTTTATTCATTTTACGATGTTTCTATGTAAGATTTCTACGTTTCTATGTCTTAAGTAGTGGTAGGACTCTTAGCAGAGTCCGCCTGGGGAAGTACCACACCTTTGCCAAATATTCTACTGCCAAGCAGTAATGTGCAAACATTACTGTGTTCCGGTTTGAAGGGCAATGATTCCAGAGAAATTACAGGGCTTAGAGACATAATATCTTAGATCTCTGGGTGACGAGCGCAGTGCAGTGCTAGGTAATGATTTGGACTATCATGTTCCAATAGCTGCGTGTTACTGTGCTGTTATGTGGCAGGCATGTTGCTTACCATCAGGCACATGACCTGCTCGTCTCGTCACTCTATGCTATAAAAAAAAAAAAATGTAAATGAATTTTAATTTTAATGTAGTTTATGTCAAAATAAAGACCGGTTCTAGGAGATGCCATTAAACAAAAAAATATGGGTATATCTTCTCAAATAAAAATACCAAAATTTTTTTTTCGCGCCAAAAACCCAACCGCAAATACGCTTGTTTGGTTTGAATTAGACGTCCTCACAGTGGCCAGGGGGTCTCGAGCGGGTAACAGAGCCTTTTAATGATATTTTAAAATCCACGAAATTTGAAATTTTGTTGGCACGAAAATTACGTGATTGCCGCAAGAAACATCTTAACATTCATACAATTGACATTTATAATATTAGTAGGATTAGTAATAAAAAATATTCGTGCGAGATAAAAACTAGCTAAATAAATGTTTTTGACGTGACAACGTCTTATAATTCGATGAAGCCGGCTGCACGCCCGCAAAACATGACGTCATGTAACGTTACCGCCGTTACCTCGCCGCCGCCGTTACCTCGCTCTAAGGCGTAGTTGAAGTTGTCACGTTCAACTAAAGTCAGTAACCCGACTTTACAGACAACCATTTTTTTTCTCTCTATCCCAGGTGCACGAGCGAGATGCAGACACGGATTTCGCATTGATCCTCCTACGAGACATGGCACACACCTACCCTGATGTCAGAATCATCCTCATGTCGGCCACTGTTGATACCACACTCTTCACCGAGTACTTCGGGAACTGTCCCGTTATTGAGGTAGGTAACTAGAATAAAATAATATTATATGAATTTTTAGGTTATCCTAATTTTGAAATTAGTTAATAGGCATAATGACTACAAATAACGTTCTACGAAAACGTCTTAACTACGAAAGTTTGATAATCTATATTTTTCTTTGTAGATTATTTAATAATTTGATAAGACAAAAAATACGTGTCCCATTTTTTTTCTATAATCTACATCTTAGTCACATCCTCACATCCCAAAATTATACAAGTTTTATAATTTTTACTGACACGTTATTCATTGCTTTGTCGTATGACTAGTTTTTGTAGAGTTCGTATCTTTGACAGTGCTTGCCGCCAAGCAATAATGTTCAAAATACATACTATTTTCCCGTTTGAAGGGCTTTGTTTCCAGGTAAATAAATAAATTAGCTTATATATTCGGGTGACGAGCGCAGTGCAGTGGTAGACAGTGATTTTGACATTTCATATTCGAATAGCTGCATAGAATTATACTATATACCTAGTATAGCATTGTGCTAACGTTTATCGCGCTCCGGCGCCACTTCGACGCTACGCTGGTACATTAGCATAGTATCAGTGACGTGAAGACATAAGTTTTTCTCTTAACAAAAATTGATCTGAAATCCCTTTAAAAAAACATGAATAAGAAGTGATTGGATGTCCGAGTTTTGCTGGGTTTAAACACGGATAAAATTACGTTTTCTAAAAATTTAACTTAGATTGATGGGTCGCCCCCGAAACCAGCAGCATTCTAAAGGTTTTGAAAATTGTTAGATCTATTTCCGAGATTCAGATTATAATTGCTAATTTATAGGTGTAAGTAAGAATATGTATTGTATTTAGTTTAATAGGGTACAAACAAACTAATTAGATTGCAAAAAAATATTGCACACGTATTTTTTCTTTTGTTTCATAAACAACAAAATGACGAAGATACAGTGCTTAGAAGTTTCGTGTGACGTGGCACTCGTGGGCATGCGCGGTGCGAAGGGGGGTGGTCACAGGGACATGATCCCCCCCCCCCCCCCCAAGTCGTATATGTTACATTAAAATGGGGTGCTACTAGTAGTCTTTTTTACTAAATTTATTGTATTTCTACTCATGACCGGGGGGGTCATGAGGATGTCAGTCAGTGTACTGGCGACCCCTTCCATAATTCGAGGCTGGAACCGCGCCTGCTCGTGGGTACGATTTCTACACACGAGTGACGTCGCGACCCGCCATTCTCGAACTTTGGTGATCTATATCTTTGTCGATTTTAATATTTTGAAAAAAAAAAACACAAATACGTGTCCCATATTTTTCCTTGATCTAGCTTACGGACTAGTTAGAATGGTGTATGTATGACTCAGTCTGATACCCCATTTGTTTCCAGGTGCCCGGCCGTACGTTCCCTGTACAGCAACACTTCCTTGAAGACGCGATACAGCTGACGCGGTTCATGCCGCCGCCGGACACTCGCAAGCGCAAGGCGAGCGGCAAGCGAGCCACCAAGGACGAGGATGATGATGACGAGGAGGGTGGTAGGTGTCTTCAAACACTAAGTTTCCAAAGGGGTGTCTATTAATTAGGTGAGGAGCTGTTCAAGGTTCAAGGTCGAGACAAATATCACCCAATCTCACGTGGTCTTGACAGATCTCCCATCAATTCTTTTCACAAGAATGTCTTCAAACACAAAGTTTCCAAAGGAGTGTCTATTCAGTAGGTGAGAGGAGGTCGAGACAAATATCACGCAATCACACTTGGTCTTGACAGATCTCCCATCAATTCTTTTCACAAGAATGACTTCAAACACAAAGTTTCCAAAGGGGGTGTCTATTAATTAGATGAGATATTGAAGGAGCGTCCTAGAAGACGCTATAGAGCTGACGCGGTTCATGGCTCCGCCGGACACTAGCAAGCGCAAGGCGAGCGGCAAGCGAGTCACCAAGGACGAGGATGATGATGACGAAGAGGGCTGTAGGTGTCTTCAAACACTAACTTTTCAGATTATCAAGATTCGCTGCTAGTTTTTATTCCCATTCTCGTTATTTTCCCGGGATGAAAATGTGCTATTGCAGACTATAATCTGTGTTCAAATTTTTTTTTAATTAAAGAGTGACGAGACGAGCAGTACATGTGCCTGATGGCAAGCAACATGCCTGCCACATAACAGCACAGTGACACACAGCTATTGGAACATGAAGAGTCCAAATCATTATCTAGCACTGCACTGCGCTCGTCACCCAGAGATCTAAGGTGTTATATCTCTAAGCCCAGTAATTTCTCTGGAAACATTGCCCTTCAACCCGGAACAAAGTAACGCTTACACATTGGAGCTTGGCGGTAGAATAACTGGCAAAGGTGTGGTACTTCCCCAGGCAGACTCTGCCAAGAGTCCTACCACTACGTTTCAGCCTCCGTTCCGTACCGAGTTCGTATCCGTTCGTAGGTTACGACGTGATTGAACATCAAACATCCAAGTATCCAAACATTGACATTTATAATATTTGTAGGATAGGATAGGATGTGAACATTGCCCTTCAAACAGGAACACTGATTTTTGCACATTCCTGGACGTCTACTCTGTTTCTACGAAAACGAAATTTCGAAAAAAAACTCGCGACTTTCCTACTCTCGTTCTACTTCGTTTCGTCCGATACAACATTGTTTGACGTTTAAATGTTCTAAGCATACTCTAATTAGAGTAGGCTTAGAACATTTAAACGCACAAAACGACGGATCGAAGTAGAATCGGAGTTGGAAAATCGCGACTTTATTTCGAAATTACGTTTTCGTTGAATTAGAGTAGACGTCCTGGTTGGCGGTAGAATAACGTGTACACACAAAACGTGTTTTTACCGCCATGTCACCTGATGATTAAGCGACGATGCGGCCTACGATGGAGAATGCTTACTTTGAAGAAACCAATTGCTCTTGATTTGAGGTCACCAAGAATCGAGTAAACCTGAGTAGGTTTTCTCAAGCCAACGTATTCCATAGCCTAGACGTTCTTATCGCAAATGTAGAGTCAAACCTCTTCGTTCGGTAGTTGTTTCGATCGCGTAATGGTTTTAATTCCTTGTTTTAGGCGTGGGTGGAAGTGAAGAACAGGATGAGGATTTGAACCAGAACTGTCAACTCGGGAGCGATTACTCACCGGAGACGCAGAAAGCCATGTCGCAGCTATCGGAGAAAGATGTAAGTGGCATTGTAGTTCTAGGAAAGAACAATGTGTTTTTGTTTACATCTTAATCGTATAAAAGGCGTTTTATTTAGTATAATATGGGTATATAAGTATATGTTAAATTAAAAATGTAAAAACAAAACTAACATTAGAAAAAAACCTTCCGGTTTTAGCTGACGTAAGTTTACAAGTAAAGCAAAATATACCCATTCTGAGTTTTATTTCCTACTGCAACTAATAAAAGAGCTGATTACTTCGAACCGGATGTACCGATTTTGATGACACAAATGTAACAATTTTCAAACAAGAAATGAAATCAAAAGTAGTTCCATCCGTTCGTGAGGTAGGTACGATTACACAGCCAGAGACACACGCACGCACGTAAGCACGCGTGCGCACTCACACACAACAAACAACCCGTTGTTTTTGCTTCAGACGTCGGCGTCAAAAAAAAGCAGATTTAATCTTCCAAAATCATTTGTAGTTTCGAGAATTGTGAGCATACAAATATCCGAAATTTTTCTCACTTCGTCTAAAAAGGATTTAAAGCGTGTACACTGTACAGTCTATTATAAACTGTAAAGGAGACCAATCAAATTTCAGCTGTATTACTAACATAATTAAGGCTATTTTTAAAATTAATTTATATCTTCAAACATTTTACACTACAGCTAAAAATATTATCTTTTCACAGCTGAGCTTCGAGCTGATTGAAGCCATTCTTCTCCATATCAGCAGCCTTGGTGGAGATGGGGCGGTTCTGGTGTTCTTACCTGGATGGAACCTCATCTTCGCTCTCATGAAGCATCTGAACAACCATCGGGTCTTCGGAGACTCGAGCAAATTCGTCATACTGCCATTGCACAGTCAGATACCTAGAGATGATCAGAAGAAAGTATTCGTCACACCACCACCGGGGATGACAAAGGTAATTTAATAAATCAGGAAAATACGATTTAGACTCACATCGAGGACTTAACCAGGTGGATCCACTTCTACTTATGCTGTTCAACTTTATTCCATTTGAAATTAATTCCTTGGAAGCATACAAGTATTACGTAAGGCAAAATTTTGAAGATTTTATTGTGGATTTGTCTATTGTGTAAAAAAAAATTTGCTTCACCGATTTCGATAAAATTTGTACGGGACCAATAATTGTTCTCAGGTGATATTGTCAACGAACATAGCAGAAACGTCGATCACAATCAACGACGTGGTATACGTGATCGATTCGTGCAAGGCTAAGGTGAAGCTGTTCACGTCACACAACAACATGACGTCTTACGCTACGGTGTGGGCCAGCCGGACTAATTTGGAACAGGTTAGTATGTACATGTAGTATATAGGTACTAGATAGGTCAACTCACACTTGCCTAGTATGGTGGATTTATAGCCTTGTGTTTCTTTTGATGTTCTCTTTGGGTATAATAGGGAAAATGGTGGGAATAAATTATTACGATGTGCGCCCACATCGTAATAATCTTATCTTATCTTAATATATATAAATCTCCTGTCACGATGTTTGTCCGCGATGGATTCCTAAACTACTTAACCGATTTTAAATTAAATTGGCACACTGTGAGCAGTCTGGTCCAACTTGAGAGATAGGATAGTTTTTTTTGTCGATTAATAGTCCTTATATGACAAAATCCGAGCGAAGCCGGAACGGGCCGCTAGTTTATTATATAACACCGTCTCACTGAAGTTAGCTAGTCATCATTTTAGTAAACATTGTAACTAACTTAATGATGCTTCTTGTGTTGTAGGTATTGTTTATCCTATGGTTAAAGGTAACCTTCTTAGCACTAGGAATAAAGATAAGAAGTACTTCTTGCGTGTACACTGTACACACATACACGTTTTTTAGGGTTCCGTACCCAAAGGGTAAAAACGGAACCCTATTACTGAGACTTGGCTGTCCGTCCGTCCGTCTGTCACCAGGCTGTATCTCAAGACCGGTGATAGCTAGACAGTTAGTTTTCACAGATGATGTATTTCTATTGCCGCTATAGCAAAAAAATATATTATTATTATTATGCAGTTATTAGCCTAAATTGTCCCACTGCTGGGCAAAGGCCTGTCTTTCCTCCTTCCAGATAGCCCGATTTACTGCTTTGGTGGTCCAGTCTTTATCGTGCGATTCCAATTCGTCACGCCACCGTCGTCTGGGTCGACCCGAAGGTCGTGTAGATGTTGGACCCCAATCAGTGGTGATCTTTGCCCATTTGTGTTCCGTCATAACAACAAAAATACTAAAAGTTAAATAAAAATAGTATTTAAGGGGGGGCTTCCATACAACAAACTTGATTTTTACCATTTCTTGCTCTATTAGTCCGTCCCAAGAAAACTAGATGGCGCCACGAGTAAAAATAACACGCAATGTCGAAATCGTCGTCAGAATCATGAGCCAAAAATCAAAATTAAAAAAAAAATGCGAATCAGCCTACGGAAATTACGATGTTTATGGAATTCCGAATAAATAAGCCATAGAGGTTTTCGTCGTTTATTTGCTAATGGTACGGAATCCTTCGTGCGGGAGTCCCACTCGCACTTGGCCGGTTTTATTTGTTAAATTAAATTTGTTGTTAAATATTTAACTTGTTTACAGAGGAAAGGTCGCGCGGGGCGAGTACGACCAGGCGTATGCTTCACTCTGTGCGCACGCGCACGGTTCGACCGCCTCGACGAGCACCAGACCGCTGAGATGTTCCGTACTCCACTACACGAACTGGCTCTCAGGTATGGTAACTGTTAGTTTGTGTCCAGAACACTGTTTTCAATCCTTAGATAGATAATAAGTAAGTAGAGCATGTTTTTCCGCACGGTTCCTTTGTGTCAATCGTAAGCAGATGAGTACCTATGTTAGCTATGGCGACATAAGTGCCGCGACAAAAGTATGACACTTCCACAAGAGCGACAAGGAAAGAGCGATCAGACCCGACCGCTTTACACCGAAACGCGTGTGCTCTGACTCTATACGTAGTAGGTATATGTATACTCTTTGGTTCAATCATACAGTCGCTCAACGAAGCCGTCTAGGCGGGGCAATCGTCCGGGGTGAGAAGCGCGTAGTATTTCTTGAGCGCGGTTCAGTTTTCGATTTTATCTACACGTGTCTAGACATTATCAGTGTTTCTTCCAAAGGCGATGAACTATTGGTAGTATTTAAGGCGTTTTTTCCAAGACCAGCGATGAAGTATTGGTACTATTTCTTTATACTGTGGTTCAGAGAAAGGGTCGCGTCTGTGGGGTCTCCGGATCGGCAGTTTCCGTTCTCCCGACTAGACCAGCCGTAACTTTCTAGAGCAGCCCCAGCCGTAACTGTAATTAATTGTACTAACTGTAGAATTGACCTGTAATAATTGTAGTATGAATAAATGTAAATTGTCTTGTATTCGCAGCATCAAGCTGCTCCGTCTCGGCGGCATCGGTCACTTCCTGTCGAAGGCGCCCGAGCCGCCGCCGCTGGACGCCGTCATCGAGGCGGAGGCCTTACTCCGCGAGCTCGGCTGCCTCGACGCGAACGACGCGCTCACCCCGCTCGGGACTATACTAGCCAAACTACCCATCGGTATGTATACTGAGTCGGAGCCTTTTTTTTTTTTTTTTTATTTAATTTAAACACTCCACAGACTCCGGGGTCCGTGACTTTTGTCATTACAATAATCTTTTTTTATTTACATAGTTCTTGGATTAGGAGAAGAAGAGGAAAATAAGGGGGGGAGTAGGGGGGTGGTGAACATTTTAAACGTAATTCTAAAGCTAGTCAGTCCGATTTCGTCTGTTGAGCCGATCACTACCGGTTGGGATTCCGATAGTAATCGACTCGACATCGTCTTTTGCCTAAGCCGCCTCCTCCTGGCCCAGAGCCTCCACTACAGCCGCATTTCTGTCTCTAATGGCCATCTGCAGGTTGAAATCTTGAATGGTCTTTGGTGATGCAGCCAAAGCTCGCCGCACGAACCGACCGATGGCGTCGTCGGTGTCGTCAGCGTAGTATGTGAAGGTCCCCGTGTGCCGTGAGATTGCAACAACCGCATGGGACACGCTCTCGTGCAGCTTCATGTTTGACTTAATTTTAATTACGATTACCGACTCGTATGTCAATCCCTGCGCTTCATGAATGGTAAGGATGTGCGAAATTGTGCTCACCAAACATTTATCTCACACAAATAGAAGCCAGAAATGAATCGAAGATGAAGAATCAGATGACATAAATAAAAACCAGAAATTAATAGAAGATGAGGAAGAAGAAGACTAATAGCAGACTATTATTTAAAAAAATTTTTTTTTTGTTTTTATTTAAAAATTAAGACTAACAAATTGTCTTGCCAGACATATTGCATGCCTCTCGCAGAGGCTAGTTTGTATGGGGCAACTTTTAAAATGTTTTGTATTATCTTATCTTACCTACAAACAGCAATAAAGACTTTTGTATTTGTATTTGTGACCCGGTGCCTGACCCGTAACTGTAACCGAGTCGGAGCCTTTACTTAACCTCTTAATTTGTGTGTATATTTAGTTAAGGCCGTTGTGCGTGGCTCATACTTCCCTCATTCCACTCCAACCAGACCAGGATGTCCCAGAAAACCAGCGTCCTTTTCAGGTTGTAAAAGGTCTCCTGGACAGATGTTTTTTTTTCCGGAGATGTTTTTGAGTGTTTCGAGACAGGTGTCGGTGAATAGAGGATTTCTGCCCGTTGATCTCTACTGCGGTCTATAAGCACGTGTACCCATCGGTATGTATAACACTTGGCTTGTTTCACTCAATACTACCTCCGCTGGACTGCTAATTTACTGATTACTTTTTTACCTCCGCTGGACGCCGTCATCGAGGCGGAGGCCTTACTACGCGAGCTCGACGCGAACGACGCGCTCACCCCGCTAGGGACCATACTCGCCAAACTACCCATCGGTGTGTACACTTAGTTTGTTTCTCCTAATACTACCACGGCTTGGAACTATACTTGCAGGTGGATTATGGAAAACTATGGGACACATCGTTTTTCTTTTGTTTCACGAACAAAAAATGTCAAAAATATTTATAGTGTTTAGAAATTTCTAGTGACGTCACTTCGTCACTTTTACGAAGACGTGACGTCACAATCGATTTTTTTACTATTGCAAGCTTCCACTTTCGTGGAGTTTCCTTTGTTTATTTTAGTTTCAAATATGTGTGACCTGAAATTTGAAACCATAGCCTTGAGGGTATTTACGTATACTTGTTATACAAAACGCTGGATTAAACACACAGCTTATCTTATTATTCATTACATAACTCTCAAATTAGTTTTTGTCCGGTTCTTAGCCATCAGATGTCTTACCTTGGAGTTTTTTGTTCCCAGAACCCCGCCTCGGCAAGATGATGGTACTGGGCTTCGTCCTCGGCGTCGGCGATGCTCTCACCACGATGGCCGCCAACTCCACCACCTTCCCGGAGATCTTCGACCTTCGCGACGGCAAGAGGCGGCTGTCCATGCATCAGAGGGCTCTGGCGGGCGATAGGGCGTCGGATCACGTCGCTATGTTGAACGCATTCCAGGTAATTTGGATTGATGATAGACTTTGAAACAAGTGTGTATGTACGTATATAAGTTACGGTGGTCTAGTCGGGGAACGGCGGCTGCCGATCCGGAGACCCCGGGTTCAAAACCCCACAGCCCCACACGCACCACTGTCTTTTCGAAGTCATGTGCGTAATGCCGCTAACTTAAAACGGTGAAGGAAAATATCGTGAGGAAACCGACATGTACCTAGAATCTTTCGAAGTGTCATGTGTCATCCGCCAACCCGCACTGGGCCAGCGTGGTGGATTATGGCCTTAACTCTCTCCTTGCGAGAGAAGGCCCCGAGTCCCAGCAATGGGAATGTTTAGTGGGCTGTTGATGATGATGATGTTGATGTGTATGTATGGTGTGAACTTGGATTGAGTGTAGATTTTGATACTTCAAGTGTGTGTGAGTCTGTGGCATCGTAGCTCATGAATGTATGAACCGATTTAGATTTTTTTTTGTTTGAAAAGTGTGATTGATTGTGTGATGAAACAATTTTTGAACTTTTTTTGGCGCGCCACAGACAGATTTTTCGTGGGCTGTGAATTGAATTCTAGCGACACGCTCGGGAATGATCACAAATGTTCGGGTAAACTCGAGACCATGGCCATGCTCATGGTCACGCCCTCCGGTTTCACCCGCGTAGTTTCCAAAGTGAGCTATCAAATTCTGAGTTATTAGTTCTCATTTCTATCGGCAGTTCCTATGACTGCCATTTTTTTTGTTCGGGACTGTTCTTATTAGTTATGTTTGATGAAAATCTCCACAAAATGGCCGCCGCCACAAAATGGCATAAAAACTATGCCATTTTTGCCTATGCCTATGCCAACAACTACCTCCATATCAATTTGATACACATCAAATGAAACGTTTGACTAGTAGAATATGATACATATCAAATCAAATATCGCTGAAATCACAATCAAAGAAATTGTGTTAATAAAGCATGGTCTGATTAGTATTATTAATTACAAAATATTTGCAGATATATGTTGCATGAAACTGCATCGAAATATCGAGAACTCGTACTATTTAACCACTTTAACAACCTCCATAATTAATAATACTAGTTAGTGAACATTGATAGTGATTGCTGCAGGTCTACTACGAAAACAAACTCCGAATGATCGGATCCGACCGACAGCTGAATATGGATTGTCTATAGCCTACCACGAAAAACAGTCAGATCGATACATCTCGGTCGGAAGTTATAGACTTAGGTCGGATGAGGGTCGAATCGAACGAAACGGCCGATCTTATCAACCGACAGATTGTCTTTCGAGGTAGGAAAAGTTCATAAGTTCGGCCGATATATCGTTTATCGGACTTCGTAGTAGGCCTGCTGATTATATTTCTGTTTCCTGTCATTTGTTAGATGTGGGAGCGAGAGCACAACAAGGGCGAGGAGGCTGAAATGCGGTGGTGTGAGTGGAAGGGAGTCCAGCAGACCACGCTTAGAGTCACCTCCGAGGCTAAACACCAGCTTATCAGTGAGTAGACGCTCTTATACACCACTTTTAAAAGATTTATAACAAAAGCAACCCACTAAATGTTCCCACTTTTGGGACTCTGAACTCGGAACCTTCTCTCACAAGGACAGAGTTAAGGCCATAATCCACCACTCTGGTCCAGTGCGGGTTAGTGGTTTGTTGTGTTGATTTCCTCATGTTTTTCATCACCGTTTTAAGTTAGCGACATTACGGACATGACTTCTTGATAACTTTTACAGGTATGTTAAGCACTTTTTGGGTGACCTAAAATCATGGAACTAGCGTCATCGTCACCTAACGTTATCAGAAATCTTTTTTTTTTATAACCACGCCATGGTTTTAGCAAGGAACTACGTTAAGTGAGCTATCAAATTCTAAATGTTCACTTCAATGCGCAGTCCCTGTGCCTGCAATTTTTTTTGACGTGATAACGTCTTATAATTCGATGAAGCCGGCTGCACGCCCGCAAAACATGACGTCATGTGCCGTTACCGCCGTTACCTCGCCGCATGACGTCGTCAGTACCATTCCATCAGTATTTTCTTAAGACGTTGTCACGTTCAACTGTCGTCAGTAAAACCGACTTTACAGACAACCCTTTTTTTTGTTTTGATTTATTTTACTTATGTGGATATGGTATTTTTTTCATAGATATCCTGACGACAGCGATCGGCTTCCCCGAAGAGTGTTGCGTGTCCCAGCGCTGGGTCGCGACGGGCCCCGAACCCAACCTGGACCTCGTCATAGCTCTCATGTGCATGGGACTCTATCCCAACGTCTGCATACATCAGGGGAAACGGAAGGTAACTTTTCAATGTTGAAAATGTTGTATTGAAATAAGGATGTCATCGACTGGCCTCGTGGCTTAGTAGGTAGTAACTCTGCCTGCGAAGCCGAGGGTCGTGGGTTCGATTCCCACTCGGTGAAAATATTTGTGTGATGAATTGATTGAATTCAAATATTTGTACTGTGTCTGGGTGTTACTATGTATAATTAGTATGTATTTACAACTATTTAAGTATTATAATATCAGCTATTTGGCGGACATATTACAAGCTCGGCTTAGTCTGGGGTCAGATGGTGTTGTATGTGAACTTTGTCCGCCAATATTTATATTTATCTATTTTTATAGGTGACACGAAATCATAGTACAGTAACTTTAAACATTACCGTAGTCGTTAAATCCGGTAGATCTGATTTTTTTGCAGACTTGTTTATGATGTTGGCCTAATGATTGTCCCAAGTTTGTGACCTCGAGCGACGAACGCAACTTTGTCAAAAATCGAAAAAACCGCAAAAAATCGTTTATTTTTCAAATTTTGGCGATTATAACTCTAAACGACTAGTTTTTGTAAAAACTTTCTTACGGCGTTTATAAAGTAGATTAAATTTGCTACAATATGATACTAGAATTGTCTCTGTACAGTGTACACTCAATAGTTTCTGAGAACAAGTCTTTCAAACTTTATAATTTTTTTCGTACTTCGCAATTTTTAGTAATATTTTAACTCCTACTTGACCACTTTGTGGCACAGTTACGGCGGTTTTTAACCTCCGATCAAAAAAAGAGGTGTTATAAATTTGACGTCAAAGTCTGTCTGTCTATCAGACAGACACACATACAGGTCTGTCTCAAACGGATGGGCCGATTTCGATGCGGTTTTTTTAATTTGAAGATACATTTTTATGTTGATATTTTGAGCTATTTTTGGTTAATATCGATTCAAGATGGCCGCCTCCACCAAATGGCAGACCAAATATTTCATCACAATCTACCTCAATATGGGTATCAAATGAAAGGGCTTGACTAGTAGAGTACTATACAGTATAACAAATTTCAAATCACAAAATGGCAAACTCCATTTTTTTTTTTCACTAATGCCTTAATATGGGTGTCAAATGAAAGAGCTTGACTAGTAGACTACTATACACTATGAACAATTTATATTTATACCATATCGAGGTAGTTGTGATAAAAGAAACGTATTTCGTCATTTTGTGGCTGCGGCCATCATAGATTTGAAACTTGTCATAGTGCATAGTAGTCTACTAGTCAAGCTCTTTCATTTGATACCCATATTAAGGCATTAGTGAAAAAAAAATGGAGTTTGCCATTTTGTGATTTGAAATTTGTTATACTGTATAGTACTCTACTAGTCAAGCCCTTTCATTTGATACCCATATTAAGGCATTAGTTTTTTTTTTTTTTTTTTTTTTTTTCTAAAATTATTCTCCAAGTCACCTTGGATCCTTATACTTATTACAATCTAGCCTAATTAAAAAGTCTAGGCTAATGAGTAATTTATATCTAACTTAAATTGCTACATAGTTTATACATAAGAAGGTGCCCATCAGCACTTTTCTTATTGACTCTGTTAAGGGGAAGTCACTTCTTTCACTTGACTTAGCACATTTAATTGTTTTATATTATATTGCACTGCCACTGCACTATACTAACTCAAAAGGTTTTGTTCTTTTAAGTCTTCTCACTGTGTCCGTGTTATCAAGGAGCTGGATAGCCTCCACATTCACATGATGATGAAGCCTGCGTTCATGTGCTTCTGCGTACTTCTTTATTACTTTGCCGACAAGATCCATTCCAAGATCTCGATGAATGTCGGCATTTCTCACATACCAGGGCGCATTGACAATATCCCTGAGTACTTTATTTTGGAAACGTTGTATTATCTCGATGTTGCTATTTTTGGTACAGCCCCACAACTGTATACCATAAGTCCACACTGACATTAGGACTTGTTTATATAATAATATTTTGTTATGTATTGACAGCACGGAGTTTCTACCAAGTAACCAATACATGTTTTTGTAGCGTATAGCTAGTTCCTCTCTCTTTTTTTTGACGTGAGTTTTCCAGCGTAACTTCGGATCTAGAGTCATGCCTAAATATTTGGCTTTATTTTCGTATGGTATACATTGTCCATTTATGAATACTGGATGATATTGTTTTTTCTTGTTTGTGAAGTCTATGTGAACAGTTTTGGACTCATTTAGCTTAATACGCCACATTTTTGTCCAGTCAAGTATTTTATTAACTGCTATTTGCACCCTCTCTGTGGCTTCTGCGTGGGTGTCACCTATTGCCAGGATAGCAGTGTCATCTGCGAAGGTTGCGATAGTGCTGTTGTCTAAAGCTGGGATATCACTAGTATACAACAAGTAAAGTACAGGCCCAAGTACACTTCCTTGTGGTACTCCAGCTTTAATTTCTTTTAGCGACGAATATGAGTCTTCTTGTTTAATTCTAAATAATCTGTTCGAAATATATGATGTTAAGATATCAGAAAATTGTTTAGGTGACAGTAATTTTAGTTTGTGTGTTAGCCCTTCATGCCACACTTTGTCAAATGCTTGCGCTACATCTAAAAGTATTGTAGAGCACACTTTTTTTTCTTCAAGGGTTTGCTCTATGGTTTTAGTGATTCTGTGAACCTGATCTATCGTAGAATGTTTTTGTCTGAATCCAAACTGATGATCTGGTATCAAGTTTTTGTGTTCTATTATTGGCTTCAGTCTCTTGAGTAAAAGTTTTTCAAAGAGTTTTGAAATGATAGGCAACAGAGATATGGGCCTATATGACGCTGCTTCATGAGGAGGCTTGCTAGGTTTTGCTATCATTATCACTTCAGCTACTTTCCATAAGTCAGGCACATACCTCAGTCTGAAAGCAGCATTGATAAGTGTGGTAAGTTTAACAATGGCTTTACGTGGTAGATGTCGTATGATGTCTCCCGTAATTAGATCATATCCGGGTGATTTCTTCGGTCTTATTCTTAATTTTATCTCATTGAGTACTTCTTTGGGAGTAACTAACTTTATCTCCAGATCATCTTGTGTTGTTTGATCTAGATTAGCTAGATTAACAGCTGTTTCGGCTCTTTCGTTAGGTTGGAAGATTTTTTCCAAGTGTTGAGCAAATCTTTGGGCTTTTTGTTCATTGCTAATGGCCCACTTTCCATCCACCTCTTTTATAGGGGGAATATGGGTAGTTGGTCTTTTCATGTTTTTAGTTGCTTTCCAAAGTGAGTAATTAGTACTGCTGTCACAAGACAACTGTTGAAGGTAGGTTTTCATGGAGTTGTCCTGATACTTTTTTATTGCTCTTTGAAGTTTTTTAGTGAGTTGGTTCAGCAAATTTTTGTCATTTGGACAGCGGGTATGATGCCATGTTTTTCGTTGTTTTCTCTTTGTAGCTAGTAGTTGCATAATTTCATGAGGGTAGTTAGTACCACTGGCCCTTTTTTCATGGGTGGTGTATTTTCCAGGCTGTCTGTTGTATGTTTTCTACAAAAATGTCAGTCTCTTTGTCTAATTCTTCCGGTGTCTTAAGTGAAACGTTAAGATCTATTATGCAATCTAAGTCTATCTGGAAGCTTTCCCAGTCTGTGTGCTTATTTACTAGACTTAATTTACTATCTTTGTATATAAATTTGTCACATATCGATAAAAATATAGGGGAGTGATCTGAGCTCATATTAAATGATGGTTTTATGTCTAAATAAGCTCTTGATATGTTCCTATAAACAAAAAAGTCTATAAGATCAGGTATTTTTTTCGGATCTGTTGGCCAGTAAGTTGGTTGACCTGTAGAGATAGAGTCTCCTTTAATTTGTTTAATTAGGTGACAGTAATTTTAGTTTGTGTGTTAGCCCTTCATGCCACACTTTGTCAAATGCTTGCGCTACATCTAAAAGTATTGTAGAGCACACTTTTTTTTCTTCAAGGGTTTGTTTATTTGTTTGTTTGGGGCTTCTTGTCTACACCTGTATTAATAACATCTGGAGTACCCCAAGGTTCTCATCTTGGGCCTTTGCTTTTTATCGCTTTTATCAACGACCTTGTAGACAAGCTTAATAACCCCTGTCTATTATACGCAGACGACCTTAAAGTCTTTTCTCAAATCAACAATATCAGAGACGCGGAGATCCTTCAGTCTGATCTAGATGTTATTTACAGATGGTGTGAAGTTAATCGTATGGTTTTAAATATTAATAAATGTGTAATGATAACGTTCACAACTAAAGTTAATAAAATACTGTTCAATTATAAAATTCAAAATAATATGTTAGAAAGAAAGACTGTTGTAAAGGATCTTGGCATTTTGTTGGATGAGAAAATGACGTTTCGCAATCACTATGATCATATAATTAGTAAGAGCACTAAACTCCTGGGCTTTATTTCTCGGATTACGAATAAATTTAAAAAACCTACAAGTTTTTTAAAGCTGTACTATGCCCTAGTACGGAGTGTTCTAGAATATAATTCTGTTGTATGGTCACCACATAACGAAGTGCATAAGAGGCGTATAGAACGAGTACAGAGCAAGTGCTTAACCATACTGTGCTACAGGCAGGGGCTGCGGCGCCAATTGCAATCTTATCCCGACAAACTTGCTAAATTTAAAATGCAAACTCTTGAATCTAGACGTGCTTATAATGAATTTGTCTGCCTCTTTAAGATATTGCATGCTCATATAGACTCCCCCACTCTTCTCTCCAGTATCAACATTAACATCACCCCTAGAGCCCGCGACTATCATGCTAGGATTTTTTCGTTGCAGGTTTACACCAATAATACGTCATTTTATAACCCTATAGTGAGAATGTGTCGCCAATATAACGAAATTCATAAAAAATACCACGACACAATTGATGTATTTCATAACAAAATGTATAAATTTAAAAATGAACTTAGGAAGATAGTATTTACGCCATATGTTCGCTAAAGTCGATTTTCATTATTATAAAGTTTTCAAATTATAAAGTATTTCTTGGTTGCGTTTACATATTTTAGTTATGTTATAGTTTTAGTTGCATGTAGGTATGAGTTAAGTTAAAGTTATTGATTTATATTGTATGTATTTAATTTAGTGACTGCCTCAATATTCTAGTTAAGTTGTTTGTGCATGCTTTGGATAACAGTTTAGAACATCACAATATTATAATTTATCTGATAATTAACATTAACTGTAATCTGTTATGTACGCCTAATTAAATAAATAAATAAATAAATAAATAAATTGCAGATAGAAGCTCCTTCCCTTTCGTGTTAGTGAGTCGGGAGCACCAATATACATTTTTCGCATTAAAATCTCCTCCAACAATAAACTTGTCTCTGTATTGCTTAAAGAAGTCTAAATATTGTTCTCTTTTTATAGCATGTTTTGGTGGGCAGTAGACAGACGCAATCGTGAGCGTATACAGTTTTGTTTTGATACAAACAGCCACTGACTGTATCTCTTTTTCTTCATATTTGAATTCTTCATATTGGTATAGGTTTTCTTTTACTAATACTGCACTGCCACCCATGGCTGTATTATCAGGATGGAGCGCATGATATACTTTGTAACCTTTGAATGTGATATAGGATTGTTTGGTGAAGTGCGTCTCCGAAATCAAGCAAATGTCAATCTTTTTTGTATCTAGAACAACTTGCAACTCTTTCTGATGTTGAAGTAGTCCATTAGAAGTTATTAAGGCATTAGTGAAAAAAAAATGGAGTTTGCCATTTTGTGATTTGAAATTTGTTATACTGTATAGTACTCTACTAGTCAAGCCCTTTCATTTGATACCCATATTGACGTATATTGTGATGAAATATTTGGTCTGCCATTTGGTGGAGGCGGCCATCTTGAATCGATATTAACCAAAAATAGCTCAAAACATTAACACAAAAATGTATCTTCAAATAAAAAAAACCGCATCGAAATCGGCCCATCCCTTTGAGCTCTACGGTGCCATAGACAGATACACACACAGGCAGATACACATAGAGACAGACCTGTATGTGTGTCTGTCTGATAGACAGACAGACTTCGACGTCAAATTTAAAACACCTCTTTTTTTGGTCGGGGGTTAAAAACCGCCGTAACTGTGCCACAAAGTGGTCAAGTAGGAGTTAAAATATTACTAAAAATTGCGAAGTACGAAAAAAATTATAAACTTTGAAAGACTTATTCTGAGAAACTATTGAGTGTACAGAGACAATTCTAGTATCATATTGTAGCAAATTTAGTCTACTTTATAATCGCCAAAATTTGAAAAATAAACGGTTTTTTCGCGGTTTTTTCGATTTTTGACAAAGTTGCGTTCGTCGCTCGAGGTCACAAACTTGGGACAATCATTAGGCCAACATCATAAACAAGTCTGCAAAAAATCAGATCTACCGGATTTAACGCATCCTACTCCATACATTCAGGCGACAAAGTTACTGGACTATCACGGCAGATGTCGAATATTTTTGTTAAGTGGGCGTTTTCACTGACGATAATTAGTATTTTGTCATTTTAATAAACATTTTCAGTAAGACGACGTAGTAGGTAGTTTTTAATACTAACCTATCTTCTCACTTTGATCATTCCGGAACGTACCATATTGACCGGATTTTATACAAATTTTATTTTACACTATTTAAACTGTCTGTGTTTTTTGTCATGTATTTCAACATGAAGTTGCCCAGGCAGTCTCTTTGCAGACTCTGCCTGGGGAAGTAGCACACATTTGCCAGTTATCCTACCACCAAAGAGTGTAAACATTACTGCGCTCCGGTTTGAAGGACCAAAGTTATCAAAGAAATTACAGAACAAATCGCTTTCAGCGATAAGGCCGCCTGGTTTTAGTCTTTATGTTTTCCTACATTGTATGTATTTTTTGAGACTTGATAGAATTTTCATTAATTCATTCAAAGATATAAAATAAATTCTTGCCCTGTCATTACTCTGGAAAAATTATCCTTCAAACCGGAACACAGTGATATTTGCACATTACTGCTTGGCGCGGTAGATTAACTGTTAAAGGAATCCTACCACTACAAATTGTTTCGTTTTCGTTATTGTTTTGTGATATGTAGCAATATTCTCACATATATATTATGTAGCTAAAGATAGCCTTTATTTCTAGAGTATTAACAGTTTTTTTAAATAATTAATTCTCCAGTTTGTTTTTCGACATAGGGAGGCCTATGTTTTAAGTTTTTCCATTCCTCTCTGTTACTCACAAATGTACTTATTCTCAATTTTTATCTCCATCCAGGTGTTAACAACAGAAGGCAAGCCAGCGCTCATACACAAGACATCGGTGAACTGCAGCAACTTGGAACAGAAGTTCCCTTCCCCGTTCTTTGTGTTTGGGGAGAAGGTGCGAACGCGAGCCATCAGCTGTAAGCAAACTACGATGGTGGCGCCGCTGCATCTGCTCCTGTTCGCTTGTAGGAAGGTCGAATGGGTATGTAACTTTTACCAAATTAAAATAATTACCTGCCAAAAAACTAGGTGTCCTCTCAAAGGTGCGAAAGTACTTCAAGTCTAAACAATTGCTTTTGTTATATAAAGCACAGATTCGCTCTTGTGTGGAGTACTGTTCGCACCTTTGGGATGGTTCGGCTAAGTATCAGCTGGAGACTCTGGAATCGATCGAGAGGCGTGCTAAAAGGCTCATAGGCAATAACACTCTTGTGCGAAAAAGACTGCAAAGTCTTGAACATCGCCGAAAAATTGCTAGCTTATCGGTTTATTATCGGATACACTTCGGAGAGTGTGCATCTGATCTGCATGATCTAACCACCTAGCCCTTTTTTCTATCGGACTTCCCGTAGCTCGAAGAAGCGGCATCGTTTCATGGTTGATGTTCCAAAGACACGAACAAAGAGGTTTGACTCTACTTTTGTGATAAGAACATCTAGACTGTGGAATGAGTATCCTGAGTTGGTTTTTCCCGATGGTTATAATCTTGGTGTCTTCAAATCGAGAGTGAATCGGTTTTTTCTAGGTAAGCACGCTTCATCTTAGACCGCATCGTCGCTTAACATCAGGCGAGATGGTGGTCAAGTGTAATCCAATAAATATTTTAAAAAAAAATTGACAATCATAAGCAGGTATAAGTAAGACGACGTCATCGACACGAAGAAGAGATAGGCAGGAATGCGTTGCCTGAGTGAGTTTTTCCCGATGGTTACTTACTACCTTGGTATTTTCAAATCGAGAGTGAATCGGTTTCTAATAGGTAAGCACGCTTCATCGTAGACCGCATCGTCGCTTAACATAAAGTGAGATGGCGATAAGTGTGAACTTAATAGTTAAAGAAAAGACTGCCTATTGACATAAAATAAAAACGTCCACTTAGAATTTTGGTATTAACCACCACTAATGTTGTACAACCTGTCACCTGTATAACTTGGTTTAAGAGATATACTCGTATTACGCATGTAGTGACGCGAACCTTTAAGATTTTTCTCTACCAAAAAGTACAGCCGTCAGGACAGAAAACTGTGCTGAGCATTGCCGCGGCGCGAGCCATTCGGTGTCGGTTTTTCGACTGTGGTCAAAGGCCCCTCGGCGTACGTGCCTCGCAAGTGTGGACGTGATTTGAGTTTGCATGGTTTGTTGTGTGTGTGAATGGCGGACAGGATAGACGCAAAAATAAATCAGCTGACGATACGGCGCCTTTTTGTCGCTCGTTCGTGGCTCGACCCGCCTAACTAAATAGGCTATGGCTTTGCTATTTCTGTCTCTATAATTTCAAGCGAGAAGAAAATAGTGAGCAATATCAAATCTAAGACAGCTTTAGTTAGGCGGTAGACCCTCCGAGGCAGGTTGCCTCAGTCTGCTGCCTCATGTTGGTTAAATTACCTGCCGAGGCAGCCTCAATACTAGCCGTGCGTGCCGAAGAAGCTCACACTGAGCACACCCCGGACACTCGGCCTAAAATCTATACAGACGGTGCAGTTGACATACCTACACTCACACAACTACGCATATGTCGTTCGAACGCATTTACGCATGTGTGCGTGTCATCTAGGGTTACTAAATTATTTTATGGAATAGCTGTGACCCGTGAGTTCACCTGCCTGTATTAAGTGGCCTATAATCTTTTACCTAGTTAGTGTTCGATCTTTAATGTAGGTAAATATAACTTTCATCAACAACCAGAAGGGAGAAGATTTAAAACAAAATAGGAGATAATAAAGGTACCATGGACGAATTGATTTTTAGTTAAGTACACTTACCCAAAGAGAAAACTTTATTCTGACAATATATTAATTAATCACTCCACATATCGCGTATTTCATTATAGGTAGGCTAGTCACAGAACATTAGATTAGGTAGAACAACGTTCATAAGTTGCAAGGCGTTATCACAGTTCACTAGGTATATCAGAGTAGGTATCATACACTGCACAAACTAATTATTTACATCTCATGTCCGCACAGTAAAGAAAAACATGATTTTTCAACTCAAAACTCACAATTCAATTTTGTAAACAAACTACGAACCGGCCGGAAAGATAATGTTGCTAGTTCCGGATTTAATTTATTCCTAATTGCTTAAAAAATACTACTTTTGTATATTGATAAATAGTGATTTATTTATTCGCATTATAGTAAGGATCGCATAAAACTTTAAATAAGTATTGTGAGAATAGTAAGTGAGTCTATTATACTCAAATTACAATCATATTTGCGCCGAATAAACAAAAATCAGTTTTAATTTCAAATTAAATTCAGAAACTTAATTGACCAAATTTCAACGACGATCATAAAAAACTTGAACAAAAATAAACGAAAGTAATTTTTAGTTTTGTTTTCATATTTCAAAACTGTGATCTACCAAAAAAAAAGAAAGATCAAAGGAGACATGGCCCAAATCGTACCCTGACCTCGGCACAAAATAATTGTATCTAATCTCAAAAAAATCTAATAATTGTATGTAAATATATTTTAGGAAAAAAAATTACACCACTCCCATAACCCAAATTAGTGGCTAACATGTTTTTTTATCAGTGTAGTTTTGTAGGCGTTTTTTTTAAAGTTCACCAATACTGTTTGCAATCCGATGTAATCATCATCATCATCTTCATAACCTCTTAGCATATACCTCTCTTCAAGTACCTACGCCTCATATCCCAGGCCTATGCTAGTGCTGTGCTTGTTCTAGTACTTGTCCAGATTTGACCCGCGATGTAAGCATACTGATAATTGAATACAAAGTCCAAAGTACATTACCAAAAATAAGCGTATTATCATGAATTATTTTACTTACACTCGTTAAATTTGAATTCCGAGGCCACCCATCGCGAAAAGAACCTAAGCATATTCGTGCATTGTTTGATATGTCTCTTTATGACTCAGCCGGTAAATATTATTTTTCTATCATTAACACCAAATTATACAACATATTTTGTTCCATAAAACGAGCTTTTGACACGAACTTCTACAAAACTTCTACAGGCAAAAAAACGCAGGTTAGCCACTCAAACGTATGATGATGATAGTTTAGAATATTATTACTAATAACTTAAAATCCGAGGTACATCAAAAACCCCAGGTGTGGCACCTGGGTTTTTTCAATGTGATTTGGGCTTATGTCCTTTGTTTCACAATAAATGGAGCTATCACGTAACAAACATATAAACGAACTAGCTGGTACCCGCGACTTCGTCCGCTTGAAATAAATACGAAGGTAATTCAGGCAGTACCCTATTTTTTTACCCAGACATATTTACGGTTACTAAAAATAGCTTATAATAAAACAATTTCACACAATTTTATCAAAATCGGTTCAGATGTTTAGGTGTGAAAGTGTAAGAGACATTCGTCCCCCTTTTCAACTCCAATTTCATACCCATATAGTTCGAAATTACAAAATTGCTAGAACAAACATTTATTGACTTCGTGTCAAGTGCCTATAGAAAGAGTTTCATAGTTTTATCTTCATCGATTGGGAACTTCCATATTGACATTTAACCCCCATTTCAACTCCAATTTCATCCCCGTACAGTTTGATATTACAAAATTGCTAGAACAAATAATTATTTGCTGCGTGTCAAGTGCCTATATACAGAGTCTCATGGTTTTATCTTCAACATTGGAAGCTTCCATGTATACTTTCAACCCTATTTCAATCCCAATTTCATCCCTATACAGTTCGAAATTACAAAATTGCTAGAACAAACATTCGTTTGCTTCGTGTCAAGTGTCTATATTCAGAGTTTCATAGTTTCATCTTCAACGGATCTTCCATGTTGACATTCATCCCCCATTTCAACCCCAATTTCACCCCCGTACAGTTCTAAATTACAAAATTGCTAGAACCAACATTCGTCTGGTTTGTGTCAAGTATCTATAGTGAGAGTTTCATGGTTTTATGTTCAACGGTTCGGAACTTTCATATTGACATTCAACCCCCATTTTCACCCCCATACAGTTCGAAATTACGAAATTGGTAGGACAAAAGTTCGTTTGCTTCATGCCAAGTGTCTATATACAGAGTTTCATGGTTTTATCTTCCAAGGTTGGGAACTTCCATATTGACATTCATCCCCCATTGCAATCCCAATTTCACCCCCGTACAGTTCGAAATTACGAAATTGATAGAACGAACATTTATTTTAATTTCTTCGTGTCAAGTGTCTATACATACAGAATTTCATGGTTTTATCTTCAACGGTTGGGAACTTCCACATGACATTCATCCTTCATTTCAACCCCAATTTCACCCCCGTACAGTTCGAAATTACAAAATTGATAGAATAAATATTTCATTGCTTCGTGTCAAGTGTCTAGATACAAAATTTGATAACTTTGAAAATCACGAATTTTCATACAACCGTTCATCCCTTGTTTCACCCTCTTAGGGGTTGAATTTCGCAAAACCCCGTCTTAGCGAGTGCCTACGTGCTAAAAGGGACCTCCATGCAAACTTTCAGATTCCTAGCATTTGTAGTTTCTGAGATTCCTTGATGAGTGACCTTTCGCTTTTATATATATAGATTGAGATCCGTCTCCTTTTATGAAGTTGGTTAAAAATGAAACTAAATCGTAGTAGTACCGGTAGTACTAGAACCGGTAAAGTTTATAAGTCAATGTCAAAGCCGTTAATTACTGAATAAGTTTTATTTTAAAAATATCGTTAATTTTTTTTTTGAACTATCCATTCCAGTAGTCAATGTACTCGTATCCTCTTACTGCTTTTAATGAACGGTTGTTGCGAAATCTTAAATAAGTATACTACTAGATGAAATCCTATATTCATTGTTCACTATTGACCGACATAATATATACATGGACGCACATAAAAGTACAGATAGTCTAATATAGAACCTCTTTCTTTTTTTTGAGTCGGTTGAATGCTAAGAAATAATCACTTACCAATAAATCTGAATAGTAGCAATCTTAGTAAAAAAATCCACTAAATTGGCAACACTAGTGACTAAGCGAACTATACTCCGCGCCATCACTCGTTACCATACGTTATTGGCGCCACTGACGTATTTCACAACGATTAACGAAAGCCGCAGTTTAAAAACAACGAGTTTAATAATTTCGTCACAGGACTTCAGTGTTGGCGCGTACTTCTAAAACCAGTAGCACACCCAACAAACAAATACGTCGTATAAGTCTTGACTTGTACGACCTAAAGTTGGATAGCAGTCTTACAATGATAATGAGATGACTACCAGGTCCTATAGATGTCTTTAATGCAACTAATTAGTCGTGCGACGAATATGTCATAGTAAACTGGTATTAGCAACGTTGGGGAGACTAAACGATACGACGTTATATTACAGTCTTAGCTAAAACGTTTGTACGACAACGCAATAGTCATACTAACGTTATAGTCCAATAAACGTTTTGAACACACCAAATTATGTTTTTGGAAAACCTTTATACAACATTTATACAACGTGGATGTTATATAGACGTTTTCATAGTGCCGTTTATATAACAATCAGTACCTTGTTTTACAGCGGTCAATTAAATACTCTTAAATGACTGGGTTGTTTATTGACGACTCAAATATAACCTTTATATGACATGATGTCCGTTTAAAGTCCTGTCTTGACTTTAATCAAACGTGCAGTCGCATTTAAGTCAGGTTTTGACTTTATAACGATTAGACGGCCATATTTACGGAAGTTTGATGAATTGTTCCTACGAAAAACGGCACTGCACTATGAAGTGTTCTTTCCTGAAATAGATTTACAAATAATAAATTTTGGTGAATATTGACAATACGAAAAGGGTTTTAATGTTTTTGAGGAACTCTAATAGCTAGCTGTCATGGCGACCATCGTCATCATTATCAGGTCGTACAGAGGTAAGTGTGCGACAAAAGCAACAATCAGACATTTTTAGAAAAAAATAAATTTATTTTTGTTAATGAAAATATGATTATAACACAAAATTACGAGGGGGCATGAAAATCTGAATAGTATTCACATAGGTATATTATCATAAAACTTCAGTTCCCAGTCAAACTAAATAGCATGAGAGACAGATAAAGTAAGCAAGATATGGAAATTAAATAACACTCACCTTATTATTTCCCAGTTGCAGTAAGTTGTAGTATGTTTTTATTTTACACTAAATTAAATCTTCGAACGAAAAGTTAGGATGCGACTACTGCGCGACGAAAGTAGTTATCACATAACATTTGTACGACTGTTGAATGACGTTAACGAAGTTGGCTCGAGCTTTCTGTATGACCATTATACGACCATTTAGGTCGTATAACTGGGGCCATTTTCGCGTTTAGTAAACGTTATTATAACGTTAGTATGACTTTATTATAGCGATGTATGGTATTCAGATAACGTTTACTTAACCTTTATACGACGTTAAATTGTTACTTGCAGTTTATAAAAATGATTCAATCTTTGTAGAAATTCTTATGAAATCAAAAATCTCTTATTCTTAACTTAAAATTGTGAACTTATCAAAACACAGTAGAAAAACGATTCAATCCTAGTACCTATATTATAGAAATTCTTATGAAATTAAAAATCTCTTATTCTTGTTTCGTTGAACAGATGAAAAAATTGGTACCTAAATTTAAATAACACAGCAACACAGCGTCATGGTCGTATTCTCATAGAAAATTGTCGTCCGATTTAACCCTTCGTTGAGTGCTTCTCGCGTTCTTGCGGGGTAGGAAGTTTGAAACTGGCGGGGGGTGGGGAGTGTCCGTTCTATCTGTATTATCTATTCTATGCCCTGAGGCTGCCTCTAGTCCGCACGCACCTTTAAATATAGCATATAACCTATAGCACTCAGATCACATACATATCCAACAGTGAAAGAATTTTTGAATTCGATTCCGTAGATTGATTGAGTGAGATTAGCACGTTCAAACAAATATACTCTTCGGCTTATAAGCAATATTAGTACTTGAAATCATACGTGAAGCCTTAAGCCTTTCGGTAGCTAGAGCCCAAAAGGGATTGACGATAAACAAATGACAAATTAACTTTGTAAAAGAGGGCTCAACTTCAAACTCCAAGAACAAGCCTTACTCAATCCTGGGTGCAGCACCTGATTGGACTATTTTAATGGACACGTATGAAAAGCACTACAAAATCCCAGAGGATGTGGGTGTTTCGTCATCCAGACCGGACATTTTCCTTTTTTCTAGGGCTACGAAACGCATAGTCCTGGTAGAACTTACCGTACCGTGGGAAACTAATATACCTAAAGACCACGTGATGAAACAAAATAAGTATTACGACCTACAAAATGAATTAACAAAAAATGGCTATGTAGTTAATTTATACGCTGTAGAAGTAGGAGCGAGAGGTATACCAGCAAAATCTCTCTATAACCTGCTTAAAGACCTTAGATTGTCCAGAAGTGCAGTAAGTTCTATACTAGAACGAGTATCTAAAGCTGCACTAGTAGGATCATATCGGATTTGGCTGGGCAGGGAGAGAAATACGAGTAGTGAAGGTGAGTGTTGACGTACGTCAATATAAGGGGCCCCTTTTAAACCTACGCCCGAGTCACAAGTCTTGGGGTCTATTCGAGATTTCTCTCTCTGCCACACGATGGACCTGGCACCCGCACGGTGAATCCATGGAATGCTAAGAAGTACGTCTCTATTAAGATTTATTCTCTTTATTCTGATGTTACAGGTAGATAATACGGTCCGGTTAGACAACTGGCTGAATCTAGACATGTCGCCGCGCGCGGCCGCTCTCGTGGTGGCGCTTCGACCCGCCATCGAACGGATCGTCGAACGAGCCGCCTCAGAACCGGACTCCGCTTTACAGTTCAGCCCGATTGAGGAAAAAGTAAGTCTTCAAAAAAATCAACAGAGCACAATGCCCAAAATACCAATAAAAATAACTTTAATTAAAAAACCCGACAGCATAAAATTAACAGGTAAAAAACATTATATACTACCCAAGGAGACTTGGGTGATTGAGATGAATCTAACAATATCTGATTATGATACTAATTTCGTTTAAACTATGGCCGCAACAAAATAAAAAATGCTATATAGCTCCCATACAAAATGGGCATTAATTGACTTTTATTGGTATCATTCGGAGCCTGAAATTGTTAGTATTTCATATTAGTATATGTATTTTAAATAAGGCGCTCAATTCTACTGACACAATTCTTCACTAACAATAATAATCTATCTTTTCCAGGTAATGCGCTGCGTAAGAGAACTATGCGTCATCACCGCCGGCGACCACGAAATCCAGCGCGAATCTAGCACGCCTGTGTTCAGATCTGACGGAGCGAAGCGAGGGAACATGCGGGGTTGGGGTACTAACGGGCCGCGAGGAGGCATGGGAATGGGCAGAGGCGGTTATGGATCGGGTGGTTTTGGTGCAACCTCGGGTGGCGCCAATTCGAGAGGATTCGGTAGAAATTCAGGCGGATTCGGGCGTAACTCGGGCGGTTATGGTGGCAATTCGGGCGGATTCGGTGGTAATTCGGGCGGGTTCGGTGGCAATTCGGGCGGGTTCGGTGGCAATTCGGGCGGGTTCGGTGGCAATTCGAGCGGGTTCGGTGGCAATTCAGACGGCTTCAGTAGAAACTCGGGCGGATTCGGTGGAAATTCGGGTGGATTTGGTGGCAATTCGGACGGATTCGGTAACAATTCGGGCGGTAATGGCGACAGCTCGGGTGGTTATGGCGGTGGTAATTCGGGCGGTTATGGCGGTAGTAATTCGGGCGGTTATGGCGGTGGTAATTCGGGCGGTTATGGCGGTAGTAATTCGGGCGGTTATGGCGGTGGTAATTCGGGCGGTTATGGCGGTAGTAATTCGGGCGGTTATGGCGGTGGTAATTCGGGCGGTTATGGCGGTAGTAATTCGAGCGGTTATGGCGGTGGTAACTCTGGCGGTTACGGCGGTGGTAACTCGGGTGGTTATGGTGAAAACTCCAATGGATTCGGTAACAGCCGCGGTGGTGGTTATGGCGGTAATAATAGGGGAGGTAGAGGGGGACGTGGGTACGGCGGTAGAGGTGGATGGAATAAGTTTTAGTAGCAAATAATTATTTATCATTCCGTCATGACTGTGACATGTGTGGTTGTTATTAATAAATTAAGTAGACAATATATTTGTTTTATTTCTATAATAAGTTCAAAAACATAGTTAACCTATAATAAGTAAAAAGTGGCCCACATCGCCACAAGCCCTGGTCATTCAACAGGGTTTTGAACAACAATTAGTATAAACTCTTTGTCAGGAGCAACCATCACTTCACTTTTCTTACTACGGATCCTTAAGAATGTAAGATCATTGCTGGGGTCCAGGTCTCGTACTACAGCTTTTGCTTTGTCCACTAAAGCAGTCATGAGGCCAGCGTACTGCACAGAGACATGATTTTCCAATGTAGTCTTTATTGGTATGCCTTCTCCGTTAACTACAATTACTCCGGCTACACCTTTGTGCATAGCTAACTTACGGACAGTCTCTTCTGCTTCATTTGCCATTGTTTAATAGTAAATATCTATGTACGCTTTTAAATACTTTTGAATACCTATATTTTGCAGATTAAAATGCAATTTTGAAGGAAATGTTGTCAATGTCTAACATCAATCAATTTTTATAATGATAAACTAAATCCTAAAAATAGGTGGAATTATTAAAGTAAAGTCTTATTATCAGTTGGTTGTATTTTGGGAGCCCTTTATAAAATTATATTTCGTCTATAGTTTTTTTTTGCAATAGTTGTAATAGCAGCAATAGACACATCATGTTTTTGTGAAATACACATCCTGGTAACAGACGGATGGACAATGGCATCTTAGACGTGCGCCCACACCAAAGATTTAAATTTTTTTTTGCTATTGGCCCACACTCAGGTTTGGACTGAACTGAAAGAGCCAGGGTGGCTCCATGGTGATCACAAGCACGGTGCCAGAGACCTTGACGACGACCTCTACTCTCTTCGAAAAACGTAATTTCGAAACAAACTCGCGACTTTCCTACTGCAGTTCTACGTCGATCCGCCTACTCTGATTAGAGTAGGCTTAAAACAAAACGTCAAACAATGTTCGATCGGACGAACCGAAGTAGAACCGGAGTAGGAAAGTCGCGAGTTTATTTCGAAATTCCGTTTTTCCTAGAAAGAGAATAGACGTCCTTATCCTACGGTTGTCGCATATCCCCAAGGCAGGCTGGGGCCGTGGGGCCCGGCTTGCAAATGCCATATTAAAAAAAAAAAAGAGTGACGAGGCGAGCCTGACATGTGCCTGATGGTAAGCAACACTCCTGCCATATAACAGCACAATGACACGCAGCTATTGGAACATGAAGAGTCCAAATCATTACCTAGCACTGCACTGCGCCCGTCACCCAGTTAGTATCTAAGTTGTTGTATCTCTAAGCCCTGTAATTTCTCTGGAAACATTGCCCTTCAAACCGGAACACAGTAATGTTTGCACATTACTGCTTGGCGGTAGAATAACTGGCAAAGGTGTGGTCCTTCCCCAGGCGGACTCTGCCAAGAGTCCTACCACTACACAACACTACATCGACTATATGGCCTGTCCGACGCTGCCCACACTGAATATGTACGCGGTATGGTGGCTTGCGGCTTGCATAGCACGGTTAGCGAAGGCGTGCGGTCACTCGATCACTAACTTGAGCTCTCGATATCAGGTAGGTATGGCGAACTACGGGCGACGATTTCGATGCTGTACAGGAAGTAAATTGAAAGATATTGTAAACTACTTAATTTGGATAAAAAAATCGGCAGTCATAGGAACTGCCGATAGAAGTGAAAACTTATAACTCAGAATTTGATAGCTTACCTTGGAAACTACACGGGTGTAATCGGAGGGCGTGGCCTCGCCATCTTGGCATGGCCATCTAGAAATGAGTCAGCATTTCCCATTGGCTGATGCGTTTCTAGATGGCCATGCCTTGATGGCCTGTCCACGCCCTTTCAGCATTTCCCATTGGCTGACGTATTTCTAGATGGCCAATAGCCATGGTCTCGAGTTTACCCGAAGCTTTCTTATCATACCCGAGAGTGACGAATGAATTCAATTCACAGCCCACGGAAAATCTGTCTAGGCGCGCCTAAAGAAGTTTTCACTTCAAAAAATAAGATTATACCCAAATGTTTGTTGTGTCCGTTTCAACAATTAATTGACTACATCCTTAGTAAAATATCAGCCAAAAAAAATCGATGGACCCGTAAACTTTTGCAAAACTATTAGTTCTGCCTTAATGTCAGTAGTACCATTGATTTGTACCATTGATGGTACAAATGACACAATTCTATGGTAGCTACGTAGTTCGTATGGTGTATAACAGATGTTGCTGTTTTTGATTGTATTAAGCAATTGTCTACAAAATGTTTGTTCAGTAAGCCACGTCCTTCCTTTGAAGTCATTGGTACAAAGGCAAAAATCGGCATCTACGGTGCAGAATACGCGCGTGCTACGTAGTTCGTATGGTGTATAACAGATGTTGCTGTTTTTGATTGTATTAAGCAATTGTCTACAAAATGTTTGTTCAGTAAGCCACGTCCTTCCTTTGAAGTCATTGGTACAAAGGCAAAAATCGGCATCTACGGTGCAGAATACGCGCGTTCCCTAATCGCGGGTTTTTTTTTCTTTCTTTAAATATAGTGACGAGACGAGCAGGACATGTGGCTGATGGTAAGCAACATGCCTGCCACACAACGGCACAGAGACACGCCTATTGGAACGCAAAGAGTCCAAATCATTACATAGCACTGCTCATCACCCAGAGATTCTAAGATATCTCTAAGCCCTGTAATTTCTCTGGTAACATTGCCCTTCAAAGTTTACACAGTTATAATACGTACTGTGCTAGGGCTGGTTTGTTTACCCCGCTCACCCGCGCATTAGCTCGTTTGCTAGCTAGGTTCGGTAGTGTGGTCAGAAAGCGCGGACAGCAACGTTTCAAAACTTACGCATTAGTAACTATACTAAGGGAACAAAATTTTAAAGTAAAATACTTTTTTTTACTTTTCATGAGGATTTATAATCACAAATATTTAATTCAAATCCAGACATAATTTTAAATGTATTGCCAATTTTATGTACAGATAGATTTAAAATTTGAATTCTCGTTTGGCTTCACTCGTACATAGTTATATTGTCATATAATAAACAAATAATTTGTAATTTGTTTATTATATGACATTACATTTCATTAAGATGAGATATTTACCATGTTTAAGTGGAAGACCCAGTTCCATTCAATTTATCCATGAACATGCATGAAACTGCATTGAAATATCAGGGACTTGCTCTTCTTTTTAACCACAGTACATATACCATAATTAATAATACTAGTGAAGTGAACTTCTGACAGTATGTGAACAATTTTGTCAACATAGGATTAAATACAATAATCATGCTGACTAAAAAGAACTAATTAGTCCGTCAGTCAGATTATTAAAAAATATTGTACACAAATTTTTTCTTTTGTTTCAAAAACACAAATCATGAAGGGTTATAGGCGATTCGTCCTAAAGTAAATTTGTCACTATTGAAGATGTGGTGCTTAGAACTATCGACTGATGTCATGCCTATACATGATGTTTAAGTAGACTTGACATCACAACCACCCACTCTGGAAGTTAGATGGTCTATAAGTCTATATCTTTGTAATTTGATAAAACAAAAAATATGCGTCCCATATTTTTTCACAATCTACCTAACGGACTAATTAGAGTGGTATATTTTAGACCCAGTCCTCATCTCTATTACCAATTTGTCAGCATGATTATGTTGTCATTGCATTATCATTCTCCTGTTGCATTAAACTCTCAGCCTTCAAATAAACTGGCATTCTTCCACTTCTCAGCTTCTCCCTCTTGTGAACCTTCAGCTGATGTTTCATCAATTGTTTCCGGTACCCAAAAGCTTTTCCGCACATCTGGCAAATATGGTCTTTCACTCCAACGTGTTCTACTTTGAAATGCATATCTAATTCTTTCTTTGTATAAAACCCACGCCCGCATTCACAGTTGAAGTCTTTTTCTTTCTTGTGTGTTAGCATATGCTTGTTAAGGTTGCTCTTATTTACAAACCGTTGTGGACACTCTGCACAAATGTACGCTTTTTCACCTGTATGCGATTTCATATGCATTTTTAAGGATTCGGTGAACCTACCTTTATATGGACACAAGGAACATTTAAATGGCAAGCTGGTGTAGAAGTGAGTGATTCTGTGACGTGTGAACTGGCTTTGTTGTACAAAGCGTTTCCCGCAAACATCACAAATGTACAGAGTTTCTTTAGTGTGAAGCAACATGTGCTTTCTTATATAGGTTCTACGGTATTCTTTGTTGCAGATAGGGCACGTTTTTTTCTGATTTTCATGATCATCTGACAGTCTATGTTCTTGGTATTCTTCAAATGTATTGAATTCAAGGTCGCATGTTCTGCATTTCATAGGTTTAGGTTTTTTCTTAGAGGTGGAGGATGATGTGCTGATATTGAATGATGAAGACTCGTCATTGTTGTCATTGTTATCATTGTTATCCCAAGAGTCACTGAAGGTGTCCTCTATTTCTGGTTCAGGTTTAGTTACCTTTCGGAGTTGTTCATCTGATTCTTGAGCAGTCTTTTTGAACAATATCGCTCCCTGAAGTAGTGCATGACAAGATTTACATAAATATTTTGGATATGTGTCAAACATATTTATATCTATTCCTCCAAATGCATTTATAGCATCAGCTAAATCTTCATTGGTATTGTCTTCTCCATAAATTGGTATAGTACCTTGTTTGAGACAGACTCTACAAAGTTCATCAACTGGCTCCTGTTTTACAATGTGTTTTATATCATTACTAATGTTTCCCAGCTTTGAATTTCTTGATGTTTGTCTAGGAACAGGTTCTTTTTTCTTAGCCATTTTTGTTGATTTGGTACAATAGTCTCTGCAGTGCAAAACCTTCATAACTGTAAGAGGTCCTACCATTGTAATATATCGTGTTGAGGCCAATGAATTAGTCTACAGGAGGTCATAACAACAACACTTATGCTATAAATTCGGGACCAAAAATAAAAAATACTCGTTGGTTGCTTTTTTTCTAGCAATCACAATCTTGCGTACAACCCGTACAACGTATCTTGCGTATCGGCCTATCGGCTATCGGAGTTTTTCTTCCGTCGGTGAGTTCCTTACTTGCTTATGTGGAAATTCCGCGATAGTAGTCTGCAGTTATTATAAAAATGTGGCTCATCGTTGACTCTAGGCTAAAACAGGTATAATACGGACAAGTCAACATTCATTTATTATTAATTATTACGTTAAATCAATGTCCAATGTTATTACTGAAATTCCAGAATAGCAGAATACCAGATTTTAGATTTTAGTGATTTTTATTTACCCATAGGGTAGTGCTGCTGCTTTGAGGTTGTGACTAATATATTCATAATAGATACATGTAATAGATAAATTGATAAAATTTTCATATTAGATACATTGAACTCTTAAAACACTAAGAAGCGGCACGCGCTCATCTACGATCTCAATGTAAAATGAGGTGAAGTCTCCTGGACGTCTACTCTAATTCAACGAAAACGTAATTTCGAAATAAACTCGCGATTTTCCAACTCCGATTCTACTTCGATCCGTCGCTTTGTACGTTTAAATGATCTAAGCATACTCTAATTAGAGTATGCTTAGAACATTTAAACGTCAAACAATGTTGTATCGGACGAAACGAAGTAGAACGAGAGTAGGAAAGCCACGAGTTTTTTTTCGAAATTTCGTTTTCGTAGAAACAGAGTAGACGTCCTGATTGAGTCTCAGGTCTCAGTCGCAACAGGAGCCACAAGTTGAGTGGACGTTTGCTAACAGTTCAAAAAAATCCGATATGAGCCGACATGAGTCTTATTCTGCTTTTGCAAGGTGCACAAACAGTTCAAAGACCAAGAACAAGTTCTATGGTATCACTTTTCATGCGTAAGTACACAAAATCTTTAATTATTTCCATAACAGTTCAATGATTATTACATCTAAAATTATTTTTCTATTGTAAACAATTTTACAATTGGCCATTTCTAAAAAGAGACAGATATACATACAGCGTAAGAGTGCAACACGACCGGCGATATGTTAGTTGCGGCTATTTTGTCTCTTTCACGCCAGTGCATTTGTATGTCTTTCTATTCTTGTCGAAAAAAATATCTAAACAAATGTGATGTATAGCTATCTCATTTGCACCTACTGGCTTCTTGTCATGATGTCTTTGTCATTCATTCAAACGTCTCTCACGATGTAAGTGAAGCTGTGTGCACATTGCGTATTACTTGTGTGATATTTTCGGCATATTATGCTGTCTTTATATTAGAGCGTACCTTATCTTCGTTTACTTAGTTTCATCAAAGATTAGATATGATGATCATTTTTTCAACTATGACGTTATTTTATGACTATTACGGAATAACATAGTAATGCTTTTCAGTAATAGTCAAATAGTACGTTCCATAAGCGATTTCGTTAACACTCCTAAGCTTGTTACAGTATTAAGGCACATGGAATCGCTCTGTCTTAAAAATATAATGAAAAGAACTCACTCACTTTGGAAACTACGCGGGTGAAACCGGAGGGTGTGGCCATTAGCATGGGAAATGCGTCAGCATCTAGAATCTAAAATAGCCAATGGGCATGGTCCCGAAAATTTCTTATCATTCCCGAGCGTGACGCTAGAATTCAATTCACAGCCTACGAAAAATCAGTCTTGCGGCGCGCTAAACAACTTTTTTCATATTTTTCAAACAAGCTCCGTAGATAAGTAATTTTATTAATACTTATAACAGTAATAGTTCAACATTGCGTATCCAGGAATATAAACTCTGTGTATTATTTGACTATGTTATGTCAGTAATAGATATGATACCATTATTTTTCTCAAAGCGATATAGGTATTCGATATTGAGAATACGAATATTTCAATCTAATTTAGCATCACTATTTACGGGATTTAGCGCAAAATGCTAAATCAACGTTGACATTTGACGATGACATCTTGACATCATTGACATGGTCTTGTTTTTTTAGGGTTCCGTATTTTAATATCCTGTATCCTGTAGGGTATCGGACAACTTTTCAAAAAGTGCTTAAAATTAATCTTAATGGCTAAATATAGCCCTACATTTTTTTATTTTCAACAAATATAACTTTTTAAGTACTTAAAATAGTGTGTAAAAAATAATTGTTTTAAATTGCCGCGTAAACGGTATGTCACGTGATCTCAGAGCGTGTGACGTCATACGTGTTTCAAACTGTAAATAAACACAGTTATTCAGTGGAAAGTGTTGTTTTTGTTTTCTTTCTTTAATGTTATAATGGATCACATAAGATATCGTACGTGTGTAGTTCCTCAGTGTAGTAATAACAGTAAAACCACACCAGCTAAATTATTCATTGATGTGCCACGAAAAGCAGATATACGAAAAAAATGGTTGAAACTAGCAAGACGAAATTTCGATGGAATGTCTGTAACTTCACCGATTTACTTCTGCGAGGATCACTTTGATGTAAGTACACAAATTTACATTACGGTAAATAGGTACATAACACTGCGAACACTTCATATTTAAAGGCGGTGGAATATTAGATGCTATTAATTATGTAAGTACTTACTTTGGATTTTTTGTTTTAGCTACCGAATGACATGGAAAATTACATGAGATACCGAATTATGGGTTATGTAAATAAAATTATGATGAAACCAGGATGTCTTCCATCAATATTTCAATGTCAAACTAATAGAAAAAGAAGTTTCCCATCAACTAGTATGCCTCGACCCGCTGCTATGAAAAGGCAAAGATTGGCCCTAATACAAGAAGCCCTAGAAGATAGTAAATTGAGCAGTAGTAACGAAAATGAAAACACCACTTTGCCTATTAGTAAGTATTAATTCAATATTGAACTTGGGTAGGTCGGTATACCTATTTTTACTGATGAAAAATAATGAACTGTCCATTTCTTTCAGATTTACAAACGGAAGTTGTAGCAGTAGAACATCAATCAAACTATCAAGATAAAGGTGTACAAGCTTTTGTAAAAAGTAAATATTTCAGAAGCAAGTATACCCAAACCAAACATAAATCTCAAGATATAGCAGTGTCACCATTTAAACCATTGACCACAAGTGTTTCAACATCTCCCTTCAAAGTAGAACAACATTCAAAGCCAGCTATGCCTAGTGGTCCTAGTGTTATTAGAAAACTAATTGATCGTTCTGATAGTGACATATCACAGAACAACCCATCATCATCATCATATCAGCCATCATCACCTTCAGTCCAGTCATTAGAGTTTAAATTACCATCGGATAGCAGTAGCTTAAATGAAGAATATTCTAAAATGGAAAAAGAAAGCGAGGCAAAGCAAGCCATAAATGACATGTGTAAAAGAATTAAAACGAAACCTCGTTTATATATCGGCATACCTAATGATTGTTATTTTTTGGTTGATTTGATACATACAAATACCATGATACCTACAGAGCATATATTACTATGCTTAAAAAAAATTAGGTTGAATACAACATTCTCAGAACTTGCAGATCAATTTGGAACATCTGAATCATATGCTGGCAAAATATTTCGGAAGAATATCCCAATAATCTCTAGCATTCTCAAACCATTTATTGTAGACCTAGATAAAAAAAATATTAAAAAATGTCTTCCAATAGCATTTAGACATCGCTACAATAAAGTAAGCTGTTTAATAGACTGTTTTGAAATTGAAATAGCGAAACCCTCAAAGCCACTACATCAAGCTCTAACATGGTCTGAATATAAGAAAGCAAATACAATTAAATATTTAGTATCAAGTACACCTAACGGCTTAATAAATTATATATCATCAGGGTATGGAGGACGGATAAGTGACACATTACTTGTAGAAAAGTGTGGGTTTCTACAACAATTAAAACCTGAAAGCTGGGTTTTAGCTGACCGTGGTTTCAAACACATAGAACAAATGCTAATTGAAAATAAATGTCATTTACTGAGACCCCCAAGTCTAGGTCAAGGTCAAAAGTTATCCAAGCAAGAAGCCATAAAAACAAAACAGATTGCAAGTTTAAGGATTCACATTGAAAGGGTCATTCGTAGAATCCGGGAATTTTCTATGTTGAAACCACATTCTGTTGTGAATTCGAAGTTGATAAGTATGCTAGATTATTGCATGATAATAGCATGTGCTCTTATCAACTTACAAAGTAGCATTGTCTTTTAAATTATATACATCCCAATAACAGGCACCAGATTATGTTAAACACTATTAGTTAGTACTTTACTATTTAATGTCTATAACTAAGTTAATGTTAACATACTGATTTAAATAGCTATTTTTGTTCAGTGGCTTCTTTGAAACTGAAACATATTGTTGTCACCTGTAATGTTTGTAGTATATATTTCACTTATAGTATTATATTTAATTCTGGGATTTGAGTCTAAATATGTGTCATATAAAAGAACAAGTAGCTGATTATTTAAAGAAATGGGTATGACTGATAAAATTTAGTACAGAGGGCGCCAGTGTGAAACTATCCATTTCTACCCGCCATCTCAAAAGAGTTTTGAAGGGGTTGTGGCTATAAGTAGATGGAGCTAAGGGGTTGACGGGCATTCCTTTTTGAAATTTTATATGAGAAAGATCGAACAGTTGTCAATATAAATTCTTACATTTATTTAATTGATTTACTTTTACTCAATTGATAACAATATTTTGTACTTCTTTTCACTTTGTATTTCTCGCTTGTGTCATCTTAAATAAGAGGTTTTTTAATACTTAGGAAACCACTTAGATTTGCATACAATTTTTGTAATGATTTCTCATACTGACTGGCCTCGTGGCTTAGTTGGTAGTAGCTCTGCCTGCGAAGCCGAGGGTCGTGGGTTCGATTCCCACCCAGTGCAAATATTTGTGTGATTAATTCAAATGTTTGCACTGTGTCTGGGTGTTTCTATGTATAATAAGTATGTATTTAAAACTATATAAGTATTATATCAGCTCTCTGGCCGCCATCATACAAGATTTGCTTAGTTTGGGGTCAGATGGTGTTGTGTGTGAATTGTCCACCAATATTTATTACACCTAATTACTATTTTAATCACGTGATTTTTACATCTATATATATATAAAAGCGAAAGGTCACTCATCAAGGAATCTCAGAAACTACAAATCTGAAATTTTGCATGGAGGTCCCTTTTAGCACATAGGCGCTCGCTAAGACGGGGTTTTGTGAAATTCAACCCCTAAGAGGGTTAAACAAGGGATGAAAATTCGTGATTTTCAAAGTTATCAAATTTTGTATCTATATATCACTAGACACGAAGCAATTAAATGTTTGTTCTATCAATTTTGTAATTTCGAACTGTACGGGGGTGAAATGGGGGATGAATGTCAATATGGAAGTTCCCAACCGTTGCAGATAAAACCATGAAACTCTGTATATAGACACTTGACACGAAGCAAACGAATATTGGTTCTAGCAATTTTGTAATTTCGAGCTGTATGGGTATGAAATTGGAGTTGAAAAGAGGGACGAATGTCTCTTACGCTTTCACACCTAAACAACTGAACCGATTTTGATAAAATTGTATGAAATTGTTTTATTATATGCTGTTTTAAGTAACCATAAATGTGTCTGGGTATAACAATAGGTACTGCCTGAGTTACCATAGTATTTATTTCACGCGAACGAAGTCGCGAGTACCAGCTAGTTATAAATAAAATCTATTGTCAATTTAATTGAATATATATGTTTGTATCACTACATAGTAGAAAACAAATTAACTTCCCGTGTCTCTCTGTCCCTGTGTATGTTTAGATCTTTACAACTACCTAACAGATTTTGATGCGGGCTTTTTTAATAGATACGAGTGATTTAAGAGGAAGGTTTTTGTGTAGAATACAAGCATAGTACAGTAGAGAGACACTGATAATTAAAAAAAAATCTAAACGATGTCATTAATAAACACAATTTTTGCGCTTAAATTGCAAACCCTGGCTGAACCCTGTGAGATAGATAAAAATAATGTACTGCAGTATTGTACACCTAAAAAGGTCTACAAAAAAGCTCATGGTATGTGTCTATCTCGTAGGGATAACCCACAATAACTATTTTAATATTGTATTTACTGTAAATTTTAGCAAATAAAACATAGCTGATCATGAAAATCAAATTTTATTTTCTACTTTCATACAGAATAGGATATACATTATTTTTCCAAAATTGGCATATGCTTGATATATAGTGCTTAACTAAAGCTTCATCATAATGAACTAACAACATTTCCACGTGGTTGGTGATTTCGAAGTTAGGATCAGCAACACAAAAGTAACAATTTTTCAAATTTGTCACAAACATTTGGATTTGCATTTGTACCATGTACTTTTTTGCCACTTTATTATCTTTTAAATAACTTTTGTATGTTTTTTCACTGGTAGGACATTTTATTTCAATACAAAATTTATCATCATAAATACCATCTGGTGAACCAGCAATGAATGGGTATTGACAGGAAATAAATAAGCCACATTCCTTCACTTTCTTACCTAATCTCTTTTCCACTGCTATTTTCACTTTGTTTTCTAAATTCCTTCCTCTCATCATGGCTTTTGTGTCAGGAATTTTGGCTCCCATTATCATTGCGATTAAAGACCCATCTGTGGTATGACATTTGCTTACTTCGTAAGCTCTTGAAGCTGTAACACGCCCATATCTCAGTTCATACCACAACTTGTTTTTGTATTGTGCCCGAGTATTTTGTTCAATTCTTTTAATATTTTCTTCGATAAAATACTGTGAAATCTTATTTAAAAATAAGTCATAATCACCATCACCACCATATTCTAAAACTAAATAGTGAAGTGACAATTTCTCGTAATCTTCCATTCTGTTTATTTTATACTTCAATAATTCACAGTTTGTAACACCTCGATTTGCCGCTGCTTCAAGAAATTGTTCCAGCATGTTTTTTTGCAGAGTAGCCTGTGTAGAGCATGGATTTCTTTCATTTGACAGATCCTTCGAATTTATAAACTTGAGACTAGTGCCAACTTGAGCCAGTTTCGATTTTTTCCAGTAACACTGCACTTCAGTACTGGACGGTTCCTCACTTCTCCTGTGGACCCACATCAGAAAAGCTACAGCATGTTTGCAGCCCCCAGTTGATGCAGCACAATCATGACACTGTACGCTTACAATTTTACCTTGTTTTTCGTCAACTATCATAGTCACTGCGTACAATTTTGAATGAACTTTGTGTTCTGGACACACCTTACATTTAATAGTACACATGTCAGAATCACGCCGAAGTTGTACGTATCCTATCGCGTCATCACCGTAAGACTTTCTCGCCGATCTGAAAAGATGTAAAAACAATAAGTTTTAAATCTTGAAGTAATAGAAAGTACATAATATAACTACGAGTACAATAAATATGTTAGGTTAGACTGACATTTATTTTATACTGGAAACAAATAACAGGTGAAACAAGGGATTAAAGTTTATATGAAACTTTCTATTCCTTGGACATTTTGCATGAATACTTACATAGATGTTTTAACATTTCTAAATTCAGCAGCACAGAAGTCAGAATTTGTGGCAAAGAAATTTCCAACCATGAACATATCCACTCTTGGGAGATTTCGGCAGTCAGCTTTCAAATAACCTGCTTCCATAGTTAAAACGTGTTGTTTTAATTACTGTTCCTCAATTGTAATAGTTTTAAATACTTTAAAAACGGCAAAGAATCGTAAAATTCGCAAATACTCTATACAAAATACTGTTATTTAGACACAGTTGACGTCACGCGCTGTGATTGGTGTTTCGTTTACGGCGGCCAACAGATGAAAAATATTAGAAATATTAAACTTTATTAATTGAATTAAAATTATAAATCAGTATTCCTTCGTGTAAATTTTAATTAAATGGTTATTTCACTTCATAAATGTACTAACTAACTTAATTTCAGATTTTTTTGTGACTACTGTCCGGTACCCTATTAGAATGGAGTCTGGATAGTCCAAGATTACCTCAGTAGGTACTATACGCCACAAGATACACAATACCTACACAAGTACCTATACGACTTTTTTTGATAAGGTAGCTTTTGCTAAAAGAACTCGTATCCACGATAGTGAAACCTGGAGTTTTTCTTTTTCTTAAAAACGAAAAAAAAAATGGATTGATACGAGAATTACGAGATGGTTTCTATATCCAGTGTAAATTTAAAAATTTAATTAAAAATTTGTGTTGAGCACAATAAACATAAATAAATATTTTTCACTGAAGAGGACTCTCACGGGTTCTGCCTAATTCTAACCATTGAACTTTAAAGCAACAGCAAAAAATGAATACTCTCAGGGTGAGGTTATGTTCATAATAGTAAACAACATTTTTATCGAAAATAACTACTTGAACTAATAATTACATTATTCTTTTCAGAGTATGATTCGTGCTGTTCCAACAGTGCGTAGCGCGTTTAACTATGCTGCGGTCAGGCCTCTTTCAGGCACTATATCACCTATAACTTCTGAAAATACTCCATCTGCGGCTCCTATTGAACTGGACAAATTGTTCAAAAGAGTTGAATTAGAAATGAGGGGCATCGATCCTGCAGTGCTACTCAGTTACTCCTGGTTTTGTGTAGCGGCTGCATCACACTTAGGCATTGAAGTCACTAAAAGGTTGGTTCAGAATCTGTAAAAATTTTTTGTGAAGAGAATAAAGGGTAAGGTCTTGTATCGAGTCGCCTGAATTTAGGGAGGGAGAGCAGGGGAGCGGAACCGCGTACTTTTTTTTTTAAATTTAATATCAAAGATCATTTTATTTACTTTTTATAAACACTTTTACACCAAACTTTGGGGGAGGGGGAGTGGGTAGGAGGGGGGGTTAGGGGCAGGGAGTTGGATTTGTCACTAATTTCGACGAAGGGAGGAAAACGATTTTTACAAAACTATGTACGAGTATATATTTTAATTTATAAACATAGTTGATTACACTGATCATGATCAACATCAAAAAAAAACAGTGGTGTTTTTTTTTGGCTTTAGTGAATCTCAAAAATTGCGATCAAAACGTTTCGTTTCACGAATTTAGACATAACAGACGTTCAAATTTATGCAATATTTCCTGATATTGCGATTGAATGGAATAAAAGATAACCTATGTGCCAATCTGTGCAATGTACTTACTACACGTCATTTCATTGAAACCTGTTCAGTAAAAACTGACATGTGTGAGAAAATAAACACACTTTTAAAATATTAGTATGATAAAAGAATGAATTCTAGTGTAACATAGTACTCAGAATGTCTAAACTACATAATATACATACATAAACTCAGTTTATTGGTAAATTTGAATTGGTAGGATTAGGAAAACAAAACACGAAAATTCAAGAGCCACCAAAATCAGGCAATACTCATTGTCAGTAAATAACTTCTGGGTAATAATATAACTTTAAGTGCCATTTAACATATCTGTACTGTTTTTTCAGCTGGGCACTAAGGAAAGCGGAAAAAGAGCGCCTCACCCTCTTAAAAAGTGTGCACATTTTCAAAAAGCACAGAGTTCAATACGAAGTCCGAACATACTTCCGTTTTATCCACCTCCAAAGACTTACCGGTTCTACCTGTGACACATACTTGGAGTACATAGAACGGAATCTTCCTGAAGGCTGCGCTTTAAAAGTCACAAAGATTGAGTGTCAAAAACTGCCTGAACATCTTACACCACCTACTGAAGTTTAATTCAAGTATTTTATAATTTAGTTGTAGAAATAAAAGTGTTACGTTAATTTTGGCATTTGTTTATTTATACTTGGAATTAATTAATGGAATTATATAATTAGTCTAGAAATTGCCTTAGTGTCTAAAAAGGCTGTATAAAAGAACATTGAAGGATAGCTATGTATTTTATCTGAACTAAATAGATCTATCTTCATTGGTCCATATTTTACATAATATCATCTTTTAATATCTAGCTGGTATGTTCCTTTGTTACAATAACCTTAATGGATAAACTTATTAGATCACTGGTTATCTTATCACATTAAAGAAGCCTTTTAATATCCCTCATCTGCAAAAGAATGCCACTATGGTAGTTAGGTTTTATCTCGCACGAATACAACATATTGATGTATTCTTCAGTGTATTCAAAAGACTTAATATTTGCCTTACATTTGAAGCACCAACAGATCAATGTACCTACATAATGTATATGTACATTGAAATGTAAGTTTATAAACATACATACATGTATACAATATGTAAGTTTAGTTCTGTGGTGAAATCAATGGGATCATCGAAAAAGTAGTCTTTTTCAATTGTTTTATTTTTCAGATACCAATCTAAGTTCACTAAAATAGACAAGCTAAATATCCTGATTTTAAAGCGGATGTCTTCAACAGTATATTTACCTCATCATGTTTACCTAAGTAATATTAATTCAACTATCTAGCTAGATAAAGTCATTTCATTTTCCTATCTACGTAAACAAACTTAGGTACTATAATATATTCTACCTTTCCTGTATGTCAAATACTGTTCAGGTTTAATAATACTAATTTGGCTTAAAACCTATAATTTACTCTTAAACACTCAGTTCCTTCATTGTACCATCCTAGAGCCCTGCTACACAGACGAGATTCAAGTAGAACAACTTAACTCTATAAATGTAATCTATAGGTACCATATTATGGTGTTTTTTAATTATTATATAAAGAAATCAAAGAGCATTTCCAAAGCGTATACCTATATTCGTTTAGCTGTTTCCCATCTTGTTTAATATGAAAATTAAGGTGGTTATTACAGATTTTAAATGAATACACGGGTAACTCACGTATCGTACGTCAAACAGATTGTACGTGCGTAAGCGCTGTTCGCTTGGCACTCAAGTGCACTCTCCTTGAAAAAGGCCGCCGGACGCGGCCGAAAGTTAAGTCGAACTAGACTGACTACCATCATACGAGAATTATCCCTGTATTAGGAGCCACATATTTATTACAATCGTGTTTGTGATCGCCAGCTCATAACCACGCAATTTATGACAGATCATAATTAAGTTCACACCGTAATTTTGGGTCCGTAAATTAAGTCTCTTCTGCTGGGCGTCAATTCGGTATTACCAGAGCTATACGAGACTAGTTTTTCTAGCTAGGATAGCAAGCTAGTAGTTCTAGCTTCGTGTGGACAAAACTAGCGTTGTCTACGCTAGAAGAACTAGCTTGCTAACACTAGTGCTCGTGTAGCTCGGGCAAGTGTGCGCGGAAGCTAAACGATATACGAGGCATACCTACCTACCCATACCTCCCTATTATGTACCCATAAGTAGAATTACTTTACTGTCTTAGCCGCTCTTAGAGCAGCTGGTGAAAAACGGATAGGTAGTGGATGATGGTGTAGGTACACAGTCGTAATTGTGACTTCGTTTCATGGTTGACGTTCCAAAGACTCGAACGAAAAGGTTTGACTATACTTTTGTGATAATAACGTCTTCGCTGTGGACTGTGGAATGCGTTGCCCCGTTGCCCGAGTGATTTTTTCGCGGTAGTTACAATCTTGGTGTCTTCCAATGATATTTAAATATATCAGTGGTGTCTTCAATTGATCGTGAATCGTTTTTTTAGGGGATGCGGTCTCCATCGCAGAGCGCATCGTCGCCTAACTTTTGCAGAGATGGCGGTCAAGTGTAGGTAAACATATTCCTAATAGTTAAAAAACAACTGTCAGGGAAAAAACTACGAGCGCCAGCCAGGAATGTGAGCGAATGCATGGCATGCAAACCAGGTGAGCATGGTGGAATATGACCTTGACTCTTCTACCGAGAGAAGGCTGTGGCAGGTGGCACATTTAGTGGGTTGCTTAGGTATAGGTACACATGTAGTGGGTAAGTGTTATGTGTGAATTGTAAAAAAAAGTATAAATCCTCGAACCGTTTAGCTTCCTCTCACAACTGCAATGGAATGACACACCTTTTAAGTTTCGCTTTGCATCTTCTCACTGTTCAGCCGTCCCGTATGTTTCAGGCAGACATTCAGCCTAAAGCTTTTCAAGCAGGCCAACAGTAATCACAATCACCACAATTTAGTAAAGTCAGTTCGCAAAAGGTCCTTTGTTTCACTGTATCAAAGGTCTGTGTCCACATTTGGCTTCAGTATCTCTTTGGCAGCGAGGTACTGGGCTTGTTCTAGTCGTACTGATGGTTTTTACACACTGTGACGATGAAGAGGAGAGCAAAGCCCAGTTCTAGAGCGTGGAACATGAGCATCACAGCGCACCAGATGTACTCCAGCCTTAGGATATACGTTTGGTAGATGAGGAAGTAGCACACTCCTACTGCTGACGGTATCGTGAGCAAGATTGAGAAAAATACTGGGATTTCTGAAACAATTTTCAACGATTTTTTTTAATTTGGTAAGGTTTTAAGAAATAAGGCTGATAATAATTAAAACCTATTTCGATTCTATGGGGTTTTTAATCTTTATTAAATAATCAAGATTTATTTTATTACTACCCTAGCAGTCCCGCGGTTTACCCGCACAATTCTCGTCGCCCTTATTTTCCCGTGATAATAAAAAGGGACAAACATGGACTACACACATAACGGGACAAAATATATATTTAATATAAGCCTTAAATAATCTATAAAAGATTGACCGATAAAGAATTTTGCTACTGAAGGCCGATTTTAAACTGAACGAACATAGAGCTAGAGCTGTAGAGCTGGAACCAGAGCATTTTTTCTCGATCTTTTAGTGTAAACGAAAGATCGTTCTTAGCGTTTTCCATATTACAAATTCCATAGAATCTTTGCGAACGCAAATAAAACAAAGAAAGAATGCTCGACGTTTGTTTACACCAAATGAATTTGATACAGTGGGGATAGAATGAGCATTCGCTCGTCTGATGTAAATCGGCCTTGACAGAAACAATGTTCTTGCTACTGCAAAAAGGCGTAGGTACAAAAACAAAGGCGACGGGACTGATTGGGGATTTTTATTTATTTGAAGCTTTTTACTTACTTTTACGTACTTTTTAGTCATTCAGAATTCGGTATTTGGAAATGAAAAGGTAAGTACAAAATCGTGCGCCTGATTCATTTAGATCCTAAGTTACAACTGTAACAGCTCTTAGATTTTCGTAGGAGCATAGAACGGTAGGAGGCAAAATAAATTTACTGTGAAGATAAACTTTACGCTTTGTGATGAGTAAGCACAATTTATTCTGGTATATATATGGCACCTCAAATAAGTCAAATTTCCGAACCAATCTTATATAGGTACATACGTAAAGAAGCTAAGGAATCAGATAATAATTTAATTGTCCTTATTTTATACGGGTTAGACCTACCTATTACCGATTTTTTTATAAATTTTTGTTTGTCATACTACAAAAACTGTTACTATTTTCCTTCATTTGATTTCGTATATTTCCTTGTTGGTTTCATAGGACTGACACTGAGAGAGGGTTTTATGCAACAGGTAGGACGTAGGACAACTAGTTCAGCTACTAATCTATTGATTACCTACTCCAGAGAATACAGTAAGTTACAGCAAACAAAACTTAAGAAAAAAATCGGTAATATAACTCGTATTAGATAAAGACATTTCAATTATTGTCTGATTCCTGTTTAGGTACTTTTGTACCTACATAAGGTAGTGAAACTGAAAATACGTAACTAGAGGAGCACATAGAGGTCTTTACAGCCTTTTTCATAAGCTTTATAAATCGTTCCCGAGGCACTTTATTCACAAAAAAACACTTACTTTTACTAGCTAGATTTCCTCTGCGCCCAAGAAAAATGCGAATCACCTCAACAAGGCACAACAGACCGAAAATTCCAGCTTCAGTCAGCAAGGCGTTCTCTGGATACGTAACATTAATTGCTTTTAAAATCCCCATCGCAACTTCGCACACAAAGAACATGCCTAGGTAAAAACTATTGAGGTAAAGTAATATTTCATATGCTAAGCTAGAGTTTACGTTAGTTACTTTAGACATTTTCGAGGAATTTGCAAGTTTGTTTACAATTTTCGTCGCCTTGCACGACAGCGGGGTAGGGACGCGAGGGGAGTCAGAAAACTGGATACGGATATTGGGGGAGGTCAATAACTGTGTTGTTTGCGCGCGCAGGTCCATGGTCCGAATTGTTCTATCGAATGTTTTTATTTCTCAACATGTCCAAACTCAACAGGACTGTTATAAAGCTATGAGACCTCTTTTCGTGAAATACTGCTTAGACGAAACCTAGAATAAATGATTTATTTATTTATATTGGGTTATATTAATATTAAGAACTACGACGTGGCCGTGGCAAGCTTGGAGATAATTTATCGTGAGGAAGCAAGGTCGGAAGCGGAGCGGGGTGCGTGGCTCACCTCCACGTGGTGCACCCTGGGCATCACACAATTTGCCTCGGTGGCATCTTGTTGTGTGATGGCGAATCCCGGCCGGGGCTGGGAACTTATACACGCGCTCCTCACCCCCTTGAGCAGTGCGTGTAGAGGTTGGGGAGGGGGACTGGAAGACTTGGGGAGGTTACTCGACTGACATATCGGCCAAGTAAAATTCCTAAGTCTTCCAGATGAAGGTCTTCCACGACCATTCTGATTAGCAGAGTGGTCCGTGGAAGAACAAGGGCTGCGGTGCGGCCATAGAAGCAAAAGTGGTGAGGGTAGACCTCTCGCTGTTGACCGTCTCTCGCTCCTCTACTGAGGCGGAAGTGGACACGGGGGCGAGTCCAGAGTGTCGGCCCTCTGGGCTCGCACCCTGTCTCCACCGGAAGGCCTGGGGCGTCGGACGCTTAGGGCCGTCCGGCACCCCACCTAGGGATAGGCCTTCGAGGAGGTGACGTGTCGTTGATTACCGGCGCGTCACTACAGCTAAATGCGGGGGTGCTTACGCCCCTCGCGAAGCGGGTCCACAAGAACGGTGGCAAGGGTCAGGGTCGTTGACGGAAATGCGAAAAGCGACCCCGCAACCCTGACCCCTGACCATGCAGGAGAAATCTGTGGGGGCTTTAGTCGGTAGGGGCACCATGTCTGTCGTCGCCATAGTGTCGAGCCCGACATACCTCACCATGTCCCTGCATGGTGAGGATACATAAAAGTATTTCCCCCACAAAAAAAAAAAGGTCGGAAGCTTAGCGTCGAACATCCACCAGCAACATAGATCGAAAAGATTGCAACTAAGTACATGTTTGCCAAAAAACGACATGCTCTTAAATGAAATAAATCTTCGGGTGAACTCGGGACCATGACCATCGGGAATGCGTTAGCATTTCTAGATGGCCATGGCTAGATGCATGGCCATCTAGTGCGCCCGCCTTTTTAACCCGCGTAGTTTTCAAAGTGAGCGATCAAATTCTGATTTATAAGTTTTCACTTCTATCGGCAGTCCCATGACTACCAATTTTTGAATTCTGTGAATTGAGCTCAGCTCAATCGCATTTTTTTGAAGTGAAAACTTATTTTGCCCTACCACATACAGATTTTCCGTGGGCTATGAATTGAGCTGAAGCGTCACAATTATAAATGAAAGAAATCTTCGGGTAAGTAAACCCGTATGATCTAGATGGCCATGGTTATGGCCACGCCGTCCTGTTTCACCCGCGTAGTTTCCAAATTGAGCAATCCAATTCTAAGTTACAAGTTTTCACTTCTATCGGCAGTCCCTATGACTGTCAATCTTTTTTATATGGATGGTGAAAAATAGAGCCGCAAACAAATTCTGCGAGCTAATATGTTTCAACATGACAAATCGAGTATTCCATTAAAAACATTAGCTTTCAAAATAATTGTGTTGATTAATTTTCAAAATTAGCGCGCTCTGAAAATATCGCGACTTTTAGCTCTTTGCAGAGTCCGCCTGGGGAAGTACCATACTTGTGCCAGTTAATCTGCCGCCAAGCAGATGTGTGCAAACATTACTGTGTACTGGTTTGAAAAGTAATGTTTCCAGAGAAATTCCTGAGCTAAAAGATAAAACACCTTACTTCTCCGGGTGACGAGCGCAGTGCGGTAGCTAATAATTTGGACTCTTCATGTTCCAATAGCTGTGTCATTGTGCTGTTATATAGCAGGCATGTTGCTTACCACCAGGCAAATGGCCTGCTCGTCTCGTCACTCTATTCTAGATTAAAAAAGAAGAGTGGCACCTTATTATTATTATTATATTTATTTCATTTTGTTAAATTTATCTTGCATGATCAATAAATGCCTTGCATAATTCAGCCGGTCGGTCATTTGTTTCACACCGGTTGACAGTCTCCGGTCCTTATTTAAAAGTTACAATGTTGATTGTTAATTTATGATTGTTTATGTAGAAGTTGTTGAAATGGAACTTATTGGTCGTAATGTGCGCGTTATGTGCGCTTGTCGCTTATGTAAGGCTCAGGAAATATACAATAGGCATCTAATAGCTTACGAATCGGTAAGATACCTACCAACCTCAGAGGGGTCTATATGGGGTTGCATAACATTTTTTGTCCTATTTTAGGTAGGCATAACGTTTTTAGGACTAATGATAATTTACCATAACAACTAAACGCATAACTGTCTTCGCATAATGTTAACTAGCATAACCATATATGATATAGCATACAGATAACTTAGTATAATGTTTCGACGCATAACTATAAATAGCATAATGATTAAATGCACACATTGAGAAAAGCATAACAATACTTAAGGGGGCGCCTAAAGCCAGAAAACGAAAAAAGGACATTTTCAACGCCGCTCACTGAAGTTAAGAAACTAAAAACTAAGACAAAAAAAATATTGACGTGTGGGTACAATCAAGAAGAAGCACGATAACCGAATAGAATTTTAAAAATAGATCAGAGTTTTTTACAATAAAAAAATAAAAATGACACCGAAAAAACCCGTTTTAATTCGAGTACTCGAAATTATCAGCGATGACCCCACATTATTTTTTGGTAATAAAATTCCTATTTGTACGTTCTAGTAAAGTAACCGAACACTTTTTTTAATTTATGTTTAGTTATTAGTTATTGAGTAATTAAATAAAACTTGGTCAAAAATGGACTCCTGATTAAATATCGATTTTTCCTCCAAACTGTGTCATACTATTCTCGACTTTATGTCCATCACATTAAGAAACGCGTCGCGCGGGTGAAATCTGATTTTTTCCTGGCTTTAGGCGCACTCTTAAACATAATGATCAACGGCATAAACTTTAAACGCCTAACTAAAATCAAGTGCAAAAAGGACTGTAGCAACATTATTTAAATAAAATACGTGGGTGTGTGAAATGCGGGTGGGTACTTCGACAACAATATTTATTATTCGTAATATAGGTATCTACTAATTTAATGGAATATCATTGCCAATAGTATCTGTCTTTGTCGCATTCGTGTTATCATACTGTTGCTGTGAAATTATTTAGTATATTTTGAGGATTAAGAATCGTTGGTCTGAGAATAACACCATTGTTTTTAATGGTAAACACCGATTTTTTTGTAGGTACAATAAAAGATCTTTATGCAGTAGTATAACAATTTTTGTAATAATTTATGTAGACATAACGTTTTTAGGACTTAAAAACCTACATACACCTAAGACATATGGTGCACTTTTTGACTCTGGGTGGGCTCCCGCCAGAAGCTCTGCGGTCAGCCCTGAGTGTTGCTTCTCCATACTCGGCCTGCGCACCACTACGGAGGTCGCCGTCTCGCTTCGCTCGCCACCTCCCCCCTTCGCTACGCTTGGCCTCGCATGGATGGCCTCAAGATACATCTACAGCTAGAGATACATGTACATCTAGAGATAATATATGTATATGCACAGCTAGAGATACAAATACAGCTAAATATACTTGTACAGCTAGAGATATTATTATGAATGGATATTTACTTTCAATCACGTCTAGAGAACTGAAAGGACCAAGTTAGAATTTGGAATTCAAATTGATAGGGTATAGTCCGATATGTGGGGTAAAATATAACACATGGGGGCTAATCATCAAAACTGCTAATTTCCTTAGAGAATAACTATTTTCTAAATTCTAAGCTGAGAAAATCCCGAGGTACTAGTAAAATAAACGCTTACCTTAGAAAGTTTCAGAAAGCTGACACCAACTTCCTTTAACACCATAATCTAAGTTTATAAGTCATCTAAGTTTGTTTTACATAAGACTTAACGTAGTCGTGTTGGTTTAGGCTACCTATGGTTCATGAGTTAACCATTTTGAGAACTATAACATACAGTTTTTGTATGTGATAGAGGGTTATTAGTAGTGGTAGTTTTTACAGAGGCCGACTGGAGAAGTGCAACACCTTTGACAAACCTTTACTAAGTGCAAATATCTCTATCTTCCGGTTTAAAAAGCAATGTTTCTAGAAACATTTGAGGGCATAGAGACAAATCATCCAATATTTCTGGGTGACGAACAAAGGTAGAGCGGTTAATGATGATTTGGGCTCTTCATGTTCCAATTGTTGCATAAGTATCTTAAATAAGTACCTAACAAGAATTGAATTACAATTTTTGAAATGCAAACATCTTTTGGCGCACCACATGCAGATTTTTCGTGGGCTGTGAATTTAATTGTAGCGTCACGCTCTGGAATGATAAGAAATTTTTGGGGTGAACTCATGAGAGACCATGGCTATTGGCCATCTAGAAATGGTCAGACCACGCCCTCCGGTTTCACCCGCGTAGTTTCCAAAGTGAGCTATCAAATTCTGATTTATAAGTTTTCACGTCTATCGGCAGTTCCTATGACTGCCAATTTAAAATAAATATAGAGTCAAGAAATTACTACGACCGTTTAAACGGTAGTTCAGTAATTAACTTTACATTTTTACTCCCAGATAGAGTTGGAAATGCATACTTTTTTCCTAAGAGTTCAAATTTCGCGTTCATTCTTCACTTCACATTTCGCTCAGAGCATCTCCCTATTTAGTATGTGCTTCACTCCCGCCATAATTTGTATCAAGGGTTACCTAAACAATAAAATTAAGTTCTTGTAAAACGTTGTTGAGAATCGCATAAACAGAATCTGCTGTGACTCAAGAAAGAATGTTACATGTTTACAATCTTTGTGTCTTCAAATCGAGAGTGAATCGGTTTCTTCTAGGTAAACACGCTACATAGTAGACCGCATCGTCGCTTAACATCAGGCGAGATGGCGGTCAAGTGTAAACCTATACGAATGATAGTTATATAGCATATGCATAAGAAGGCCACTAAATATTCCCATCGCTGGGACTCGAGGCCTTTTCTCGGAAGGAGACAGCCAAGGCCATAAGCCACCACGATGGTTCTGTATGGGTTGGTGGATGACACATCAAGACGCACTGCACCAGCGTGGTGCATTGCGGTCTTGACTCTCTCCTTGCAAGAGACAATCTCGAGTCCCAGGAGTGGGAACTGTTAGTGGGCTATTTATGTTTTTGTATGTTTTTATGTAGGTGTCTATCTATCTTTATAGTGGATAGGTTCTTAACCAAATAAGCAATACGTACGAGTATTTTCCCAGTTCACATAATTTCGAAGAACTTTTCTTGTTACGTATGTTTTTAGGGTTCCGTAAAACGTAAAAACGGAACCCTTATAGATTCGTCATGTCTGTCTGTCTGTCTGTCCGTCCGTATGTCACAGCCACTTTTTGCCGAAACTATAAGAACTACACTATTGAAACTTGGTAAGTAGATGTATTCTGTGAAACGCATTAACATTTTTAGAAAAAAAAATAGGGTTGCCCCCCATACTGAGAACTGAAACTCAAAATTTTTTTTTTCTTCAAACCTCGTGTAGGTTTGTCGTGTGGGATATCTATCGATAGGTCTTCAAAAATTATGTTGAGGTTTCTAATATAATTTTTGTCTACACTGAATATTCTGCTACTTCCAAAGTGGTAAAATGTGTGTCCCCCCCCCCTCTAACTTCTAAAGTAAGAGAATGAAAAAACTAAAAAATATATATGATGTACATTACCACGCAAACTACCAACGAAAATTGGTTTGAACTCGATCTGATGAGTAGTTTTTTTTTGTACGTCATAAATACACTATTATTAAATCTTCGATCAAAGTTACAACGAACTACAAGAACTATGTGTACTATGTATATTATGTTACTTGCTGCAACGGAACCCTTCATGCTTCGTGCGAGTCCAACTCGCACTTGGCCACTTTATTATGCAACGGTTTAGAATTGCATCAATAGGGATGCTTATCATGCTAATGTTGTTAAAGTAGATTGAACTTTAAAGCTTCGGAATAAAGTGTGGAGCGCGATCAAACCTGTTCGGTATACCAACCTACTGAAATATGCTGTACATCAGGGTTCTCGCTGGAAAACGAAAGTAGAGTTGGTTTGATTCAGTTTAGTAAAAATGTTATGGTAGTTAAAAGTAAAGGGATTTTATCGATGACAAATTTTTACGATGTTCTTTTTTCATCTCTTTTCGTAGAGCGAAAAATATTACATAATAGGTTTTAGTATTAAAATTAACGTGGTTGTTACACATATTGATTAGGTAAACGGGTAACTCACGTGTAATGAGGTCGTAATAATAGGTCATAATAGGTTTATTTACTTTTTTTTTCAGGGGGTTTTTGCTCTAATCTATAAAGTTTAGAGTTAAGAGTGTTGTTGTATAGTTAAGACATGTGCCTGATGGTACGCAACACGTCTGCCCATATCACCTTGAAATAAATGTTTAGTGCAACTGATATTTTGAAGTTATTATATTTGGTCGCGTTAGGGAAAAAAGATGAGCGTAATTTTTTCCGATGCATGCGCAGTGCGTTGCGAAAAACTTGAAGTTAGGTAGTCAACATTTTAGTAGCATTGAAACTTATATTATTTTCTGTTTCTGATTATTCATGTTTAGGAAAGTTACTATGCTCAATCACTGGCGCAGTTTGAAGCATCGCAAGAGAGAGTCGGAAGCGGCTTACCGTATAGCACGCGAACACAACGCTTCCTTACTGTGCCTTTACTAGACGTGTCTATTTTCTGAAAATTACCACAAGAAATTATCGACAACGTTTAACAAAGCAGTTGAGTACAAACTCACTGTACTTTAAAGCAAAACTGTTAAGAACAGCTCCAATAAAACTCATTGACTGTTTGATAATACCACATTGAAAAAAAAGTTATAACATTTTTGAAATTTTGACAGTTATTTTTAGTTTTCCAAATACAAAAAATCTTAGTTTTGAAAAGATATTTTCCCGCCAAAATGCGGCCGAAACCAGAACTAACGTTTTCAAAGTTGGACGAAGAGACGGGAACGCTCCTAGATCGAATGTTCGAGAAGAAGGATTGTATGGTGGAGATTAATCCTGGGCGCGTGATACTACCGGCTGACTACATGACCATAGGACAGGATATTCTGGACATGGAGGTATGCGGAACCGATGTATGGATGTGCTCTTATCCCCGAACTGGTGAGTACAGCTGTTGGCTAACATTACATGAACAATTTTCTTTAGTAAAAACGTCAGTAGATATTTCGCCAATGCCATTACTCCTTTTTTGATCATAATTTATAATTCACTCGCAGCACCCCGCGTAGTTCCCGTTCCCGTTATTTTCCCGGGATAAAAAGTTCTTCCAGACTCTAATCTAACTGTATTCCAAAATTCAGCCTGATCCGTTCAGACGTTACGGCGTGATTGAGCAACAAACATCCAAACATCCATACCTTGACATTTATAAAATTAGTGGGATAAATTAATCTAATTTCGTAGGTAGGTGCTTAATAAAAATTACATAATCAGTTAGACTAATTATTACTTGTATTCATTTGTTTTTCCTCTATTGTTTTTTTTTCGGTCACTCAGTTTACAAAATAAATATTTTAGAGAATTAGACTATCAATTTCCTCCCTAAGCAAATTGATAGTCTAATTTATTTCAATACATATATTTAATAGGTTTATTTATTTAAAATTGTAATAAAAGAAAAACATGTTTTCTGAAAGTGTCGGTGGCGATGCTGATGCCGTGATTATCATGATTTTTGTTCAAGTAAATAGGAAATAGTAAATAAAAATAATAAATAAAAAGTAAATAGGCGTTAGGTGACGATGACGTGGTTCCAAGATTTTTGATAACCAAAAAAGTGCTCATTGTGCCTAAAGAAGTTTTCTTATCGAAAAAATCTTATTTTCTTAGACTACATACGCTTCATCTCATTATGCGACTTTAACGAGACGTTGTGTTCATTAGTATTTGAAATGAAATGGTTAATTTTCCTGATTTACATCCATTAATCAAATTACATATGTAGGTGGTAGGTATATTATACTATAATAGAGAATATAGTAGGCGAATAATAGGTAAATATTGAATTTGTGTTATTTTGCAGGATCAACTTGGGCGCAGGAAATGGTCTGGTTGATTGGACATGACCTAGACTACGAAGGCGCTAAATCACTTCAACAGGTATGCACCTACAGCTACGTGTCTCGAACATAAATATGCGATAAGCTCATGTCTATACTAATTCAACTCGTTCAATTCGGAGGACTAGATAAAGATTGAAAGGGGCATTTTTCAGGGTGACAGTCTAAGTTCGTTGTGGTGGTGCCTAAGTCTGAATCCTCTCAGCAATCTGTTGATTGATTCAAAGTTAGGCTATCGTCTTCGTAGGGGAGGTGAAGTTATATCTTATTTGCTGTACATAGACGACCTCAAAAATTGTAATATACCTATTTTTGTAGTGGTAGGACTCTTTGTAGAGTCCTTTGCAAATCCCTACTAATTATTTACATAAGCCGCGGGCTACACCGTAGCGCATAACTAGATTTAACCGACTTCACAAAAAGGAGGTTTTCCATTCGGTTGCATGTTTTTTATACATAAAAAATATCTCCGCCAATTGTCAATCAATTTTAATGGTACTTGTTTGTTTAGTAGATCGTAGTTCAGAGGTAAATAATGGTTTAAAGGTTTAGAGGTTAATAGTTTAGAGGTAAATGGTTTAGAGGTAAATAGGAACATCGTTTCATGGTTGATGTTCCAAAGACACGAATGAAGAGATTTGACTCTACTTTTGTGATAAGAACGTCTAGGCTGTGGAATACGTTGCCTGAGTGGGTTTTCCCCGATGGTTACAATCTTTGTATCTTCAAATCGAGAGTGAATCGTTTTTTTCTAGGTAAACACGCTCCATCGTAGACCGCATCTTTCAAGTGTCAACTTATAAAAGTAAAAAAAAAAACATATTAAAATCGGTGGAGTGGTTATTGGAATATCAACGAAAAACTAAAATTTACTTACCTTCTTATCTGGACGACTTAATTGTAGATTTGACAAAAAATATGAAAAATAATCAAGTGTCTGTATTTCATATTATATCATGAAATCGGTTATTGTTTTTTGGCGAAAATTTAATCTATAGATACTATCTAACGTTACAAATCTGAAGATGTTTTTTGTTTGAACGCGATAGTTGTTCTAGGTAAGCACGGTCCATCGTAGATCGCATCGTCGAGATGGTGGTCAAGTACGAACCTATTATTGTTAAAAAAAATCTGGAACTACTAGACCGATTTCGAAAATTCTTTCACCGTTGGGCGTGTACGCGATGCCTGAGTTCTATAAACTATTTACATATTATATACCATAGGCGAAGTCGGGACGGAGAGCTAGTTATCAATATTTATGACTGCGTCTTCACTTTTCATCAGGTGAATTACGATGAACCGGTAGCTCATTTGGAAACCGTAATATATTACGATGGATAAATGTACTAACAAGTTATGGGGATGAGGTACGACGGTATACGCCGGTGGTCCAATGCAAATACAGTCTGTTGTTAATTATTATATTTATTTTGTCGAGCACCAAATCAATGAATAAAAATTAATACCTACTCGTAGACATCACATATCTTTTTCCCTGACGTTAAACTTCAAAACATTCCTAAGTTAAATATTTACTAGTGGCCAGAGTGGCGCGTGAATGAAAACTTATTTTTTTTCATTCATTCATCAGCCGCAAGACGTCCACTGTTGGACATAGGCCTCCCCCCTAGATTTCCACAACGAACGGTCCTGCGCAACCTGCAACCAGCGGTTTCCAGCGACCTTTGTGAGGTCATCTGTCCATCTAGTGGGAGGCCGTCCAACACTGCGTCTTCCGGTTCGTGGTCGCCACTCGAGAACCTTTCTTCCCCATCGGTTGTCAGTTCTGCGAGCGATGTGGCCTGCCCATTGCCACTTCAGCTTAGCTACTCTTCGAGCTATGTCGGCTACTTTCGTTCTTTTGCGAATATCCTCATTCCGGATTCTGTCGCGCAAAGAGACTCCGAGCATCGCTCTCTCCATAGCTCGCTGTGTGACTTTGAGCTTTGTTATGAGGCCCACAGTTAAGGACCACGTCTCAGTTCCATAAGTCATCACTGGCAACACGCACTGATTGAAGACTTTCGTCTTCAAGCATTGGGGTATTTTGGACTCCAAGATGTGCCGTAGTTTCCCGAACGCTGCCCATCCGAGTTGGATCCTTCGCTGGACCTCTTTGTCGAAGTTGGATCTACCTAATTGGATCTTTTGACCCAGGTAGACGTATTCGTCAACAACTTCGAGTGTGGTATTCCCAACAATAACCGGTACAGGTGAGACAAAACTTATTAGGTAAGTATAAAGTATTCGCCACAAAGTTATGCAATTATACGTAACTACTAGCGGGTAGCTAGTATGGTAACTGGCTAGGAGTAATCCCGGAACTGTTACGCCTCTATTTCCTGGTTCGCGTACCAAGCTACCAAGTACCTTTACGGTCTTGGATAGCAAGGCGAGATATCACATTGAATGGGAAGTTAGAAATTTATTAATGCACTAGTAGCTGAAAGTTTCTAAGTAAGTTAAGTTTATGTGATGAAAGTTCCGGGTTCAGCAGCAGCTATAGTGACTTGCTGAACCCGGAACTTCCGTCGTATAGTCAGGTTTTGCTGGTAAATTTCAAACCAAAACCATTATTAGAAAACGATTTTAACTGATTTTAAATATAGGTTAGAGGTTGGAGGTTTCGTTTAAAGGTATGTTTGTTTTTGTTTGAAAACCAATTCTGTTTTGTTTTGTATTAGAACAGGTTCTACTCCAAGTTAACCACAGTAACTGTAATTTGAAGAAAATATATACAGCAAGTTAATATACTATACTAATATTATAAAGCTGAAGAGTTTATGTTTGAACGCGCTAATCTCAGGAGCTACTAGACTGAGTTCAAAAATTCTTTCACCGTTGGATGTTTACGTGATCCCTGAGTATATGTATATAGGCACACCCTCATCACTGGCTAAACGGCGCGAGCTTTATACCTACTCGTTCGGGTCCTCCCGGGTGTACTAAAATCACAAGGCCGCCGACCGGTTGCCCGAGTTGACGTGCGAACGAACACCGAGTGCGCGCATAAATAATGTCGCGGCATTATTGTAATATTGTGAATGGCTGCAATAGCAAGACACTAAAATGTAGTAGTAATTTATCTTATTTCAAATTGCCGAAACAGGAAGCAAGGGAATTGTTTTTAGTGTTCATACTTATTTTTGAGCCAAATTTTGGTAGTTTTCAATCGCACAGAATAAAGAAACAGTAGTGTGTAATATGTGTATTGTATAATATCTGTTTAGAATAGATACAGTACAGATTATGCATACAAATTATTTTGTCTAAAATACCTTTTTGTCCCAGCTTTATTATGTCTCATTAAGTTTAATATAATTTATGACGACATACTTTTTTGAATATTCATGTACATACCGAATGATACTAATTTGTTCATTTATTCGACGGTATAAAAACAACTTACAACTACCTAGGTACATTGTAGAACTAAAATATACTCCAGTATTAATTGACTATAAAACAGACCTACCTAAAAAACCCGACAGAATTTTTAACCGGATCCAAAGAAGGAGGTGGTTCTGGCCTTAATTCTTATTGGATGTAAGTATGTTTCGTGATAGCTCAGCTAATTGTGAATCATTTTTTAACCCCCAACCAAAAAAGGGTGTTATAAGTTTGACGTCGATTTTTTTTAAAAAAGGTTTATTTTTGTGCGGTGGTAGCTATGTTTGGTTAATATAGATTCAAAATGGCCCCCTCCACAAAACGGAGGACAAAATATTTCTTCACAACCTACCTCTATATCAAATGAATGGGCTTGTCTAATGGAATACTGTAGTGGTAGGACTCTTAGCAGAGTCCGCCTGGGGAAGTATCATACCTTTGTCCGTTCTTCTACCGCCAAGCAGTAATGTGCAAACATTAATGTGTTCCGATTTGAAGAGCAATGTTTCTAGTGAAATTACAGGGCTTAGAGATATAACATCTTAGACCTCTGGGTGACGAGCACAGTGCAATGCTAGGTAATGATTTGGACTCTTCATGTTCCAATAGCTGCGTGTCACTGTGCATATGGCAGGCATGTTGCTTACCATCAGGCACATGTCCTGCTAGTCTCGTCACTCTTTGTTTAAAAAAAACAGTAATGTTTGCACATTACTGCTTCGCGGTAAAATAACTGGCAAAGGTGTGGTCCTTCCCCAGGCGGACTCTGCCAAGAGTCCTACCACTACTACCACCTTCCACCATTTCTTACAACCCTAGCACGTTTGGTCAGTGACGTAAGCAGACGACAAGTCACGGTATTTACAACTCTACGTGGGTCTGTTAAGGTGTATTTTTGCTTGCAAGTAGTAGTAGGTAAGTAGTATACGACAGTTTAGGTTATTATCGTGTAGGTATTTGCACTTTTGTATGGCAGTGATGCATCTGTTACGAAGTAACTATTTTCTGATCTGTGATATAGGTATGAAATAGGCTATTTCATATGTGCGAGTAAAACCAGCGAAGCCGGGGCGGGGCGCTAGTAAATAAAATATAATAATAGTTACATTAACTAATAGTATTTGCCTTACGTCGATCAAATTATGTAGGTAAGGGCTGTGCATACCTAAAGTTAAAAAAATATGAAAATAACGGTAAAAACGAAACGGAAATTTCACCCTATTTCCAGATCCGTTGCCCCCTAGTCGAGCTATCGTGCATCATGGTGGACGGGCACGCTGAATGGCACGACGAGTCCGTGAAGGGGACGTCTGTGGACCTGGTGAAGCACCGGCTGCCTACACCGCGCTACATCCGGAGCCATCTGCCGTGGGACCTGCTACCGCTGCAGATACAGAATGAAGACGGCTCGGCCAAGGCTAAGGTATCTTATTCCCACGACTGCCAGACCTTCGTTATTTTAATAAAAGCTTAAAGTTGTTCATGTTCCGGTTTGAAGGGCAATGTTTCCAGAGAAGTTACAGGGCTTAGAGATATAAAAACTTAGATCTCTTGGTGGCGAGCGCAGTGCAGTGCTAGGTAATAATTTGGACTCTTCATATTCCAATAGTTGCGTGTCACTGTGCTGTCATGTGGCAGGTATATTGCTTACCATCAGGCACATGTCCTGCTTGTCTCGTCACTCTTTATTTTAAAAAAAGTGTGTTGTTATAGGCTTATTATAGGTAAAGCACGCCCAGAGTCCTAGCTGTGGTAACGTAAAATTGGGCTGTTTACGCTATGCTATGCCAATAAATCTCAAAGTTAGTAAGTTTTTTGCTCAATAATGTCGTAACGTCTGAATGGATCGAGCCACATCCACATCCACAGCATAGACGTTATTATCACAAATGCAGAGTCAACCTCTTCGTTGGAGTTTTTGAAACGGCTACGACGAAACGATTTCACTTTTTGGAGCTATGAGCAGTCTGATAAAAAGGACAATGTGGTATTAGATCATGTAAATCAGTTCCACTTTCCAAAATGATCGTTTTTTATCCAATAAAAAAACTAAAAAGCTAGCAATTTTGCGGCGATGTTCAAGATTTTGAAGTCTTTTTCGAACACGGGGTGTCGTTGCCTATTATGAACCTTTTGCCTCATCTGTCGATGGATTGCAGAGCCTCCGGCTGGTAATTAGCCAGCCCATTCCAATGGTGCGAACAATACTCAATACAAGAGCGAAAGTGTGTTTGTTTAAAGATATTTTTAAACTAGATTAGTTCCTTTTTATAAGCTTTTATTCTACTTGCCCTGTTAGTATGGGACAAATCTTGCAAGTTAAATTAGAACCACTTCCTGTCGTTAGATTAGGTTGACATTTGGTATACATACGTAACTTCGGTGACAATGCAATAATATGGTACTTTTCTTCGTTTTAGAGCGTTTAGATAAAAGCCTATTTTAAACATATTTTTTAAAGTAATTTTATTGTTTTTTTTTTAACTTTCAAAGGTTTACATTTAACTGCCATCTCGCCGGATGTTAAGCGACGATCCGGTCTACGATGGAGCGGAAAAAAACCTGATTCACTCTCGATTTAAATGCATTTCTGCTACTGACGACGATTTGCTTTCGGCTAATTAAAGTTTTCCCTTGAAACAGGTGATCTACACATCCCGCAACCCCAAGGACATGGTAGTTTCGTACTACCACTACTGCAGGCTCGTGCACGGACTGAAGGGCAGCTTCGAAGAGTTCTGCGACCTCTTCATGAGGGACCGGGCGCCGTTCGGACCCGTCTGGAACCATATACTCGGTAAATTCAATCTCTTTGAAACCCTCCATTATTAGTAACTAGAAACTTCTTAGCAGTTCTTACCCACCCTGAGCCGTTGGTAAAACAATCTTTTTTTTAAACTATTATATTAAAACTTACACTTGACCGCCATCTCGCCTGATGCTAAGCGACGATGCGGCCTACAATGGAGCGTCTTTATCTAGAAGAAACCGATTCACTCTCTATTTGAAGACACAAAGATTATAACTATCAAGAAAAGCCCACTCAGGCAAATCATTCCACACAGCCTAGACGTTATTATCACAAAAAGAGTCAAACTCTTCTTAACACGGTTTACCAAGGTGGTCTCAGGAGGTGGACGGTGGGTAGGCACGTAAGCATCCCTTTTTAGCAGTGGTAGGATTCTTTGCAGAGTTCGCCACACATGTGTCAGTTAAAGCCGGGTCACACAGAGGCGATCCGATAGCGATAGCGATCCGATACCGAGTATGGGATCGCGCCCGCTTGCTGTGTGTCAGGTTGCATACAAATTCGAACATTACAAAAAATCCTGTCTCGGATAGCTATCGCTATCGGATCGCCTCTGTGTGACCCGGCCTTTATTCTACCGTCAACGTTTCAAGTGAATTCTGGGATATAAAGACAAATCACCATTTCTGTGGCTGCCGAGCGCAGTACAGTGCTAGGTAATGGACCTGGAACCTTCGTGTTGCAATGGCTGCGTACACTGTGCTGTTATGGGCAGCTGTTGCTTGTTGTTGCTCTTACCATCAGGAAAAAAAGTAATTTTAAAACAAACTATAGGTCTCATTTAACTTTAATGTTCTGGACCCACAATGCACAAGTTTTTATAGATAACGATCTGAAACATCGTATTGTTAGGCTGAATAGTTGTTATTTAGACCAGTGCTGATGCAAATTCCAAACGATGTAACTATTCGAAATATCGTAACTTTAAATTTACAACAAGGGTAAACTTGTTGTGTTTCGGTTTCAAGGGCAATGTTTCCAGATAATTTACCGGACAATAAGTTAAATCATCTTACCTTTATCTCCGGTTCACGAGACTGTTATAATACTAAGAAGTGATTCTAAATCTTCATGATCACATATCTAAATACGTGTCATTGCGCCTGTACGGACAAGCATGCTACTTACCATCAGACACACGATTTGTTTGTTCTACTACTCTATCTACTCAGTAATATATTATATATAAAAAAAAAAACGAAGAATTGAGTCCCCCTAGTATGTAGGTACCCTACTTTACTTACCCATAATAGGTATCTAACCAAATCTAAGTAAAGCTCAATAATTCTATGCTTTTCTGTTGTAATATTCCAAAAAAATTATGTACCTACGCATTTAGCCAATCAAATCGTAATATAGCAATTCTTGTTCGACGTCACACACGTGAAAAATGTATGTACCGATTTTACTTCCCTCGAACATTTTAGAAGTTACGGCTGGTCTAGTCGGGAGAACGGCGCCTGCCGATCCGGAGACCCCGCGTTATCTATTCTATGCCCCGAGTTCAAACCCCACACGCACCACTGTCTTTTCGAAATCATGTGCGTAATGCCGCTAATTTAAAACGGTGAAGGAAAACATCGTGAGGAAACCGACATGTACCTAGAATCTTTCGAATTCATGTGTCATCCACCAACTCGCATTGGGCCAGCGTGGAGGATTATGGCCTAAACTATCTCCTTGCGAGAGAAGGCCCCGAGTCCCAGCAGTGGGAACGTTTAGTGGGCTGTTGATGTTGATGATGATGATGATGATGAACATTTTAGAGGATTTTGACTGTCGTGAATTTTGAGCAAATGTTTGAAATACCTACGGCGATCAATATATTTATTCGGATTACTAGGGTATTTTAAGAAGTCTCTATAGATTTGGTATTATAAATATGTTAATAAAATGTCTTTCAACCAGGTTTCTGGAACAGGCGTCACGACCCAAACCTTCTCTTCATCAAGTTCGAAGAAATGAAACACGACTTAGCCACGGTCGTCCGGAGGACCGCGAAGTTCCTCAACAAAACCATGAGCGACGAACAAGTGGACAAACTCTGCGACCACCTCTCATTCAACAACATGAAGACCAACAGAGCTGTTAACTTAGAAGCTATCCTTGAGAAATCATTCGGGAAGAGCTATTTAGAAGGAACTGATCTGAGATTTATAAGGAAAGGAGAAATTGGTGATTGGAAGAACTATATGTCTGAAGATTTGTCGCGTCGCTTCGATGAGTGGGCACATCAACATTTCAAGGGAACTGAGCTAAGTTTTGAATAGGCAAAAACTACTGCTTCATATCTAATCCTAATTTATATAATTTGTGAGATTGTAGATAGAATTAAGTGTTCTGGAAAATAGAACTAATGGTAAAGTAATGGTAATTATGTTTGAATAGTATTAAGGTGCAATTAGTTTTGTGGGTAGGAATATTAATAGAGGGAGGACTATCGAGAGGGTTTATGGCAATCTTAAAAACGTGTTAACTGGATCCAATGTTTATTAAAGTGAATTCAATATTGGCAATAAAGATTCGATTTAATAGAAGCGTACAGTAACAAACAATCCAAGTATAAACTATAATTTTTATTCTCATGTATACGTACGTCGTGATTTGTATAGATTCATTTGATAATATTTTATTCGCAATAACGAATGTACCGTTGCTAACATATAGATCTAAGTGCTAATACGACACAAAATACTTAATATTTTTTTAATCTCAATTCGACTAGATAAAATAATATAAGTGTCTTAATTGACTCACAACACTGAACTACAAAGTGAATATTTCTTAGCATTAAATAAATACGTATAATAAATGTACTTATGATAATTTTACATCGACCGTTTTATGATGAACTCTCTGAAGTTGGTTCTTAGACTTGTAACGCATGAATAGTTGGAACTTTGTTGCGGAAGTTGTTTACTGCGCAGTCTATTGCGCACAACTCAGAAAGTTCTTTCATAAATGGTCGTACTATGGTTGTTTCATTCCCTACCTACTTAATAGTAATTGATCAAGATTCACTATTTAATTAGTGCCTTCGTGATAAAAAGCTTAACCTAAGATCTGGATTCAACTTTAAGAATCCTGTGTTAAACACAGTAACTACAAAAAATATCTGTTGATAAACTTTAAAGCTTTACTTAGTAACAGCTTTACTATATAGTTTCACATTTGCCTAAACTATTTTCATAACAAAAATATCGCCTTTAAACATCGATAATATTACAAAAGTTAGTTAATTACGAGTATGTTTTATATTAGACTTAGAAGAAATCACTGTTATACAGCGTCAAAACATTTCGATTTACTTTTATTTAAAATGAGTTATATTTATCTATTGTCTCGATGTAAAGCTCATTTTGAGATTTAGCTTGAATCTTTGGAATCACTTTTTGGGATGTCATGTTTCTGAGATCTAGGAACTAACTAAATTTCTAAATGTAGATACAGATAATATCAACAATAATACTGTCTATGTTAAATTTCATTACGTCTTTGGACTAGAGATTTGTACGTGTGAAGAATTAAAATATTACAACTCTTTTTCGAATACAGAAACTAGTTTCTGTATGTTAACATACGATTAAGTACTTACAATAATAATTTATTTAAATTAGTATAAAAGTATAATCTTCTAAAGTACTTCTAATAATCATTCGACGTAATATTTGCTAAAATTATAAAGAGAGAACCCCGTTTTATACAGTTGTGGTTATTTTTACTTCTTTATCTTTGCGTGCCATCTCTATCATTCCTATCGGAGGTTTGTTGTCACAATAGCTATTCTAACTTTGGACACCTATTAACACGAAATAGGGATCTTATATTCAGGTTGCTACACTACGCTTCATTGCCTCCATTGGTTTTCATTTTAAGCCATGAACTAAATCTTCTTGTGTGGGTGGCCCCTGAAACTTACATAATTAGCTGAAGAAGGTCGTATTTGTTTTTACGCTTTATGTGGCCAAAATATTCAAGTTTTTGCTTGTTTAATGTGTCGAAAACCTTTACCCTCTTGTACATAATTCCCGAAATTCTCTTCTCTGACACCCGATATTTCCAGAATTCTCCTGTTTTCCGAAATGTAGGCATACATTTCCAAATATTTTAGTGGTTATATTTCGTGGTAGCGTCCAAGAGTTAATTCCGTACAGGAAACAATAGAAAACATAGCATGTAGACATTTTCAGCAAACGCTTGCATAAAGGATGGCTCAGTCTCTTGAAATAAAAAATTGTCTATCGGTCTCTTTTCACAAGTAAAAAATATAAATTGAATAAAGTGATGTTGTACATTTACAAAACCGTTTCAAGTCGAGACGGCCTGCTAGTAATCCATAAAATTCTTTTCCAAAAGATCAAAGAATTAATTAACTATATGACATAAAAGTTCTAGAATTATCTTCGAAGCTAAATTACATAACAGCCAGAATTATTAGATTTTTGTCTAACGTGAGGATTACCGAACGCGCCGCAGCATTGATGATGGTTAACGTTCTTCGTGTGGACATGACCATGAGGTTGGACATTACTAGATGGTGACAGCTTCTCTTTGATAGAATCGTTACTGATTTGTTTACGGCTTGAGTACATTTTATGGTATCCCGGTGCAATTCTCGCCTTGAATCTTCCTACTTTGCCCGGCTTGTGGTGTCTGTCGGATTCTTCAACGTTTACAACAGAGCAGACGGTGATTGACTGGTCCTCTGCATTAGCGTCTTGAAATTCTGTGTCCGTTTCTGAAATCAGGGTATCAATTGTTGACAAACCTTTTACTAACAAAATTTTAACTATAGCATTTAAAATACTAATAGTGCCTGGTAACAAAGATCAGCCAGTTACTCTGCATACACCGAAACTCGATGGATATCGTTTTTGCGTTGAGGGAAATAGGTATGCTCAGGTATGCACTCCTGAGCACCCCGTATAAAGAAGTCCCTAGAGCAGAAATGGTATAAGGGTGCGCAAATACCTTAAACCCTACCCAACATCCTGTTTTGAGTGCCCACTCAACAGGCGAAGGAGGCCCTGACAAACCAGGGTTATGGGTCAGGCACCGGGTCACGCAACTTTACCATCTATGAAACTCAGGGATCAGGGACTGACATACGTGTCAGTACTCGCCATCAAAACTATGGCATATATGAAGCTGTACGAGAGCGTGTCCCACGCGGTCGTCGCAATCTCACGATACACAGTGAACTTTACATACTACGCTGACCACACCAACGACGCCATCGGACGGTTTGTACGGTGAGTGTTGCCTGCATCACCGAAGATCCGTGAGCTCATCTTACAGATTATCATCAAGAACAGCTAATAGGTCGTGATGGAGGTCCTGATCTGGGAGGATGTGACTTAAAAAATAGCACTAGAATAAAGGTAAAATATCCCCACTCCTATTTTCCTTTTCTCTTCCTAATCCAAGATATGTTACAAAAAGTGAACCCACATGGGAAAGGTCACAGGCCCCGTCTGTGGAGTTGTTAAATAATAAAAAAAATACTTATAGTGAGCTGAGTACCTATTTCATCAGTGCTGTTCCGAGGTGCAGTAGACGACGTGACTTCAGGTCGAGGAGTGTCACAGGAGTTGGAGACTATGTTCATTGCTGCTGGTGCGGAATGCGTCGGAGATAGGCGGCATCTCCACTGTTACAGAGAGAATGATTTTGTAAAAGATTTAAACAAAATTCTACGCATGCTGAAACAAAAATATAAGTAAAAAAAGCCCATCGGAAATATCAAAGTTTTTTTTTAACTAAGTATAATAGGTTCGTACTTGACCCCCATCTCGCCTGATGTTTAGCGACGATGCGACCTACGATGGAGCGTGCTTACCTAAAGGAAACCGATTCCGATTTGAGGAAATCGAGAGTGAATCGGTTTCCTAAAACCACAACCAAGAAACACCAAGATTGTAACTATAGGAGAAAACCCACTTAGGCAACGCATTCCACAACCTAGACGTTCTTATCACAAACGTGGAGTCAAATCTCTTCGTTCGTCTTCCAACCATGTTACGGTTGTTAGTTACGGTAAAGTCAAATTTACACATGTATGTCTCAGTTGACAGAAGTAAAATAGGATAATGTTAGTCACAGGGGCTGTCGAAGGAAGTGAAAACTTGTAACTTAGAATTTTAGTTTGTGAACTGCATTAATATTGCATATTACGTCACTAGCAGCTACAGATATATTGCTGTTACGCATGTCGGTTGTGCGACCTCACCAGATTTCACCCATCAAATATACGTCAGCAAATACACGGTCCGCTCCACTGCTAGGTCGTCGCCGCCTCCGCCGCCCCATATTAGCGTGTCGGTGATTTTAACCAACCAAAAAGAACTCAACACGTGCCAAAAAATGTCGCTGCAAAAAATATACCTACTTAATTTGCACTCCCCGCCCTTCTACCGCGTAACTAAATCAAATCGGTTTTTTATTTTAGAACGGACCTCTAGTAGTAGCTGGCGGTTGGTGCTTCTACTGCTTAACAGACTTTAGCGTTAACACAGGACCCGGAAACCTAATCCTAACTTACTTACAAACTAAAATACTTACTAGCGTAGGTACTAAGCGAACAAATTATACCTGAAAAAGATTTTTAGCTAAACCTTACATTGACCTGACTCAAATCAAATCGGTTTTGGCTTTGCTATATTTGTTTCTGAGCGGTAGAACTCTCGGATTGCTACTGCAGCGCCGTAAATAGCTTTTTCTGCGCTGTGCAAGCTTTCTATAACTGCGCTCTTGTTTATTTTAGACGTAGGTATGTGTTGGAATCGAGTTTTAGAGGTGCAGCGAGAACCTATCAGGAACAAACCGATAAATAAAATAATAGTTCTGCCTAGTCTGCCCATTGCGCCTCCAGAGTATTATTTACGGCACTGTACTACTACAATCTATTAAATCATACAGTCGTTCGACGAAGCCACAGTAAACTTACTGTGACGAAGCCGTCTAGACTGGGCAATCGTGCGGGGCGTGCGGGGTGAGACGCGGGAAGCGCGCTCCTGCATTGCCTACATTACAATGTTAGTATTGGAGGAGCGCGGCTCAGGGCTGACGTCTTCCGTATGTTTTTACGTTGGTGCCACGTTTTTAAAATAGCGACAACCTTACCCGTGTCTAGGCATTATCGGCGTTTCTCTCAAGATCAAAGGTGATGAACTACTGGTAGTAAGTATTTCTTTATACTGTGGTACTACTGTTTTATCTATTTCTATGTTATGAGACTCACAGTTTCGATGTAAGTGCTCTGGTCACGTTCCTTCACTGCGGGCGCGGTGACGACTCTGCAAGGGGACGTCGAACTGTAACTTGAACGTTTGACACCCTCCATTATTTTATCTAACTTTATACAACATTTCTAGAAGCAATTTCTTTCACACTAAACTATCAGGCCATAATAGCATTCATAGTTAATGTATGAAATTGCTAGTATGCTCTTGGGACAAATATATTTTTGAAAATCACAAAAATATTTGAATTTATTTTACTTGACGCAAGAGAATACTTACAATCGATGTTTTCATGAACTAAGAATCCTATTACAGTCCGCGAGGTATAAGCTGAGCTTTGCATTAGTGTGAGTGATCACATGCATACGCATCTATTACCAAAAGTACAGTCAGACAACAAACTCTTAAACAACAAGCTGACATTAACTATCCAGGATCAATATGGTCATTGCGAAAAGAAGAATCTCTTTTAGGATTCAAATGGTCAAGGACAGAGAATAACAGAAAAATTTTAATGGAAAAGCATGAGATCCGTCACCTACGTATAACTTATTTACTTAAAATTTCCGAATACCGTATTCAGGGCAGGCCTATCGTTTATACCGATGAAACATATATTGACACCACTCACACTTCATCAAAATCATATTCAGATGGCAGCACTTCTGGTTTGAAGAAACACCTTATTAAGAGAACATGGTCAAAGCGTCCTGCGTCTGACTGTACTTTTGGTGATCACTCACACTAATGCAAAGCTCAGCTTATACCTCGCGGACTGTATCTAGGTGTCCTATTTTAGTGCGAAGGAAAGAAATTACTGTCATCACACTAATATTATAAAGGACAGTTCAGTCTATAAGTATATGTTTGCTCCAATCTATCACGACTTATCGGATTTAAATGAAATGAAACACATAGAAAACATATTATCTTGATTAACACATTAAACTATATATTAGGCTACTTTTTATCCCGTTAAAGTTATTGCTTAAGTCGTGAGCAACATTTGCGCGGCACAGTTAACATCGTTATATGTTGTGAGAAGAGGCTGATCAATTTTACATTGTAGTCATGGAGTTGGGATTTACGCTCTTTACCTCAGGTATCGATCCCACAAACATTATAATATAAAGTTTGGATGCATGTCGGAACGGCTGAATAGATCTAGTACCTAGTAATTTAAAGTACAGGTTATATATATAGTCTGGAATAGAATACTGAAACAGGTTAATACTTTTTAAATTGCTCACGTAATAAGCTAAGCAGGTGGGGCGCTACTAGTCTTACTTCCTGCTATAATATCCTATCCTACTATAATATTATAAATGTCAATGTATGAATGCTTAGATATTTGTTACTCAATCACGTCGTAACATATGAATCACATCGTAACAGTTCGGATTGAAATTTGGAGCACAGTTAGATTTTAGTTTGGAGAAACACATAGACATTTTTATCCCAAGGAATCAACGGGAACGGGAACTACTAGTTAATAATTAATTAAGAAGAAATCAGAAAAGAGAGTCAAATGAGGTTGATCAATCAAGAAAATAATGCTTATTTTAGTTACCAAGAAGACGAATTAAGACTATCGGCGGTGCGCGGTGGGTCCAATGATTCAGCGTCCGTGTACACCGCTCCTATACTTGTGGAATTCGATCTTGAATCTGGAAATTACAAGAAATGAAAAAAAAATTTGTGTGTTAGAAGTTTTTTAAAGTGAAAAGTGATGACACGAGCGGAACATGTGCTGATTGTAACCAACATAGGCGTGGGTAGGCACCCATAACATCACAGTGACACGCAGCTATTGGAGCATAAAGAATCCAAATCATTACCTAGCACTGCATCACGTGCATCACCCAGAGATATAAGATATATTTTTTTTTATTTAAATATCTACTCCACAGACTCCGGGGTCCGTGACCTTTGTCAATACAATATATTTTTTTACAGATTTCTTGGATTAGGAGAAGAAAAGGAAAATAGAGGAAAATAGAGGGGGAGTTGGCCGATATAAGATATTTTATATCTATGCCCTGTTTTTTCACTGGAAACATTGCTCTTAAAATTCGAAACACAGTAATGTTTGCAAATTACTGCTTGACGGTAGAATAACTGGCAAAGGTCTCTACTCTCTAAAGGTCTACTTATCCAGGAGGACTCTACAAAGAGTCCTAACACTAACGCGCAACGAATGATTCTTCTGCGCCAATGCTGACTAGGCAGTAGAGGCGTTTTAAGTCAAATTGCCATAGGACCCTTGAGCAACTAACTTCAGTTCAAGGGCGGATCCAGCTTTGGCGCCAGGGGGCTGACTGGACTTGACCACGACTATGTGATCCCCCGTGACCCCACCCCCTGGAGCCAAAGCTGGATCCGCCCTTGGTCAAGTCACCATGCAACAAGTGCGTGCGTGCGTTTTTATTAGTGGTCCATTTAGGCTCTGGACCCTGCCCAGGGGGTGATAATGACCCCCATGACTCCCCCTGGATCCACCATTTCTTCAGTGAGTCGAATTTAGGCGGCAATCTTTAGTTTTGTCTTTCTTTCTGTCAGTAGTTCTTAGAAAATATCTAAAGTTACCTCTTTCTCTGTCTGCTCTGTTGGGCGAATTGGCTATACTTCTCCGTGCTACGTCTTGGAAGGTCACTGGGGAGTATATCCTTCTGTCTTCCACTGGCGACGTCACTAATGGCGCTGTGTTGTTCAACTGTAAAATAGTACAAGTATATTCTTGAAACCTATTAGTATGATAAATGCGAAAGTAACTTAGCCTGTCTTCCAGTTACGCTTCTAAACCTAAACTACTGAACCAAATTAAATGAAATTTAGTTCAGGCTACTTTGCGAAATAGAGAGGAAGAAAGTTTGTGCGGAAGTTTCAACAAATGTGAAGCCAGAATCTTGATACTTATTTTTTTGGTATAATTATTTTATTCGATTGCATATACATAATATGACATTCAAAGCTTGTAAAAATGTTGTTTAAATATAGGTAAGCAATTCCTACTAATAGCGTAGGTAATACGCGGGTTACACTTAGCATAGCTCGCACTTTTGAGTTTTAAACATACTTGAGAAGCTCTCGTAGCCACAGCCATGCTGCAGACCAAGGAGGTCGGCGCCGAGTTGCCGAGGCTCGGAGGGTGATCCTTGGAGTACTCCTTGTTGTTCATCTGCTGCGCCGAGTGCTCGGCGATGCTGTCCCTGACGTCAGCCGCTCGCTCCCACTCCAGCTCCGTGTACGGGGGCGACAGTTGGGGAGAGATCACTTTAGTCAGGGGGGGTCTACTCTCGCGACCTTCTAACCAGTACGTTTTCATTGCACCTGGAATTTAGTTAAACATTTTTGTTACACATGAGAAATTACCGGGCTGAGAGATATAACAACTTAGATCTCTGAGTGACGAGCGCAGTGCAGTGCTAGGTAATGATTTGGACTCTTCATGTTCCAATAGCTGCGTGTCACTGTGATGTTATGTGGCAGGCATGTTGCTTACCATCAGGCACATGTCCTGCTCGTCTCGTCACTCTTTATTTAAAAAAAAAAACACTCACTGAATTACTAAAATACTAAATGTATCTTTACAATATAGTGATGATTTATAATGAAGTAAGTGATGGGGATCTGTTGGAACACGACACCACCGCAAGAAGAAGCCTTCAAGCATACGTTTAATAGAACTTTATTCTCACCTTTTCCTTTAACTTGTATCTCTCCCCTCTCCTGCACCATATAAGAAGGCGAGAGCAGTTCTTGCGTGGTTTCCGATATGTGTATCCTCATGGCTTCTGAGGTCGACTCCATGCGGGAGGCGGTGTTGACGGAGTCTCCGAACAGGCAGTACCGGGGCATCTTCAGCCCCACGATCCCGGCTACGACTGCGCCGGAGTGGACACCCACTCGGATCGACAGATGGGAACCTGAACATAAAAAGCAGTTTGTACACATATATGTAGAAACTGGTAGACTAGAACAATCATAATAATAATCTTCATTTCAAAGTACATGGAACATAGCCGTAAATTAAGTTACAAAATAACTTTAATACCAATAAAACATGACAGTGGCCGGTTCCATTATCTTCGTATTGGAGGTGGACCCTTCATCCTGCTCTAGGGTTGTCCTAAATATTTATAAATCCTCTTCTACCTCAGAGTATTCTTCTAGCGTAAGAAGGTATATTGTAGTAACAATCCATCTACCTTCTAACCCTTGGTTAAAATTACAATTGTATTAAGAGCAGCCATAGGAATTATAACTATTATTTAATTTTTCAGTGAAGATCAACACTGCTACGAATCTGTTTGTTAGAATTTGAGCTTATGAGAGATATTCAGACATCGAGACAACAAAACTTTCACTAATATATTATTACACTTAAGCGCACATATTCTAGGCAAATAAAAATAATTTTATTTATATAATTTTAGTAGGAGGTAGAATTTTACGACATTAACCTGTGCTAGGATCCTTAAGGTCAGTAATGGCGTCGACCATGTCCAGAGCCATGTCACACACTTTCTCGGCGTGGTTGTCTTCCTTCGTCGGAGCTCCAGACACCACCATGTACGCGTCCCCTATTGTTTCAACCTGGAAGTTCATAAGAGTAACTACAAATATATTTTTTTATTTTATAGGATTACTCTTGACCACCATCTCGCCTGATGTTGCAGTCCACAATGGAACGTGTTTACCCAGAAGAAACCGATTCACTGTCGACTTGAAGACACCAAGATTGTAACCATGTGGAAGAGCCTACTCATTTGTGTGTAACAATATTTTTTTCATCCCACCAGCTCGGAAAGAGTACTTTTGCTCCTCGATATCAGGGCGCAAAAGTCGTTTTTACCCTCTAGAGGTTAAAGTAAATTTGAATTTAGAACATCGTGTGTAGTGAGGTTTTGAATTCAAAACATATTTTAACCTATTTATTTCTACCTCCTTGGTGCCGAATTCATCATACATTTGTTTTTAATTTGTTAAAAACTCATACTCGGAACCTCTTTGGTGTACTTTTTTTTAAATGTTTTGCGCGCAATTTTCTTTTCACGTATGGAGGATAGAGATAAAGAATGTTATTTCAAATGGCAAAACATTTTGAAATGCTATGAATGAATCAATTGTAATCGAATTGAAGTATGCCGAGTTGCCGAGTTAAATAATTAAATATTATTGACTACTAAAATAGTAACTAATAGATAATTTCAACTACTTGTGCAGTACAAAATAATGTAGTAAATGTAACATCAAATAAATAATTACTATTTTGAGAAAACATGTAGGTACAATATATTTTGAAGTCAAAACTTCATTTGGTGCGCCAAAGACAGATTTTTCGTGGGCTGTCAATTTAATTCTAGCGTCACGCTCGGGAATGATAAGAAATCTTCGGTTAAACTCGGGACCCATAGCCAATGGTCATCTAGAAATGCCTCAGCCTTTCCCATTGGCTATTTAAAAATGTGTCAACATTTCTAGATGGCCATGCTCATAGCCACGCCCTCCGGTTTCACACGCGTAGTTTCCAAAGTAAAAATCAAATTCTGAGTTATAAGTTACCACTTCTATCGGCAGTGCCTATGACTGCCAATATTTTTCTTTCATGAATTCTGAATAGTACGTTTATTGATTTCCTTTAAAATGTACCCTGATGCAAATTTAGCACTACTATAATTTAATGCATTTGGGCGGACACTTTTTTATGTACACATGAAACTCCTTACCTCAATCGGTCAACTCTCCATATTTTCACGTCATTGTTATTGTTAAAACCATGGCTAAATAAACTTAAGTTTAAAACTTATAAAATTGAATACAAGTGAAAAACCGAAATACCATAATAATAAGTGATTCTAGCGACCAAGAAGTTTATTTAACGCCAACAGAATCGACTGAAACTGAAAATGCGCAAAGCGTTTAGTAATTTCCTCGCTAGGGGGGGATGAAAAATTACGTGTTACACTCGAGTGCAAAGATTTTTCACCTTGTGCCCTTTTGATTCCCTTGCTACGCTCAGGATTCTAATTTTTGAATCCCTCGCTACGCTCGTGATTCAACTTTAGAATCCTTCGCTTGCTCGGTCATCAAAATTGAGCACGCGGTTAAAAAGCCACTTTGCACTCTTGTATAACAAATAACTATTTCATCCCACCAGCTCGGAAAGAGTACTTTTGCTCCTCGATATCAGGGCGCAAAAGTCGTTTTTACCCTCTAGAGGTTAAAGTAAATTTGAATTTAGAACATAGTGTGTACTGAGGTTTTGAATTCAAAACATAATTTAACCTATTTAGTTCTACCTCCTTGGTGCCGAATTCATCATACATTTATTTTTAATTTGTTAAAAACTCATACTCGGAACCTCTTTGGTGTACTTTTTTTTTTGCTTTGCGCGCAATTTTCTTTTCACGAATGGAGGATAGAGGTAAAGAATGTTATTTCAAATGGCAAAACATTTTGAAATGCTATGAATGAATCAATTGTAAGCGAATTGAAGTATGCCGAGTTGCCGAGTTAAATAATTAAATATTATTGACTACTAAAATAGTAACTAATAGATAATTTCAACTACTTGTGCAGTACAAAATAATGTAGTAAATATAACATCAAATAAATTATTACTATTTTGAGAAAACATGTAGGTACAATATATTTTGAAGTCAAAACTTCTTTTGGCGCACCAAAGACAGATTTTTCGTGGGCTGTCAATTTAACTCTAGCGTCACGCTCGGGAATGATAAGAAATCTTCGGGTAAACTCGGGACCATAGCCAATGGCTATCTAGAAATGCCTCAGCCTTTCCCATTGACCATTTAACAATGTGTCAGCATTTCTAGATGGCCATGCTCATAGCCACGCCCTCCGGTTTCACACGCGTAGTTTCCAAAGTAAAAATCTAATTCTGAGTTATAAGTTACCACTTCTATCGGCAGTGCCTATGACTGCCAATATTTTTCTTTCATGAATTCTGAATAGTACGTTTATTAGTTTCCTTTAAAATGTACCCTGATGCAAATTTAGCACTACTATAATTTAATGCATTTGGGCGGACACTTTTTCATGTACACATGAAACTCCTTACCTCAATCGGTTAACTCTCCATATTTTCACGTCATATTGTTATTGTTAAAACCATGGCTAAATAAACTTAAGTTTAAAACTTATAAAATTGAATACAAGTGAAAAACCGAAATACCATAGTGATTCTAGCGACCACGAAGTTTATTTAACGCCAACAGAATCGACTGAAACTGAAAATGCGCAAAGCGTTTAGTAATTTCCTCGCTAGGGGGGGATGAAAAATTACGTGTTACACTCGAGTGCAAAGATTTTTCACCTTGTGCCCTTTTGATTCCCTTGCTACGCTCAGGATTCTAATTTTTGAATCCCTCGCTACGCTCGTGATTCAACTTTAGAATCCTTCGCTTGCTCGGTCATCAAAATTGAGCACGCGGTTAAAAAGCCACTTTGCACTCTTGTATAACAAATAACTATTGTTAGTGTTAGATACGTAGTCAAAAAGCTAGCATTGCATGCATTCATTTTTACCTATAAGCCCTAAATACACGAGGTCTTAGACATCTACATATATTTCGGTTTCCCTTGGTGTCCATGTAAGCCAGGGATCACCAAGTAATTTGATTTGGGGCCCCTATATTAAGGCCTGGACCATTTTCCTGTTTGAAAATGATAGTAAGGTATCCGAATACCAAGGTATTTTAACATATTGTTTAGCACCTACCTATTTTGTCGTTGTGGATTTGCCGTCATAGATAAAGCCCAAGATATTTTTTTTATTTAGTTTGGCCTTGAGCATACTTATTAAAAAATTGTAATGATTTTTTCCTATCAAATCTCATAAGCTGGATTGTGGTACAATTGAGCGAGATTATACATACACCCTCTCGGTGGTCTGCCTCTGTTTCTTATGAAGAACACTGGGATCTGAAGCGGTTACCAGTTAATACTCTCCTAGCAATTTCAGATTCAATGTATCACATCTATTCAAAGAGCTTACTAATACTTTATTTATGCGTCTAACTATCTAACCTAATTCATTTAAACGAGCAATTCTTGTATTTATGTAAATACTTGTCACCGTAGAATTTTCAGCACCATCAGATTATAATCTAACAGTAGACTAGGTTGGTTTGTAATTTGACGTCGTTGGATTATAGTGACGGTTTTTACAATTTCACGGAGACATATTCAATCCGATTTTCATGAAATTTAATACGTATGCCGAGGGTTTTGGTATCGATATAGCTAAGTTCCATTTAAAGAAAACGTCGTCTTATCATTTTCAAGCAATGTAAAACCGATCAAAGTTTGGGCATTCAGGAACTATAGGTATTATATTATGTATATTATTAATACATAAATTAATAAATATTGAGTTAGTACTTCTCTTTTGTACCCTGTATTCAGTTAATACTTGCCCTACTGTGTGACTGTCAACTGACCTTATAGACTCGGTTCCGTTCGCTGAGAGTGTCGACTGTCAACTGACCTTATAGACTCGGTTCCGTTCGGTGAGAGGTTCGACTGTCAACTGAGCTTATAGACTCGGTTCCGTTCGGTGAGAGTGTCGACTGTCAACTGAGCTTATAGACTCGGTTCCATTCGGTGAGAGTGTCGACTGTCAACTGAGCTTATACACTCGGTTCCGTTCGGTGAGAGGGTCGACTGTCAACTGACCTTATAGACTCGGTTCCGTTCGGTGAGAGTGTCGACTGTCAACTGACCTTATAGACTCGGTTCCGTTCGGTGAGAGTGTCGACTGTCAACTGACCTTATAGACTCGGTTCCGTTCGGTGAGAGTGTCGACTGTCAACTGACCTTATAGACTCGGTTCCGTTCGGTGAGAGTGTCGACTGTCAACTGACCTTATAGACTCGGTTCCGTTCGGTGAGAGTGTCGACTGTCAACTGACCTTATAGACTCGGTTCCGTTCGGTGAGAGTGTCGAAGATGGAGTACATGGCGTTGAGCATGGACACCACTTCCATGGGGGTGATGCGGGAACAGATCTCCGTGAACGTGACCACGTCCGAGAACAGGATCGACACGCTGTGAAACATCTGGAAACATCACGAATCAAATCAATATGTAGCATGTACCTACACCTTTTTGCTAAATTTGCCCAGATGGATGAGTATGTAATTTTCCTCACTTATTGTTTATATGTGTAGAGATCCCTCTCTCTCACTCGCACTCCCGGGCAGAATGCTAATATTGTTTAATAATTATATGCATATCTTTTTATCAAGTTACGGCTGGTCTAGTCGGGAGAACGGCGCCTGCCGATCCGGAGACCCCGGGTTCAAACCCCACACGCACCACTGTCTTTTCGAAGTCATGTGCGTAATGCCGCTAACTTAAAACGGTGAAGGAAAACATCGTGAGGAAACCGACATGTACCTAGAGTGTTTCGAAGTCATGTGTCATCCGCCAACCCACACTGGGTCAGCGTGGTGGATTATGGCCTTAGCTCTCTCCTTGCGAGAGAAGGCCCAGAGTCCCAGCATCAGCAGTGGGAACGTTTAATGGGCTGTTGATGATGATGAATTATGCATTAGAGTACAATGAATCCGTTAAAAAGGTGTCATACTTGCCCAGGCGGGCTCAAATACCATTACACACTCTAAAACTACTGATTTGATATTATTAGACAGCACCAAACGCTCATGTGACGAATATTTTCTCGGTAAGGAACTTTTTCGTATTTGAGACACGTTACTCGCATAATCCTTTGACAAAAATCTGTGAAAGTGTTCGTAGAAATGGAATTTTTGCTGTCACTATGTTTTATACGAAGAATAGCGACCTGATTTTGTAAAACTGGGTTATCTGCTTGCCAATGCCGAAAATCACATAAAAGCTAAGTAAAAGGGCTTAGATATATAACCATTGAACTCTTAAAACACTAAGAAGCGCAGAATTGAGTCTCAGTCGCAACAGGAGCCACAAGTTGAGTGGACGTTCGCTAACAATTAAAAAAAATCCGATATGAGCCGTAATAATGTCTTATTCTGCTTTTGCAAGGTGCACAAACAGTTCAAAGACCAAGAACAAGTTCCATGGTATCACTTTTTATGCGTAAGTACACAAAATCTTTAATTATTTCCATAACAGTTCAATGATTATTACATCTAAAATTTTCTGTTGTAAACAATTTTACAATTGGCCATTTCTAAAAAGAGACATATATACCTACATACAGCGTAAGAGTGCAACACGACCGGCGATATGTTAGTTGCGGCTATTTTGTCTCTTTCACGCCAGTGCATTTGTATGTTGTAACGTTACATATTGACTACAATATGTAAACGTACATTCCTACTTTCATTCTAAAAACCACAGATTACAGAAATAAAACACAGATGGAACCTTCGTGAACAACACAGTGAAGCCCGTAATTGGTCATGTTGACTTAAAATTGTCAAATCAACGTTCCAAATTACTTATATAATGTTGTCAGTCTTAAGAAAAAAGTCCCACTATTGTTGTCTTAGCTTGGGAAATCTTCACGTATAATAAACACATCAATTGATATTTTAAAATATTAATATTATTACACCGATTATGCAAGGATTTCTTGTTGCTACTATTTCCATTCTATGAAGAAAAGAATTTTGCAACTAGAAATTAACTTGAATCACAAATAATAATATTAGTGTAATTTACTCGCTCAGATGGTTAAACAAAAATTAAAACAACCATCTTTACCACCAAACTATTTTTGATAAAATGCATATAGGCTACCTGTATGTTATAGGTCCAAACAACAAACAAAAAAAAACTAAAAAAAGAATCATTTTAACAGTTCACTTATTATTCACCTCTTTTTGACAAAACATGACTTTAAAATCAAGTTACCGTATAATATTAAAAAACTTAACAATTTAAAAATATTTAATTTTACAAACAACGTTATGCATAATATTAACTTCAAAAATATCTTCCTTCAACAAATGTTTTATTTTATAAACCATCATTATATAACCAATTATATTGCCACCGTTTCACTTAGCTAATTTATCGAATGACATTACAATACAATACAAAACACTTTATTGGCACCATAAACAAAGTTGACAAAAAGTAACAAATATAATAACAAAACAAAATGGGCACAAAAGGCGATCTTGTCGCTAAAAGCAATCTCTTCCATATAACCTTTTGATTCATGAGGAAATAAAATTTGTATTATTTTAGGCAGTGGTGCCACTAACGAAATAAATAAATACACAAACAATGATGTATTAATGATTTTGTTTTTTGTACATTTTAAGTCATAAATTACACATTTTACAAATTTAACATTTACCAAAATTAAATTTGAAATTATATTAAATTGAATAATACAATGCCCATCAATAATTTGGTCTACGAGTATCTAAAAAAATATATAATCTATATTTTACCCTAAATTCAGGGAAAATAATTTCCATTTAGTATCGCCACACTAACCTATTTTCGTTGAGGTGTTGTGTTCCATTCATCACCAAAATGAAATCGCCTAAATTATATAATTAACAGTAAAAATATTCAAATTTTCCTATGAAATTATATTCGTCTTTCCTTTTTTTTGTTTTTGGGAACATTGTTTGCAATGTTTTAAGACACAAGACGGCATATTTTAAAACAAAACTTAAAATCACACGGGACTCCCGTACAACACGGAAGTCCGTTTCATACTGACTGGAGTTTGTATTTGCTTCGGCGTTTGTATTTCCTTTGTCTGCTTCAGTAGCTCTGTTCTACGCGCTCCATCTGGTTTTATTTCTGTAATCTGTGCTAAAAACATCACTTTCATAGGAGAGATGTGTGTATTTACATACCAAAATTTTCATATCATTAATTTCCTTTTAATTGTGTCCATTCGATAGATAATAATTTTCTGGTTGTTGTGATATATTTCTTGTATCATATACCTTATTCTAAATCTATAATAATTACGTTTTTCCAAAAATTTAGTTTGTTTACATAATGTAAATACTTCAAAAAACTATTTGTCACTTAGCAATTTTTACTCTTTTTCATAAGGTTGTATAGTTTTTAGAATTAATCCTCTTTGAATTGTCAATATTAAAATAAAGTTTATTTTCTCCAGATTCAAATCATCAAAAGTTTACTTTATGAATCTCATCGGCTGAGAAAGTGAGTGAGAATCCGGCTTCCAACAGGGAAAGACTTAAGAACAATGAACTCCCAAGTGACCAACATCACCAGTAAACCTTGAAGGTTTATCATTCCTGACTGCCGGATGTGAACTCTACCGTGAACCTGCGAGCCATTCCAGCTGTGGGATGCTGAACGCTGTACCTGCTCCAGGCTGCTGAACCTGCGAGCCATGCCCAGCTGTGGGATGCTGAACGCTGTACCTGCTCCAGGCTGCTGAACCTGCGAGCCATGCCCAGCTGTGGGATGCTGAATGCTGTACCTGCTCCAGGCTGCTGAACCTGCGAGCCATTCCCTGATGGAAGTCCTCACTGAACGCTGTACCTGCTCCAAGCTGCTGAACCTGCGAGCCATGCCCTGCTGTGGGATGCTGAACGCTGTACCTGCTCCAGGCTGCTGAACCTGCAAGCCATTCCCTGATGGAAGTCCTCACTTAAGCCCCTTTTTTTATTATTTTTGTTCTTTTACATTCTCTTTATATCACTCTACTTTTTTCTACCTTCCCTTTTATCTGTATTTCTTTAATATACTTGTAATCACGAACATCTTATTATTCACCTTCATCCACCACTCCTCTGTTGTTCACTGACGTGACAATGTCTTTCTATTCTTGTCAAAAAAAATATCTAAACAAATGTGATGTATAGCTATCTCATTTGCACCTACTGCCTACTTGTCATGATGTCTTTGTCATTCATTCAAACGTCTCTCACGATGCAAGTGAAGGTGTGTGCACATTGCGTATACTTGTGTGAGATTTTCGGCACATTATGCTGTCTTTATATTAGAGCGTTACCTTATCTTTGTTTACTTAGTTTCATCAAAGTATATAACATCTTAGATCTCTGGGTGAAGAGCGCTGTGCAGTACTAGGTAATGATTTGGACTCTTCATTTTCCAATAGCTGCGTGTCACTGTGCTGTTATCTGGCAGGCATGTTGCTTACCATCAGGCAAATGTCGTGCTCGTCTCGTCACTCTTTATTTAAAAAAAATATATCAGGGCTTTCAAATGCAAAATGTTATTCAGTTCTCACAGTTCCTATATTAGTGCGTTATATAGAGTGACATGAGTAAAATATGCGCCGAAGTAAAGAAAACATAAGCAGTCCACTAAATGTTCCCACTGCTGGGTCTCCGGGGCCTTTTCTCGCAAGGAGAGAGTCAACACCATAGTCCACCATACTGGCCCAGTTCGGATTGATAATGACTTATGACCTCGAAGGATTCTAGGAAGATCTCTGTTTCCTCATAATGTTTTTTTCACATGACTTCGAAAAGACAGTGTTGGGGGTCAAATCAGGGGCTCCGGATCGGCAGCTGCCATTCTCCCGACTACACCAACCGTAAATTTCAATAGCCTTCCCTAAACATTGAACTTTTAAATGCAATAAGATTCAAAATCCGAGTATTACTCGTAGTTCCGGAGATTAGTAGAAAGTAATCTTTGGTTCATTTAGCCGAGTAAACAAACAGAGGATCGTGTCCTCGCCGCGGTAGATGAGATGAACGATCAATTACCGAGGTTTGCCGTTATAGAACATTTATTGAGGATTGAGGCTTACTGAAACTATTCAGTCTGGGTTTAGATAAACGCTTTGTCAAACAGGGTGAGTGGTTTTAAAGTGTCATCCATCCATATTCCTATATAAAAATGAATCTTCAAATGTATGTACGTTCAAAGCTTTTGAAAAACTGCACCAAATTGAATGATTCTTTGTTTTATGTACCTATTCGTTATTTCCGGGACAAGGTTTGCGTAGCAGAAAATTTAGAATATGATGACGAATAAAACGTATAGTGATACAAAGTTCACCGGGTCAGCTAACTTATTATAAGTACGATTAATCAACAGTTAAATAATTTACTGTATTAAAAAACGAAATACAAAACACGGCTCGCGTTTGGACACGTAAGGATCGGGCTTACCTACTGACGTATTATGAGAGAGGTATATGTCCAGCAGTGAGCGAATACAGGCTGATGAAGACGATCAGTGCCTGATTAAGAGTTCTGACCGCCCTAGGCTAATTATGAGGACGCGCCCCAACCAGAGGGTCTACTGCCAAACGGAAAGTGCTTAGCTGAAAAGTCTTAGCTTTGGTATTGCTATCTCTTTTCTTTTCGTTTGATATTATAGAGATAGCAATGGCCAAAACCGATGTAGTTAACTACAGTAGATGTTACGGTCGGCCTAAAAAGTACCTAGTATATTAGCTTTGACTTTGTTTCCTAGTGTACAAATTTTAATATGATTTATACCAGGGCTTTTTTGAGGAGGCAAGAGCCTACAGCACCCTCAAAGGATTCGAAAGTATACCCCGGCTTTCACACTCGACAACGACCTTATCGCTGACTCTATCGTAGAGCTGTCACTGACCCTGTTGCGGGGGACAGAACCCTTACACAACAACCATGCAACGGAAACCAGCAGTAGTTTAGCGTCACCTTTTCGGGAGGGCCACCAGCTCACATTCTGAAATAGGGTGCTGGACGGCATTGAACGTCTGACACCTCCGGCTCTCTAAGTGGAGATGGTGTAGGTACGAGCCAGAGTGGCTCGCTCTCGTCACCACTTCCTCCTTCGCGTACAAGCGAGAGTCCACCTCCTTCTTGCTCCTCAGCTATCTTCATCTGCGACTTTTGCGAGATAATGATTTCTCAAAAGGAGACCACCGCCTCCCATGACCTCTCACTGTTGAACATCTTGGCTAAGGTAGTAGGCAGGTAAGAGGTCCGCCACTTCTCCCGGGTACATCTTCAATGCGTGTTGATCAGTGTGATCTGCGCAATTGCACTTGCAGGTGCAGGTGAAGGTGTCCGTCAGAAACCACGGAAACAGATGGCCCCCAACTTGTGAAAAACTACCTCTAGGCCGATGCTCCTAATCCTGGCTACCACTGTCGCCAGCACCGCCACCTCGTGAAACCTCCGCCCCTCTCACAATAACCAGCGTGCCGTTGGGATAATAAGCGACACAAATGCAACGCAGTTCGCAAGTCGTAAGTCGGCCCACTACCATCCATACACTGTGGATATTCCCAAAATCTGTACAAAACGGTTTAAATCCACTTTTCTCGTACGTACAGCTTTAGAGTAGAATAGGTTGCCAGCCTCCTTGTTCCCTGAGAGATACAATCTAGAACTTTTCAAGGTCAGAGTGAATAGGTACTTTCTAGGTCAACGTGCGTCATCTTCGATCACACCGTCCCTTTCCATCAGGCGAGTTGGTGGTCAAACGCGGACCTATACGCGATAGAAAAAATAAAAAAAAGTTAGCGCCGCTTGTTTGTAACCGAACAACCGAAGCGCCACAGGAGTAGCGTAAGAGCAAACTCCTGTCGAACCTCACGCGACATGAGGATAAGCTCCCTCCTTTTCTATTGTTGGGGACACCACCTCTCTGTGAAAGAGGTAGTCACTTACGATGCGCCATAGATATTGGGGTACCCCAGCACTTATGTTGTGGTTGTGGTGTGGTGGATTAGGATGTAGAACGCGTTTACTATGTTAGGAGACACCGTAAACAATACGCCGCCACTAGAGCACACCTTCCTTAGGACCTTCGGACGAACGCCGTCGGTTGTGGAGAGGTCTTTCTGAAACCCGAACTGTCCCTTCGACAAATCCAGATGATTTCAGCGCGCCCCTCCAGATCCTCGCGCCCTAGGCTGCAGCCTAATTAGCCTAAGGGTTAATCAGGCCCTGAAGACGATTAAGAATAATTAAAGAGAGGTTTTTATTGAATCAGTACTTTAGCAGCAATGATTTGTTGGCAACGGGTGTGAATTACTGTGTGATGATTTCATGCATATATAGTGCTATATTTTTGGAATCTACGTTCTAGACTAGGGATACCTAACTCTGTCTCATACATATATATTTATCTGCATACATTGCACTTTAAATTGGAACAGATTTGAACTGTACTGTTGGGCAATACAGTGGACTATGCAAAGAGTCGTATCAGTACTTACCTCACAAGTGTCGATAGGATTCTCTCCGTTCCTCAGCCTATCAGCGACTTGTTTTGGTATCATCTGGTAGAGCAGTTCGTCTGTCCTTTTCATCTCCTCGTCCAGTTTCCTCATGGATTCTTCTAGTTTTTTGCTCTTTTGCTGCTCTTGATCCAGGGCTAGCTTTAACTCAACTGATTGTTGTGTTCCCGCTAGCATAAGGTCCCTGAAATTGTTTGATGGGTCCTTGGTGATTCAGGTCCAGTGAGATTACATGTAGTTAAATGGTTTTGCAAGGGTAATTGCTTAGAATATAAGCCAGTTAGGTAAATAGAGTGACCACTATAGGACATCTGCTTATGTACATAATGGTAATCAATACGCCTGCCTGTAACAGCACAGTGTCACGCTGATATTAGATGATTTGTTTGTTATCCCAGTAATTTATCTGAAAACATTACCGTTCAAACAGGAACACAGTGATGTTTGCACGTTACTGCTTGGCGGTAGTATAACTAACAAAAGTGTGTTACTTCCCCAGACGGACTCTGCAAATAGTGCTACCACTAGACACTACGTAAGAAGCCATTTAAATCAATTAAAAATACCTCCCAAAGTAGTTGGTTTCCAGTTTGTTGGCATACAAAAAATTCAAAATGAAAAATACAAGGTGTCACAACTAACAACAAACTGAGATCAAAAAGATTTTTTTCCGCATGGCAATGCAATGGTGTTAAGCTGTTAAGTTCGAAGTCTCCTTACCTGCTGAAGTCATGCATAGACAGATCGTTGATGTAGAGTCCAGTCGAGACGAGCGCCGATAAGTCTGGCATCACTGGAGTACCCAGATACATCATCATTCGCCAGTTGTCCATGTAGATCATCTGACCTGGATATAGTGAAGTAATTACGCCATTGGTATTATTGTAACTATACGGTCCCATTGTTTGTCAAAAGTCTCTATGGGAATAGATACTTTTACAAGCAATGAGACCCATGAGGGATCTTGAGTGCGTTTTTAATTTCCTGTATAAAGTACAGCACTGCCTTGAATCGCGCACGGTTTTGTTAAGCTAATTCTCTTCCCAAACTCGTGTCCATTTCAAGGCATGTGTCCTCCAATCGCACTCAGATTTGTAGCGCAAACTGTTCCTCTAAATATGTCTTCAAGCCAAGGCATGGAACTTAGCCATGGCTGCCATAGCCAAAGTCATATCACCATTTCGGTACTGTACACGGGAAAGAAAATACGCCTCCTGGGTCTGTCCAGAGGTAATTTACAAATTTGATCCCATAGTATGTGATGCTCTGTCTTAGCAAGGATTCAGGTCAATGATAAAAAGGTGCATTTAGATTTTAGACAAGGGCATAAATACATATTTACAGGTGATCAGTGTGAGAGGACTTTAACACTACTGTGATTTCTAATAAATAGGTTACAAATGAAAAAAAAACTAAAGACACAGGACGTATGCTTAAATAGAAGTAGCTTAACATTGAAGCAGCGTCAAGTCAACAGTAGATTCAATCTTAATCCAAAATCAATGAGTTGTTTGCAGTATAAAAAGTTCTAAGAACGTACTAGATTTCGGTGCTGGTATATTACACACATTCCTGCTACGGTACAACGGTAGGTACATACCACATTATCTCTAACAATATTTGCTTTTCTTGTCTTAGTAAAACTGCGTAAGTTTCTTGGGAACAACAGATTGTTTCATGACTTTGGTGTGTTAAGGTAAGGAGATAATCTAAAACATAGCTAGCCACACCGAAAGTAACCTCTAAGTAATATAATTTACCGAAACTAAAGACAATCAGATCAATATTCATTGACTTAGCCCTCGGTTTGGATAAAAAAAATGCTCAAATCATGTCGCGAAAACGCCGCAGCTCATTTTAGATATTTGAGATGCAATCAACAAAAAGAAAAGAAAATGATTTCACTATTCAATGAGGCGTTTCAAGATTTTAATCTAAATGACAAAGATAATGTTTGTATAGTACGGGGCTTAATCACGACATAGGTCGATCATTGTTTAATTATGTATTACCTCGACGTCTTTTTGTACTTTTTGTAGTGGTAGGACTCTTAGCAGAGTCCGCCTGGGGTAGTACCACACCTTTGCCAGTTATTCTACCGCCAAGCAGTAATGTACAAATATTACTGTGTTCCGGTTTGAAGGGCAATTTTTCCAGAGAAATTACAGGGCTTAGAGATACAACATCTTAGATCTCTGGGTGACGAGCGCAGTGCAGTGCTAGGTAATGATTTGGACTCTTCATGTTCCAATAGCTGCATGTCACTGTGCTGTTATTTGGCAGGCATGTTGCTTACCATCAGGCACATGTCCTGCTCGTCTCGTCACTCTTTATTTAAAATAAAAAATACTATTAATTGAGGCGTTTCAAGATTTTACTAAAAATGACAAAGATAATGTTTGTTTAACCTTTTGACCGCCAGAGTCACTTATACTTGACAAGCGCTAGTCAGCTCTGTGCGCCAACGTCGCCGTCGTCTATAGTTGACAAAAAAGCGGACTATACAAAAATAATGTGTGTTAGATATCAAATTGTGACAGCACAATTTTTTTTTAATTTTGAGCTATTTCGTACGCTCTGCGTCCAGGGCACGGAAATGCAATTTAGTCCTGGCGGTCAAAAGGTTAATTACCTCGACGTCTTCTCGTGACCATGGCGGTTGTAACACTGACGAAACGTCGAGGTAATTAAACTATGATTTATATCGTGATTAATCTCCGTACTATACAAACATTATGTGTACAAATCGCGCAACTTTCAATACTATAAATGACAAAGGTACCTAGCTCTAAATTTCACCATAGGACATGTTAGAGACAAAATAAAACACTGGCGCCACAGTTGGTGAAATAGCGAACTATTTTTAACAGACTATCTAAATACATCAAATGGAGATTAATGCGTTCTATACACCTAATACTAAAAAATAAGACTATGCTTGTTGACTAGATATGATAGCTATTAGCAATAAGGCCTACTTGTGGTGTTAATAATAAGTATCACTTTTATTAATATTTTTGTTTGCTTCTTACACGTGTCGCTTATTTATAAATTAATCCGATATAAGGAAACATACGCAAGCAAAACATGATGTACAATATAACCATCGAGTAGGTCGATTTATAAGTGGATACAAGGTTAAACAAAAATGAAGTGCAAAATCGCAAAAGAGGCGTTGCACTCATCATCAGCCTGTATTCGTTCACTGCTGACATAGGCCTCTCCGTCTAGTCTCAGGGCGTCCTACCCTACGTTTACCGATTCGCGGTCTCCACTCCCGAACCCGTCTACCCCAACGGTTATCAGGTCTGCGACAGATGTGTTGCACTCACCATCACGAAAAATTCATATCATGATGAAAACAACAAATGTTTTTGTTAGGTAAAGTTTTTCATTTTGTAGTTAGGATTAGCTGAGTGGAAATATTTTTTGTGTATTGATAATAATAGGTTTGCCGTTGATCGCTATCTCGATCTGTGAAGCGATATTGCGGTCCACGGTCAGCGTTTTAACTTGGAAGAAACCAATTAACTCTAGACATAAATACACAGATTACGTCCATCAATAAATACTCACTCAGGGAACTCATTCCACAGTTTAGACATTATTATGTAAAATTAGTGGTAAACACTTTTATCGAGTTTTTGTAACATCAATCATGATACGAAACTGCTTTTTCAAGCTACGCGCTTTCCGACAGAAGAAAACCGCAAGGCATTATTAGATCATACAAATTAGCTGCGCGCTCTCCAAAATATATACCTATCCAAGAAAAGCCAATAAACAATAAATCTTGCATAATTGCAATTAGCTTGAGATAATGCATTTTCTTAATTTTGGAGCATTTTCTACCGCCAAGCAGTAATGTGCAAACATTACTGTGTTCCGGTCTGAAGGGCAATGTTTCCAGTGAAATTACAGGGCTTAGAGATATAACAACTTAGATCTCTGGGTGACGAGCGCAGTGCAGTGCTAGGTAATGATTTGGAATCTTCATGTTCCAATAGCTGCGTGTCACTGTGTTGTTATGTGGCAGACATGTTGCTTACCATCAGGCACATGACCTGCTCGTCTCGTCACTCTATATTTAAAAAAAAATGGTTGTCTGTAAAGTCGGCTTACTGACGATAGTTGAACGTGACAACTTCAACTACGCCTTAGAGCGAGGTAACGCCTGAGGTAACGGCGGCGAGGTATCGGCGGTAACGCACATGACGTCATGTTTTGCGGGCGTGCAGCCGGCTTCATCGAATTATAAGACGTTGTCACGTCAAAAAAAAAAAATTAACAAGGGAGTTTTTGTCTATGAGTCTTTTGGCACGTTTCTCGATTGAATCAAAATTTATCCTTAATAATGATTAAACCGAAGCGCTTTCAGCTCGGCAACCTTGTGCGTATTTGTGTTCTGAATTTTCCCGTATTTACACACATCACGATCTCGTATTCAGGTTGGAAGCTCACACGTGACGTATTTTACGTGTGACGCCCTCACGAAATGTCGGCACGTCGCGAAATTGTATGCGTCTTACTTATTGAGGAAATTCTGAGGTTACGTGCACAGAAGAGACCAGTAATAACGAATTCAGAAAGTAAAAATTGGCAAAAATGTATTTAAACGAAATTAACAGGTTTAATAACTGTTAAAGTGTAGTCGAGCGGATTGCCAGGTGCAGTTTTACTTGCGATATTAAATTTAATCTGACGATATCTGTTTTACAAACAATTTGTAAATATCCGTTTAACAAATTGTTTATAAATAAATTATTTTTACGGGCAATGTCACACCCTATGTGTTTACATTCGTAGTGTACGAAGTACTGAGTGTGCTCGAGTTTTGTATATACCTTATTATAATATCTTAATCTTATACTAGTTTGCATTAAATAAAATAAAAAAATCCACCACATTTTTTTCAAATTTGAAGGTATCACGTATGTACAAATACAAATGCCCATTATTAGATTCATAGCGTAGCTAATGTAACGAATCACAAAAATCTGATATATCTATATATTGTAAATTTTTACTACCTACCATTATTTTGTATTTCTACCAACTTTAACAATGGTAGCAGTTACAAAAATCTGAAGTATCTAAATAGGTATTGTAAATTTTGACTACCATTATTTTTACCAACTTTAACAATGTTACCAGTTAGTGACGTAGAGTCTTACGCTGATTATTCGTAATAAGCTGAAAACAGTCCTTTTTACAATTTATTTCCGTTGAAATGATACCCTGTTTCAACATAACAAAGTAATATTTACAAGCTAATAGACTACAGGCTGCAGCTATAGACTGCAACCCCCCCTCTTCAACATCAACTGCACTCAGTTGGACAGCTTACAAGTGACGGCATAGTGCCGAATCTTATTTTTTTATACCCCTCTATCATCCTACATAGGTCTCCTGGTGGTTTATTTGACCCATACATTTTGTTCACATGTCTGTAGCCTATAACGTGTTATTACAAATTGCCCGATGGTGATTTCGAAATGACGATCCTATACTTTTCAATGTCACGCCGAAAGACCACTGAATTCATCAAAAACTGATGAATAGGATTAAATATTGTTAAATATTATTACTAGGGATATTTACCGAGGTGATATGGCGGAGTGAGTCCCTGCTATTTCGGCGCAGTTTCATGCGCCATATTCATAGGTAAACTGAACTGGTTCAGTTTGACCATGTTTACGTGAACATAGTGACTGACAGAGTAGATAGGTACCTACTTCTGACAGTACTCCTAGTACTGCTCTTTTTATAGCAGCATTGTGGCAAGTGCCAATCATTATGATACAATATTTCATATGTTTGTTGTGTGCTCATCTGTCGGTGATTGAGCATAGATGCATATCTACATGTGCTGTGGTATTAATAGATATTTCTAAAGCTTCATTGAGAAGTAGAAGAAAGTGGTTTCCTAGTAGTGCTTGACCTTACTGTCCCTTTTAAGGCCTCTTAACATTAATATATGTCACTAGGGGGGCACAAGACGCGCTATTACAAGTATCTATTCGCTCGCGTATGTTGACATATTTTAAGGATGAAAAAGAATGAATCCATGAAAAAGGAAATGAATATAATAATCAACAATTTTGTTCCCGAAATTAGGTGAAGTAAATTGCACATTGTAAAGGAATTTATGTTTAGATCACATTATTCTGTAAATAACATAAAAAATGTGTGTAATTTTATCTCGTCAAAATACGCAATATCTTTAATCCAAATATTTCTATTGTTATGTAATAACTAAACTTGACGTAATTTTCTTTTACGTTTATTTATTTTTAATATTTTTTGTTGGTTATTTTATATTACAGATTGTAAATCAATCAATCAATGTCAAAATACGCGAGAGAGATGCCTCAAGTGTCCCCTTTAACTACCTTTGAGATGTAAATTAATGACATCTGGCAAGGGTCTTCCGTCGTAAGCAAATCGTTTTCTGCGAGGAATCCCTGAAAACAATATAATTACTGAAACTAGTTTCCATTATCTATTGTGGTAGAGTCTAACTTTATTGTGTTTACTTTTTGATGTGGGTCTGGCGTCTAGGGAATCTTGAAGACTTAATGGTGTGCTAACTTAGTAAAACAGAAGTCTTAGAACAAAGGTCCTTGGCGGTAGAATTACTGTGTTTTGTGTGGAATGTTTGGTATTTATATAAGAGAACTCTTTGCAGAGTCCTACAAACAGAGTAGGTAAATTGGTTTGTTCATAAATATTGTGCTAACAAAACAACTCTTAAGCTAAAAGTAATAGTCAAATATTAAGTCTTTGGCAACGACCTACAGTTCATGTCCTTTCAGTTTTTTTAACGTTACGAACTTTACGAATTTCATAGCAATTTTACTCAATAATTTGACAAGTTCTTGGCTCGCGTCAGTCTTGAGTAAATATTTAAACCTTCGTCTAAATATGTCGGTTGGAATTAAGTAAGTAATCCAAGTTGTGCCTAATCGGACATGATATGTCAAAAGTTGTTCAGAATTGTAAATATCAAGTAGCTCTAAAGCCTAATTAGTTTAAGTGAACTTTAAACTCTGATCCATTCTGTTCTACGTAAGCGAACGGAAGCTATACGATGCGATGGAAAAAAAATTGCAAAACCGAATCGTTTGTGCGCCTGTTCTATTGTTGTACTAGTAGTTTAAAATGTATATATAATTTATTATAAATTGCATTTAATAGATTTGCTACAAATAATAAATGGGTGATCATTTTTCATAAAACACAATTTCACTCCAAACTAAACAAAATAAATCCATGCTACAATTACCTGAAATAAATTGCGTTGCGCGATAAGATTTCCATTTCCTTGTATCTCTTGTTTTTGTTTTAAGTACCATAAAGGATTACCATTTATTTACCTGGTTTTTGTATGAAAGGTTGTACATATATTGTTTACTAGCGGCCCATTCTCGCGCTCGGATATTGTCATTAAAAGACTATTAATCGAAACAAAAACTATCCTATCTCTCAAGTTGGACCAGACTGCTCACTGTGTGCTAATTTAATTTAAAATCGGTTAAGTAGTTTAGGAATCCATCCCGGACAAATATCGTGACAGGAGATTTATATATATTAAGATTTATTTTGATGAGGATTAATACCAAGGTACAAATGAAGAGCCTTTTCAAGAGGCGGCATATATAAATTAATATTTTAGAATACGAGTAAAAAACTGCTTACTGTGACATAACTATAATATTTAGACATATGCTGTCGCGACACTTTTTGTAGATAATAATGAGTTCTACAAAGTCTTAGTAAATGATTTTGTTCTATCATCAATAGTTTTCGCAGCGCACGCGACGTAAGGAATTTTTCAGGTCATTTTTTTACACCTTATGTAACATTATTGGAGTTTTAGTAAGGATCCCAAATTTTTGAAGTGAAAACTTCTTTAGGCGCGCTATAGACAGAATTTTCGTGGGCTGTGAAATGGATTCATCAATCGTCACGCTTGGATATGATAATGGATCGGATCGGATCGGATCGGATATGAAATCTTCGGGTAAACTCGGTAAAAACGGCCAGGTAGGTACCAGGGTAACAGAAACAGTAAAGAGTTTCGATTACCTACCTCCAACAGCCCAGCGTTTATCTCCAGATACCAGGACAACAGAAATATAAAAGAGTTGCGTTTGCCCCTAGGTACCAGTACCAGGGCAACAGAAACAGTAGAGTTGCAATATTCTGTATAATTACGTTGATATAAAACTAAATGATAGGCCACATCGCTCGAAGAACTGACAACCGATGGGGAAGAAAGGTTCTCGAGTGGCGACCACGAACCGGAAGACGCAGTGTTGGACGGCCTCCCACTAGATGGACAGATGACCTCACAAAGGTCGCTGGAAACCGCTGGTTGCAGGTTGCGCGGGACCGTTCGTTGTGGAAATCTAGGAGGGAGGCCTTTGTTCAGCAGTGGACGTCTTGCGGCTGATGATGATGATGATGATGAATACTAGATGGCGCAACCATCGATTTAGCTGGCGGTGTTGAAATTATGCGAATGTACATTGACCTACGATGGTTTAACAAATAATTTGTCTCCTGACAAGGTGATACATAGATTAGACAATTCAAATAATAGTTTAAAAGTAAAACATTTGAGTCACAAGTTTTCACTTCTATCGGCAGCCAATTTTCTTTGCATCACATGACTGCCAATTTTTTTTTTTAAATATAATATAGCCTATGTTACTCGGGAATAATGTAGCTTTCCAAAGGTGAAAGAATTTTTGAAATCGGTCCAGTAGTTTCGGAGCCTATTCATTACAAACAAACAAACAAACAAATCTTTCCTCTTTATAATATTAGTATAGATTAATAAGTACGAAACAAAATAACATCGCATAATACATTAAATTATCGTACACGTGGAACAAAGTCTCCGAACAGGCCTCATTAAACTCACACTTTCATGTAACAGAACTTAGAACTTTGCATGTCAGACTTACCATGAAGTTTAATGATATTAAGGGGGCGCCTAAAGCCAGAAAACGAAAAAAGGACGTTTTCGACGCCGATCACTGAAGTTAAGAAACTAAAAACTATGACAAAAAAAATATTGACGTGTGGGTACAATCAAGAAGAAGCAGAATAACCGAATAGAATTTTAAAAATAGATCAGAGTTTTTTACAATCTAAAAATAAAAATGACACCGAAAAAACCCGTTTTAATTCGAGTACTCGAAATTATCAGCGATGACCCCACCATTATTTTTTGGTAATAAAATTCCTATTTGTACGTTCTAGTAAAGTAACCGAACACATTTTTAAATTTATGTTTAGTTATTGAGTAATTAAATAAAACTTGGGCAAAAATGAACTCCTGATTAAATATTGATTTTTCCTCCAAACTTTGTCATGCTATTCTCGACTTTATGTACATCACATTAAGAAACGCGTCGCGCGGGTGAAATCTGATTTTTTCCTGGCTTTGGGCGCACTCTTAAATGAAGCCAAACTTCGTTTTAGAAGTTAGTCCCAACGTCAGAAGTTGAAGAGATGGGTACTGTTTAATTCACGTTGCTTTGTTGGGTCGCAAGGTTCACCTTTGGACTTGGGAAGTCAGTCGTGAGCACCCTAAGGTAATTTTGGTCTCATTTTGGATGGAGATATTAGTATCATATGAATGCGTTGATTTATGGCGACGTGAATTATTTATGGAATCAAAAACTCAACCAATTTTTGAAGTGAAACCTCCTTTAGCCGCGATGAGAACTTTTTGATTTAGGGAAAAATGATGGATTCGTGTTACCAACATGATAATGTAGAGCGTAGCGTCGGGTAGCAGCGAAGCGGGACGTGCGCTTTAGACGCTTTTTTGTATTGTTTTTATTTTATGTATTTTTAAAAATTATTTTTAAGAATTAGATACACAGTGTCTTCGGTCACTTCCACTTTAAATGTTGATTCAGCTGTTGAGGCTTTTAATAACATCATGACAAGGGTGGTGAACAAACACACTCAGATAGTAAAATTACGGAGACAAGCTATACCCCTAAAGCCATGGATAACACCAGGACTATTACGGTGCTTGCGTCACAGAGATAAATTACATAGCGAATCCAAGAACTATCCAAGGGATAATCTGCGACACAAAGTATTTATCAGATACAGAAATTTTTGTAGCAAGTTCCTTCGTAATGTCAAAGCTCGGTACAATAGTTCTCTTATAGAGAAAAACGCGCACGACCCAAAAAATCTATGGAAAACTGTCAAGAATATCTGTTTTAGCTCTAAAATAAAACATTAAGTGTCTGAACTGTTTAACATTGAGTCAAATGTCAACCCCCTAAATCACTGTAATCAGCATTTTATATCTGTTGGCCAAAACCTTGCTGACACCATTCTCAAGAAGCTCAATGAAACAGAAGACACATTAATAAAGTCCCATAATCTTAGCTCTGGTCACCCTAATTCATTGTTTCTTCTCCCAACTGACTCGCACGAGGTATTAAAAATAGTTAATAGTATAAAAGCTGATAGTGCTCCGGGGCCTGACGCTATCTCAGCTCATCTTTTAAAAAAATCTGTCAGCTCCTTGGTTACTCCACTGACTTTCATATTCAACCTGAGTCTTGAGACCGGAATCTTTCCAGACTGTTGGAAAGTAACTGCAGTGTCCCCCCTCCACAAAAGTCCGGTTCGGTCCAAAAAACATCCCTAACAACTACAGACCTATTGCACTATTGAGTATTGTCTCTAAACTATTGGAGAAACTAGTTAACTCCAGATTAATTAGTTTTTTGGAAAAACACAAGCTGATATCCGATAATCAGTTTGGGTTCCGACGAGGCAGGTCCACTTCTGACGCCGTATCTCTCCTTTCAAACATTGTGTCTTCTCATGTTGACAAAGGCCATCGGTGTCTATAGGTATTCCTTGACTTGGCGAAGGCCTTCGACTCACTTTCAGTGGGCCTGTTACTGAAAAAACTAAGTACCGTCGGAATAAGGGGTGTTACTCTCAATTGGTTTGAAAGCTACTTGTCGAACCGGCGGCAATACGTAAAGTCCAGTTTTCCCCCCATCTCCAGCGACCACTCACCCATCAAATTTGGCGTGCCACAGGGCAGCATTTTAGGACCAACACTCTTTATTTTATATATCAACGATATTCTCAAGACAAATATAAAAAACGCTGATATTATCACTTACGCAGACGATACAGCTATCATTTTTCACGGGAAAACTTGGAATCATGTCTATTACCTGGCTAGAGAGGGTCTATCAACCGTGGCAAAAACTCTTGATAAAAACCTGCTCACACTAAATACAGAAAAAACAAAGTACGTTGCGTTCACAAAGACCTGTGTGTCCTCACCTCCATCCGACTTGATTCTAAGAATTCATTACTGCACCTCGTTCTTAGAGTCTCCATCTACCCCTTGCTCTTGTGATTCAATTGATCGCGTGGTCTGAATGAAGTATTTAGGTATTTTAATCGACGAAAACTTATCCTATAAACAACATATCCAGCATATGTCAGCACGGACACGCAAACTTATCTATGTGATGAAGAATCTTCGAGACTGCGCCCCTGTGCCAATTTTGAGACAAGTCTATTTCGCGCTGTGCCAATCTATATTACAGTATTGTATTGTAGTTTGGGGCAGTGCGGGACAGACCATATTTATGTCCATTGAGAGAGCACAAAGAGCCCTAATTAAGGTCATTCTCCGCAAGCCTTTTCGTCATCCCACCAACTCGCTGTACGAAGAGTTTAAAGTTTTGCGTGTTCGACAACTCTTTCTTTATAACGCCGCTCTAAAAAACCACGCCACCCTAAAGTCGCGCCCTGATTATGGGCTGCTCAAGGACAAACGCGCCTTCTCATGTCGAATCCCTGTACCACGAGTTGGATCACAAATCGCGAAGCATTCCCCTTCATTCTCTCTCCCACATGTTTATAACAATATTTGTAGAAAACTGAAACTGAATAAAGATCAACACGACCTTCCGCTGTTCTCTTTCAAAAGAAACATTAGAAACCTACTACTTACACTATCCTATGAAGAGTCTGAGAGTATTCTGCACGGTATTTCCAACTAATAAAATTTATACAACCACAAACCAAGGTGCAGAGATGAGGTAGCTATTGTCATGTACTTATTTCTGACTTCAACTGAGAATGCATAATTTGTTAATTTTTCTGCTGCAACTCGGTCTTCTGCCCAGGAAAATATGTACTATGTCGCACCAGGTCCCCAAGATACAAGCTCAGTGCTTAGTTTGGGGCCCGCTAAATATCTTTTAAGTACACAAACACTTATCATACTCTTATTGTCATCCTTTTGTAATATCTTGCGTTGTATTTGTGTACGATGTATCTTTTCTGTGAGCAAATAAATTATTTCTTTCTTATTCTTATTTATTTCTAGTGTCAGACCAGTGAGAGGGCACATAAACTCCAATGGGGTTACTCAAAAGCGTACAATAATAAGTAAGTTATAATTTACCACGTTGCCGAAGTGCAGGTTTTCTTTTTAAATAATGAGTGCCGAGACGTGCAAGACATGTGCCTGATGGTAAGCAACATGCCTGCCACATGACGGTACAGTGACACGCAGCTATTGGAACATGAAGAGTCCAAATCATTACCTAGCACTGCACTGGCTCCTCACCTAGAGATCTGAGATGTTATATCTCTAAGCCCTGTAATTTCTCTGGAAACATTGCCCTTCAAACCGGAACACAGTAAGTTCCTTGGCGGTAGAATAACCGGCAAAGAATAGATGTGGTATTTCCCCATGCGGACTCTGTTAAGAGTCCTCCTACTACACTAGGTTGGCGTATGAAAAGTTCAACCCACTATAATGTACTGACCGGCCTAGTGTCTCAGTTGTTAGTAAGCCTGCCTGCAAAGCCGTAGGTCGTGTGTTTGATTCCCACCCAGTGCAAATATTTGTGTGAAGAATACAAATATTCGTTCTGTGTCTCAATGTTTCTATGTCTACTGCGGACGTATTTACAACGAAGTATGTGAGTATTATATCAGCTAACTGGTTTCCACAGTACAAAATTTGCTTAGTTTAGGGTAACTATTTTCTCACCTGCAGCTTAGGGCTAGATAGTGTTGTGTGAGAATAATAGTCTAGCAATATTTATTCAACATTCATATTTATATTTATTCTTACGCACATACAAACCTCCTTACCCTCATAGGTACGTAATAATATAAATAACATTACTACGATTCATCGTAAACATTACTAGCCCCATGATATGAAGTAAATACGAACTCACGGTCCCTTTCCTTTTTGGAGATAAATTAGCATTTTATTAGTTCAGATAAAACGGAGCTGTATAAATTTATTTATATTGGGTGCCTCTAAGCATCCATAAGGCATGAGGGGCTATTAAACAGAATTATATTAAAAGAAGCCATTATAAGGAAGTTCAAAATTATTTTGATTCAAAAATACAATTAATTTGAACACATCACCGGCATTTCCATAGGCCACCACAGTACAAAAACATTGACATTAAAATATAGGCAATTTATAACTATTCAAATTGAGGGTATCCAAAAATGTACAAGAAGAAAAAATAAATAATATTTTTTCCTCAATTAGAGAAATCAACCTAAAATTGCAGAAACATTAGATACCAAACCAATATAGAGTGTGCGTCATTGACATGCCTACTAGCAGTATACGTGTAGCAGCATACTGTATTTGTAACTCCATATTGTGGAACATTTGTGATATTTAATATTCAAAATCTAAGTTAAAAGTTTTCACTTCTATCATTAGCCCTGTATTTTTTATATTCACAGTATCGTAATACACTATAATACATCGATGCGATACTGAACGGGTGAATAGATTTTACACATTGAACTCTTTTACTTAGTTATATCAATGATTTTACATCGAAATACAATCATATAAATTATACATGTCACGGGAAAACTGTCAACACGATCACATTTTGATGTAACGCGTGAGATTATAATCTGACGGTAGGTTAGATTAATTTGTAATCTGACGTCGATAGATAATCTGACGGTTTTTACAATTTGACGGTGAGATATACAACAAATTATTTTAACAATGGCGTTAAGTAAGTACTTATGTAATAACATTAAATAATAACAAAAATGTAGTAACAACAAATTAATTAAATATAATTGCATTCGACGTAATAATAAATCAAATACAATATATTGACACACCATACCAGAATACTAATTATATCGTAGATATGCAACCCTGTTCAAAACCTACAGGTAAGTACGAGTATGAAGTCTACTTTATATTGAATAGAAACTTGTGATTTACGCACCTCTAAATTAGATAAGTTAGCAAATTGTGGTAGTGTCTCTCGACTAATTAGAGTTCTAACCTAGCTTATTTCTCCTTATTGAATTGATCTTGGATTTGGCATGGAATTCAAATTACGTAACCATTTGGAAACTATGCCAATATTACCCAAGTCGGATAAGTATTATTAGAAAGATAGCCAGTTAAATACAACTTCTGTACGCGAAGTGTGAATTCTATATTAGCTAGCAAACTTCTTGAAAATTGGAACTGTGTTCTTAACGGCCGTAAATTAAACGTTTTTATCCTTAAACGTTAAAAAAATAACTGTCTTATTGCCAGCTTGATGTTACTTATGTTAATTTTATTCACATGTGCACACTATGAGACGTGGAGTAGAAAGAGAGAGAAAGAGGCACTGGATATTATGCTGTGTTGAAAGAGTACACTGTAAATAACAGGCTGTCGCACAAACATCTCGATTTTCTCGATACTACAAAAGCTCGGCACAAAGCAGCGTCTATGTGCCATAATACAATCTAGGATAGGTACCTACTTTCTTCGGTCAAGTTTCTGGGCGAGAAAGGTCATATAATAATTTCTAGGCATCCAGGGAAAAGTGGAAGAAACCAGACAACTACAGGTGATCGTCTTGATGGTCTGACCAGATCAGCAGTGATCGGCCCTGTGCATGAATTTACACGAAGGCGTACGAACTCCAATCGTTATTATCATTTAGGTTCTTCCTACCTCGCTGTCGGGGAGATGAGGGTCCGGTTTCAAGGTTGTCCTTATCAACGGGGCTGAGCGCTTGCAGACACTGTCCCAGAGGTATTGAGAACATTGAGGTGTGGTCTTGGATCAGAACGCACGCTCATAGCCCCGCACAGCCTCGTTGAAGGAAATACATCGTTAGGTAACCTTCATCTCGGAGAAGATTTAACTCTTATACAGAAAATTTAAGTCTGCCAACCAGCAACTTGGCCTAAAACCGCATGGTAGACTATGTTCTAAAACCTTGGTTGGGGGACACCCGTGTTCCAGCAGTTAGGACTCTATAGGTTGGATAGATTTTTCGGTAAAATAGTGATGTAAACTATTCCAATATATCTGTTGATTTCCGTAAACATGACACCCAGTTGACGAGGGTCGACGGCGGTTGGTACGGAGGCGGGGTGTTAATCGATCTTAGTGCTCCGTGGTTGGTCTGGGTCGGGGTGGACGGTACACAAACGTTGGCATCCCTTCGATGGACTCTTAATTTGATTAAAATTATCTTGGTTTTTGGCTGAAAACTCCTTTATCCACGTTGAGTTCTTTTTTGGAAAGAAATCTTAAGAGTTCGAGTCATTGACTTGCTAATGTTGTGGCGTAGTGTTGGAGCGGCGATGGAGCAGAGGAGTGGGACGTACGCGTCGTAGACGCTTTTTGGATGGGGAAAATCTTTTGAGTTCACCGTACGAATTGTAATGTACAGAGTTAGAACAGTAGATATATAGCTACAGAGCTATGCAGGCGAGGTATTGTCATAGAATAGATAATACAGATGGTATTGTGCAACATTAGTGCTGTATAATGCTTAACTTAACATAATGTTTGTAGGAAATTCTCGAAAGCAAAGATACGAGTCAAGTTTTATTTCAAAAGTAATTTTAGGTCAAATTAGTTGAAAATCTCGGAAAATCGAGTTACCCAGTACCACGTAAAACTAGTAGGTACCTACATATTTTAGCATCCTTGTCTCAAAACTCACATAATCGCACATCTAGATCTAAAGGGAGTCAACTCAAAAAAACACTTTTTTCAGAAAACGCGAAAAACTGATTACTGTGTCCCAATGCACGGCAGCAGTGTTCTGATTAGAAATTATGATTTTAAACCCAGCCAGAACAAGTATGTTATAGGAAACTCATATTTTTCTCTTATGTTGCTGCTAAAAATTGGATTTTATGAGTTGTTTCCTTGTTGCTAAACCAATGTTTATATTTTTTTTTTATTATTTTGAGTTGAGCCTGTATTGTTGAATCACGTTCTTAGTTAGCTCTCTTTTGATGAACGAGAGAAGAAGACGAAGAGTAACCAGAAATTCAAAATTCAATAGAAATCTGTATTATTTATAATTAGTTCGAGTGATTTATTAATTTGTGACCAGCATTATAATTGGATGGCCGCAAGTTCGCACAAAATCGTTTTGTCAAAACTTGTGTCACATCGTCTCAAATCTTTTCGTCCATCTATTGCATGTCGCGTTACGGTCGGCCGCGGAGTAGACGTAAAGTGAAAGGCACTCGACAGAGCCGCTGTGGCCAATATGGCGGGGTTACTCGTTAAGTTACCTAACTTACTTCCTCAAATATTTTTCCATATTTTTTTTAGTTAAATTTCGTAAAAAAAACACTTTTACTGTTCATAAAACTACACAATCATGTTTTTCTACCTTTTTTTGCAAATACCTTGGTTTCTACGGGTTTACGCTAATTGTATTTTATCGATATTGTTGAGAATTAAATTCTCTACAACTCATATTTGTATAAAATTGTATATAGATGTACCAGACCATAAAATACAAAAAAAATGTTCTCCTTTTCCAGCTGTTGTCTATCATCTCAGACCGTTTCTCGTACCTTTTAGCCGTAGGTTCTTCTCAGTGGTAACATCGGTCTCGTCCGATAGCCGCAGCAGTTCCTTCCTCTTATCTGGAGCTTTCTCGTGCATCACTGCTTCCACGGTCACCAGCTCGAAGATGTTGTTGGTACGGTTCAGGATCTGATGATAGAGATACATTTAAAATGGACTTTAATACTTCATCATAGGGTAGGATTTTCTTAGATTAGAAAAGGGTACCTTTGCCTACCCAAAAACCAAAATTTGACTTCTATTTTCCTAAAGGGCATTTCTTGAGTAGGAACTAGGAACTTATCCAGCTATGCCTACGTAAATCTATACTAATATTATAAAGCTGAAGAGTTTGTTTGTTTGTATGTTTGTTTGAACGCAAGGATCTCTGGAACTACTGGTTCGAATTGAAAGATTATTTCTTTGTAGGATAGTCCATTTATCGAGGAAGGCTATAGGCTATTTAACATTAAGCTACTATCAACAGGAGCCGAGCATGTATGAAAAAAGTAACAAAAACGGGAAAAAATATTGCTTCTTGAGAGCTTTCGTTGCGTGACAGTCATATTTTAAAGGTTGCGTCATTAGAACCTAAACTAATCGAATTCGTTCAAAATTTTAATTGGTATGGCCAATTTTCGATAGATGGCGTAGCAACGCGCGCGCTTCAGCTAGTCTTCTATATATATAAAAGTAAAAGGTCACTCGTCACGAAATCTCAGAAACTACAAATACTAGGAGTCTCAAATTTTGCAGGGAGGTGTATTTTACCACGTAGACGCTCGCTAAGACGGGGTTTTGAGAAATTCAACCCCTAAGAGGATAAAATAGGGGATGAAAGTTTTACATAAGCGCTCAGGGCCAGCCCGTAGGTAGGGCTAGAAACTTAAAATTTCACATACGTATTCCTCCTATGATGTAGGGAACTAGGAAATGATTTTTCAAAATTTCATCCCCAAGGGGGGTGAAATAGGGGATACAATCTTGTACATATAGGGGTAAAGATTTCATATAAACGCGCCAACGACTTACAAAACGCCAGCGAAGCCGCGGGCAAAAGCTAGTTATGTTTAAAGAAACATTTAGTATTACAGTCGATATTGTTGTCTGTATGTTATAAATCGATATGTTGCTTGTAAGGTTGGTTGGTACATTTATCGTTTCACATCGAAATGGTAGGTATGTAAGCTTATCAATATAATTAAAACAAAAATATACCTAGTAAAATGGATGAAATAGGTGTAAGTATCGTACTCATGTTGATGAACTATATGTATTTAATTGGGACCAACTCCCGAGAAATATCGGATTCGGAAATCCAATACGTAGGTACTTCGTATCGGAAATATTGGATTCGAGGAAATATATATTTTTTTCCGAATATAGGTCGAATCGTATAAAATAAAAAGTTGTTCAAATTGATGAAAATGTTACCCTTCGGTTCCGTACAGTTTTCAAGCGCGTTTTAAATAAAATTTTTAACCTAGAAACGTGCTGGGACTAATTTTTCCTAAAAATGTTAGGTAGGTGTAGGTAGATACTAAAAGTTTCCAAGATGCAACATTTATAAAAGATAGTTGGTTCTTAACTATTATTTTTGTACGGCGTTGCGGAATAATAGATTAAAAGAGGTATTGAAACTATAAAAATTATACATTTTAACTTTTTAATTATTAGTACGAGTAATTTACAGTGCAAATTTGGTCATTTGATTAAGTACGGCATTGGTTCCATACAGTTTCAATACCTCTTCTAATCCATTATTTCGCAATGCCGTACAAAAATCATCCGACAAGGAGAAATGGTAGAGGGTTGCAACCCCCCCTCTTCAATTACACTCAGTTGGACAGCTTACAAGTGACGGCATAGTGCTGAATCTTAATACTTTACACCCTTCTATCATCCTACATAGGTCTCCTGGTGGTTAATTTGACCCGTAAATTTTGTTCACGGGCCTGTAGTCTATATGCCAATGTTTCATTTTGTGCAATGTCTCTAATAAAACCAGACATTCGCGCCACCTATGAAGTTGAGAACGATTATCTTTGATAGGTCCGCAATGTCCGCATCTTGAAAACGCCTCATGCCGATTTGATATATTCTGACTTCTGACGTTTCAAAAGTTTTTTGAAAATTTATTTTGACTTATTTGACTTTGCTTAAAAAATTGACAGCCTTTGGGCTTGCGAAAGCTATGAGTACCTACCTAAATCTAAAACGCCAGTTATATTATGCCAGTTATTAGTATGAAGACTACTGAATCAGCAAATTTCAGTGCACAAACCGTCTGGAACTTGAAAGCGATGAGCGGCCGCACCAGGTCGAACCAGTTGGTGATCTTCTTCCCCACCAGGTCTGGCAGGATCACCATCAGGGAGTTCCCGATACTTCGCACCACCATGTCTGACCTGGGTACACGGTCGTTGGTTAGTGACTGTTAGGTACTGACATATTGAAATAGAAAACGCGGGTAATGATATTATCACTTCAAAAAATGTTTCTAAAGTATTCAATTAGGTACACTACAAAAAAGACAAATTTGAAATTATAAATATTAAGTAGGGTACTTACCCTTGTACATACTCAATTACACAATGATTTTAATTCAAAAAACCCGACTGTAAAAATATGATGTGATACAATATACCTAAGGGCAAGGACACTTAGGAGATTGAGACGAATCTAAAGGTATTTTAATCGTCGAAATCCATCTAGACGTTTGGAAGATACGAGGGAATAAAGAAACTTACAAACATACAAGATACGCGTGAAAAACAGAACCCTTCTTTCAGTCGGGTAAAAATTATCCTTATAAAAAAATATCCCTGTTTTCTTCTTCTTCTGCTAATCCAAGAAATATTATGTAAAAAAAATAAGATTTGAAATGACAAAAGTCACGGACCCCGGAGTATGTGGAGTAGCAAATTAAAAAAAGTCTAATAAATGAATCAGTCTCATAACCCACCCCTAACACCCAGCACAAAGGTGCCTAAACCCCCATTACACTGGCAGCATTACTCCGCTGAATAGCGATGGACAATCAACTTTAAATATTACTCACCCAAATACAATACAAAAAGGGAAAATCTCAAAGAGCACTGAAGCGCTGATCGGCAGATGTTTTTCTTCCCGCGTCATCGCTAGGGACGCGAGCGTGAACGCTCTGTTGTCGAAGGTCAATTGGAAGGTCACGTGAACTGTGTCAAATAGCAGTTCCTCTCGAAGTAACTCTATTCGCATCTCTTTGTGGTAAAAGTGGCGGGCTACCTGGGAAAAACAATATTACAAAATTTGTAACAGCGCCATCTCTGTGTGTGGCTAAAACTAAGAAACTATATAAGTGACACGTTGGAACATATCGTATGATTTCGACATGACGCACATCGGGGGCGTAGCTCAGATGGTAGAGCGCTCGCTTAGCATGCGAGAGGTACCGGGATCGATACCCGGCGCCTCCAAGCTCTTTTTGCATTAACAATGAAATTTTTGAGGATTTTATCGAAGTTGTCGTCATGATAGCTTATCGGACTGCTAAGTCCCAGCATTATTTAAGGATATTTGATACAAATTTTGTACTCCGCAAAAGTGTTTTATTTTTCAATAGTCTAAGCTAAGATCGAAGTTATCTAATGTCGTCCTATTTCGACATTTGCCGGGAATCCTATGTGGTACAGTCCGCGAGGTATAAGCTGAGCTTTGCATTAGTGTGAGTGATCACATGCATACGCATCTATTACCAAAAGTACAGTCAGACAACAAACTCTTAAACAACAAGCTGACATTAACTTTCCAGGATCAATATGGTCATTGCGAAAAGAAGTATCTCTTTTAGGATTCAAATGGTCAAGGACAGAGAATAACAGAAAAATTTTAATGGAAAAGCATGAGATCCGTCACCTACGTATAACTTATTTACTTAAAATTTCCGAATACCGTATTCAGGGCAGGCCTATCGTTTATACCGATGAAACATATATTGACACCACTCACACTTCATCAAAATCATATTCAGATGGCAGCACTTCTGGTTTGAAGAAACACCTTATTAAGAGAACATGGTCACAGCGTCCTGCGTCTGACTGTACTTTTGGTGATCACTCACACTAATGCAAAGCTCAGCTTATACCTCGCGGACTGTACTCTGGTACTGCGTAGTATGATTACCCCAGCCAAATGGCTTATACGATGATAGTCACACATGTATCATCCTGCAAATACCTAAGTCCGATTAGTACATTTAAAAGCTTAACTCACTTCTCTTATCTGTCCCATGGCGTAGTACACAAACCCGCGTCTCTTCGACCGGTAGTGCAACGTCAGTCCCTGCCTCGTCTCGTTCTCGCAGATAAAACTCGGCGCCCTCATCCGCGGGTAACTGAACTTCAAGTACTCGTGCAGATTGTCGAGCCCGTTCAGAAAGTCCCTCATGTGTCTCCCAAGGACAGACAGTACTCTGTCGTAGCCGTACTGTGACACGAATCCAACGAAATATACTCCCATCTGGTCCATGAATTCACGTTCCGTTATACCTAGCACCTGGAAAAAAATCAAACATAGGTTAGATTGAAAATTCACATCAATCTTTTCTTTTACGGGCGAAGTTTTAGCAACTAAATTACAATGAGAAATTAATTGTACCACATTTTGAAGTGAAAACTTCTTTAGGCCCGCCTAGACAGATTTTTCGTGGGTTGTGAATTGAATTCTAGCGTCACGCTCGGGCATGATAAGAAATCTTCGGGTGAACTCGGGACCATGGTCATTGGCCATCTAGAAGTGCATCAGCCTATGGGATGTGCCCAAAGGGCGTGGCCTGCCCATCATGGCATGGCCATCTAGAAATGCGTCAGCCAATGGGTAATGCTGACGCATTTCTAGATGGTCATGCCATGATGCCTAGGCCACACCCTCCGGTTACACCCGTGTAGTTTCCAAAGTAAGCTATCACATTCTGAGTTATAAGTTTTCACTTCTATCGGCAGTCCCTTTGACTGTCAATTTTTTTTTAGAGTATAGAGTTACTAGACGAGCAGGACACGTGCCTGATAGTAAATAATATCCCTGCCTATAACAGAACAGTGACACGCAGCTATTGAAACATGAAGAGTCCAAATCATCGCCTAGCACTGCACTCGTCATCCATTTTACTGGAAGCATTGCCTTTCAAACCGGAGCACAGTGTAGTTTTTATATTACTGCTTGGCGATAGCATAAATGGCAATCTGTTGTACTTCCCCAGGATGATACTGCGAAGAGTACTACCACATACCTAACGAACAACTTCAGTAGGTACACTAAGCACTTCTGCATAATCCAAAGAGTCATATCCTTATTGGTAAGTTAACAAAAGCATGTAAGAAATTAAACAATAGCAAATAGCTTACAGAACAATAATAAGCAAAATATAGACATACTTTAAACTATTGTTAGCATTTTTGAAGTGAAAACGTCTTTTGGGGTTTTGGGCCACCACAGACATATTTTTCGTGGGCTGTGAATTGAACTCAACCGTCACTTTCGTAAATGAAATAAGACTTCGGGTAAACTCGGGAACACGGCCATGGTCATAGCCATGCTCACCGGTGTCACCCGCGTAGTTTCCAAAGTGAGCTAACAAATTCTGAGTTATAAGTTTTCACTTCTATCGGCAGTCCCTGTGACTGCCAATGTCTTTTTGTAATAAAACATACCGCTCAGTGCATTTGCATACAGTTAGAAACGCCTGATAAAATATGGATAGCAATATTTTTTTCATTAATTTGCTTGATGGTTTTGTACCTATGCATGTCCTTAATAAATAAATATACCTCTTGTGTAATTTGTGATAAATTAAGGACACATACTTAGCTACAAACAGCTGTACTTGCTAATTATCAATAATTATTGTCAATTGTTTTGAACCAACTTGTAGAAAAGGAGGAGGTTCTCAATTCGTCTGAATTTTTTACATTTGTTAAGTATTTCATAACTTTCGACTGGAATCGATTTTGATAAAATTCAGTTTTTGTTAGATATTATTTCTTCCTGAATGGGCCATATTATATGATAATATAATATTATGTTAGCGTAACATTGTCACAACCATCAGATTGTAGTCTAACGCGTGAGATGTGTCTGGGTGTTTCTATGTATAACAAGTATGTATTTAAAACTATATAAGTATTACTTATATCAGCTATCTGGCCGCCATCATACAAGCTTTGCTTAGTTTGGGGTCAGATGGTGTTGTGTGTGAATTGTCCACCAATATTTATTTATTTATTTATATAATAGACTCACGGTAGGTTATTACTTTGTAATTTGACGTCGTTACATTATTTATAATTGACGGTTTTTATAATTCTACGGTGATTTTTATAAATTGTATTAGAGAAGCGGTTCTCGTAATATCAATAAAAAAATTGGCTGTCATAGGAACTCCCGATAGTAGGTAGTGAAAATTTATAACAATAACAAAATATAAATATATAGAATTTGATAGCTTACTTTGGAAATTACGCGGGTGGTACCGGAGGGCTTGGCCAAAAGCATGGCCATCTAGAAATGCTGACGCATTAGCTTAGCCAATCCCAAAATAAGTTTTCACTGCATAAATACATCTATCAATTTTATGAAATGGAAGTCGGTAGGTTTATGTTCCAGAAAAAAAAAAAAAAAAACTATAAAAAAATATTTATGTATTATAAAAAAAAATCGATTTAAAAACTGTGAATAAATGAAGTATTTGATAATTTCAACTCATCAGTCATCGGGGATGTAACTCAGTGGTAGAGTGTCTGCTTCGCATGCTGAAAGTCCTGGGTTCAAATCCCAGCATCTCCACAATGTCTTTTTGCTGTCATTTTTTGTTTGGCCATAAACGATTTAAAGTTTACTGTTATTTCTATAAAATAAAACCTCGGTACGATGAACAAAAAATAATTATCAACCAAAATTATTAATTTACCAACCATGACGGTAAGTAGGCAGCTAGCAGTAGGGGTTTAGTCTACATGAGTTTTATAAAACCTAGCTGTGGTCTATAACTGTTTCTCTGATTTTTTTTAAGTGGTAGATGGTATTTTTTATAAAGCAATATAAGGTTTGCACTCGATAACTTTACATGCGGTCTATGCCGTCTGCGATGGATCGTGCTTATTTAGAAGGAACTAATTCGCTCTCACCTTGAAGACACCGATATAATATCGGGAAAAACCCACTCAGGTGACACGTTCCATAGGTGTTATCATCACAAAAGAGAGTAAGCAGAGTTAGAAATAATAAAAAGGGAACGTATCATCTTCGTTACTGATTACCACATTCAAATAAATATTAAAAATATCAAAGTAAAACAAAAGTTTCATTGAAAAAATTAGCGAGGGCGGTTAAAAAACCAAAAAGAGATATTGGCCCATGAGGGGATCGAACCCGCGACCTTCGCGTTATTAGCACGACGCTCTAACCAACTGAGCTAATGGGCCGATACTGACAGTGGCGAAATTATGAAACGCATAACACAGAGAGTTCAATTTGTAACTTATTATTACCCGACTGAAAGAAGGGTTATGTTTTTCGCGCGTATCTTGTATGTTTGGAAATTTATTTATTCCCACGTATTTTTCAAATGGCTGGATTGATTTTGACAATTAGGATATCGTTTGATTCGTTTCAATCAGCAACGTGTTCTTAGATAGTATATTGCAGTATACAATGTTTTTTATCTGTTGATTTTTTGCAGTCGGGTTTTTTTAATTAAAGTTATCTTATACATATAATAATAAACATTTTTTTTTTGTCGATATTACAAAAACCGCTTCACAAATGTTGATAAAATTTGTACGGGACCATACGGAAAATAGTTAAAAGTAAGTACCTATAATAAACTAAGTGAGGACCCATTCTGTAATGAGTAACGTGACGTTACCAAGTGAAATGTGAAATATGTATGTATGTCGTTTTATAAAGATTTGAAATAACTAATTAAATTGATTTAAAAAGTGATATTGGTTTGGATAACTATGTTTTTTTCACTTTATTCTTTCTCGAGAAAAACCTTGTTTCAATTCCACATCATCATTCATGATTTTGTTCTGATTTCTTATGTACCTACTTATAATTTTAACAAATAATCAATTGCGTAATAAATCCATAATAGTACATTATGATATAAGTGCTGTAATTATCAAAGCGCACGTATGTCATACGACGTTTTATAACATATTTGCGAGGAAATAAACAAAACTCTGACGACATTTTCAAATAAAAACAATACAGCGAAAAAAAAACGCGCGGAATAATATTTACTTGATCACATATCACAGCACAGAGTAAGTAATCACTACGGATCACAGATTAGCAATGCGCGCGCATCGGCGCCTTTTTTTTTAAGCAACGGCACAGAACCAGCCGGTGTGCCATTAATAATAAAGTAAATTAATATTTTTGTGTTTTGTTACAGAAAAATTAAAGTAATTTATGGTCTAAATTAATTAAATTAACGAATTTAATAATTCTTTATTATATTTTACCTCTCAAAGTTAATTTTATTCATAAAATGTTGACCACACTTTTCCGACATAAAAACTCTTTACTAAGATTTAAGAGGCCCCTAAAGCCAGAAAACGAAAAAAGGACATTTTCGACGCCGCTCACTGAAGTTAAGAAACTAAAAACTATGACAAAAAAAATATTGACGTGTGGGTACAATCAAGAAGAAGCACAATAACCGAATAGAATTTTAAAAATAGATCAGAGTTTTTTACAATAAAAAAATAAAAATGACACCGAAAAAACCCGTTTTAATTCGAGTACTCGAAATTATCAGCGATGACCCCACATTATTTTTTGGTAATAAAATTCCTATGTGTACGTTCTAGTAAAGTAACCGAACACTTTTTTTAATTTATGTTTAGTTATTGAGTAATTAAATAAAACTTGGTCAAAAATGGACTCCTGATTAAATATTGATTTTTCCTCCAAACTGTGTCATGCTATTCTCGGCTTTATGTACATCACATTAAGAAACGCGTCGCGCGGGTGAAATCTGATTTTTTCCTGGCTTTAGGCGCACTCTTAAAAAGGTACCGTTCGTTTTAGACGGAGCATATCTCTCTACCTAGTCTGTGGACGGAGCATTTTGAAACCGTGCGTTTTACATTACACATTACAGCACTAGTGCGTAATAAGATACATTACGATACAGAAATTGGTCCAATAAGAGACCCTTTACGAGCAAATATGTTATAAAAAATCATTACATGTTCACATGCAACGCGGTGAGCGTTGACTGCATTACAGTCGTATCTAAAACAATGAGCCGTTTTCCGACGAGACAAAAAGATATGATTTAATAAAACGATAATAGGGGGCGCTTGTAGGTCTTTTGGTTTGTTGTCAAAAGCGTTAGGCATAATGGGACTCAATTCATTCAATTTGCGAAAGCACGACTTCTAGTAATAAATAATAAACTACTTTATTCATGTACGCATTTTATTCGAATGAAAACTATATCAAAACATCAAAATTTCAATACAAATTCGTAAACCTGATGAAAGACAAAATATATATTTTTTAAATTTATTCTTGGCTATGGATACTAATCCTTCAGCCGAGAGAGTATCTCTCTACTTAGTCTGTGGATAAAATATTGTCGTATCAGTGTTGCTATTTATATCTTTGAATTTTCCTTCTACTTTGGCTTAGTTGGTGTCTATTGCCTCGGGAGTTCTAAAGATTTTTACTGAAAAGGGATTGTGATCAGGGTAGCGATTCTGAAACCATTCGGTTGCATCCGACACGGAATCTCATCTCTCGGTCTTTGTCATGCTAAACAGATAAGACAAAGACCGAGAGATGAGATTCCGTGTCGGATGCAACCGAATGGTTTCAGAATCGCTACCCTGTAACGGTTTTTTATTACATTATCAACCTAATTAGCTATTTTTATTCCCAATATTTTAAAATTAAAAGAGACACTTTTTACACTATACTTTTTCCCTGAAAACGGGTAGGGTCTCTAAAGGGATTACACTGTTGAGAGTATATGGTAGGGGGTAGCCATGTATATAATAAATTAAAAAAAATTATATGGTAGAGACAGATCTATCTGCATCTCGAACAATCGCCATCTAGTACGTCCGTTGGAACTATTTTTGTCTCGTCGGAAACTCCCTCATTGACAACTTTACTATTTTTTTTATTTTTATTTTTTAATAATGAATGACGAGACTAGCAGGACATGTGCCTTATGGTACCTAAGCAACATGCCTGCCACATAACAGCACAGTGACACGCAGCTAAACATGCAGAGTCCAAATCATTACCTAGCACTGCACTGCGCTCGTCACCCAGAGATCTAAGATGTTATATCTGTAAGCCGTGTAATTTCTCTGGTAACATTGCCCTTTAAACCGGAACACAGTAATGTTATTAAGTATTAATAAGGTGCCTACGGTCCCAGCCTCGAATTTTGGAGGGGGTCACCAGTACCCAGCCTCAGATTTTGGGTCACCAGTAGAAATACAATAGGCAAATACAAAATTAAAATGACTTTACTAGTAGCGCCCCACGATTTTACCCGCGTAGTTGCCATTCCAGTTTTTTTTTTTTTTTTTATCATTTATAGGTTTTCACTTGACCACCATCTCGCCTGATGTTAAGCGACGATGCGGTCTAAGATGGAGCGTGCTTACCTAGAAGAAACCGATTCACTCTCGATTTGAAGACACCAAGATTATAACCATCGGGAAAAACCCACTCAGGTAACTCATTCCACAGTCTAGACGTTCTTATCACAAAAGTAGAGTCAAACCTCTTTGTTCGTGTCTTTGGAACATCAACCATGAAACGATGCCGCTTCTTCGAGTTACGAGAAGTCCGATAGAAAAAAGGGCTAGGGCCCTTCCAGTTGTTTTCCCGCAAAAAAAATATGTATTTTTTTATCCGGTAATTTATCCGGTAATTATTTTTTTATAGTCGTCCCACTTACGATTTGTCCTGTAGTAGAAAGGGGAAGGCAATATTAGGTCTATGGACTTTTAGATATTTTGATTTTTTTTAGATTTTTAGTTTAACGTAGGTAGGTATATGATTTTGGGGAACCCTTCGCCCTGCGCCTGGCCTGTACTATAAACAAAAATACAGGCGCAGCCTTGTTTGGAGCCTACCATACATAAACTGCATAGTCAGCTGTATTATAATCTAACATCATCAGACTTTCAGACTAAAACTAACCTAACTTAACCCACCGTAAGATTATAGTTTCACGCGTTTGATTATAATCTGATCGTTTTGACAATTTTACGGTGACATTATACATTTTATAACACATTTGTTCGTAAAGGGTCTCATATTGCACCAATTTCTGTATCGTAATGTATGTAGATACGTACTTGTGCGGTAATGTATAATGTAAAACGCACGGTTTCAAAATACTCCGTCTAAAACAACGGTACCTTTTTAAATCTTAGTAAAGAGTTTTTATGTCAGAAAAGTTGTCAACATTAAATTTTATGAATAAAATTAACTTTCTGGGTAAAATATGTATAATTAAGAATTATTTAATTCGTTAATTTAATTAATGTTGTTAATCAAATACTTTATTCGGAGAAAATCACATTTAGAACTTAGGTAATTCAACAAAAAGTTTTGACCATCTATTACAACAATTTATCTGGAACAAAACACAAAAATATTAATTTACTTATTACTGCAACTGGCATACTGGCTGGTTCTGTGCCGTTGCTTAAAAAAAAAGTCGCCGATGCGCGCGCATTGCTAATAACCTGTGAACAAGTACCTAAATATCATTCCGCGCCCTTTTTTTTCGCTATATTGTTTTTATTTGAAAATGTCGTCAGAGTTTTATTTATTTCCTCACAAATATGTGATAAATGTCCATGCATGGATATTTGGAGGTTTGTTGCTCAATCACGTCCTAACGTTTCAACGGATCTGAAATTTGGAATACAGATAGATTATGGTCTGGAAGAACACATAAGATATTTTTAATTCCGGAAAAACTACGGGAACAACTGGAACGGGAACTTCGCGGGTAACACCGCGCGCTGCTAGTATGTTATAAAATGTCGTATGACATACGTGCGCTTTGATAATTACAGCTGAGGCGTTATTGTTAGCTCGAGCCGAAGGCGAGAGCTATAATTAGCAAAGGCTTAGCGCACTTAGGTAAGTATATTTTTTTATCATAATGTACTATTATCGAAACCGGTGGAGTGGTTTTAGTAATATCGACAAAAAAATGTAGACACATACGTTGTGTTATTATTTCGATTAAAATCATTGCGTCAATTTTATTTTTAGAGTCAATTCGGTTGTTTCGAATCAGAAAAAAAAAATGGCAGCCATAGGAACTCCCGATAGAAGTGAAAACTTTGAATTGGATAGCTTACTTTGGAAACTACGCGGTTGAAACCCGGAGGGCTTGACCATGCTCATGGCCAATGGGATATGCTGATGCATTTCTAGATGGCCATGGTCCCGTACCTGAAGATTTATTAGCATTCCCGAGCGTGACGCTAGAATTCAATTCACAGTCCACGAAAAAAATCTATCTGCGGCGCACCAAAAGAAGTTTTCACTTCAATAATTTTCAAAAGCCTTTCCGAGCGCTTGGTCGACGCAACGCGTGACCAAAATGCTGGCTTTTATTTGGCCCAACGCATAGCATTGCCATTCAGCGTGGTAATGCCGCCAGCATGCTGGGTACGCTTCCGATTGGTAGTGGGCTTGAACATCTTGATTATCTGTAGACCTTCATTGGTCTATGGATAATTCAGGTGTGCTTAGTGTAAGTAGTTGTTAGGTATGTAGCGTAGTGTAGTTCTCATTGTATTTTAGTTTTGTTAATAAAGAAAAAAAATATGTATATTATTAAACCTGGCCAAAGTCGAGAAAAGTTGGTAGACTAAAATAAAACTGGGTCATGTTCTGTCAGATAGCATCGGAGAGTGCTGAAGCAGTTATTCCGATCTCAGTTCGCTGATTGCGTCCCTCGAGACGCCGCTACGGGCTAGGTCTTATTACTTTCATTTCTAGTATTCGTGATTTCTAGATCTTGCTTGGTATTTACATAGACACACTGGAAAACTTTGTGGAGTCTTCTCGTTAACCATCCTCGGTGTCTTAAGACAAAAGTGTTCAATTACCGGGTCCTACAAGTTCAAAGCCTATGGTGCTGAAACGTGGACACAGGCAGTAAAAGCGATCCGTATGTTTAAAGTCGCTCAGCGACCATTTGTAGTCCGTCTTTTTGCTTGAGAAATCTTAACCCTAGGGGGTATTTCTACGTCCCCAACGAAGCTCCGCCCGGGGCCTCCACACCTCTAAATCTGGCCCTGACTGAGATAATCCGTCAGAGAACCAGAGAACTACGGTCAGCGACATAGGTCACCGCATTAGCAGGCTAAAATGGCAGTAGGCTGGTCATATCTGTCGTAGAACATTCGATAACAGTTGAGGTAGACGGGTTCTGAAGTTTGAAGTACCCTCGCAGCTTTGAGGGGACACCCAGTTTTTTGGTAGCTAATTTAGGTTTGGACTCTACTACTAGCCTCAAAATTAAAACTCAATTGTCTCACTGCTGGGCAAACTGTCTCCTTGCGAGAGAAGGCCCCGAGTCCCAGGAGTGGAAACATTTAGTGGGCTGTTGATGATGATGATGATGGGCAAAGGCCTCTATTCCCAATTACTGACCGTTGTAACGCTGCCGTAACGTCGAGGTAAATAAACAATGATTTATATCGTCATTAAACCCCGTATAATAAAACATTATAGGATTGTTCATCATCATCAACAGCCCACTAAATGTTCCCACTGCTGGGACTCGGGGCCTTCTCTCGCAAGGCGAGAGTTAAGGCCATAATCCACCACGCTGGCCCAGTGCGGGTTGGTGGATAACACATGACTTCGAAAGATTCTAGGTACAAGTCGGTTTCCTCTCGATATTTTCCTTCACTGTTTTAAGTTAGCAGCCTTACGCACATGACTTTGAAAAGGCAGTGGCTTGAACCCGGGGTCTCCGGATCGGCAGGCGCCGTTCTCCCGACTAGACCAGCCGTAACTATGAATAGGATAGGGTAACGAATAGGATTCTTACGTACGTACAATAAAATTAGGTAACTTCACTAGGTTCAAGGTTCAGTGTGACACGTGGAGTGGACATACATTCCCTGTGTCTCATACCTCATGCCTTTGCCCACGTCCAATGAATGAGGTTACAAAAATATGAATCTCTCCACAATTCGCGGCGTCATCGGTAGACATCAAAGAACTATTTATACCAGAGTAAATAAGCTCAATCAATGCATCATCACTTCGGCCGAACTAAACGGGGTTTATTTTTGGAACGATCGGATACTGAATTAGGTGATTTTTGTTGAGAAAATGTAGAGATTTCTTTGTTGATTTGTAGGTTACAAAGATATCTTGAAGGCAAATTTCAATGTCAATACTCGTATAACAGGGGATAGAGATATTAAAACATCTTATATTTCTGGGTGACGAGCGCAGTGCACTGCTAGGTAATCATTTGGACTCTTCATATTTCAAAAGGTGCGCGTCATTGTGCTCTTATGGACGGGCATGTTGTTTACCATCAGGCGCATGTCCTACTCGTCTCATAGGGTTATAGGTAGAAGTCCAATAAAAAACGATAAAATTATTCAATTGATACAATTTTTTTTTAAATCATTAACAAGAACATAATTAAAAAATATATTTTCCCCCGACTATCTCGGACTTGTAATATGTACAACATTCTACTAGTCAAGCCCTTTCATTTGATACCCATATTGAGTGAATAGTGAAAATGAAATGTTATTCGCCATTTTGTAGTGGCGGCCATCTTGGATTTGAAATTTGTCATCGTTTAAGTATTGTACTAGTCAAGTCATTTCATTTCATACCCATATTGATAGGTTGTGAAAAAATATTTTGCTGCCATTTTCTAGAGGCGGCTATCTTGAATCGATATTAACCAAACATAGCTAAGAGCCACCGCAAACCTTCGAACAAAAAACGAATCGAAATCGGTCCATCCGTTTGAGCTCTACGGTGCAGACAGACACACACACGGACAGACATCGACGTCAAACTTATAAACACCCCTTTTTTGGTCGAAGGTTAAAACAACGACTTACTACTTGCTAATGAACCTCTGATAAAAAGCTTTTGGCTAAGTAGGTACTTGATACTGGAGTGTAACTCAAGTGAATTTATGAGGTTTTACCCGCGTAGTGCCCGATCCCGTTATTTTCCCGGGATAAAAAATAGCCTATGTGTTGTTCCAGCCCATTATTTATCTACGTTCCGAATTCCATCTCAATCCCATAAGTAGTTTTTGCATGAAAGAGTTACGTCCGTCCATTTTTGAAGAGAAAACTTATTTTGGCGCGCCTAGACAGATTTTATGTGGGCTATGAAAAGAATTATAGCGTCACGCTCGGATATGAAAAGAAATCTTCGGGTAAACTCGGGACCATAGCCATTGGCTATCTAGAAATGCGTCATCCAATGGGATATCCTAAAAGGGTGTGGCCTGCCCATCATGGCATGGCCATTTAGAAATGCGTCAGCCAATGGGAAATACTGGTGCATTTCTAGATGGTCATGCCATGATGATCAGGCCACACCCTCCGGTTACACCCGTGTAGTTTCCAAAGTAAGCTATCAAATTCTGAGCTATAAGTTTTCACTTCTATCGGCAGTTCCTATAACTGCCAATTTTTTTTAACTTTCGAATTTGCGACTACTCCTCCTACTAATAGGTACTTGTATTGTAAACGAGAAAGTTAGTAAGTATGGATGGCTGGATAGATGGATGTTTGTTACTCTTTCACGTTAAAACTACTCAACGGTTCGGGCTGAAATTTGGAACATAGATAGATTATAGTCAAACACATAGGCTACTTTTTATCTCGAAAAAAAACCGGGAACGGGAACTACGTAAGTAAATTTGAATTTTTTTTGAAATAAAGTGTGACGAGACGAGCAGGACATGTGTCTGATGGTAAGCAACATGCCTGCCACATAACAGCACAGTGACACGCAGCTATTGGAACATGAAGAGCCCAAATCATTACCTAGCACCGCACTGCGCTCGTCACCCAGAGATCTAAGTTGTTATATCTCTAAGCCCTGTAATTTCTCTGGAAACATTGCCCTTCAAACCGGAAGACAGGAATGTTTGCACATTACTGCTTGACGATAAAATAACTGGCAATGGTGTGGTACTTCCCCAGGCGGACTCTGCTAAGAGTCCTACCACTACTGACTACTCAGTAATATTTTCAAAGATGTCAGCTTACCTCCTGGGCTTTCTTCGCGAGTCGCGTGATGAGGTTCTCCGGGTAGACTTGGTGCACGGAGAAGGAGGGCTGTTCCACGCCCGCCTGCCGCCGGATGTCCTCCCACCGCTCCTCCCCGTACGTCGCCCGGATGTACTCCGCCATGTTCTCTAACAGCAGCCCGTACATTGTGACACCTGGGACCAATGAAATGTGGGGTTAGTAACACAGTATAATGAAATACTACCAGGAGTTTATCGCCTTTGATCTTGGGAGAAACTAGGTGTCAGGTGTAGGTGTGTAGCTGCCAAAAAATTGGCAGTCATAGGAACTGTCGATAGAAGTAAAAACTTTAACTCAGAATTTGATAGCTTACCTTGGAAACTACACGGGTGTAGCCGGAGGGCGTGGCCTCGCCATCATGGCAAAGCCATCTAGATATGCGTCAGCATTTCCCATTGGCTCACGCATTTCTAGATGGCCATGCCATGATGGCGAGGACACGCCCTTTCAGGATTTCCCATTGCCTGACGCATTTCTAGATGCCCAATCGCCAAGGTCCCGAGTTTACCCGAAGATTTCTTATCATACCCGAGCGTGACGGTAGAATCCAATTTACACCCCACGAAAAATTTGTCTAGGCGCGCCTAAAGAAGTTTTCACTTCAAAAACTAGGTGTTCTCTCAAAGGTGCGAAAGTACTTCAAATCTGAACAATTACTATTGTTATACAAAGCACAGATTCGCTCTTGTATGGAATAATGTTCGCACCTTTGACATGGATCGGCTAAGTATCAGCTTGAGGTTCTGGAATGGATCGAAAGGCGTGCCAAAAGGCTCATAGGCAAAGACACTGTAGTGCGGAAAAGACTTCAAAGTTTCGAACATCGCCGCAAAATTGCTAGCTTATCGGTTTTTTATCGGATACACTTTGGAGAGTGTGCAACTGATCTGGATGATTTAGTTCCACTTTGGCCTATTTTCTATCGGCCTTCTCATAGCTCGAAGAGGCGGCACCGGTTCATGGTTGATGTTCCAAAGTCACGAACGAAGAGATTTGACTCTACTTTTGTGTTAAGAGATTTCACGCTACTTACGTATTCTTTATCTAAGGTTGTTGGTAATCAGCCTGCATCAATTTAAGAGCTCTTTTATTTGTTAAAATAAACAACAACTCTTGTTCTACAACGAATGTTAAAACAAAAAAAAATGTTTTTGATGTCCTCATTCGCTCTGTTTATCTCTATGCGCGACGGTACTTCATTTATCAACCGTTCAAGAGTGCGCGCTTTTGTTACGATTTTTGACGTGATAACGTCTTACAATTCGATGAAGCCGGCTGCACGCCCGCAAAACATGACGTCATGTAACGTTACCGCCATAGATTAGATAATATTTACCACCGTTACCTCGCCTTATCGCACCATCTAGTGAGTGAAATGTGTATTACGTTCAAGGAGTCTGGCCATGTTTTAGAAAAGCGACGATATGAAGTTAAGAACTTGTGCTAGTACAATGATGTACCCAGAGATGGCGCTTTGAACAGCTTTTCAAAAAGCTTCAGAATGTTTTAGCTAGATGGCGCTTAACACAAATACTAGACGTTGTCACGTTCAACTATCGTCAGTAAACCGACTTTACAGACAACCATTTTTTTTTAAATAAAGAGTGATGAGACGAGCAGGACATGTGCCTGATGGTAAGCAACATCCCTACCACATAACAGCGTAGTGACACGCAGCTATTGGAACATGAAGAATCCAAATCATTACGTAGCACTGCGCTGCGCTGATTACGAAGAGTTCGATATTTTTAGACACTTTTTTTATTTCGTATCAGGAAAATATACGTTTTTTTAAACTGTAGATGCATTCGTTCAGGCGTTCGGACGAAACGAGACGTTGAGAGGAACAAACAACCAAACTTACTTTTGATTCTTTACTTTCGCATTCATAATATTAAAGATGATGATAAGATATATATGATGCACCCTATGGTGTGTTTGTTATATTTACTATGTGTTTTCGCCAAAACGAAAAGATTATCTTTTTACCTTTGTAATGAGCCATTGCTATATATGTATGTATAACAAGCGACATCGTTTCATTATAGTGAAATCGTTTCATGGTTTATGTTCCAAAGACACGAACAAAGAGGTTTGACTCTACTTTTTTGATAAGAACGTCCAGGCTGTGGAATGAGCTACCTGAGTGATTTTCCCCGATAGTTATAATCTTGGTGTCTTCAAATCGAGAGTAAATCGGTTTCTTCTAAGTAAGCACTCTTCATAGTAGACCGCATCGTCGCTTAACATCAGGCGAGTTGGCGGTCAAGTGTAAACATAATCAAGTTAAAAAAAAATAACAACATTAGGGGTTATAAGGGAAGATATTTTCTTTGAAGAAGCACACACTGAGTTCGGCGACCTGTTGCTTGTTGTTACTCGGTATTATATCATAAAACAATAGATATCCCCCCTCACTCAAGCTCGGATTACCTATTAACATCGGTAATAGATACTGTCCAAGGAAACAGAGTGAATAAATACAGCCTTTTATTTTGATTCTACAAACTTTGTTAACTTACTCATACAAATATTTTGAAAGTCAAGGAAGCATAAGAAGGAAGGGTAAGAATTTATTTAAACCAATCTATCAAATATCACAATAATTCAGTGAAATACTTAATAATTCCAATTACAGCAAAAAACGACAATATGTTTTTTTTTATAAAGAGTGACGAGACGAGCAGGATAATACCTCTTCTAATCTATTATTCTGCAACGCCGTACAAAAATCATGCTACAAGGAGAAATTATCGAGGTTTGTAACCCCCCCCTCTTCGACTGTAGTCAGTTGGACAGCTTACAAGTGACGGCATAGTCACAGATCAGAAAATAGTTACTTCGGCATAGTGCTGAACCTTATTACTTTATGCCCTTCTATCATCCTACATAGAACTCCTGGTGGTTCATTTTCTACGTAAATTTTGTTCACGGGCCTGTAGTTTAATCGTTTAACATTTCATAATATAAAACCCGTTAATTTCTTAGTTCATTTAAAACTGAATTTTCTTTTTCTTCTTTTGGGACGTAAGCACAAAGCACTCGTGTTGTGCAAACACCTACCTACATAATAAATATGCCACCGTGAAATTGCAATAATTGTCAATTGTTTTGTAGTGGTAGGACTCTTAGCAGAGTCCGCCTGGGGAAGTACCACACCTTTGCCAGTTATTCTACCGCCAAGCAGTAATGTGTGTTCCGGTTTGAAGGGTAATGTTTCCAGAGAAATTACAGGACTTAGAGATATAACAACTTAGATCTCTGGGTGACGAGCGCAGTGCAGTGCTAAGTAATGATTTGGGGTCTTCATGTTCCATTAGCTGCGTGGGACTGTGTTGTTATGTGGCAGGCATGTTGCTTACCATACCGGTGAATACTGAACCGATAGATCAATGCTCAATGTGTGGACGAAAGCCCATGCCATGGGTTTTACTCGACAATTTAGCTCGATCGAATAATACCGTATGTGAGTACTGACCTTTAAAAACACGTGTTTCAATCACGATAAACAATATCAGACTGACGCTCTAACCCAATGAAATTAGGCAAAAAAATGGAATAAAAAAACATTAAATTATGTAGTTTGGGGACTATAAAGGATCGATAGGGGGGTGCATTCTGAGCTTATATTCCAATTTGAGGGATTCTGGCATGGTCAGCTCAAGGTCATTTCGATGAAAACGCGTTTAATTCGATATCTCGAGAACTGTTAGTGTTAGGCAAAGACCTTTTCTCTTCTAAATTAAATTTACTAACTTTTACAACCACAACTTTTCTTTTTTTAATCAATGTTTTTCAAGTTATTGCTTCCGAAAGGCAAAAATTTAACTTTTTTTCCTCCCTTTCAATTTAACCGTTCAATTTTATGAAACTTTACCGATAGTCAAAAGTGTACATCTTTTAATAATAAACAACTTTTTTCTGTAATGACAATACCTTCAGAGTTATGTTACTTTACCGAGCGAAATCCGCGCCACTGCGACACCTCCGCGACACTGAAAAAAATCCGCGACACCTCCGGTCTTAGGGCTGAACCCAAAATTCATTGTTGGATTGTGTCGGTGGGTTTCTTCTACACAGGGTTATGTAGGACAACAACGTTACCTACTTCGACATATGCCAGAAATACGTAACATACATAAAAAACACTACGGTACAGACGTGGTAATTGTATTCGATGGCTATCCCAAAGGTATTTCCAACTTTGGCACCAATTCTGCCAAATGCGGATATCATTTTCATCTACAATATGACCGTCACCACAACTCAAGATAAGTTTTTAGGCAACGAGAGCAATAAGACCAGATTAATCTAACTACTGAAAACTTTTCTCATCAAATCAGACATAGAGGTGGAGCAAGCCGTAGAGTCCGGCAAAATTCTCTTAGCCGTACTGATAATCAGACCATCCGCATCCTCTACGGCTCGCTTCACCTCTATGTCTGATTGAGTGTATCTGAGTGTATTTCTGGCATATATCGGAGTAGGTGACGTGGTTGTCCCACATAAGCTTGTGTAGAAGAAACCCACCGACACAAACAAACAATGAAATTTGGGTTCAGCCCTAAGTCCGCAGGTGTCGCGGATTTATCGCAGTGTCGCGGAGGTGTCGCAGTGGCGCGGATTTCGCTCGGTAAAGTAACATAACTCTGAAGGTATTGCCATTACTGAAAAAAGTGCAAGGACAAAGTTGTTCATTATTAAAAGATCTACACTTTTGATTATTGGTAAAGTTGCATAAAATTGAACGGTTGGGGATGAAATGGCAAAAGGGAGGAAAAAAAGTAAAATTTTTGCCTTTCGGAAGCAATAACTTGAAAAATATTGATGAAAGAAAGAAAAGTGGTTACTATAAAAGTTAGTAAATTTAATGTAGAATAGAAAAGGTCTCCACAATTTTTTACCTAACACTAACAGTTCTCGAAATATCGAGTTAAACGCGTTTTCATCGAAATTACCTTGAGCTGACCATGCCAGAATCCCTCAAATTGGAATATATGCTCAGAATGCACCCCCCTATCGATCCTTTATAGTCCCCAAACTACATAATTTAATGTTTATTTATTTCCTTAATTGCACTGCATTACTCGCCTCGCGCCACTCGCAGTCACGATTGACAAGAGTCAAGATTGACGGCTCGCTTCGAGTAGGTTCGAAGGAAATTACTTTCATTTAATTCCATCGAGCCGGCTCGGTGCAAGCCTTCGAGCTGTGAGTTTTGCGGTCCACACGTTGATTTTTACTCGACTTCGAGTAAAACTATCGAGTAATACCGTATGTGAGTACTAACCTTTAAGGTGTTTTTAAGAGAAATGGATTTGCGAGTTTAACCCAGTACCTCTTTTACGTTTTTTCTTTTCATTTTCTTTGATTTTCTTATAAAGCACTGTGAGACTTGCTAAATACAGCCACCGTCTCCTTTGTTGCACATACATCCTTTGGCTCGAACGGTTCGGTGAATACTGAACGGCGCGCCTCACTCGATAGATCAATGCTCAATGTGTGGACGAAAGCCCATGCCATGGGTTTTAGTCGACAGTTTAGCTCGATCGAGTAATACCATATTATTTAGATTTCTGTGAGTAATACCGTATGTGAGTAGTGACCTTAAGAGTTATTATTTTGAAAACTTCGATTATTTAAAAGTAAAAATATCTGTGTTCGATTTTCAAATTTCCCTCCGCATATCTTTGAGAGCCAATTCAGATTTTCTGGTCTGCGTCGAGAACATTTTCGTGCTATGATTTTTTACGATTTCAAATTTGGCTTAAAACCTGACGAGTAAACACTCCACAGTAAATCTTTAGCACAGTTAATAACATAGTAGGTAGGTATACTCGTACAAAGTATAAATAATTGTAAACATCGTTTACGCGTTGGATGAAGCAGGGATTTAGGCAGTAATCACCGGGATATAGATACTCGGCTAATGGATGCGATATCCGGATTCGACCTTCGACATTATACCATAGAGCAGATAATACAACGTAATTATACGCTGATACGGGTCGGGTTACTGAAATTGTACTGATCCTACTAATATTATTGACTGGCCTCGTGGATTAGTTGATAGTGAGCCTGCCCACGAAGACGGATGTGATTGTGTGAGTACGTAAGAACACATAGAACTAAATTTTCTTTTTAGGTTGTTGTTCCTTAATAATTGTTTTTGTTTTGTTTTATTTAGTGCAATCAAGAGTTTATCTATCTGTCTATCATAGGCTACTTTTTATTCCGGAAAAACAACGGGAACAACGGGAACGGGAAATTCGCGGGTAGCACCGCGGGGCGCTATATTTTCAGACTATAATCTATATGTGTTCCAAATTTGACCCCGATCCGTTCATACGTTAAGACGTGATTGAGCAACAAACATCCAAACATCCAAATATTCAAACATCCATACATTGACATTTATAATATTAGTAGGATTTACTGTATTATTATTTCCAAGTAATTATAAAATAATCCTATCTAAATCAACAAACAAATCCATACCATTTACTTTAACCGTTTTTCTACCGCCAAGCAATCATCTGAAAACATAACTGTATTCCGGTTTGAAGGGCTATGTTTCCGGTGAAATTATAGGGTATAAAGAAAAAACATCTTACACGAGCGCAGTGCAGAGCTAGGTAATGATTTGGTTTCTTCAAGTTCCAATAGCTGCCTGTCGTTGTGTTGTTATGGGCAGGCATGTTGCTTACCATCAGACATATGTCCTGCTCGTCTCGTAACTCTATACGTACTTAAAAAAAACATGTCAGTCATAGGAACTGCTGATAGAAGTGAAAACTTATAACTCAGAATTTGATAGCTTACTTTGGAAACTACACGGGTTTAACCAAAGGGTGTGGCCTGGTCATCATGGCATGACCATCTAGAAATGTGTCAGCATTTCCCATTGGCTGTCGCATTTCTAGATGACCATGCCATGATGGGCAGGCCACGCCCTTTTAGCATTTCCCATTGGCTGACACACTTCTAGATGGCCAATGGCTATGATCCCGAGTTCACCCGAAGATTTAGATTAGAGATTCTTATCATACCCGAGCGTGACGCTAGAATTCAATTCACAGCCCACGAAAAATCTGTCTAGGCGCGCCAAAGGAGTTTTCACTTCAAAAAATTAAACTCAAAAGGGCTCACGTGAAGGTACAGACTAATGTGAAGGTAAAAGCAGAAACGGCAGCATATCCACGCCATTTCACATTCAATAAATACATTTGAATGAATTGATAATCGTAACTTATTTTTCTAAAGATTTGATCAGGGTTCTCGAGCGATATGATTACGTCATTTACGGAGTTTCTATAGATACTTAACCTTCGCACAAGACACGTGAATACTTAGTAAATATATTCGTCAAAAGCTTAGAGCAAGAGTCTCTTGAGAATGTAGAGATACATTGATACGTACTCGAGTTCTCTTTCAAAGGAGCAATAAGTTCGTAATTCTAATATAAGTAAAAAAAAAAAACAAATACGTAAAGCCGTATGAGAGTTTTTGAACAAAATGAGAGCAATTCATGTTTCTGGTAAAAGAATTGTCTTAGTATATTACGGCTGGTAATCATTCTGTATAAGTAGTTTTGTTTTGGTGAGTACAATAAAGATTATCTAGCTATATAGTATACTAGCTAAACGCGCGCGCGTTGCTACGCCAACTATCGAAAGTTAGGCGTACCAATTCAAATTTTGAAGAAATTCGGTTAGTTTAGGTTCTAATGACGCAACCATTAAAATATGACATTATGCTGTCACGGGGGGTATGCTTCCCTGTCACACCATTTTGTCACACCAGTGTGACACAGAAGATTTTTTTTCTTCATAGTCACACAAGTGTGACACGCGAGAATTTAATTCTTCACAGTCACACTACCATCTTGTCCAAATATACTTGTAATAATAATTCCAAAAAAGTAATGTACTATTGTGTGTGTATGTATGTGTGTAGTGTTATGTGTGAATTGTCTACCAATATATATTATTATATTTAGATATGTAACCCTCATAATTATGTAAAAGTACCAATCAAATCTGAAATGTGCCTGGAAGAAATCGCTTTCAGCGATAAGGCCGCCAGTTGTTTCACTAGTTTTACTGTACTCCTATGTGTTTTATGTACTATCTTAAGGTGTGAACAATAAAGAGTTTTCATTCATTCATTCATTCATTCATTCATTCAAATGTATCAATTTAATCTAACCGGCCCGATTAGGGTCTATCACTGAAATTTTACTCCGGGTGGGCTCCCGCCAGAAGCTCTGCGGTCAGCCCTGAGTGTCGCTTCTCCACTCAGGACCTCCCTTGCACTTCTGCCTCCCGCATTTTTTATATACACTCTAGGGGTAGTAGCGACAAGACTACGTAGAGTCGGGGTGCCCCGAGTCGGATCTGGGTCTTAAGTAACCTAACCGGTCCGATTAGGTTACTTAGAAACATATAATGCAAGTTGGGTTGCTTGCAAACGAGTTTGTGAAAAGAACTAATTTTCACAATTTGTAAATGAAAAAAACCAACCATACTCAACCTTTTTGAAGTGAAAACTTCTTTAGGCGCGCTATAGACAGAATTTTCGTGGGCTGTGAAATGGATTCATCAATCGTCACGCTCGGATATGAAAATGGATCGGATCGGATATGAAATCATCGGGTAAACTCGGCAAAAACGGCCAGGTAGGTACCAGGGCAACAGAAACAGTAAAGAGTTTCGATTGATACCTTGATACCTCCGACAGCCCAGCGTTTATCTCCAGATAGCAGGATAACAGAAATATAAAAGAGTTGCGTTTGCCCCTAGGTACCAGTACCAGGGCAACAGAAACAGTAAAAAGTTGCAATATTTTGTACAACTTCGTTCCATCGGAATGTCCCTTGACACCTCCCAAGTATTTTGAAGTGAAAACTTCTTTTGGCGCGCAGGCGCGCTTTTAGACAGATTTTTCGTGGGGTGTGAATTGAATTCTAGCGTCACTGTTGTCACGCTCGGGTATGATAAGAAATCTTCGGATAAACTCGGGGCCACGCCCATTGGCCATCTAGAAATGCGTCAGCCAATGGAAAATGCTGAAAGGGCGTGGCCTAACCATCACGTAATGACCATCTAGAAATGCGTGAGCCAATGGAAAATGCTAACGCATTTCTAGATGGCCATGCCATGATGATCAGGCCACGCCATCCGGTACACCCGTGTAGTTTCTAAAGTAGGCTTCAAATTCTGAGTTATAAGTTTTCACTTCTATCGGCAGTTCCTATGACTGCCAATTTTTTTTGATATTCTACCTACCTATAAAACCTATTTTTATATTCAAGCTTGAGAATTGTTAGTAAATTACTAACAATTGAGACTTTTCTTGATAATTTACGTTAAGAAGTAACGACGCTTATGTGATGTTATTTCTTATTGTCAGTTTCGTAAGAACTAGTTAAGAACTCGTTTTTATGACGGCTCGAGATCGGTTTGGTTTGAGTAATTGTTGGACCCGAGATGGCTTCATCATGGTACTGGGGCCTAACAACGCGCGGCACCGTATTACTAGCCACCAGGAATTGGACAAAATTGACGTCCTTATTTCATCTCCTGGTTCATCAGCTTCTCCGATTCCACAACAGAAGGGTAAAAAACCGACTGCGGTTGCGCCGGTTGCTATCAAGAAACCCATAGTCACAAAAAAGAGGACGGCTTCGAAGCAGTAGTCATGTGTTTTATTGTTGTTTTGCTGTAGGTATGTGTTATGTTTTGAGTTTTATTTGTTTCACTTCTATTCTTGCAATTATTTTAACTGTATACCCGATAATTTTCTTGTAAAAGTGTAAATTCAAGGTTTCGCCTTGACTTCTATTGTGTTATTTTTGGGTAACTATCAATTTTATTGTCAAACGTCAAGCTGTCAAAGTCACAATAACAATCTGATTGTGTAAATCGTAATGGCATAGTGAGTTTGGTTTTATTTTCCAATTAGAATGCCAAATAGTATTGTTTATTACTGCACAAACAGTGCTAATGTTATTTAATTTTTTTTTGATTTCGTTTTTTCTTTCTTATTTTTTATCAGTTAGTTATCGGTGTGTTTGGTATAGTTGCAAGTCTACCAACATTATTATTATTTTCTTATTTTTTCTTTATGTGTTGTCATGTACCTATATGTAAACACTGTATCTTTTCAACACAACCGGCAGGTGGTAATTTGGTTAAATAGTTAAATTTCGTTATTTATATAACTTTTATAATATCATATCTATATATATATATATATTATTTAATTGTAGTAATATTTAGTTTATTTGATGAATATTTTTGATGATTGTGATAACAGCAATGACGAATTTCTTTCAGTTTCTGTCACTGAGTCAAGCAGCAGTGAAGAAAGTTCTAATGGTACTTTTCTTCCGCTATCTGATTTCTTAAATAACAATTTTGCCGATGTTCCACGTAATTTCAATGTAGTTCACATAAACGCGCAGAGCATTCCGTCTTCTTATCCTGAGATGCTGGCTTCTCTTGATCAGAGTAACATACACGCCATTTTAGTCTCCGAAACTTGGCTTCATCCAAGTCTTCCTACTATATCATATTCTCTACCTGGTTTTATTCTCATAAGGAATGACCGCACTAGTCGCGGTGGTGGTGTAGCGATTTATTTAAAAGCTAATATACCTTTCTCAGTTCTGTGCCAGTCGCCGCAACCACCTCCCGTGAATGGTGGCGAGCATCTCTTTATTGAAGTTTCTCTCTCTAACACTAAAGTTCTTCTCGGAGTCTATTATTGTCCGTCCAGTAGCATTAATTACTTTTCTTCTTTCGAGAGTATTCTATTTAACCTCATTCCGTCCTATAATCACTCCATCATTATGGGTGATTTTAACACGTGTCTAGTCAAGAAGGATTATCGCAGTTTGGCACTGGAATCTGTTGTAAAATCTTGTAACTTGCATATTCTTCCATTAAATACTACACACCATTTTCCCAATTGTGTGCCATCTCTTCTTGACCTGGCAATAGTTTCGTCCCCTAATAATGTTGTAAAACATGGTCAGTACACTGCAGACAATTTTTCTTACCATGATTTAGTCTTCCTTTCGTATAAACTTCGACCCCCAAAAATTAAACCACAAATTTTTCTGCAGCGCAATTTTAGTGGCATGGATAGGGACGCTCTTATGCGGGACGCTGAGGATGTTGACTGGAACACGGTTTTCAACGCAGACTTAGTGGATGATCAGGTAGCGATTTTTAACTCTCTGATCATTCAGCTTTATGATTTGCATGCTCCAATACGTGCCGTCAAAATTAAACACCTTCCTGCACCCTGGCTTACTGATGAAATAAAAATCTTGATGCATAAGAAATCAGCAGCCAAGTCTAAATATAAATTCCGTCCTTCTGACGACAATCAAGCAAAATATGTTCAGGCCCGGAATCGCTGCAATAAGGCGTGTAGGAACGCAATGCGCCGCCATATTCATACTTCAGTAAATGATGAAAATCCGGCCAGAGTCTGGAAATTTCTTAGATCAATGGGAGTTGGCAAGTCACGTTCTAGTTTCGCGTCTAATAATATTGACTTTGACGCACTGAATCGTCATTTTTCTTCTGCTTCCACTATATCTGCTGCAGATATAAATTCAACGCTCAGTAATCTTTCTGCCTTGCCAACGCCCGATTTTGCATCTTTTCAATTTAATCGATTTACTGAGTGTGATGTTAAGAAGAGCTTTATGTCGATATCCTCCAATGCGGTTGGCAGTGACAGTATAAGTCGGAACATGCTTTTGCCCATCCTTGACATTATCCTTCCTATCCTTTGCTCCATTTTCAATAAATCTATAAATCAAGGATTTTTTCCTTCACTTTGGAAAGATGCTCATATTGTAACGTTGCCGAAAAAATCTAACCCAAAATCTTTTTCCGAATTCCGTCCCATATCAATTCTTCCATTTCTTTCGAAAATCCTTGAGCGTCTTGTCCACAACCAGCTTAGTGAATTCCTTAACAAGCATAATCTCCTCAATCCTCTTCAATCCGGTTTCCGTCCTGGGCATAGCACTGTGTCTGCTCTTGTTAAAGTCACTGATGACATCCGCTTGGGAATGGATGACGGTAAGCTTACTGTTCTAGCCCTGTTAGATTTCAGTAATGCTTTCAACGCCGTCAACTTCGACATCTTACTAGCACTACTACGCTCCTTTAACATATCTCCACCGGTAATCGATTGGTTTCGTAATTACCTACAAGGACGCCGGCAGCGGATTCGCCTGGAAGATACCTTTTCTTCCTGGTGTAATACAACAGCTGGTGTCCCTCAAGGCGGCGTGCTATCTCCTTTATTGTTTGCTATCTTTATAAATTCCATCTCAAATTATCTGACTTCTTCTTACCACCTTTATGCAGACGATCTCCAAATTTACACACAAGCTCCACTCCATCAACTTGGCGAAGCGATTGCAAAGACTAATATCAATCTAGACTGTATTTGTAAATGGAGCAAATCTTTTGGTTTGAACGTCAATCCCGAAAAATCTCAAGTCATAGTGATAGGCAGCTCCTACTGGGTCTCGAGAATTGACTGGACGCTCATTCCTAACGTAACTTTTAATGGGGTTAGCATACCATTTAGCGATTCAGTCAAAAATCTTGGAGTGACATTTGACCAAACCTTTTCTTGGGACAATCACATTAAAACTATCAGTAGTAAACTCTTTTCATCAGGGGGTTCTCTTAGACGACTTCGCAACTTTTTACCTACTGCCACTAAAATTGCTCTTGCACAGTCTCTGCTTCTACCTATCCTGGACTACGCTGATGTCTGTTTCCCTGATCTTAGAGAAGACCAGATTCAAAAACTTGAGCGCCTCCAAAATTATTCTATTAGATTCATTTTCGGTTTACGTAAATATGACCACGTTTCTCATTTTCGCGCCAAGCTCAAGTGGTTACCCATTCGTCTGCGTCGTAATGCTCACATTCTTTTCCTTTTATTCAATATTTTATTTAATCCCTCCACTCCATGCTACCTCAAAGAACGATTCACTTTTTGGCGAGACTATCATGCTCGGCCGCTGAGGTCAAAAACTAACTTGACCCTGAATGCCCCAACTGCACGTTCTGAGATGTAGTATGGCAAATCCTTTGCTTTTCAGGCTGTCCAGTTATGGAATGAGTTGCCTGTTTCTATACGAAAATCTCCATCACTGGATTCTTTTAAAAGTAACGTAAAAGAGTTTTATTTGTCAAAGCTGGAGTCACAGTAATCTAATTATATTTATTATCTACCTTTTCTGTCAAATCTACAATTTTCTACTGCAATGTTATTTTTAAGAATAAGTATACATATGTTTCATGTATATCATTGCACATATTATTATCTTTGTATATTCTATGTAGGTTTACTAATTTATTTTTCGTATTCATATTATATATTAGTATATTTTACAAGTATCTTAAGTATTAGTATGTAATCTGTATTCGTATATAGATAATTATGTTTCTTTTTAGTGTATGTAACTAAAATATTTTTGATACACACCCCGCTTTTAAGTTTTCTTAGTAACCATTTCCATCCTAAGGTTGCCTGGAAGAGATCGCTTTAAGCGATAAGGCCGCCGCTTGTAACACTAGTGTTATTGTTATTCTCTCCTGTATAAGTGTTTTTTTTGTTTGTTTATGGTGTGTACAATAAAGAATATCTATCTATCTATTTTTTTTTGTTTCCGGTTAGTTTTTGTACATACTTTTCAAATATATTGATTGTTTTTCAATTTAGACTTGGTTGTTTGTGTTGCTGAATATTTGGTGTGATGGTTAGTCATACGATGTTATCGATTATTGTCTGTCACACCAGATGGTATGACACAGAGGAAAAAAATTCTTCTGTGTCACACTGGTGTGACAAAATGGTGTGACAGGGAAGCATACCCCTGTCACGAACGAAAGCTCTCAAAAAGCAATATTTTTTTCCCGTTTTTGTTACATTTTTAATTCATGCTCGGCTCCTGTTGATAGTAGCGTAATGTTTAATAGCCTATAGCCTTCCTCGATATATGGACTATCCTAAAAAGAAATAATCTTTTAATTTGAACCAGTAGGTAGTTCCAGAGATCCTTGCGTTCAAACAAACAAACAAACATACAAACAAACAAACAAACTCTTCAGCGTTATAATATTAGTATAGATAATACTTATTACTAGATAAATAAGTATACTAGTATATACTTATACGTAACTATATAAAACTTAGCACTTCTAAATGGAAATCGTAAAAAACTTAGAAAAAGTATTAAAACAGTTAGATTGTATTCTTAAATAGCGCATAGGCATTTTTACCGTGGGAAAAAAAATTGGTAGTCATAGGAACTGCCGATAGAAGTGAAAACTTATAACTCAGAATTTAATAGCTTACTTTATAAACTACACGGGTGTAACCGGAGGGTATGGCCTGGTCATCATGGCATGACCATCTAGAAATTCACCAGCATTTCCCATTGGCTGACGCAATTCTAGATGGCCATGCCATGATGGGCAGGCCACGCCCTTTTAGCATTTCCCATTGGATGACACATTTAGATAGCCAATGGATATGGTCCCGAGTTTACCCGAAGATGTCCCGAGTTTATCATATCCGAGCGTGACGGTAGAATTCATATCACAGCCCACGAAAAATCTGTCTAGGCGCGCCAAAAGAAGTTTTCACTTCAATAACGTGACCGGATTAAACCGCTGGGCATTGCTAGCAAAAAACTTGCAACATTTAGTTGCAACAATTAGTTGCAAGTTTTTTCAACAATTTTATTACAAACCATTTTGGTACCTATGTATATAAAAATCCAGTGTCATGATGTTCGCACTATAGCACTCAGAGGTCATGTACATAGCCAACGGTGAAAGAATATTTGAAATCAGTCCAGTAGTTTCTGAGATTAGCGCGTTCAAAGAAACAAACTCTTCAGCTTTATAATATTTTGTTTATCTCAGTATAACTACTGGACCGATTTCAAAAAATGTTTCACCGTTGGATTTGCACGTAACCCTTGTATTGAGTGCGAGTGCGTGCAAGAGTGAAGTGCGTGACTTTCATATTTGGCCTTGGCTCTCTCCTTGTGAGAAATGGCCCTGAGTCCCAGCAGTGGGAACATTTAGTGGGCTGCTAATGCTTTAGGCTTGAGAGTAGGATCTCTCTAGGGAAAACCTCTTGAAGTCGAGAGTCGAGGGTTTTCGTTACAGGACCATTCAGAGACATGACCATCGGGACTATTTCGTCAAATAAACATCGCACATGATGGTGCCCTCATCAGCTAAGTCAAATTGCTTCATAGGATATGATGTCCGACTGGGGAAGTACCACTCCTTTGCCAGTTATTCTACCGCCCAGCAGTAATGTGAAATAACCACTTTGTTCCGGTCTGAAGGACAATGTTACCCAAAAATTACAGGACTCTGAGATAAAACATCTTATTTCTCTAGGTGACGAGCGCGACTCTATATGTTCCAAAGCTTCGTGCTGTTATGGACGAAGGAGTGTTGCTTATCACCAGGCACTGGTCCTGCTCGTCTTGTCACTCTGTATTATAAAAATACTACTATTTTTTGTTCTCTAACTATACATTTTTCCTGAAAAGTTTTGGCGTCTCTAGAAGTGGTCAGTCCATCATACTTCGACCTTAGAGTAAACACAACAAAATATAACCAAATTAATTCCAAGATTTGACCTTCGAGCTTCCGACCATAATAGGAAAACTTTTATGTGAGTTTTGTTTGTCTGTGACTTGGTTCGGCCGGTTAACGGATAGGTACATAAAGTTTTATGTGATCTATTCAGTCGAAACGTGCTTGTACCTCAGTAATTTTCTAAATGTCTTAATAAAAATAACATTTTCTTTACATAAGAATAATTTATTTTCATCAACAAAGACTAGATACATTTAAATCATTCAATTATACCTGTAAACTTGGTAAAATGAACTTGGCACCCAAACTAGGATTATTCTGTGCGATAGAATACCAAGGCCTTCCCCCGTCTAACCACATTTTAATTTTATTGAATTAGGCAAATCAATTGAATTTTATAATTAACATGACCTGATTGTTATCAATAGAAACATGCAAGTCTAACTCGAAATTGAAAAAGTTTTAATAAATACTATTAGGAATTATAAACTATTTTGAAACTAATTTGGTACAGGAACATGATATTATAATTATCGGAGCTGGACGTGCGCGTTTTTGAGATGGGTGAAATTTTTTGAGGTCGCGTTACCGGCAAGCCGACATGCGATATAGCAGTTAATATTATTAGCAATACAGGTGATGTATTTGTATATTGATTATAGTGCTGTTTAATTTAAAAATTCTAAGTTACAAGTTTTCACGGCTATCATCAGCAGTATATAATATAAACTGCTGATAGACGTGAAAAAACTTACCTATAACTTTATATCACACACAGTTTTTCTATAAAGTACTTAGTGACAAAATTTACCTTTTGTATTCGAAAAGGTAAATTGCTAACACTTAGGACACCTACGTGTTTTCCGAAATAACGCCAGGAAAATATTCATTGGTTCCATTCATATTCATTACGAAACGCCATTACGATGAGATGGGGCCTAGGATATTATTCGTAAAACAACACGTGTATTCTAGTTGTCTGTTGTCTCTATTCTCTATTAGGCTACAGGCCCGTGAACAAAATTTACGGGTCAAATGAACCACGAGGAGACCTATGAAGGATGATAGAAGAGTATTAACGTAATAAAAGATTCAGCACTATGCCGTCACTTGTAAGCTGTCCAACTAGTAAATAATGTTTCATAAAAGTGTTCGCGGATGTATGGCCGCTATAGGAAATGGCGCCACTAGTACATACAAAGAAAACAAAAAAACATTTTTGAGGGGCCATAACTCAGCTCCGATATAGTTTGCAGCAAATCTGATTACACAGGTACCTTAAGGTAAAAATAATGTTTCATAAAAGTGCTCGCGAATGTTTGGCCGCTATAGGAAATGGCGCCACTTGTACATACAAAGAAAACCAAAAAAAAAACTTTGAGGGGCCATAACTCAGCTCCGATATAGTTTGGAGCAAATCTGATTACACAGGTACCCTAAGGTAAAAATAATGTTTCATAAAAGTGCTCGCGGATGTTTGGCCGCTATAGGAAATGGCGCCACTAGTACATACAAAGAAAACCAAAAAAAAACTTTGAGGGGCCATAACTCAGCTCCGGTATAGTTTGCAGCAAATCTGATTGCATAGATACCTTTAAGTAAAAATAATGTTTCATAAAAGTGCTAACGGATGTTTGGCCGCTATAGGAAATGGCGCCACTAGTACATTCAAAGAAAACAAAAAAAAACTTTGAGGAGCCATAACTCAGCTCCGATATAGTTTGCAGCAAATCTGATTACACAGGTACCTTAAGGCAATAATAATGTTTCATAAAAGTGCTTGCGGATGTTTGGCCGCTATAGGAAATGGCGCCACTAGTCCATTTAAGAAAATCCCAAAAAAAACTTTAAAAGGCCATAACTCAGCTCCGATATGACTTATAGCGAATCTGATTAAACGAATACAATTATCGTAAGCTCGTGTTTAAAAAAAGTGACAACAGATCTTGGGCCGCTAACGGAAATGGCACCAATATATAAATAAAATATATTTAAAATACCAAAAAAAATACTTTGAAAGGCCATAACTCAGCTCCGATATTACTGACAGCAAATCTGATTGCACAGATAACATCAGGGTATTTTATTGTTACAAGAAAGTTATAACGGATCGATGGCCGCTAAAATGAAAAAACGACGCCACTTGTCCATACAAAAAATCCAAAAAATAAATAACTTTGACAGGCCATAACTCAGCTCCGATATGACTTAGAGCAAATCCGATTGCATATATAGCATCAGGGAATTTTATTGTTACAAGAAAGTGATAACTGATCTCTGGCCGCTAAAAAAAAAACGACGCCAACTTTACCCAAACCCCTTTGCGCACATCGATGATATCAGTGTAGAGGTATAGTTTGTAAAGTTAGTTTCACAACGACAGAGTTTAATTTGAAATTAAAGTCGCTTTTAGTTTTTTTCAGAGGAAATTAAATAATTGACTATGTGGCTTGACTCACGTACACACATGTGCTATTTAAAAATAAACGAATAAGCACCCAATACACGATCAGTATCAGTCCCATTTAGGCGACACTGACGCAGATCTCGTCCAATCAAACAAATTAGGTATGGCTTGAATGGCCTGATCGTTAGGTAATGCAATTAAGTGACATCAAGCATTGTACTAGTCTTTATTTGTGTGGTTTCCGTGATTAAATATCACTATAGTAGCTTATTTTTGCCGATTGTTACTCAGATACAAATACTGAAGTGTTTATAGCTGTTTGTAGATACGAGTAATTTTACGTTCAGTGAAAATAGCTCTAAACTTTGAAAATGTATATTGTATGGTTCCTATTATTTTTAGCAAGGAAACAAACATAATTATGAGATCGGTAGGTACTTAAAAAATGGCAGGTTTCAATACAAATTAAGGAAATATTAAAGTTACAATGGTACTATGAATTGTTTTATTAATTGGCACTTGACCTCCGTTTCGCCGGATGTTGAGTGACGAATGACGAAGCAGTCTAGAATAAAAAAAAAACAATAAGAAGGTAGCTAGAAGCTTAGGCTAGAAGCAACCTCATTCCATAGCCAAGACGTTCTTATTATGTAAGTGGATACCACCAACTCCGAGTCTTCCGTGCTACGACTTTTGGAGCTACGAGTACTCCAACTCCAAATTACAAAGAAAAAGAAGACATTGGGATGGGTCGTCTAAGATCCAGCTGGAGGTTCTGGAATCGATCGAGAGACTCAATTTTTACAATAAGAATGAATTTCCTCGACGTAACAAATAAAAACATGTAAAACCTTAAAAAACGCCCAACGTTTTCATTTTAAGAATTCTTAATTTTCTTTGAAAAAAAAACAACCGACTTTGATTTTAGAACTACACTCAAACAGTTATCTAGGTATTTTACAAAAATAAATTAATATAACATATCATCCGGGTATCTTTTACTTTTGATTTTGTTGATATTACAAAAATTGCTTAATTTTTGCTAACAGTATGAAGTCGGGACAAAACGACGAGGCATACCTAATTAGAATCATTACGTATGTAAATATCTGTCGTCTTGGTTTATTAACGAAAATATTCGCCCTTCTTCTCTATCAAGATAACGCTCCATCAATTTCTCCATTTGAGGCTTCCCTTCAGTCTATTTCTGTAATATTTATCGAGTTTCCGGGTGTTTTCAAGAGCGCTTAATAGCGATGGGTTCAAGGGCGTCACCGTAGTTATCTCATAATCTGTTGTCAGTGCCACTATCGCATAACACAATGGTAAATCAAAATCATTGTACAAGAGCAAATTAGTTGAGCAGGACATGTCCCTGATGGTAAGCAATATGCCTGCCACATAAACAGCACAGGGACACGCAGTTATTGGAACATGAAGAGCCCAAATCACTACCTAGGACCGCACTACGCTCGTCGCCCAGAGATCTAATTTGTTATATCTCTAAGCCCTATAATTTCTCTGGAAACATTGCCCTTCAAACCGAAACACAGTAATGCTTGTACATTACTGCTTGGCGGTAGAATAACTGGCAAAGGTGTGGTACTTCCCCAGGCGGACTCTACTAAGAGTACTACCACTACTAAATACTCGTACTTAGTTCAACAATTTGGACAATAGACTTCATTATTTGTGTAGAGTTTAAGTGGCTTATGATTGTAATTTGAACCCTTTTAATGATGTAGTATTAAAGGGAAAAATTACCTCGTAATCCTCCTAATATTTCTGTTTAGGTAACCTTTTTAATTGTGGTATGCCAATAAAGAGTGAAAGTTGAATGTTTAGCTGTTTGTTACGTGCCATAATTATGTAGAAGTTACAGATTCACATTGTTTAGGCATGTTGATGCTTTTTTTTGTTAGGGAAAATCTTCTGGGGTTGAGTCATTAACATGCCAATGTTAGTTGTAATTGGACTGCTCTGATATCAGACTACCCTCCACCTACTACCCGCGCGGTACGAGGGGGGGGGGTCACAGGGGACTTGACCCCTCCGCCCAAATAGGATACTTTAAATTAAAAAAGGCGCTACAAATAAAGCAAATAAAGTCTTTTTTACTCGTTTTATTGAATTTCTACTGGGGACCCCCCCTCAAATCTGCGGCTGCATAATTCTGACCCCCTCGCCCCAAATTCGAGGCTGGGACCTCGCCTGACTACCCTCCGATAGTACCTACTTGACAGAGAGCGTAGCGTGCGTATGTATCTATTTAAAACTAAAATTCAAAGTTATACGTTTTTACTTTTATCGGCAGTCCAAATCCATTCGTTTTGGAGCTACGATGCCGCAGACAGGCACACACATACACCGCCGTTTTTGATTCAAGGACTAAAGTAGATCAATTTGTTTATTTTGTTGTAGTTTCCTATATGTTTTTATTTGTCCTGTTGCAGAAGTGCCGACACGTGACCTTCACGTGCATCTCTTTATCAGTGTTGCCAGAGCCAGGGTCAAAGCCAGCTACTGAACCATTAACATTACCATCACACGCGACAATAGCTGAGCTAATTTTAGCCGCACAATGCCTTATTGTGACTAACCGTTTTTGCCTCCATTTTGGGAGCCTTAACCGATCCGCGTTCCGCTATGGTGCTCGTAAATTTTTATTCACTATTCTGTTCCTCATTGAATGATTAGCCGATAGTGCTGACACATTTACAGCACCTACTGATAATTGTACCGCGATCATTCACGTTCAACCTTTATACCCCGTTTACATGATTCCAGTCCAGTAACCAATCCAGCGCTGGATTCGGTCACTGGACTGGAATAATGTAAACGGGGTATAAATCTATACTTATAGACTACAGGCCCGTGAACAAATTCAGGTAGTGAATGAACCACCAGGAGACCTATGTAGGATGATAAAAGGGTATAAAGTAATAAGATTCAGCACTATGCCGTCACTTGTAAGCTGTCCAACTGACTACAGTCGAAGAGGGGGGTTGCAACCCTCGATCATTTCTCCTTGTCGCATGATTTTTGTACGGCGTTACAGAATTATAATATAATATGTGTAACAACCACGTTAATTTTAATACTAAAATGATGTAGGATACTTTTTATCCCAGTAAAATAATGAGAACAGGAACTACGCGAGTAAAGTCGCAGGAGCAGCTAGTAAAATTGACGTAGTTAATATTTAATCCCATTTTTTTAAATCCTACTAATATTATAAATGTCAATGTATGGATGTTTGGATGTTTATTGCTCAATCACGTCCTAACGTATGAACGGATCGAGCTGAAATTTGGAACAGACAGACAGACAGACAGACAGTAACTCTTTATTGTGCACACTAGTAAATTACAAATACTTAAACAATAACACAGACAGATAGATTATAGTCTGGAAGAACAAATAGGCTACTTTTTATCCCGGAAAACAACGGGAACGGGAACTTCGCGGGTAGCCCCGCGGGACGCTGCTAGTTTAAAATAGTTCTGTGATGAATCGCATTAGAGGTAAAGATAAAGACCTCCTCCTTGGATATTATTCAGTCCACCAGTCCTCCAGTTGGAACCGCAAACCTTTACGATTTCGTCTTTCCATCCTTCTTGAGATCTGTCTGTGTAGTTGAACTTTTAGTGCATTTCAAATGTGGATCATTTGAAATGCACTAAAAGTTCAACTTTATCTTTACCTCTAATGCGATTCATCACAGAACTATTTTAAACTAGCAGCGTCCCGCGGTGCTACCCGCGGTACTACCCGCTTATTACTGGGGGATACAAGTTACAGTCGCAAAACTCATGGTAAGGGTGAAATTATAGTTTAATGTTTACTCACGATGTAGACAATTTGACGGCTCTTAATAATTTCGATCAAATTTCGGTTACTATTTGTTGTTTCCCCAAAAAATGGCTTAATTCTGTCCTATCAATCGTTAGTTCCACAGAAATCTAAATAATAAGGTACTAGAAGTCGCATGACCGCGTGACATTGTCGCCGCACAGGTGACTTGTAGGCCACCAGTGCTCGAGTTGTAGTTTAGTCTTCTTCGAACCGGCTGGCGTGAATCATCTTTAAAACTTGTGTTATGCAGCATAAACAACTGTGGAAGTTCTTCCACAACTTGCAATTATACCAATAATGAGATTATATTTCACTGATAGGTATTTTATTTTATTTTAATTGTATTTTTTACTAAAATAAACGGAGCCCAATGATTCACTATGATAGTTATTAATTTTTGGTGTTATCGTCGTTTTGCATACCATTGCTGCGTACATTAATTAACATCTAGAGTGGTACAAGCATAAACAGCAATGTAATGTAAAATTAAAGAAATCGTCATAACCTCTAATCTTCCATGGTACAACCGCAGGTAGCGATCGTGAGCTAGTGCTGTGACGGCTCAATTTTACTTGGCCAAAAATAAACGATGAAAATTGTATTTTAAATTTTACCTTGTTTATCGATAAATTAACATAAAATATCGATAAAAAAATTGTACACAGTTAACACCCATACGTAAAATCTTTTAATTCGCGGTAAACATTACTTCATAATTCATAAATTATTAACAAAAGTATATACATACTAGCTATAACGCGCGATTGTTCATCCGTGCAAAATAAATATTAAGGTAACAGACGCAGTATTTAGCTATTGTAAGCATTTATTTTTAAGACTTTATTAGTTTTCATACAAAATCAGCGAACAACACGGAAGGGAGTAGGCATACACAGCGTCAACCTCTGTCAAAGTGCAAGCCCGCGGAGTTTGATAATATACCGTGGCGTGGAATACACTGAGGGCGGGGCTAGATTTGTGAATGGTGCTTTATTTTTGATGTGTTAGTGATTTGGCTGCGTGAGTATGGTCGGCAATGGATCGGTACAGGTATGTTTTGTATGTAATATTGCGGCTTTGCGCTAGTGTGCAACTTTCCCCTCCCGCAAGAAATGACAAAGATTTGCACAATATTTTTTAGCTAAGGCTACTTCCCTTCCGTGCTTGCGCGGAAGATCGAGTTGCTCGATGTACAAAATATACAACAACCTTTGTTCTTCAACTATACCTAAGCCCATATGGTGTCAGAATTACATAGTTCAGTTTTCGAAACAATAGTATACCCCGTGTGACTCACTTATTTTATAAGCATATTGACTTTGTTGTAGTGTAATACACCTAATTAATGAAATCAATAATAACCTTTATCGAATGTTAAAATTGGAGCGTACTTTGAAATATCGATATGTTTTAATTTTTGTCAAGCACTAGCGTAAATGTGAAAAATTGTTTATTTTTCAATGTATTAGTAGGTTCACTGATAAGCGTTTATGGATGTGTGTGTTGCAATCACAGACCTAGTTTGTTAATGTGCAGCTGTTCGTGTGTGAGTGAATTTGTATTGGAATAGTACGCGCATGTAGTAGTGACCGCGGGGGTGGGGGAAATGTGGCGACAAGCGTTTTGCAAGTAATTTGAGAGTTATGCCATTTCTATTACCTTATTATTTAGATTTCTGTGGTTAGTTCAGGGTAGTGATTCTAAACATCGATATAAACCAACAGATGTGCCCTGAGCACCTTGAAATTGGTAATAAACTACGTCTCAGTGTGTTTCGTAAGTGGTTTACAAACAACCAATCTACTTGCCACCACTTATATGCTGTGATTGTACTTATTTTGGTTGTTGACAACGAATAGTGATAGGCAAAAACGTCCGGCGTCCACCGCTTCTTGCAACCGACTAGAACGGAAAGAGTCAGCTCACTCTTCCCAACGATGACATGATTGCGTGCGCCCTGAAGTTTGGGGAGGGCACATCTGTGTATTGAGATCGTTGATTATAAACGCAATCCGAATGGCTCAAATTCGGAATGACAATCTTTGTCTCTGTTATTCTAAACAAGATAAGAGATAAGATTTCGTGTCGGATCGATCAGACTGGATTCAGAATCGCTAGGGTGACCTATCGCCAAAAATGAGGCGGTAATTTTGAAACCGTTTGAAGATTTTCGTTATTATAAATCAAATAGTTAATTATTTTTGTTCTTCTTTTGGCTGATATTTGATTAGCTATTATCTATCGTTATTACAATACAAGCGATGGGTCAATGTGCGTGCCACGTTTGAAGATTTTCCGAATCTTAAATCAAACGGTTAATTATTGTTTGTTTGTCCAAAATTGGCATACACGTGATTATAATAATATCTACCGCCAATACATTACATGCGGTTTGATGTTTGCCGAATATTAAATCAAATAGTTTATTGTTTTTGCTTGGATTGGCTTACATTTGATTAAAGGGTTATCACACATAAACTTGGCCAAATTTAGTAGACCGAATTCAGTCGCTACTGAATTCAGTTAAGTGTAAAAGCATTCAGGACGTCTACTCTCTTTCTACGAAAACGTAATTTCGAAATAAACTCGAGAGTTTATAACTCCGATTCTACTTCGACCCGTCGTTTTGTCCATTTAAATGTTCTAAGCCTACTCTGATTAAGGCCGATTTACATCAGACGAGCGAATGCTCATTCTATCCCCACTGTATCAAATTCATTTGGTGTAAACAAACGTAGAACATTCTTTCATTGTTTTGTTTGCGTTCGCAAAGATTCTATGGAATATCTAATATGGAAAACGGTGAGAACGATCTTTCGTTTACACTAAAAGATCGAGAAAGAATGCTCTTGTTCCAGCTCTAGCTCTATGTTCGTTCAGCTTAAATCGACCTTTATAGTAAGCTTAGAACATTTAAACGTCAAACAATGCTGTATGACGAAACGAAGTAGAACAGGAGTGGGAAAGTCGCGAGTTTTTTTTTCGAAATTACGTTTTCGTAGAAAGAGAGCAGACGTCCAGTAATCTAGCATACGGAATTCTACTTACTTGCTTCTGAATTCAGTTACTAAATTTAGCCAAGTGTAGGGTGTAGGTAATAAGAGCTTCAGCTAATAATTATAACTTCTGCTAATATGCAGGGCAATATTGATTATGAAGATTTTCCGCAAATTACAGGGAAATAGAAATTACAGGGCTTAGAGATAAAATAACTTAGATCTCTGGGTGACGAGCGCAGTGCAGTGCTAGGTTATGATTTGTACTCTTCATGTTCCAATAGCTGCGTGTCACTGTGCTGTCATGTGGCAGGTATGTTGCTTACCATCAGGCACATGTCCTGCTCGTCTCGTCCCATTTAAATAAAAAAAAATGGATATATTAAATGGTCAACCAATGATTTGTTTGTTTAAACTAGGAGAGATTCGTTCTTTTAGTAATATAAAAAAAATATAATTTATTTGTCAAAAAAATACTATTTGTCAAAAATTTGTAATACCGACGCAGTGCTGATAAGTTGGTTAGTATTTCACATTCTCTAAGTCAAGGAAGCTGACTCACATTGTTGAACCGGAAATGTATAACAATCTTCCTGAAACCGTTAATTCGCCCCCAACTTTCGGTAGCTTCAAAAATACATTACAATGCTTGGCTTATTGACCAATTTTTGAAGTGAAAACTTCTTTAGGCGCGCCTAGACAGATTTTTCGTGGGGTGTAAATTGAATTCTAGCATCACGCTCGGGTATGATAAGAAATCGTCGGGTAAACTCGGGACCTTGGCGATTGGCCATCTCGAAATGCGTCAGCTAATGGGAAATGCTGAAAGGGCGTGGCTTCGCCATCATGGCATGGCCATCTAGAAATGCGTGAGCCAATGGTAAATGCTGACGCATTTCTAGATGGCCATGCCATGATGGCGAGCCCACGCCCTCCGGTTACACCCGTGTAGTTTTCAAGGTAAGCTATCAAATTCTGAGTTATAAGTTTTCACTTCTATCGGCAGTTCCTATGACTGACAATTTTTTTTTATGGTTACATCGAGTTCTATGAAGTTGAAGGTAAAGTTTGTCCGTTATAATAAAATATAAATACAATTCATACATCGAAACATTCTTATCTATCAAATAACTACCGTACCATGCTATTTTATTTTATTTGATACCATATTTTTTGTATTTTCTTACTTTGACTTCTCATTTATTTTATTTACTAAATTATGTGTATTGTATATTTAGAAATACAATACTCTGATAACTTGTTTCCATAGACAATAAATACGTATTAACGAGTAACGTGAAACTGCAAGACACCTAGTGATATCAGTACCTATCTAATTCAACAATTTTCTCAACAAATGGCTTTTAAATTTCACACGAAGTGTGAATCGAAACAGAGGATCAAATTGAGAAAATTCTTTTCAAATTTCATTGAATTCAATTTCCTTTGGCTTGGATATTGTAAAATGCTCAGCATACTTTGTAAAATTGGACGGAATCTGAATTAAATATTTATCTAAAATGGTATTGTATGTCTGTTTAAGGGGGCGCCTAAAGCCAGAAAACGAAAAAAGGACATTTTCGACGCCGCTCACTGAAGTTAAGAAACTAAAAACTATGACAAAAAAAATATTGACGTGTGGGTACAATCAAGAAGAAGCACAATAACCGAATAGAATTTTAAAAATAGATCAGAGTTTTTTACAATAAAAAAATAAAAATGACACCAAAAAAACCCGTTTTAATTCGAGTACTCGAAATTATCAGCGATGACCCCACATTATTTTTTGGTAATAAAATTCCTATTTGTACGTTCTAGTAAAGTAACCGAACACTTTTTTAAATTTATGTTTAGTTATTGAGTAATTAAATAAAACTTGGTCAAAAATGGACGCCTGATTAAATATTGATTTTTCCTCCAAACTGTGTCATGCTATTCTCGACTTTATGTACATCACTTTAAGAAACGCGTCGCGCGGGTGAAATCTGTTTTTTTCCTGGCTTTAGGCGCACTCTTAAAACGACATTTTGTTTACAAGTTGGTTTTCGGGGCTGAATTTTTAGCGACTAAGGCCTACCGTCCACGCACGCGTCTTTTGTCGAATGCATGCATCATACGAACAAACGCAAGACGTGCGTGCGGCTGTCGTGTCGTTGTCGTTTCGTGGACACAGACTTCATTATTTGTACGCAAGATGCAAGCATTCGTCTTGCATCCGACAATTGTCGAAATCGTGCGGATGTCGTGCAGCTACGTGGACAATTGGCCTAACAGTTGTGTTACGGACTTTGTGTGCTATTTTGAAATGAAAACGATTCTAAAGGGCATAGAGATAATTCATCTTATAGCTCTGGATGAACAGCGCACTGCTTGCAGCGCTAGGCTATGATTTAGATTTTTTTTTTAAATAAGGAATGACGAGACGTTCAGGACATGTGCCTGATGGTAAGCAACATGCCTGCCACATAACAGCACAGCGACACGCAGTTATTGGCACATGAAGAGTCCAAATCATTACCTAGCACTGCACTGCGCTCGTCACAGATCTAAGATGTTATGTCTCCAAGCCCTGTAATTTCTCTGCCAACATTGCCTTTCAAACCGAAACACAGTAATGTTTGCACATTACTGCTTGGCGGTAGAATAACTGACAAAGGTGTGGTACTTCCCCAGGCGGACTCTGCTAAGAGTCCTACCACTACTACTACTAGTACTACTACTACTAGATTATTCGTATTCAAATTGCTGCGGGGTACTTTGTTGCTGTAAGAAGATGTGTTGCTTACCATCAGGCGCATGTCGCGCTCATCTTGTCGTTCTATATGATAAACAACCGTGCCGTGTTGAGGATGTAGTAATTTAGTGATACCATTCTCATATTAATGATGTGTAATATTTGATGTTTATTTTACACGTTAAGGCCGGTTTGCATTTTGATTATTGCGAGTGTGAGTGCGAGTGCGATTGCGAGTGCGAGTGACTGATACTATGCACTCGCAATAATCAATCGGTGTCCACACGTGTTTGCTACCAATCACTCAATACCTGCACTACTCACTCGCACGCGTACTAATCAAAATGAAAACAGGCCTTTACTCGTCAAATACCTCCAGGCCACGTGGTTCGACAGCGTAGTTCGATCAATCGAACCACGGACACTTTTTTTTCCCGTTGGTTCGATCAATCGGACCACGTGAACTTTATTTTCCTGTTGGTTCGATCGATCGAACCACGTGAACTTTTTTATCTCGTTGGTTCGATCATCGAACCATGTGTTTTTGAGACTTCTGATTGTTCGATTTATCTGAATATGTAGACTTTTTTCAATAGGTTCGGTTAGTCGAACCTTGCAAATCTGCCAAACTTAGATAAAAACAAAAACACGACAAGCATTTATATTTTAAGCTGTATTTAATAATGTTATTTTTTTTCACTTAATTTGTAACATTTCCAAGGACATTATAACTTTATTTACAGTAACATTAATAAACTCAAAACATTTTATACAAACAATTAAACAGACTTCAAAACAACATAATATAGGCACTGAAAAGCGAAAAATAAGTTACTAACACTCATCTATTTGAAGACGGTGCCAGTCAACTTGACTGGCACCGTCTTCAAAACAAAAAAAAAGGCGATTGAATTGATAATCTCCTTTTTGGAAGTCGGTTAAAAACAAAGTTAGGAGACATTATATATTTATTACAATTATTAAAATCTCTCTACAATTAATATAATTTTGAAATCTTACTTCCTACTATAATCCTACTAATATTATAAATGTCAATTTTTTATGTTTGTTACTCAATCATGTCTGAACAGATCGGGCTGAAATATACGCGGTAGAAACCGCGGGGCGCTGCAAGTAATCATATAATATCGAAAAATTGTTGCGATGAAACGCGAATCATTGCGCTATGTTCCGAAGAAATGATACAATTTATATCCACAGTCAGTTTTCTTTAGAGACGGCACATTTCACAGCTAGGGATCCATCCATAAATATAGGATCATCATTATCATCAACCGCAAGACGTCCACTGCTGAACATTGGCCTCCCCCCTAGATTTCCACAACGAATGGTTCTGCGGACCCTGCAACCAATGGGTTCCAGCGACCTTTGTGGAGTAATCTGTCCATCTAGTAGGAGGCCGTCCAAGCTATGTTATGAGGCCCACAGTTAAGGACCACGTCTCAGTTCCATAAGCCACCACTGGCAACACGCACTGGTTAAAGAGTTTCGTCTTTAGGCATTGGGGTGTTTTGGCTCCAAGATGTGCCGTAGTTTCCCGAACGCTGCCCGTCTAAGTTGGATCCTTCGCTGGAGCTCTTTGTCGAAGTTGGATCTGCCTAATTGGATATTTTGACCCAGGTAGACGTATTCGTCAACAACTTCCGAGTATGGTATTCCCAACAATAACCGGTATAGGTGCGACATGAACATTTCACATGATCTTCTTGTCCATATTCATCCTCAAACCTACCATACTCTACTGAGGTCCCTGGGCATAGCACAGAGGTCCTCCAGCGACTCCGCCACAATGACTAATTCGTCGGTAAACCGAAGGTGAGTGATGCATTCGCCGTTGATATTGATGCAATGTCCGTTCCAGTCCAATAGCTTGATACCATTTTCCAGCGCTATATATAGGAATCAAAAATAGGATCATTCAAACATAGGATGTTTACTAATAATGATATCGGTGAAACGTTATAGTATGAAATAAAAAATGTAACCCTCGGAACTATTTACTTACAAAAAGTCATGCCGCCAAGCGGCCTAGCCGTGTTCCGGCCATGTTGTCTGATGACGCCATTTGGGAAGACGGGTCAGAACAGTTGCTGCATAACTGCAAGACCGGATGCCACACAACAATACTTTGCATCGGAAAGTTAGTCGTGGAGGGTAGCGGGATCCGAGGCACGGTTACCGCGACCGACCGCAGACAGTAGGGGGCCCAAGTAGTGAGCTAGCCCCTCATGAAAGGCTGCCCCGCCATCTAGCGAAAAATCCCGGGATGCGCTATCCTGCCGGTTGGCGACCGGATATCAAGGCCAGATAGACATCCCCGGGGGGGCTCGGGCGTCCCCGCAGTCTCCAGACTAGTTTCCCATAGTTGTATTCGTGTTGTGTGTTGTGGCCGTTGGTCAGCAGTATGTAGCCTCGTTCTACTTCCGTGTTCCCACCGTAATTCACCCTCAAACAACTATGAAAAAAGTAAAAAACAGAAATAGAGTTCATATGCGGCTGCACTCCTTGATTCTTAAAGTGCACCTCGAGAACATCCGAGGCCTGCACTCAAATATCACAGCAGTCCACCACCATCTGGAGACTGAGCAGCCATCACTGTTTTTTCTTACGGAGACGCAGATAGGGCGTCCTTCGGACGTGGCGTACCTAACATATCCTGGTTACACGCTGGAGCACAACTTTAAGCCACGTGCTGGAGTGTGCCTGTACGCCCGTGATGATATCTGCTGTCGGCGTCTCCGTAACCTTGAGGACACCAGATTCTCTGTTCTTTGGGCGTTGATAGACACAGGCTTAGAAAAAATTGTGTATGCCTGTGTCTATCGGTCGCACAGTGGGGATCTGGAGACAACTAGGCTCATGGAATATTTGAGTGAGGCGGCGGATGCGGCTCAGCAAAAGTACCCATCAGCCCAACTAGTGTTGCTGGGGGATTTTAACGGCCATCACAAAGATTGGCTGTTCCCATACCGGGACACTGACCACGCTGGGCAGGAAACGAGAAAGCTAGCTTTATCGTTAGACCTGACCCAGTTGGTTCAAGGGGCCACTCGGGTACCTGACGTTGAGTCGCATACTCCTTATTGTTTAGACCTTCTGCTAACAACTGATCCAGACCGATATTCCGTGGCGGTATCTTCGCCGTTAGGCAGCTCCGACCACTGTCTGGTGAAGTCAGTATCAATGTACCATCCGCCCGATCCAAGCCCTAGAGGCAACCGGCGGTTGTGGCGATACAAGTTAGCAGATTGGGATGAGATGCGTTCTTTTTTTGCGTCTTACCCATGGCAGTCATTGTGCTTTTCTTCTGGTGATCCTTCAACTTGCGTGGATGCTGTGACTGAAGTGATCCAAACGGCTATGGAATATTTTATACCATACTCTGACGTCCCAGTATCCAGCAAAGCTCGCCCTTGGTTTGGTCCTCAGTGTAAAAATGCTGAAGCATTTAAGCATGAGGCTTACCTAGCTTGGGTTGATGCTCGACAACGTAAAGCAAAGGACACACACCAGAAGAAGAAAGCGTTTAACAAGGCTGCTAAGGCATGCAAAAAGGTTCTACAGAGGGCTCGATTTGACCATATTAGTCGAATAGGGAACAAACTAGCTTCATACCCTACGGGCAGCAAAGCGTTTTGGTCCCTAGCTAAATCAGTCGAATCGAACTTCTGCCGCCCCTCACTACCTCCAATGCTTAAACCTGATGGGACGCTGGCTCACACCGCTATAGAGAAGGCAAACTTGTTTGCGTCTCAGTTTGCGGAATCTTCACATCTAGATGCTGGTAGTGCGATACCCCCAACTCCACCTGGCAGTCCGACTGTAATGTCTGAAATACATATTCGCCAGAAAGAGGTTCGTAAAGTGCTACGCAATCTGGATGTGAATAAAGCCAGTGGCCCGGACGGAATTCCAGCCATAGTACTGAGGGTTTGTGCACCCGAGTTGTCTCCAGTACTAACACGCCTGTTTAGACTTTCTCTCCAAACTGGGCAAGTGCCGAAGTCGTGGAAGCTTGCTAACGTGCAACCTGTGCCCAAAAAAGGCAGTCGTACTGACCCTGTCAACTACAGGCCCATCTCAGTCACGTCCATACTCTGTAAGACTATGGGACGTGTCTTAAACCACAGGCTCCTGGCATACCTAGAATCGAACGACCTCCTCAGTGACCGGCAATACGGGTTTCGCCGGAACCGGTCCACCGGGGACATTCTAGCGTATGTCACCCACATCTGGAGTGAAGCTATCGAGAAACACGGGGAAGCACTTGCAGTCTCCCTGGATATCTCGAAGGCTTTCGACAGGGTTTGGCATGATGGCCTTATAAGCAAGCTTTCGGGCTATGGTTTGTCACCTGGGTTTATTGCGTGGATATCGGACTTCTTGAGGGATCGATCCATACGAGTCGTCATTGATGGCTGCTCGTCGGATCAAATGGCTATCAATGCCGGAGTTCCTCAGGGGTCGGTACTCTCTGCGACTCTCTTCCTGCTACATATCAATGATCTGTTGAAGCCCGGTATCGTTGGGTACGCAGATGATAGCACCGTCGTAGAGAGTTATATATCCAGCGCAAGAGCCAGTGGACAACAAACTCAGCTCCTGAGAGAAGGTATGGTCGAGCGTTTGAACTTGGCCCTTGAGGCAGTCTCTACATGGGGCGATGCCAATTTGGCCAAGTTTAACGAAGGAAAAACACAGGCATGTTTATTCTCAGCTAAAAGGAGTCCATTCGAACTGGCTCCTACTTTTCGAGGCGTGTCCGTGCCGGTTACTGACCATCTCGAGCTTTTGGGCGTTTCTTTGTCATCGACGCTCAACTTTGGCACGTATATTGAGTCTAAGGCTAAATTAGCCGCAAAAAAACTGGGTGTCCTCTCAAAGGTGCGAAGATACTTCAACTCTGAGCAGTTGCTCACGTTGTACAAAACACAGATTCGATCCTGTATGGAGTACTGTTCGCACCTTTGGGATGGATCGGCCAAGTATCAGCTGGAGACTCTGGAATCTATTGAGAGACGTGCCAAAAGGCTCATAGGCAATGACACTCTTGTGCGTAAAAGACTTCAAAGTCTTGATCATCGCCGCAAGATTGCTAGCTTATCGGTTTTTTATCGGATACACTTCGGAGAGTGTGCAACTGATCTGCATGATCTAATACCACCTTGCCCTTTCTTCTATCGGAATTCTCGTATCTCAAAAAAGCGACATCGTTTCATGGTTGATGTTCCAAAAACACGAACGAAGAGATTTGACTCCACGTTTGTGATAAGAACGTCAAGGTTGTGGAATGCGTTGCCGGAGTGGGTTTTCCCCGATGGTTACAATCTGGGTGTCTTCAAATCGAGAGTGAATCGGTTTCTTCTAGGTAAGCACGTTCCATCGTAGATCGCATCGTCGCTTAACATCAGGCGAGATGGTGGTCAAGTGCGAACCTATCACAGTTAAAAAAAAAAAAAAAAAAAAGTGACCCAAGCCAATCGTTCTAAGAATAATCGTTCATCGATCTCATTATTAGTAAGCATCCTATTGGTCTTCAGAATGAGTTCATCTCGTTTGATGGATTCCCTACGTCTTTTTTCCAATAGTCCACCTTTCATTTTTAATAGATTGAAATTGGAGTCTCTTTTCAAGAGTGTCTTTTGGTTTCGTGCGATTATTCTTAATATGTATTCTTAGTATGTTTTATTATCTTAATTTGTTAGGTACTACAATTTAATTTACTTTAAAATTAACGATGTCTGAAAATTAGAGAAATACAGGGTTAACCGCCCGATGATTGTGCCTGTAGGTAAGTGTACTTCGATGAAACGAACCTCCAGGCGAACCAGATGAACTTGTCACCGTGGTTCGACTATGGAGTCGAACCACGAGGTCCCAAGTATTAGAAGTTCACGTGGTTCGACTTTGGAGTCGAACCACGCGGTCCCAAGTATCAGTAGTTCACGTGGTGCGATTCTAAAGTCGAACCAACAGGAAAAAAAAGTGTCCGTGGTTCGATTGATCGAACTAAATTGTCGAACCACGTGGCCTGGAGGGTCAAACCTCCAGGCCACGTGGTTCGACAGCGTAGTTCGATCAATCGAACCACGGACACTTTTTTTTCCCGTTGGTTCGATCAATCGGACCACGTGAACTTTATTTTCCTGTTGGTTCGATCGATCGAACCACGTGAACTTTTTTATCTCGTTGGTTCGATCATCGAACCATGTGTTTTTGAGACTTCTGATTGTTCGATTTATCTGAATATGTAGACTTTTTTCAATAGGTTCGGTTAGTCGAACCTTGCAAATCTGCCAAACTTAGATAAAAACAAAAACACGACAAGCATTTATATTTTAAGCTGTATTTAATAATGTTATTTTTTTTCACTTAATTTGTAACATTTCCAAGGACATTATAACTTTATTTACAGTAACATTAATAAACTCAAAACATTTTATACAAACAATTAAACAGACTTCAAAACAACATAATATAGGCACTGAAAAGCGAAAAATAAGTTACTAACACTCATCTATTTGAAGACGGTGCCAGTCAACTTGACTGGCACCGTCTTCAAAACAAAAAAAAAGGCGATTGAATTGATAATCTCCTTTTTGGAAGTCGGTTAAAAACAAAGTTAGGAGACATTATATATTTATTACAATTATTAAAATCTCTCTACAATTAATATAATTTTGAAATCTTACTTCCTACTATAATCCTACTAATATTATAAATGTCAATTTTTTATGTTTGTTACTCAATCATGTCTGAACAGATCGGGCTGAAATATACGCGGTAGAAACCGCGGGGCGCTGCAAGTAATCATATAATATCGAAAAATTGTTGCGATGAAACGCGAATCATTGCGCTATGTTCCGAAGAAATGATACAATTTATATCCACAGTCAGTTTTCTTTAGAGACGGCACATTTCACAGCTAGGGATCCATCCATAAATATAGGATCATCATTATCATCAACCGCAAGACGTCCACTGCTGAACATTGGCCTCCCCCCTAGATTTCCACAACGAATGGTTCTGCGGACCCTGCAACCAATGGGTTCCAGCGACCTTTGTGGAGTAATCTGTCCATCTAGTAGGAGGCCGTCCAAGCTATGTTATGAGGCCCACAGTTAAGGACCACGTCTCAGTTCCATAAGCCACCACTGGCAACACGCACTGGTTAAAGAGTTTCGTCTTTAGGCATTGGGGTGTTTTGGCTCCAAGATGTGCCGTAGTTTCCCGAACGCTGCCCGTCTAAGTTGGATCCTTCGCTGGAGCTCTTTGTCGAAGTTGGATCTGCCTAATTGGATATTTTGACCCAGGTAGACGTATTCGTCAACAACTTCCGAGTATGGTATTCCCAACAATAACCGGTATAGGTGCGACATGAACATTTCACATGATCTTCTTGTCCATATTCATCCTCAAACCTACCATACTCTACTGAGGTCCCTGGGCATAGCACAGAGGTCCTCCAGCGACTCCGCCACAATGACTAATTCGTCGGTAAACCGAAGGTGAGTGATGCATTCGCCGTTGATATTGATGCAATGTCCGTTCCAGTCCAATAGCTTGATACCATTTTCCAGCGCTATATATAGGAATCAAAAATAGGATCATTCAAACATAGGATGTTTACTAATAATGATATCGGTGAAACGTTATAGTATGAAATAAAAAATGTAACCCTCGGAACTATTTACTTACAAAAAGTCATGCCGCCAAGCGGCCTAGCCGTGTTCCGGCCATGTTGTCTGATGACGCCATTTGGGAAGACGGGTCAGAACAGTTGCTGCATAACTGCAAGACCGGATGCCACACAACAATACTTTGCATCGGAAAGTTAGTCGTGGAGGGTAGCGGGATCCGAGGCACGGTTACCGCGACCGACCGCAGACAGTAGGGGGCCCAAGTAGTGAGCTAGCCCCTCATGAAAGGCTGCCCCGCCATCTAGCGAAAAATCCCGGGATGCGCTATCCTGCCGGTTGGCGACCGGATATCAAGGCCAGATAGACATCCCCGGGGGGGCTCGGGCGTCCCCGCAGTCTCCAGACTAGTTTCCCATAGTTGTATTCGTGTTGTGTGTTGTGGCCGTTGGTCAGCAGTATGTAGCCTCGTTCTACTTCCGTGTTCCCACCGTAATTCACCCTCAAACAACTATGGAAAAAGTAAAAAACAGAAATAGAGTTCATATGCGGCTGCACTCCTTGATTCTTAAAGTGCACCTCGAGAACATCCGAGGCCTGCACTCAAATATCACAGCAGTCCACCACCATCTGGAGACTGAGCAGCCATCACTGTTTTTTCTTACGGAGACGCAGATAGGGCGTCCTTCGGACGTGGCGTACCTAACATATCCTGGTTACACGCTGGAGCACAACTTTAAGCCACGTGCTGGAGTGTGCCTGTACGCCCGTGATGATATCTGCTGTCGGCGTCTCCGTAACCTTGAGGACACCAGATTCTCTGTTCTTTGGGCGTTGATAGACACAGGCTTAGAAAAAATTGTGTATGCCTGTGTCTATCGGTCGCACAGTGGGGATCTGGAGACAACTAGGCTCATGGAATATTTGAGTGAGGCGGCGGATGCGGCTCAGCAAAAGTACCCATCAGCCCAACTAGTGTTGCTGGGGGATTTTAACGGCCATCACAAAGATTGGCTGTTCCCATACCGGGACACTGACCACGCTGGGCAGGAAACGAGAAAGCTAGCTTTATCGTTAGACCTGACCCAGTTGGTTCAAGGGGCCACTCGGGTACCTGACGTTGAGTCGCATACTCCTTATTGTTTAGACCTTCTGCTAACAACTGATCCAGACCGATATTCCGTGGCGGTATCTTCGCCGTTAGGCAGCTCCGACCACTGTCTGGTGAAGTCAGTATCAATGTACCATCCGCCCGATCCAAGCCCTAGAGGCAACCGGCGGTTGTGGCGATACAAGTTAGCAGATTGGGATGAGATGCGTTCTTTTTTTGCGTCTTACCCATGGCAGTCATTGTGCTTTTCTTCTGGTGATCCTTCAACTTGCGTGGATGCTGTGACTGAAGTGATCCAAACGGCTATGGAATATTTTATACCATACTCTGACGTCCCAGTATCCAGCAAAGCTCGCCCTTGGTTTGGTCCTCAGTGTAAAAATGCTGAAGCATTTAAGCATGAGGCTTACCTAGCTTGGGTTGATGCTCGACAACGTAAAGCAAAGGACACACACCAGAAGAAGAAAGCGTTTAACAAGGCTGCTAAGGCATGCAAAAAGGTTCTACAGAGGGCTCGATTTGACCATATTAGTCGAATAGGGAACAAACTAGCTTCATACCCTACGGGCAGCAAAGCGTTTTGGTCCCTAGCTAAATCAGTCGAATCGAACTTCTGCCGCCCCTCACTACCTCCAATGCTTAAACCTGATGGGACGCTGGCTCACACCGCTATAGAGAAGGCAAACTTGTTTGCGTCTCAGTTTGCGGAATCTTCACATCTAGATGCTGGTAGTGCGATACCCCCAACTCCACCTGGCAGTCCGACTGTAATGTCTGAAATACATATTCGCCAGAAAGAGGTTCGTAAAGTGCTACGCAATCTGGATGTGAATAAAGCCAGTGGCCCGGACGGAATTCCAGCCATAGTACTGAGGGTTTGTGCACCCGAGTTGTCTCCAGTACTAACACGCCTGTTTAGACTTTCTCTCCAAACTGGGCAAGTGCCGAAGTCGTGGAAGCTTGCTAACGTGCAACCTGTGCCCAAAAAAGGCAGTCGTACTGACCCTGTCAACTACAGGCCCATCTCAGTCACGTCCATACTCTGTAAGACTATGGGACGTGTCTTAAACCACAGGCTCCTGGCATACCTAGAATCGAACGACCTCCTCAGTGACCGGCAATACGGGTTTCGCCGGAACCGGTCCACCGGGGACATTCTAGCGTATGTCACCCACATCTGGAGTGAAGCTATCGAGAAACACGGGGAAGCACTTGCAGTCTCCCTGGATATCTCGAAGGCTTTCGACAGGGTTTGGCATGATGGCCTTATAAGCAAGCTTTCGGGCTATGGTTTGTCACCTGGGTTTATTGCGTGGATATCGGACTTCTTGAGGGATCGATCCATACGAGTCGTCATTGATGGCTGCTCGTCGGATCAAATGGCTATCAATGCCGGAGTTCCTCAGGGGTCGGTACTCTCTGCGACTCTCTTCCTGCTACATATCAATGATCTGTTGAAGCCCGGTATCGTTGGGTACGCAGATGATAGCACCGTCGTAGAGAGTTATATATCCAGCGCAAGAGCCAGTGGACAACAAACTCAGCTCCTGAGAGAAGGTATGGTCGAGCGTTTGAACTTGGCCCTTGAGGCAGTCTCTACATGGGGCGATGCCAATTTGGCCAAGTTTAACGAAGGAAAAACACAGGCATGTTTATTCTCAGCTAAAAGGAGTCCATTCGAACTGGCTCCTACTTTTCGAGGCGTGTCCGTGCCGGTTACTGACCATCTCGAGCTTTTGGGCGTTTCTTTGTCATCGACGCTCAACTTTGGCACGTATATTGAGTCTAAGGCTAAATTAGCCGCAAAAAAACTGGGTGTCCTCTCAAAGGTGCGAAGATACTTCAACTCTGAGCAGTTGCTCACGTTGTACAAAACACAGATTCGATCCTGTATGGAGTACTGTTCGCACCTTTGGGATGGATCGGCCAAGTATCAGCTGGAGACTCTGGAATCTATTGAGAGACGTGCCAAAAGGCTCATAGGCAATGACACTCTTGTGCGTAAAAGACTTCAAAGTCTTGATCATCGCCGCAAGATTGCTAGCTTATCGGTTTTTTATCGGATACACTTCGGAGAGTGTGCAACTGATCTGCATGATCTAATACCACCTTGCCCTTTCTTCTATCGGAATTCTCGTATCTCAAAAAAGCGACATCGTTTCATGGTTGATGTTCCAAAAACACGAACGAAGAGATTTGACTCCACGTTTGTGATAAGAACGTCAAGGTTGTGGAATGCGTTGCCGGAGTGGGTTTTCCCCGATGGTTACAATCTGGGTGTCTTCAAATCGAGAGTGAATCGGTTTCTTCTAGGTAAGCACGTTCCATCGTAGATCGCATCGTCGCTTAACATCAGGCGAGATGGTGGTCAAGTGCGAACCTATCACAGTTAAAAAAAAAAAAAAAAAAAAGTGACCCAAGCCAATCGTTCTAAGAATAATCGTTCATCGATCTCATTATTAGTAAGCATCCTATTGGTCTTCAGAATGAGTTCATCTCGTTTGATGGATTCCCTACGTCTTTTTTCCAATAGTCCACCTTTCATTTTTAATAGATTGAAATTGGAGTCTCTTTTCAAGAGTGTCTTTTGGTTTCGTGCGATTATTCTTAATATGTATTCTTAGTATGTTTTATTATCTTAATTTGTTAGGTACTACAATTTAATTTACTTTAAAATTAACGATGTCTGAAAATTAGAGAAATACAGGGTTAACCGCCCGATGATTGTGCCTGTAGGTAAGTGTACTTCGATGAAACGAACCTCCAGGCGAACCAGATGAACTTGTCACCGTGGTTCGACTATGGAGTCGAACCACGAGGTCCCAAGTATTAGAAGTTCACGTGGTTCGACTTTGGAGTCGAACCACGCGGTCCCAAGTATCAGTAGTTCACGTGGTGCGATTCTAAAGTCGAACCAACAGGAAAAAAAAGTGTCCGTGGTTCGATTGATCGAACTAAATTGTCGAACCACGTGGCCTGGAGGGTCAAATATCAGATAACACACTTAACTAAATTTTGTCGTCTGAATTCAGAAGCAAGTTTAGAAACAAGCAATGCTCGCTTCTGAATTTAATATGATAGGTTACTGAATGTTAAATACACTTCGATGAATTTAGTAATGCCTAAGTACGTACATTCAGTCGACTAAATTTAGCTGAGTGTAATAGCTTTTATGCTTTTTTTTTTCTCCTGAGCTTGACGTTTTAACGTCACAAACAAATTTTCTACCTACCAATTTGGTTATTGATCTACCAATTTGAGTTAACTTTAAAATTTTATAGATTTCGGCGTACCTAAGCCCGGAAAAGGATCGCAAAATGACCTAAGATAGTACCTGTGACAATCGAAAGTAGGTCTCTTCAGGATTCCGTATGTATTTGAAATTAATATTGTGTTTAATAGCCGAATTCTCGGAGAAAATAATAGGCTATTAAATTTCACAGTGCGACTCTTCCACTTTAAGCTGCAAGTGAAGGACGGTCGCAATCAGTATATTAATAAATAAAAACCGTTGAAGTCTATTTAGTCTGCTATGCAAATATATTTTTAAGTCTGTTGTAGAAAAAAGTACCCTGAAGGACATTACATTTTGAGCACAGTTCTTCATCAAACGCGTGATCTGCACCTGATGTAAATACTAAACATTTTTTTTTAATTTATTGTGAAAAAGGAGAGTACAAATAACATATATTTGTAGGGTTCCGTAAAACGTAAAAACGGAACCCTCATAGATTCGTCATGTCTGTCTGTCTGTCCGTCCGTATGTCACAGCCACTTTTTGCCGAAACTATGAGAACTACACTGTTGAAACTTGGTAAGTAGATGTATTCTGTGAACCGCATTAAGATTTCAACAGAAAAATTAAAAAAAAAAGAAAAATTAGGGTTGCCCCCCATACTGAGAACTGAAACTCAAAATATTTTTTTTCATCAAACCTACACGTGTGTGGTGTCTATCAATAGGTCTTCAAAAATGATGTTGAGCTTTCTAAAATAATTTTCGTGTACACTGAATAATTTGCGCGAGAGACACTTCCAAAGTGGTAAAATGTGTGTCCCAATGTGTACACTATTATTGAAACTTCGATCAAAGTTACAACGAACTACAAGAACTATGTGTACTATGTATATTATGTTACTTGCTGCAACGGAACCCTTCATGGGCGAGTCCAACTCGCACTTGGCCACTTTATTTGTTTAGGTCTCGTCGAAAGCATTTCCCATGGCACTTGCCGTACAAAACGGGAAAACTGTCAGTCTGACGGGTACTTTCGGTCGGGGGATTTCACGAGTGCGGAAACGCAATTAATTACTCCAAACTTATATTTGTACATATTATAAATACTAGTATGTGTTTTTTCACTTTATTTTAAGGTAATAAATATATAATAAACACAGTTCATTGAACAAGCAATAGCATCGCAAAATGACATATTTTTTACAAATAGTTTTCAACTAACCAAAGAAACATCAGCTTTAAGACTATTGTAATAGCAGTAAAACTTCTCTACATTGTTGACTCGTCGTCCATAAATGGTCAACCTAAAATGAACATAATTTATTTACAAAAATGTTACTTTTTTGAAATGGTAGGTGGTTTTCCTGCAATAAAAACTAATATTCCGGACTATAATCTAACTGTACCAAAGTATCAATTTTCCGCTCTATCCCTTCAGCAGTTTTGACTTGATTAACAAACATTCAAATTTGACTATGTAAATAGTAAAACTTGGATGATTCTTAATCAGTACCTACAGTAGTTAATGTAGGATCCTCTAAAATACATAATATATCAATTAAAATAATACAAATGGATTCAGGACCTCCTTAATGAACCCTTCATGTCAATGTTAACTCTTTGAAGTCACATGAAACGCGTTATATACGGATATTAAATATTTGCCCAGTAACGATTACAATGGGTCGAAGAAAACGCGTAATCTCGATAACAACCTCCTTTGTAAAACCTTGAAGATGTCTCATACTACAGTATCATAATTTAAAGACGATTTCGTTAGATAGATAGATACGGCAGACTTGGGGATAGGGATTTTCAGTGCGACCGAACTGAAAAAAATGCGAGACTAAAACCGTATGAAAAAAAATTGGCTGTCAAAGTAGTCAGTAGGAACTGCCGATAGGTATACTTTTGTAAATATAACTCAGAATCTGATAGCTTACTTTATAACTATACTTACTTTATAACTATAACTACATAGGTGTAACCGAAGGGCGTGGCCTAGCCATCATGGCATGGCCATCTAGAAATGCGTCAGCATTTCCCATTGCCTTACTCATTTCTAGATGGCCATGCCATGATGGCCAGGCCACGCCCTTTCAGCATTTCCCATTGGCTGACGCATTTCTAGATGGCCAATGGCCATGGTTCCGAGTTTACCTGAAGATTTCTTATCATACCCGAGCGTGACGCTAGAATTCAATTCACAACTCACGAAAAATCTGTCTAGGCGCGCCAAAATAAGTTTTCACTTCAAAAACATGTAACGGAAGTGACGCGTAGAAACTGCCCATGACCAGTGCTGCCAACTAAATTTTTCAGATGACCATAAAATAATAAAATTAGCGTATGTTTTTGCAAATTGTGTTGCTTCTACGAGTATCTATAACTACTATGTATTTTATCCGAAGGAATTTCGTTCAACGTGGTTCACATCACCAAACCTTTTTTAAATAATTTGTATACTAATTTGACTTTTTAAATAAAATACACAGGTAACTCACGTTTGATATAGTCAGGCCAGTCCGACTCAAGTTTCGATCGCGTCCGGCGATCTTTTCAGTTTTAAACGAGCTGCGAACACGCGCACGCACTATTCTTGAAAAATAGAAACTTCAGTCGGACTGGACTGACTATATCAAACGTCAGTTACCCGTATATTTGTTTAAAATGTGTGATAACCACGTTAGTTTTCATACTTCACAATTCACACACAACACCATCTGACCCAAACCAAACTAAGCAAAGCTTGTAATATGGCGGCCAAATAGCTGATATAATCTTCTTAATATATATAAATCTCCTGTCACGATGTTTGTCCGCGATGGATTCCTAAACTACTTAACCGATTTCAAATTAAATTGGCACAATGTGAGCAGTCTGGTCCAACTTGAGAGATAGGATAGTTTTTATTTCGATTAATAGTCTTTAAATGACAAATCCGAGCGCAGCCGGAATGGGCCGCTAGTACTTATATAGTTGTAAATTAAACTTTCAGCTCGTGTAAGCGTTGAGTAAAGGTCCATAATGTAAAAATGTCCGCATATTTTCTTTCCAAAGATTAAAGCTTTGAAGCAAGTACAGGAAAATCGGAAGTGACACATAGCAAATTATGAAGAGGCTTTCCGTCAATAAGCCAGATGATTGAGGGACTCGACGGATGACAATGCCTGAGGATAGGGCGAGCTGGGAACGGGGCGAATGTCAAATCTCTTTCATGTTATCAGTGCCGCGGTTTGGCGGCCAAAACCGGAACGAACAGTGCAGAGAAAATGTCTATTCAGTGAATTTTTTTCTTGATTTATTATTTTACTAGCAGCACCCACTTGTATTAACCTAGAAGAAGGAATAAAGCCCACAATAAAAGCCATAAAATCAATACTCAATAATTTATTGCTTCATCATGTTACAGATCCTGACTGGATTACACGAACAGTTAACAGTTTAAGTCGTAACACAACGTACCCCAATGGGCATTGCAATTTAAGATAATCATTTTTGATAATAATTTTTGAGCGAAGTGTTTTATTCCACAGTCAAGAGCCAAGTTTTCCATCCTCGAAAATTCTAAAGTCGTCGGTTAAAAACTCGCTAATACTATAATAGGCTCTCGAGAGCAGCAGATCTCTCAGGGTCCAAACAAACTTACGCTCATCTTCGATTGAATTAATTTTAAGAGGCAGTTTATTATACATTTTTATTGCCGATGCATGCGGACCCGAACTATGTATTTTTAATTTTGATGTAGGCACGTTCAAATTATATTTATATATCAATCTATACTATACTCAATAATATTATAAAGACAAACTATATACATAGTTTGAACGTGCCTATCAGTACTAGACCTATTTCAAATAAAAATCGAACGACGTCACTAACCTAACCTACCGTCAGATTATAATCTCATGCGTTAGATTATAATATGACGATGTTGACAATTTTACGGTGACTTACATACCACGAGCGAAGCCAGGGCGAGGAGCGAGGATTAACGAACAAACCGATCAAATGGCCAAATATGATCAAACATGAAAATCATCACACATCAGTTATCCTACATTATAAATGTCAAAGTATGGAAGTATGGATGTTTGGATATTTGGATGTTTGTTGCTCAATCACGCCGTAACGTATGAACGGATCAGGCTGAAATTTAAAATACAGTTTGATTATAGTCTGGAAAAACACATAGGCTACTTTTTATCCCGGGAAAATAACGGGATCTACGCGGGTAAAACCGCGGGGGACTGCTAGTGGTAATATTATAAATGTCAATGTATGGATGTTTGGATATTTGGATGTTTGGATGTATGTTGCTCAATCACGTCCTAACGTATGAACGGATCGGGCTAAAATTTGGAACACATATAGATTATAGTCTGGAAGAACACATAGGCTACTTTTTATCCCAAAAAAAAAAGAACGGGAACGGGAACTACGCGGGTAACACCGCGGGGCGCTGCTAGTATCATACACATATATGACTCTCGATTTAAAAAAAATGATTATTTTTTGAAGTGAAAACTTCTTTTGGCGCTCCACAAACAGATTTTTCGTGGGCTGTGAATTGAATTCTAGCGTTACGTTCAGGAATGATAAGAATTTTTGGGGTGAACTCGGGACCGACCGGGATGGCCATTGGCCATCTAGAAATGCTTCAGCATTTCCCATTGCCTATCTACATAGATGATCATGGCCACGCCCTCCAGTTTCACGTAGTGCGTAGTTTCCAAAGTGAGCTATCAAATTCTGAGTTATAAGTTTTCACTTCTGTCGGCAGTGCTATGACTGCCAATTTTTTTTTAATAAATAATTGTATTCTCTTTGAATTGATTACAATTACAGCAGGATAGCAGGATGCAGTTACTGAACCAGTCCAGTATTTACTGGATTGTCAGCCTTTTTCATCAGCCTGTAACATTCTTTACAAACCGAAGCGCTAGTTCCGATGGTAGCGACGTCTTTAAGCGTATCAGGTAAGTTTGATGTACCGCACGATCTGAAGTGGTGGCAAACTGAATTCGATTGATTCAAGTAGATAAAAGAAGCTTTGATGCGTCTTCCACGTTTCTTATCCGTACAAAGGAGTAAAGGTCAAAGTCTCTAATTGGGAATTACAAATTAGTAAATTAATCCTATTAATATTATAAATGTCAATATTTCGATGTATACATATATATATATATATATATTTGGATGTTTGTTGCTCAATAACGTCGTGACGTGTGAACGGTTCGGGTTGAAATTTGGATCAGTCAGATTATAGTCTGGAAGAACACATAGCCTACTTTTTATCCCAGGAACTACGCGGGTAAACCTGTAGGGGGCTACTAGTATTTTAATATGTTTTGTATGGCTACGCAATAGGTACCTACTCCTACTCAGTTTAAGCACCAACTTCTGGTGATAATAATGGTACTAATATTATAAATGTCAAAAAAAAAACATTCAAATGTTTGTTGTTCAATCGCATCGAAACGTCTGAACGGATCTGACATCTAAACAAACAAACATCTAAACTTTGACAGTTATAATATTAGTAGGATAGTAGGATTATAGTATAACTTTATTCCCAATTTCAGTCAGAACTGTTCAGACGTTCCGATGTGATGGATGGAGCGAGCAACAAACATCTATAATAATTAAAATATTAGTAAATGTCAAGCGAAAACATAGGCGTAAAATGATGTCCATACAATCCAGTTTCAGTTTTATTTCAGTGTTTTCAGTTTGTTTAAAAATCTAAAAGAATTCCAATTAACAGATATTCTTTCACAAACCCGCTATATATTTATTCGTAAAAGCGTAAATACCGTCAGAATGATCCTCCTGGGTGATCCTTATTATTTTGTTCTAGACTGGACTAAACTGAAGTAAATAACGCTTTTTCTTTTTATTGTTTTAATATATTAAATGAGCTTACGTTTGAGTTTGTTTTACCCAGTAATACAGGCTATAGAAAGGTCCGAGGTACGACATGATTGCCTAGAAAATACCTATTCGCATTCACATTTTCGCTGTTTGGATTATGAAAGAATTCTCAAAGGGTTTTATACGAAGACGAACATCTACTATGAAACGGTATCGAACAACGAGGGTGGTAGTAGTTCGTGCACACTCGCCAACGTTCCCCTTTGATAAAGTATTATCCTCTTTGCTGTCACCTTTCGTCTGTGTTCCACGTTTTCCCATCTCCTGGCAACTAGGACCTTGCCATTAAATTTAATGGCACGTTTCTCAATCGTGCCAAAGCAAGCAGCTGGAATCTCGCTGACCTTTTGTAAAGGTTGCAAAATACTCCGTGCAAGACTTCACCTGGGCTTGATAAAAGTATAGCAATTTGACTGGATACGTATACAAAAAACTACTTGCCTTTGCACAAGATACCAAGTTTTTCTGCAGCGATCTTTACCTTGGCCTCGATTGATACACCGAACTTTAAGCTTACAGATTTGCAAACCCGGAATCACAATGTGATCGTGGAACGGAATCGAAACAATCTGAAAGATCGAGCTAAAAGTCTGAACAATTTTCTTGGAAGAAAAGAAGTACCCTAGCGTCTTCTGCGAGTGAAATAAAACTAAATTGTCTTTGCTTCAGTTCGTAATTGATTTTAGAGTTACATTTGCACGTTCAGCCATCGCATCTTTCTTAGACTGTATGTTTGTTTTAAATTCCTCTAGCCTTTGGGTTGGGCAAGTACCTCTATAGAATAATAGTATTATCAGTATAACCAGCCAGTTCAGTCTAGAATAGCGTTGCCGGAAGAACGGATTCCTCCGGCGTTATAGTCAAAGTTCTTTATTGATAAATGTACAATTTACACGTCAATTAATAAAAAAAATCAAACAAAAGAAAGAGCATCCAAATTATAGTATTGTTAGACATTTACAGTGAAGAACTGCCTGAAAAGATCTACTCTGTATCAAGTCTGCGACTCATTTACAGAGAGCAGGAGACATTCCGTAGCTTATAAGCTACGGAATGTCTCCTGCTCTCTGTACAGTACAGCCAGCGTACGCCTCAGACGGATAATTCTGATGCATTATTTAATTATGTCGACGTTTCAGCAGCGCTACAACCGCAGTGGCCACGAGAAGAGTCTCCCGACACGTCGAGGTAATAATAATTGAATAAATAATAATTTTGTGTAGTTTACAATAATAGTGTAAGTAGTTAGGTATAGTGTATTTTTCCTTGTAATTTAAGGCATGCTTGTACATTTTCGAATCCAATCACGCCATTTATCCCGGAAAGCTTATAGGACTGCATGTAACAGCGGGCCGCAGCTTTGCTACCGATTAAGTGAAACCCGAACTATATTTGTCTCGGTCTTGTAAACAACGCAACGTTCTGGATAAGCTTTTAGACCAAGAGCCCATGCACCCCAGACCTTCGTTATTTTATAAAAGCTGAACGTTTGTCAGAGTATGCTCCCAACACAGTTAAGAACGATGGCCCATGATGAAGTTTGGATCATCCTGGCTTTGGCAGATAAACGGTACTAAAGGTGTACCGATCTAAATTTGTCAAATTATAAAGTCTGATATTTTGGTAATACCTTCAGAATATTATTAAAAATTACACCAATAATTGCTAGACACTTAACATCGTGGTAAGCACTTGCCAGACACCCATGTTGTGTTAATGTTCATGCAATTGTAATTCTACTTGCGCCATAATATGCGCGCTTATTTTTAAACATAATATTTGGGTAACAATTAGCAGCCTAATTATCATAATAATAATAATAATAATATCGCAAAATCCAAAAAAGAAATGCAAAATCTAATAAATATAACAACAATATTCAGCAAAAATATAAACATGAGTTTCGGCTTAGACAAATGCAAAACATTACATATAACAAAAGGTAAAATAGAAAACACAATTGATGAAGATCACAGTTTAGAAGAAAACAACATATTTAATCAAATGGATCCAACTGAAACTTACAAATATTTAGGTATACACCAGTCAAACACTATTAATCACTCACAGATTAAAAATAACTTAACTATAGAATTCACCCACCGACTAAATAAAATATGCAAATCACAGCTACATTCTAAAAACTTATTTAAAGCCATTAATACATTTGCCATCCCAGTTCTAACATATTCTTTTGGAATTATTAAATGGACAGCCACTGATATAAACAGACTAGAAATAAAAACAAGAACAATTTTAACTAAACACAATCACCTACACCCAAAATCTGCAATTGAACGCATGACACTGAAAAGAGATAAAGGAGGCAGAGGATTAATAGATTTAACGGTCCTATGGCAAAATCAAACGAAATACTTGCGAGAATTCTTCTATAAAAAATCAGCTACAAGCCACATTCATCAAGCAGTTGTTGACATAGACAGCAAATATACACCCTTAGATTTAAAACAAACAGGCATACATTATAAATCTGCAAAAGACCGAGAAACAGAAAAAATAGGCAAATGGCGAAGTAAAGAACTCCATGGAAGACACATTCACGATTTGGAACAATCACACGTAGATGCAGAATCTTCAAATAAATGGCTTAAACTAGGGTCATTGTTTCCGGAAACCGAAGGGTTTATGATTGCCATACAGGACCAAGTGATAAATACAAGAAACTATAGAAAATACATCATCAAGGATCCAAACGCACAAAACGATAAATGCAGAAAATGTAACCGATTGCCGGAAACAATTCAACACATCACAAGTGCTTGCTCGACACTCACACAAACTGATTACACGCATAGACATAACCAGATTGCACATATAGTTCATCAAAAACTGTCCCTTAAGCATAAATTATTAACAGAAAATATAAAGCCCTATTACCAATATACACCTAAACCTGTACTAGAAAGCCCTACGCACAAAATGTACTTTGATAGAGCTATCCTTACAGACAAAACCATACACAACAACAGGCCAGACATCACCTTAATAGATAAAAACGAAAAAACAGTATTTCTTATAGATATAGCCATACCAAATACACATAATCTACAAAAAACAATAACAGAAAAGATCCACAAATACACAGAATTAAAAGAAGAAATCATTAGAATTTGGAAAATGAATAAGGTTTATATTGTGCCGTTGGTGCTCTCTAGCACAGGAGTAATACCAAAACACTTACACCACGGGATTAATCTATTAGCTCTACCTAAAAATATCTATTTGACAATGCAGAAAGCCGCGATTCTCAACACCTGCCGAATCGTTAGAAAGTTCCTGCAAGATGACTCTTCATCGACAAACACGAACCCAAATCATGATCTCCACTTGGCGTAGGCCCGTGGTTTTCATAAACACCGGAACGCTAAGTTCCGAGAATGAGAATATCTCTTAAAACATAATAATAATAAATATTGGTGGACATCACACACAACACCATCTGACCCCAAACTAAGCAAAGCTTGTACTATGGCGGCCAGATAGCTGATATAATACTTATATAATTTTATATACATACTTATTATACATAGAAACACCCAGACACAGTGCAAACATTTGAATTCATCACACAAATTTTTGCACTGGGTGGGGATCGAACCCACGACCCTCGGCTTCGCAGGCATCATAAGGCAGGCTTCATAAGCAGCCCACTAAAAGTTCCCACTGCTGGGACTTGGGGCCTTAATACCATTTATTTGCCAAAGCCAGGATGACCCAAACTTCATAATGGTCCATCGTTCTTACCTGTGTTAGGAGCATGCGCTGACAAGTTCTCAGCTTTTATAAAATAACGAAGGTCTGGGGTTCACGGGCTCTTGTTCTATTTGTACTGTGGAACTGAAATTTATTCGCAAAGTTTGCTTTTTACCCGTGTGGACGTTAACTCGTGACTTTACTTACGTGAAATCCGGGTAACTTGGACCACCCCATTTCACTGCGTTAAGAAAACTCTTTCCTAGAAAATGAATGTATTCTTTAGTTTTGTGGTAGTAGTGTTTAGATATATTTTTAGGGTTCCGTAAAACGTAAAAACGGAACCCTTATAGATTCGTCATGTCTGTCTGTCTGTCTGTCTGTCTGTCCGTCCGTATGTCACAGCCACTTTTTGCCGAAACTATGAGAACTACACTCTTGAAACTTGGTAAGTATATGTATTCTGTGAACCGCATTAAGATTTCAACAGAAAAATTAAAAAAAAAGAAAAATTAGGGTTGCCCCCCATACTGAGAACTGAAACTCAAAATTTTTTTTTTCATCAAACCTACACGTGTGGGGTATCTATCGATAGGTCTTTAAAAATGATGTTGAGGTTTCTAAAATCATTTTCGTCTACACTGAATTATTTGCGCGAGAGACACTTCCAAAGTGGTAAAATGCGTGTCCCCCCCCCTCTAATTTCTAAAGTAAGAGAACGAAAAATCTAAAAAAAATATATGATGTACATTACCATGTAAACTACCAACGAAAATTAGTTTGAACTCGATCTGATGAGTAATTTTTTTTAGTACGTCATAAATACACTATTATTGAAACTTCGATCAAAGTTACAACGAACTACAAGAACTATGTGTACTATGTATATAATGTTACTTGCTGCAACGGAACCCTTCATGGGCGAGTCCAACTCGCACTTGGCCACTTTATTTAAATACTTTTTGGTGTGCTCTGCGTTGGTCGTTGTGGCCTTTGGTTAGAATATCCAAATCTTTTTTTTATTTAAACAGCCTCCACGGACTCCAAGGTCCATGCTTTTTAGGGTTCCGTAAAACGTAAAAACGGAACCCTTATAGATTCGTCATGTCTGTCTGTCTGTCTGTCTGTCTGTCTGTCCGTCCGTATGTCACAGCCACTTTTTGCCGAAACTATGAAAACTACACTGTTGAAACTTGGTAAGTAGATGTATTCTGTAAACCGCATTAAGATTCGAATAAAAAAAATAAAAAATTAGGGTTGCCCGCCATACTGAGAACTGAAACTCAAAAATATTTTTTTCATCAAACGTGTAGGACGTGTGGGGTGTCTATCGATAGGTCTTCAAAAATGATTTTAGAAACCTCAACATCATTTTTGAAGACCTATCGATAGACACCCCACACGTCCTACACGTTTGATGAAAAAAATATTTTTGAGTTTCAGTTCTCAGTATGGCGGGCAACCCTAATTTTTTATTTTTTTTATTCGAATCTTAATGCGGTTTACAGAATACATCTACTTACCAAGTTTCAACAGTGTAGTTTTCATAGTTTCGGCAAAAAGTGGCTGTGACATACGGACGGACAGACAGACAGACAGACAGACAGACAGACATGACGAATCTATAAGGGTTCCGTTTTTACGTTTTACGGAACCCTAAAAAGCATGGACCTTGGAGTCCGTGGAGGCTGTTTAAATAAAAAAAAGATTTGGATATTCTAACCAAAGGCCACAACGACCAACGCAGAGCACACCAAAAAGTATTTAAATAAAGTGGCCAAGTGCGAGTTGGACTCGCCCATGAAGGGTTCCGTTGCAGCAAGTAACATTATATACATAGTACACATAGTTCTTGTAGTTCGTTGTAACTTTGATCGAAGTTTCAATAATAGTGTATTTATGACGTACTAAAAAAAATTACTCATCAGATCGAGTTCAAACTAATTTTCGTTGGTAGTTTACATGGTAATGTACATCATATATTTTTTTTAGATTTTTCGTTCTCTTACTTTAGAAATTAGAGGGGGGGGGACACGCATTTTACCACTTTGGAAGTGTCTCTCGCGCAAATAATTCAGTGTAGACGAAAATGATTTTAGAAACCTCAACATCATTTTTAAAGACCTATCGATAGATACCCCACACGTGTAGGTTTGATGAAAAAAAAAATTTTGAGTTTCAGTTCTCAGTATGGGGGGCAACCCTAATTTTTCTTTTTTTTTAATTTTTCTGTTGAAATCTTAATGCGGTTCACAGAATACATATACTTACCAAGTTTCAAGAGTGTAGTTCTCATAGTTTCGGCAAAAAGTGGCTGTGACATACGGACGGACAGACAGACAGACAGACAGACAGACATGACGAATCTATAAGGGTTCCGTTTTTACGTTTTACGGAACCCTAAAAATATATCTAAACACTACTACCACAAAACTAAAGAATACATTCATTTTCTAGGAAAGAGTTTTCTTAACGCAGTGAAATGGGGTGGTCCAAGTTACCCGGATTTCACGTAAGTAAAGTCACGAGTTAACGTCCACACGGGTAAAAAGCAAACTTTGCGAATAAATTTCAGTTCCACAGTACAAATAGAACAAGAGCCCGTGAACCCCAGACCTTCGTTATTTTATAAAAGCTGAGAACTTGTCAGCGCATGCTCCTAACACAGGTAAGAACGATGGACCATTATGAAGTTTGGGTCATCCTGGCTTTGGCAAATAAATGGTATTAAGGCCCCAAGTCCCAGCAGTGGGAACTTTTAGTGGGCTGCTTGTTGAGTAATTTTTTTTAGTACGTCATAAATACACTATTATTGAAACTTCGATCAAAGTTACAACGAACTACAAGAACTATGTGTACTATGTATATAATGTTACTTGCTGCAACGGAACCCTTCATGGGCGAGTCCAACTCGCACTTGGCCACTTTATTTAAATACTTTTTGGTGTGCTCTGCGTTGGTCGTTGTGGCCTTTGGTTAGAATATCCAAATCTTTTTTTTATTTAAACAGCCTCCACGGACTCCAAGGTCCATGCTTTTTAGGGTTCCGTAAAACGTAAAAACGGAACCCTTATAGATTCGTCATGTCTGTCTGTCTGTCTGTCTGTCTGTCTGTCCGTCCGTATGTCACAGCCACTTTTTGCCGAAACTATGAAAACTACACTGTTGAAACTTGGTAAGTAGATGTATTCTGTAAACCGCATTAAGATTCGAATAAAAAAAATAAAAAATTAGGGTTGCCCGCCATACTGAGAACTGAAACTCAAAAATATTTTTTTCATCAAACGTGTAGGACGTGTGGGGTGTCTATCGATAGGTCTTCAAAAATGATGTTGAGGTTTCTAAAATCATTTTCGTCTACACTGAATAATTTGCGCGAGAGACACTTTCAAAGTGGTAAAATGTGTGTCCCCCCCCCCTCTAACTTCTAAAGTAAGAGAATGAAAAATCTAAAAAATATATATGACGTACATTACCATGTAAACTACCAACGAAAATTAGTTTGAACTCGATCTGATGAGTAGTTTTTTTTAGTACGTCATAAATACACTATTATTGAAACTTCGATCAAAGTTACAACGAACTACAAGAATTATGTGTACTATGTATATTATATTACTTGCTGCAACGGAACCCTTCATGGGCGAGTCCAACTCGCACTTGGCCACTTTATTTTTATACTACATAATATTATCTTGTCTTATTGTGTTATCTTACATATTATCTTATTACAGTGCTTTTTACAAAGCTGTCAGGCAAGAATAGTTACGAACTTGGGTTTATTAGGTTCATAATCGTGAGGTCATTGATATTCAAATCATTGGTATAATTAATTCTAAGCAGCACTGTGCTGTTATGAGATGCTTGTCTTGCATGTCAGGTCACTTATTTAAAAAAAAAAACGAAGAGCTGCAGAAAGCAACGAGCTCACACAACAATGACAAACACCATCAGTCATTCAGGCTGTAGCTCACCTTGGCGAAATTCCTTTGCGAAAGCATATTAGGCGTTATTGCAGTGTAATGTTGGATATCCTTAGATTTATTTTTAAACGACCTCTATTACCTGCTTAATATTCCGGGGGAATTTCGCCTTTGTTCCATAAGGAGTACGGACGCGTGATGATTTTTTTGAAATAGAAATGTATTGTTTTGGTATGATCCGCGATCAACGATCAGTTGAATTACGATTAGGTGTTTTTTTGGAGGGAAGCGTGACGTAATCGATGTGTCAGCTCAGCTGATCGTAGCTAACGTAAGGAGGCGTATTGAGAAAGCAACAAAACAAATCAAAGCCCAATTTTCACGGAGCGGATTCCAACCGCTTCGTGAAAACTGGCTCTGAATAGTCAACAAAATAAAACATCAACATTATCTTAGTGGCGATTACGATCAGGCAAGTTGATGCTGAAAAGCGGACATATACGGGATGAATTTAAAATATAAGAATACTAAAATTTGAACACGAAGAGTCCAAGTACCTAGCACTGCTCCTGCAGTCCGCTTGTTAGTCAGAGAACTAAAATTATAAACATCTTGTATTTTTTCGGAAACATCGCCCTTCAAAGCGGAACCCAGTATTTTTTGCACATTGCAGCTTGGCGGTAGAATGACTGGGAATGATTTTGTACTAAATTTGTATTAAATTTACATATCGCACGCTAAAATCTAAGTCACAAAAACATACATTTATAGAACAGATCTACTTCCCTGTTCTGTAAATTCATGTTTTCTAAGAGTTACTGTGTAAAACCGTCAATAATTTGAGAAAACTTTCCCGCAATGAAGGAAATAACTTAGTAAACTGTAAAAGATTGTTTTTCTTTGTGAATAAAATAGCATTCATACGACCTTCGCGGCTGACTGCGGCCTGTTCCCGAAAAGGGAATAAAAAAGTAAAGGAGGCTTAACTTTTTGTTTGCTTCATATAAATACAGCCTAACCAACAACTCTGGTTCAGACGTTTGTGATTAGAAATCTGTTTCAGAGAAGAAAACCTAAATTGTTTGTTTTGTTAATTGCTAATTAACGTTTAATCAACTTCTTATTATAAAAAATCCCCGCGTATTTTCCATTCTTGACACTTTTCTGCGATAACAAGGAGCTTATGTTCTATTCCAGACTATAATCAACTTTATCCGTTCAAATGTTTTGACATGATTGAGCAACAAACATCCGAACTGTCTTTTTATTGTTTTTCGTCGAGGGTTAAAAAGCAAGGGTTTGTAGCAATTTTTCAGTATTACAGAAGTGTCCATTGCTAATTGTAGATATTATTGTGCCACATCTTCCTATAATCACATATCTTTTTTCAGACTACTATTGATTGAAAGAAATCACTATTAGCGATAAGGTGGCCAATTGCCAATTCATTTTTAAGACTTTCTGTATTATTTATAATTTGAGTGCATTAAAGAGTTTATCTACCTACCAATTCGGTTTTTTTAGCGCCGGATTTAGCGCCGGAGCGCGCTCCTCTAAAAGAAACTGATTCGGTCTCGATTTGAAGACAAGATTGTAACCTTAACGATCGATATAATAATAATTAGATCTTCTATATATTTCATAATTAGAATTCTAGATATAACTAAATAAGTATAACATAGACGGCATGGTCGCTTAACATCACGATATAGCGCGCTAGTGTAAACTTCATCATCATCAACAGCCCACTAAATGTTCCCACTGCTGGGACTCGGGGCCTTCTCTCGCAATGAGAGAGTTGAGATCATAACCCAACACGCTGGTCCAGTGCGGGTTGGTGGATGACACAAGACTTCGAAAGATTCTAGGTACATGTCAGTTTCCTAACGATGTTTTCCTTCACCGTTTTTTAAGTTAGCGTCATTACGCACATGACTTCTAAAGGACAGTGGTGCGTGTGGGGTTTGAACCCGGGGTCTCCGGATCGGTAGGCGCCGTTCTCCCGACTAGACCAGCCGTAACTGCATCAGTGTAAACTTATAATAGTTAAAATATAAAACATTTTGTTATAAACTTTTCATTACTCAGTGAGAACGTTAGGCTGAAGGAGAAAAATTGAAACTGTAAACTTCGATATTCCTATAAATGTTTATTGCAGGACGTAAGTCATGAAAATTTACGGTCATCGGTCTCGGGCCGATGTCTCGCGATATGAAATGCTGTGTACTTTTTAAAGCCAATCTCGTATAACATTGTATGAAAAAGAATATGATTCCAGATTAAGTAACACTTTGTGTGACAGATATTTTGCCCCATAAAACATTCTAAGGGGTTTCAGTATTTAATAGGTAGCTGCCTAAGTGCTAAATGGAAGGCTTTATGGACTTAAGCACTGCTTTCAGAAGGCAAATAAAATGGAAAAAATAGTAATTTTTTGAAGCGAAAACTTCTTTGGTTGCGTTGTGCATTTTTTGGTAGAAAATCTTATGCAGTCACGTCACCAACATGGTAATAAAGCAGCTTAGCGTCGGAGCGACGGCGACGGTGGAACAGCGGAGCAGGACGCTTTTTGAATGGGTGAAATTGTATGTTCGAGTCATTAGGTAACAAGCGTACAGGTGACGTACCAATGTTACTTTTTTTTTAAAATGAGAATGACGAGACGAGCAGCACATGTGCCTGATGGTAAGCAACATGCCTCCCACATGACAGCACAGTGACACGCAGCTATTGGAACATGAAGAGTCCAAATCATTAGCACTGCACTGCGCTCGTCACCCAGTGATCTAAGTTGTTATATATCTGTAATTTCTCTGGAAACATTGCCCTTCAAACCAGAACACAGCAATGTTTGCACATTACTGCTTGACAGTAGAATAACCGGCAAAGGTGTGGTACTTCCCCAGGCGGACTCTGGCAACATTAGTACTGTATCATAGTTTAATTTAATATTGTAAGTTTTTACTTCTCTCATCGGACACTTTTAAAATATTTGCCGCTTGTTTGATTTTCCCCATAAACATATTACGTATCTGTACGTTTCGATCACGTTACAACGTCCTTGCATGGTCACGATAAAGCTGAAACATGTGAATCGTCTCAATAGCTTGCTAGAAACATTCGAGTAACTTTCGTATTTCAAGACCCATTGGCCTTAAAAAGTTAAAGAAAGTCCCTTCCTTCAGCGTTCCAACAATTTTCTTAAAGCTTACACAAAACAAAGAGTCAACAAGGTTATCGCCCCCGCTTTACAATATAGGCTCTACGTCAGTGACGCTGCGGCAAACAGGCAGAAACACAGGCGCTGCTAGTAAATTATATGTGTGATTTTGCACTGAATGTGATGGGTTGAGTAGGACACATAACTGATGGTAAGTAACACGCCTGTCGATAACAACAGTGTCACAGAGTTATTGCGACATAAGAGCTCATGATGAGCATGAATCATTACCTAGCTCTGCGCTGCGCTCCTTACTCAAATATATAACAAGATTCATTTCTTTATCCTGTAATTTCTCTGGAAACATTGCCCTTTAAACTGAAACATCGTGATTAGAAGTAGAATAACTGGTAAGTATTATATCAGCTATCTGGCCGCCATCGTACAAGCTTTGCTTAGTTTGGGGCCAGATGGTGTTGTGTGTGAATTGTCCACCAATGTTTCAAAAAAAGGTGAGAAATTTCCCCATGCGGACTCTGCAAAGAGTCCACTACAAATCCACTTCCTCAATTTATACTCAGAACTTAATCCTTAAGGGTTGTATCCAATCAAACCAAAACCGTTAGTAAATGTGCGGGATGCCGATTATTCTCTGAATGACTTACTTAACAAGCCATTACTTATCTCGGTAATTTAACCGTTCTATAGTTAAGCCCCGGACGCAGTTAATTGGTAATATTATCCCCATAAAGGCCCGCTATTGGATCAGCCAAGCCTTTCATCAATTATCAGTGTTATTGGGCCCAGTGTGCTCGGGAATAAACTACCGTGGGTGGACACCATTACCTAGATCAAAAACCAATGAAAATATTTCAAAATTGGCCTACCTATCTATTATTAGATTGCGTCCTTTTCTCTTTCTTGCACATTAAAACTTTTTAACACATTCAGTGCATAATGGGATCTGAAGAATCTTTTACGCGCCTATCAGCGGCTTTTGGGCACGAAAAACAATGTTCTCTACTTTTGTGTTGAGTAAAAGTTTAACATTGTTGTTCGCAAAATTATTGCTAAGTTTTAGAATATAAAAAAATCATTCTGACATAACCTACCACTAACGAGTACATTATATTTTATTATTTACATTATAATTATATTAGAGAAATATCACAATCAGACATATTTTGAGAAGCACTACTACACACACTAAACTAAACACTACACTAATAAATATTGTGTGATGTAGTTTTCATTATAATTATTAAGAGTTATAAACAAAACAAAAAAGATCTGATCGTTAGAAAGAATGAGAAAAATAACTTACCTTAGAACTGTAACCACTTTAAATTATAAATAAACCTGACGCATAAAACACAAGTACACTACACCACATATTTTTACACCTCACAATAAAACCACTTAAAAATTTGAAGCAGCGTTTATAATTTTCTCTAATCTTTGATCCGACCCAAAAACCGTCGAAAATGTCAATCAGTGTCAATTTCTCACTAAATTATATTTTACAATCGAAATACCACATTACTAATCAATGCTTTATAACGAACATTAACGAATTATCTTTCGAGATCTCCATCAAACAAAAGCCAATGAGTTGACTGGAGAATGGTAACTATGCAAAATGTGGGTCTCTCGTAATGCCCAAACTGATCAAATGAAAACTAATTAACACTTGATAGCAAATTAGGGATGACATCAGATTAATTGCTGGCCTATCGACCGGGTTTCGTGACCTGGATTAAATCTGAGAGCTGATACCAATGCCCTAATGTGATATTAATGATCTATGCGCAAGTGTAGAGGACTGTTCGAAATGTCCGGATCGTTTCAATACAGGCATTTTACGATATCTCTAATATCCATGAAATTAAGATACGACGGTATATGGGCCAAATATTCTTGAATGGGAAAGATAGCAGGATTTAGGAAATACAGGGATTTATATTTATAAATCCTTTGTCATTTATAAATTATTTATATATATAATTATAATTTCTTTCTTTTTCAATCGACTTCAAAAACGAAGGAGATTATTTATGGTTACCAGTCACCAAGTGGTCGAAATGCGACCATAAAGCAATAATAATAATATTATTATATCTCAATTTGACCACAGACTTTAACAATAAACAATAAAGTAGTTAAACGTGTGTGTCGCGAATATACATAAATATTATGGTAGCTTGTGTAGTGTTTTTTATTGGTTAAATATTTTTTTGCGTAATTTTAGAAAAATATTTTGGTATTCTGCTTTGCTTTGTTATATTAAACTGTACAGCATACATAAGCAGCCCACTAAATAATTGTAGTGGTAGGACTCTTGGCAGAGTCCACCTGGGGAAGTACCACACCTTTGCCAGTTATTCTAGCGCCAAGCAGTAATGTGAAAACATTACTGTGTTCCGGTTTGAAGGGGAATGTTGCCAGAGAAATTACAGGGCTTAGATCACGCAGAGGTGAGCCCAGAGCCCAGGCCATAACCTCCATGCTGGGCCAGTGCGGATTAGTGGATAACACATGACCTCGAAATATTCTCGGTATATGTCGGTTTCCTCACGATGTTTTCCGTCGCCGTTTTAAGTTGGTGGCATTACGCACGTGACTTCGAAAAGATAGTGGTGCGCGTGGGCTTGGAACCCGGGGTTTCCGGATCGGCAGTCGCCGTTCTCCCGACTAGAACATCCGTAAGTGATACGTATATTATATAAATTATAAGTGTGCGAAATTTCATACTCCGTGCGATTTTTGTAAACACAAAGTAGAGTATAAAGACTTTGCTTCACGTATCTATTGATATACAGATTATTTTCTATTGTGTTCCATAGATCTTCATTTGATGCAGGGAGTCCATAAATGAAACCGAATGGAATCGTCACTCCCTGATAAAACTATAACCACCCGTTGAGTATCGATATGATATAATTGGACTTGTTTACGACACATCTCTTATTTATGAGACTGAGGTATTATAAAGCTTTGTATACATGGTGGAGTTCTCTTAGTGAACTTGTTTTTTTCTTGTTGAAAAACTAGCTGATTCGTGCGCGGTCCTAAGGGGGTGGTCACGGGGGACATGACCCCCCCCCTCCCCCAAAGCTTAGACATTAAATTGAAAAGTCTAAAAAATATAGGCTATTTTTATAGGCAACTAAAAGGCAAATATTTCGATGTCTCTGTGATCAGCAAGGTCAAGACCGGCAGCGATCACCGTATGGTAAGAGGTATTCTGAATCTAAACATCAAGTTCGAAAGATCTCGTCTGATGAAGTTTACGCTTCGACTAAATTCTGCTGAAATCCAGAATCCCGATAACTTTCAACTCCAACTTCAAAATCAAAGCAAAGCCAACTGACCAAACCTAAGACCGGTAAAGACAACATCATCACTTCTGAGCCACGTTTACAAGTTGTTTTTGATGACTTCCGGCCACCCGAAGAAGCCGGTTTCCGAAAAGGAATATTACCATAGAGCACATTCATACGCTCTGACACATTATACAAAAAACCAAGGAGTATAATCGGTTACTCTGTACTCGTATATTTGAACTATGAGAAAGCCGAATTAAACATGTCAACAATCGATCTTGATGGAATCGAAGTTTGATTCCATCAAGACCTGGGCGGTGCTTCAGTCTCTCCAGCGATGCCACATCAACTATCGCTATATCGAAGTGTATTTACAGCAAAGCCACAATGTGCTATGCTATGCCTCGGCGCTATGCTCAGGAACCTCAGTAGGGTATCCCAACAGGTAGGCCTGAAGATGAATATAGACAAGAAGAAGGTCATGTCAAATGTTCATGTTGCAACTGCACCGGTTATTGTTGGGAATACTACAGTCGAAGTTGTCGACAAATACGTCTACCTGGGTCAAAAGATCCAATTAGGTCGATCCAACTTCGACAAAGAGGTCCAGCGAAGGATCCAACTCGGATCCGTTCGGAAAATTACGGCATATCTTTTAAAACACCTCAATGATCAGTGTGTGTTGACATTGGTGGCTTATGAAACTGAGACAAGATCATATCGTACATCGAGCTATGCAGAGAACAATGCTCGGAGTTTCTTTGCGCGAAAGAATTCAAAATGAGGATATTCGCAAAAGAACGAAAGTAGCCGACATAGCTCAAAGAGTAAGTAAGCTGAAATGGCAACGGGCAAACCACATCGCTCGCAGAACCGAGAACCGTTGGGGAAGAAAGATTCTCGAGTGGCGACCACGAACCGGAAGAAGTCGCATGGACGTCCTCCCCCTATAACCTAGATGGACAGATGACCACACAAACGTCGCTGGAAACTGGTTGCAAGTTGTGCAAGTTCGTTGTTTTGGTAATCTAGGGGGGGAGGCCTATGTTTAGCAGTGGGTTGCGACTGATGATGATAATGATGATGGCATAGGCTACTTTTTACCGCAGGATAGCAACTGGAACGGCAACTGCGCGGGTAAAATTGCGGGACGCTACTAGTAAAACCTTACTCGAGTTACTGTAATATTATTGGTGACCCCCCAAAATTTGAGGCTAGGACCGCGCCTGAGCTGGACGTCTACTCTATTTCTACGAAAACGTAATTTAAAATAAAACTCGCGATTTCCCTACTCTCGTTCGTTCTCGTTTCGTCCGATACAACATTGTTTGACGTTTAAATGTTCTAAGCATATTCTAATTAGAGTAGGCTTAGAACATATAAACGGACAAAACGACGGATCGAACTAGAATCGGAGTTAGAAAGTCGCGAGTTTATTTCGAAATTACATTTTCGTAGAAAGAGAGTAGTCCTGATTCGTCGTAGCTGATGACGTAGATGTTCTATAGTTCGTCATCATCTGCAGCCTGCAGACGTCCACTGCTGTACAACTTTATTGTTTTTATTTCGCTAAAATACAGTAAGATCCTTCTATAAAGTAGTGGATAACAAAAAAAGATTGTGGAACTCGCAAATCGGTAGAGTTATTTAGAAATACTAGCTTGGGCATGTGCAAAAATACATAAAACATCTGGCTGACGAGCTCAATGCAGTGCTAGGTAATGATTTGGATTTTTAACCGACTTCCAAAAAAAGAAGAGATTATCAATTCGGTTGTATGTTTTTTTTTATGTTTGTTACTCGATAGCGCCGCCAATAGTGAATCGATTTTGATGTTTTTTTTTGTTTGGTAGATCATAGTTTGTAGTTTGGGGTTAGATGGTGCTATGTATGCAATGTCCACCAATATTATATTGTGTTATTCCCAAGCAGAATCAGAAGACTTGCTACCCACTACAAAATTCCACAATTTAGTTGTTTTTGTGATGAAAGTGGGGCAAACCGTTTTGTCCGAGCTTCCGGTACGTAAACCATGATCCGGTGTCCCCTTTGTTCAAAAGCTCGTCAAATGTTTTTCTAAAAGTGAATTTACATAGGCAGAATTAGGCTAGGGGAGAAATAACCTTTTGGGAGTTGCTAAACATAACAATGCACACATTTTGTTGTTTTGCCCACGCTGAATAGTTTACTAAGGTAAGGTAAGGTTACTAGTTTAGTTTAAATGTGTACTGTATAACTATGAGGCGTAGAAATATCTATCGCCGTATAATAAATTAAAGTTCACTTAAAGCCAATGATGGTTTATTTGACATCATAAGTGAAAGTATTTAATAAGTTTTTTTTAAAATAAAGAGTGACGAGACGAGCAGGACATGTGCCTGATGGTAAGCAACATGCCTGCCACATAACAGCACAGTGACACTCTATTGGAACATGAAGTTTCCAAATCATTACCTAGCACCGCACTGCGCTCGTCACCCAGATATCTAAGTTGTTATATCTCTAAGCCCTGTAATTTCTCTGGAAACATTGCACTTCAAACCGGGACACAGTAATGTTTGCACATTAGTGCTTGGCGGTAGAATAGCTGGCAAAGGGGTGGTACTTCCCCAGGCGGACTCTGCTAAGAGTCCTACCACTACAAAAGTGTGTCGAATCTCGCGGTAAGAAGTCACATGGTGTACGAATCCCTACAGTAGTCGATCAATAAGACCCTTATTAAGCTTCTGCTAAGTTATTGGTCACTAACAAGTGTTGTAACGAGACTGGCCATGCCAATTGTGATTCAGTTGAAGGACGAATGATTTACCTATAATATTGGGACTGTAATAGAGACATATACAATATTTTTGTATTACCTATTGATATTATTTTCCAGTTACGGCTGGTCAGGGAGAACGGCGACATCTGCGATTCTACCGCCTAACTATATCGGCTATCGCTTTGCTAATGCTGTCTCTATTATTTCAAGCGAAAAGAAAAGAGAGAGAAACATCAAAGCGATGACATTTTTCGTTCGGCGGTAGACCCCCGATCCAGGATTCAAAATCCGCGCACACCACTCAACCTACCTACCTATTTTCGAAGTCATGTGTGCAATGCCGCTAACTTAAAACGGTGAAGGAAAACATCGTTAGGAAACCGACAAGTAGGTACCTAGAATATTTCGAGATCACATGTCATCCACCAACCCACGCTGGGCTAGCGTGGTAGGTATAAGTGGGATAAAAACTAGCATATATATAATCATAATCATAATCATAATTGAGCATTGAGTGATTGAGCAACTAACATCCAAATATTGTCATTTATAATATTGGTAGGATTTTAATTTCCAAATTCACAAAATTGTACTCCATAGAGTGATACGTATTATTATTTACGGAGTGAAAGTTGGTTTACCGTTATCCCTTTTTGAACAATTATAAGGCTAAGCTCAAACCCCAATTGATTACAAACCTCAATAACTTAACTCATAGAGAATATTTTGCCACTACAGCTGACAAAATATAAATTTAAATGAACAGTCGTACTTATAAGAATTTCTTACGACTTACAAATATAATCTTGAATACTCAAACCGCATTGAGTTTTGAAGAAGCCGCGTACATCAAATAATACCACTTTGCGGCTTCACAAACTCAAAGGAAAGTTGCGAAATTCCCAAGACTTTTCCAATTCAACCCGACTTGTGTTCTTAATATTTACTTTATTGAAGTCTACTTGTAAATATGTTATACGTTATAAACGTTTCATTCTATTACTGTTGTTACGTGATTTAAACGTTTTGTACGAGCAAATTCGGAATTATTCCTTATAATAAGTATTTACATTCAGTCCAGTCAATTTCTTTGGACATTCAGTCCAAAGAAATAATCACTTGGCGAAGACTACTCTTTTGGCTAATAGTATAATATGTATGAGATCTCGCATTTACAATCAAATTCCAAAAGATATTAGATATCTGAGACTTCTATGTTTAAGTTTAACAAAGTTCTAGTCAACAAACATTATTACAAAGTAAAAAAAAAAATAGATTTGATTAAGTATAACTGTAGAAATTTTATAATAAATATATATCTGTAATTTAATGCTTGAAGACGAAAGTCTTCAATCAGTGCGTGTTGCCAGTGATGACTTATGGAACTGAGACGTGGTCCTTAACTGTAGGCCTCATAACAAAGCTCAAAGTCACACAGCGAGCTATGGAGCGAGCTATGCTCGGAGTCTCTTTGCGCGACAGAATCCGTAATGAGGATATTCGCAAAAGAACGAAAGTGGCCGACATAGCTCGAAGAGTAGCTAAGCTGAAGTGGCAATGGGCAGGCCACATCGCTCGCAGAACTGACAACCGATGGGGAAGAAAGGTTCTGGAGTGGCGACCACGAACCGGAAGACGCAGTGTTGGACGGCCTCCCACTAGATGGACAGATGACCTCACAAAGGTCGCTGGAAACCGCTGGTTGCAGGTTGCGCAGGACCGTTCGTTGTGGAAATCTAGGGGGGATGCCTATGTTCAGCAGTGGACGTCTTGCGGCTGATGATGAATTTACGTAATTCGATTAGATTATTTTGTTTTGAATTTTTGAATTCATGCCGAATTACAGGGTACAGATTTTTCTGGACCTATAACTACATATATATGTATGTAGTTGAAAATTGATTTAAGTAGTACTAGAAGTTATTAAGTTAATTTCATGACTAGACTTATATGTAAACTACATACGATACATTTTGTAGGTACACACGCTTCATCGTAGATCGCACAGTCGAGACATCAGGCAAGGCGACGTTCTGGTTTAAGCCTATAAAAGTTTAAGGTTTAAGCTTTTCTAGCTCTTTGACGCAGGAATTGGAGAGCAACGTTTCCCCAAAGTGGTAATCAATCATCGGAAGCTCGGCTCAGGCGGCGCGCGTCAAATTCCTCGTTCGACTGAATTCATTGGACTTTACGAATTTATTGCTTCATGTAGTTCGCCTCAATTGCTTTACTTTGATACAAACTCGAACGCAATTATTTAAAAATTTAGAAGTAAGAAAAGAAAAACGATTTGTTTTCTTTTTTTTAATTCAATTTCAATTAAATTGTATTTCACACTTTTTTATATAGGTAAAATGGCAAAGAGTGTCGAGACGAGCAGGTCATGTACCTGGTGTTACCTAAGCAACATGTCTGCCCGTAACAGCACAGGGACACGCAGCTGTTGGAATATTAAGAGTCCGAATTTAATCATTATTTAGCACTGCACTGCGCTAAAAGATGTGATACATCTGTGTCGTTTAATTTCACTGGAAACATTAACAACCGGAACACAGTAAGGCCCAATTTTCACGGCGCGGTTTGAAACCGCGCCCGCGCGAGGCGAGGCACCGCGCCGCGCGACGGTTTTGTTTCAATACTCACGAGACCGCAGGTTTTCGCGGTTTCTACTGCGGAAAACTACTGCGCGAGAATCGCGCGCAACCACGCGAGCGCCGCGCGGCTGCCGCAGCCGCCGCGGCCGTAAACCGCGTCGTGAGTTTTGAATTCAATTTTACATGGAAATATGCCGCGCCCGCGCTTTCCGGAGCAGAAACCGCGAAAACCTGCGGTCTCGTGAGTATTGAAACAAAACCGCCGCACCCGCGCCCTTTAAAATTGAGTTTAGGGGATGATTGCCCTCTTAGATTGGTCTATCTTATTGGAAAAAGCTTCAAAATAGTTGTCTGACGAACATATTTACAATTAGAGCATGAGAATTTAAGTGAAGTAAGTTATTATTTTGGAGTTGTTAAGCAAAACGGCCGACGGAAACTACAACATACGTGAAAATCACTTATTAGAAAATACGTGAAGTAAGTAATGTTTGTAATGTGTCTTAATTACCCCATATCTCAAAATTGGCCGTCTACGCAAGTTAGCGAGTAAGCATGTGTTTTTAGTACTTACTCTACTCAATCGTCCACATTTCATTCATCAGTTTTTTTTTTGTGTGGAAAAACAAATTCACTCGGTTTGTGATTACACAATCATAAATATTTGCAAACAAAGAAATATATTGGTGGCCATTAGGCCACCCATCCAAATATTTATACGTAAGTACTTATAAGGTCGCAAGATCAACGTACGCCAACGAAGTAGCGGGTTCAGCTAGTTATCAATAAAAATAGTAGTAGGGAAGGATAAATTTCGCTGAATTTCCATATAAATTTTAAGCAGCGTCTTGGGAACTTTTAGCACTTATGTAGCGTACAGTAAGAAAGCTGTAACCCCATTTACTGTCATCTGGCGTCATGAATTCCTAGTACTCATTTGAGGAGAATGCGCTTTTTAGGGTTCGTACACAAAAAGTGTTACAAAAAGCATTTTCATCCCACCAGCTCGGAAAGAGTACTTTTGCTCCTCGATATCAGGGCGCAAAAGTCGTTTTTACCCTCTAGAGGTTAAAGTAAATTTGAATTTAGAACATCGTGTGTACTGAGGTTTTGAATTCAAAACATAATTTAACCTATTTATTTCTACCTCCTTGGTGCCGAATTCATCATACATTTATTTTTAATTTGTTTTAAACTCATACTCGGAATCTCTTTGGTCTACTTTTTTTTAAATGCTTTGCGCGCAATTTTCTTTTCACGTATGGAGGATAGAGGTAAAGAATGTTATTTCAAATGGCAAAACATTTTGAAATGCTATGAATGAATCAATTGTAATCGAATTGAAGTATGCCGAGTTGCCGAGTTAAATAATTAAATTTTATTGACTACTAAAATAGTAACTAATAGATAATTTCAACTATTTGTGCAGTACAAAATAATGTAGTAAATATAACATCAAATAAATAATTACTATTTTGAGAAAACATGTAGGTACAATATATTTTGAAGTCAAAACTTCTTTTGGCGCGCCAAAGACAGATTTTTCGTGGGCTGTCAATGTAATTCTAGCGTCACGCTCGGGAATGATAAGAAATCTTCGGGTAAACTTGGGACCATAGCCAATGACCATCTAGAAATGCCTCAGCCTTTCCCATTGGCCATTTAAAAATGTGTCAGCATTTCTAGATGGCCATGCTCATAGCCACGCCCTCCGGTTTCACACGCGTAGTTTCCAAAGTAAAAATCAAATTCTGAGTTATAAGTTACCACTTCTATCGGCAGTGCCTATGACTGCCAATATTTTTCTTTCATGAATTTTGAATAGTACGTTTATTAATTTCCTTTAAAATGTACCCTGATGCAAAATTAGCGCTACTATAATTTAATGCATTTGGGCAGACACTTTTTCATGTACACATGAAACTCCTTACCTCAATCGGTCAACTCTCCATATTTTCACGTCATATTGTTATTGTTAAAACCATGGCTAAATAAACTTAAGTTTAAAACTTATTACATTGAATACAAGTGAAAAACCGGAATACCATAATAATTCGTGATTCTAGCGACCAAGAAGTTTATTTAACGCCAACAGAATCGCCTGAAACTGAAAATGCGCAAAGCGTTTAGTAATTTCCTCGCTAGGGGGGGATGAAAAATTACGTGTTACACTCGAGTGCAAAGATTTTTCACCTTGTGCCCTTTTGATTCCCTTGCTACGCTCAGGATTCTAATTTTTAAATCCCTCGCTACGCTCGTGATTCAACTTTAGAATCCTTCGTTTGCTCGGTCATCAAAATTGAGCACGCGGTTAAAAAGCCACTTTGCACTCTTGTACAACAAATAACTATTTCATATCTCGTGCTCGACAAAGTGGAATTTATATGTCATGAAACGTCAATACAAAGCAAGTGACCTTGTGACCTTTCAAAATGCAGAGGTAAGTAATATTGAAAAGATTCCCTAGGGATTAAAATGATTTGAATTTAGAACGTTAAAATTCGTATGAAAATTCTTACCCATAGTACCATTGTAAAAGACTTTATTAAAAACTAGAACTTTTTTTTCTAAATATCGAACTGCACACACAGAAACAAAACACAAAAAAAAATATGAAAAGTCGCCATTGAGTCGAATTTTATTAATTTATCACTTTAAATTCTTAAATAACACCAAAATGTCTTTAAGCAATAGTGAATTGACTCCGGAGTTCATCAAATTGGACGCTATAGGGATTATTTTTTAATAATATACTTCCGGAAAAATCGAAAGATAAATACCTAAAAGCTTATGACGATTTTGATCAATGGAAAACAACAAGAAAAGTGAATTGTCTCGCACAAGATATGAAAAGTAGAGTATTCAACTCTGGAGTTAAGCACTGCCTTGTGTCATGGGCGGCTTGGATCCCTCGCTTCGCTCGGGAGCTGACTCGAGTCCCTCGCTGCGCTCAGGATCCAATATGACGCCGATGACAATACAGTGCTTTACTCCCTTGGTGAATAATCTACTATAATGTAAAGTTGTGAAGCTATGGTGCCCCCTAGTATGGCGTTCGAATCCCACTTCTGAGTATTTTTATCCGACTTAAAAAAAAAATTGGCAGTCATAGGAACTGCCGATAGAAGTGAAAACTTATAACTCAGAATTTGATAGCTTACCTTGAAAACTACACGGGTAACCGGAGGGCGTGGCCTCGCCATCATGGCATGGCCATCTAGAAATGCATCAGCATTTCCCATTGGCTCACGCATTTCTAGATGGCTATGCCATGATGGCGAGGCCACGCCCTTTCAGCATTTCCCATTGGCTAACGCATTTGTAGATGCCCAATCGCCAAGGTCCCGAGTTTACCCGAAGATTTCTTATCATACCCGAGCGTGATGCTAGAATTTAATTAAAACCTACGAAAAATTTGTCTAGGCGCGTTAAAGAAGTTTTCACTTCAAAAAGGTTCTCAATTCGGTTGTATATTTTTTTCGCGATACGCGATAATACTATATATAGATACGCTCCGCCAATTGTGAATCGATTATGATGGTTATATTTTTAGTATTAAAATTAACGTGGTTGTTACACATATTTATTGGGTAACTCACGTGTAATAAAACTGCCAAAATGTAAATGTGCCAAACAGGCAGACATCGTGCGCGTACACTCTCCTTGAAAAAGGCCGCCGGATGCGGTCGAAACTCGAGTCGGATTGACCGACCTCATTACACGCGAGTTACCCGTTTACCCAATAAATATTTCGGTTATTTCGTATAAATTTTATCAAAATCAGTGTGGCGGATTTAGACATATTTATGAACAAAAAACTTAAATTTGCTTTCATTTTTCTGGGCGACACGACGTAGTGATAGCTTCTTAAAAACTTGGTCGAGTGTCTGAATTCAAAATTAGCTACCGAAGTCGGTTTTTGTATTTTCGGAGAAAATAAATAAAACAAAGTAGTGATTATAATTATCACTAGCTTTAATGGTGAAGGAAGGACAAGACGAGCAGGACATGTGCCTGATGGTAAGCAACATGCCTGCCACATAACAGCACAGTGACACGGAGCTATTGAAACAAGAAGAGTTCAAATCATTAGCACTGCACTGCGCTCGTCACCCAGAGAACTAAAATATTAAACCTCTAAGCCCTGTAATATATCTAGAAACATTACCCTTCAAACCGGAACAGAGTAACGTTCGCTCCGCCGCCGCTCCGATGCTACACCGCTACATTAGCATGTTAGTGACGCGATCCCACAACATTTCCCCTGCACAAAAAGCGCTGAAAGCGGCTACAGAAGTGTTCACAGCTATAATAAAAGTGCCCAAGCATAATATAAAATAAATACATTCTTGTAGTTTTTTGTAACTTTGATCGATGTTTTAATAATTCTGTAGGTATATGTGACGATTTCAAAAAAACTGCTTATTAGATCTAGTTCACACTAATATTCGGTGAAAGTTTGCATTGTAATGTACATAATACATTTTTTTTAGTTTTGTCATTCTCTTATTGTAAAAGTTACAGGGGGACACATTTTACCACATCAGAAGAGTCTCTCGCGCAAACTATTCAGTTTAGAAAAAAAAAATTATAAACCACAATATCATTTTTAAAGACCTATCCATAGATAACATAACGTAAAGTTTGATAAAAAAAAAGTTTGAGTTTCAATTCTAAGTAGGTATGGGGCACCCCCAAAATTTTTTGTTTTTGTTTGTGTGAAAATACTTAATGCAGTTTACAGAATGCATGTACTTATCAAGTTTGAACAGTATAGTTCTTATAGTTTCGGAAATAAGTGGCTGTGACCTGTGACACACGGACGGACAGACAGAGAGATAGACAGACATGACGAATCTATGTATAAGGGTCCCGTTTTTTGCCATTTGGCTACGGAAGCCTAAAAACGATACCAGTATACTGAACTCTCGATGCAAAACGAAATCTGGCACTTGCCCGAAGTTGTTCGTTTACAAACTGAAATTTCAGCGGAAATTCTAGTGGCTCTACTGAAAATACTGCACTTGTTTCGTGTAAAGTTTGTTTTACATCCCTAGGGATAAAGCATTCCTAGTGCTTAGTAGTGAGTAAGGATAATATCGCTCGGGTTTTAACCTCTCTAACGATGTCTAAAGATAAATAACACAAGTAAAACGTACCTACATATATGTTTGTGTGTCTGTTTTCCTGTGATATCTTAGTGTCAAGTGGTGAAGGAAAACATCGTGAAAAAACCAGCATGCTTTAACAATCGTCGATATTCGAATTCAAAAGCGACGTTGTTTTATGGTTAACATTCCAACGGACTCCAGAGGTTTGTTTCCGCTTTTGCTATAATAAAGTGCAATAAAGCTTTGGAAAGAGCTGCATGAGTGGATTTTCTCAAGGGCAGCAAAAGTCGAGGAAAAAATAATCAAACAAACATGCGAAGGTTTCCATAAAAGCAAAGTTAATTAAATATATATGTGGACCCATCAGACGCATGTCCTACCATTCTGTATTATAAGACGTCAAACATTTATACATTTAAATGAGAAGTCTGTATTTCTCATTAACGAAGTGTGCTGTAGATTTCTTTTGTTTTGGTTGGCAGCCATTTCGTCTCCTGTTTCCTGTAAATATTGATGTGTCAGACCGACGCGATTACTTGGGTCAGCCGGCATCACTACCGCCTACCAAATTGCGTCTCGCTTTGCTATCGCTGTCACCTTCATTTTCCTCAAAAAGACAGAGATAGGGCAATAGCAAGGCCAAAAGCAATATTCTTTTTTATAGCTAGATGATCGGGGTTCGGCTATTTATTTATTCTCAGGCGCGATTGATTGAGAAAATACTTATATAGGCGATAAATTTGTAGTAGTAAGACTCTTTTCAGAGTCTGCCTAAAGTCGTACAGTCCGCGAGGTACCTATAAGCTGAGCTTTTCATTAGTGTGAGTGATCATATGCATACCTATGCATCTATTACCAAAAGTACAGTCAGACAACAAACTCTTAAACAACAAGCTGACATTAACTATCCAGGATCAATATGGTCATTGCGAAAAGAAGTATCTCTTTTAGGATTCAAATGGTCAAGGACAGAGAATAACAGAAAAAAAATAATGGAAAAGCATGAGATCCGTCACCTACGTATAACTTATTTACTTAAAATTTCCGAATACCGTATTCAGGGCAGGCCTATCGTTTATACCAATATACAATTGATACTGCATAATAAACAACGATTTATTGAATATAAAATTGACACCTTATTAAGAGAACATGGTCACAGCGTCCTGCGTCTGACTGTACTTTTGGTGATCACTCACACTAATGCAAAGCTCAGCTTATACCTCGCGGACTGTACCTAAAACACCTATGCCAGTTATTCTACAGCGAATCAGTAATGTGCAAACATCACAGCACTGTCTTCCGGCTTGAGTGTCAATGTAGAGAAATTACAGGACATATATACATAGGGATTCTTATAGTTGCGTTAACCGTCCTATTATGTGGAGGCGTGTTACTTAACATCAGACACATTTCTTGCTCGTCTCTCACGCTTTACGTAACATTTAAAAAAAATACAGTCATAGGAACTGCCGATAAAAGTGAAAACTCATAACTCAGAATTTGATAGCTCCCTTTGGAAACTACGCTGGTGCAACCGGGGGGTCTACCGCCTAACGAAAAATGTCATCGCTTTGATGTTTCTCTCTCTTTTCTTTTCGCTTGAAATGATAGAGACAGCATTAGCAAAGCGATAGCCGATTTAGTTAGGCGGTAGAAGCGCCAAAGGCATGACCATGAACGTGGCTATCTAGAAATGCGTCAGCATTTAGCATTCTAGATGCTGACGCATTTCTAGATGGCTAATGGCCATAGTCCCGAGTTTACCCGAAGATTTCTTATCATTCCCGAGCGTTACGCTAGAATTTAATTCACAACCCACGAAAAATGATGTGCGCCAAAAGATGTTTTCACTTCCAAAAATATTTTCAAACTCAGTCCTCAACGATCACCATTTGTCATTCGGTATAGCCGTCTCACAAATCGTATAACACAAGCATCAATCTATCCGAGTCGCGGAGTTGAACGCAAATTATACGATTCTCATAGGAAAACCATAGCTCGATACCCATGCCGTATGTTATATGCGACAATTTTTACATGAGATTATAAACGTATGGTTTTCGAATATGATGCCTCTTAGGTGTCAAGGTTTTCCTCGTTCTAAAATTGTATCGAAGGACAGCTACTTTTTCAAAGTGAAAATTTCTTTGCCCGCGTAAGCGTGCTTAAGCAAAAGAAGCGTGTGTGGCCTTGGCCTAAATTCTTATGAGTTTGCGTCACCGACATGCGAATGTAGCGTCGGAGTGGCGGTGGAGCAACGGAGCGGGACGTGCACTTTAGACATTCTTTTTTTTTTAAACAGGCAGAGCCTTTATTTACAAAACCAAAATACAATGAGAACTACACTACGCTACATACCTAACCAACTACTTACCCTAAGCACAGCTGAATTATCCATAGACCAATGAAGGTATTTAATGTGTGACATTTTATGAGTTTGCGTCACCGACATGGCACTAATAGCGGTTTATAATATTTGTAGCTTAGAGGATAGACAGGTGACGTATTCTGCAATATTAGTGTTGTTCACAGAAATCTAAATTACCGTATTATTTAGATTTCTGTGGTGTTGTTACTAAAATTCTAAGTTAAAAGTTTTCATTTCTATCGGCATTATGAATTTATTATTGAAGTGAAAACTTATTTTGGCGCACCACTTACGGATTTTTCGTGGGCTGTGAATTGAATTCTAGCATCACGCTCGGGAATGATAGAAATCTTCGGGTACACTCGAGACTATGGCCATCGGCTTTCCATTCGGCCGTTGGCCAATGGCCATCTAGAAGTGCTGACGCATTTTTAGATGGCCATGCTCATGGCCACGCCCTTCGTTTTCACCCGCGTAGTTTCCAAATTAAGCTATCAAATTCTGAGTTATAAGTTTTCACTTCTATCGGCAGTTCCTATGACAGTATTTTTTTATATTGTTTTTTATTCGTCTGATAACGGCTGAAACGGCTTATTATAAAACGGGGACGAGACAAAACATTACCCCACTCAACGTCCATAAACAAAAGCTAACCAAGTCCCGTGCCATTCGTATATTTATCGCAACAGTCCTCCTTACCCACCACCTTCATTTATGTAGATAGCGAAGGAATGCAAACAAGGTAAGCCTAAATGAATGTCGGTTTATTTCAACAATGCTTGTCTATTACAGCTAAATTGGATCCTTATCTATGGTTTAATTAAACTTTGATGGACGTTTCGCGTTTTACTTTATTTGCAATCAAAATTGGCTTGTAAATTGTTGTATAAGGTTACCATATGAACCTGAAGGACGCCATTTTGAAGAATAAAGAGTGGAATGTGTTTTATCTTTTATCTGACTTCGAAAACGGAGGTCACAATTTGGTTGTATTTTTGAAGTGAAAACTTCTTTAGGCGCGCCTAGACAAATTTTTCGTGGGCTGTGAATTGAATTCATTCGTCACGCTCGAGAATGATAAGAAAGCTTCGGGTAAACTCGGAACCAGGGCTATTGGCAAATGGATGTTACTCCCAATTCTGTCAAACAATAACTACAGAATAGAACGAATGAAACTTGGTGAAAATTGTGAAAAAAAAAAAGTGGTGGTCGAGAATTTAAATTATTCGCCTTTGCTTTGTAGATAGTCGCGCATATTATCTATATTATAATACTGTTATAAATTAAAAAAGAGAGCAATAATCAAATCCATTAGCTATATCTTTTTATTCCGTAAAATGCAGTTCCTCAGAGAATAGCCCTTTTCCTAATTCTATGCTAGTCGAAATTGCGTAGAGGTACATCTATCGACTTATAAAGTTATTTTTTAAATGAGTAATATTTTTTAGAAATATTTTTGCAACATCACTTCACTGCATATATGCTTCGGCTACATTAGCGGGCGAAGATTCGTATAGTGTTGGCGCGACAAAAACATCGTGTTCGGGCATAGGCGATGTTCTTGTCTACATTATGGCGGGCGAAGACATTTACTACATCGTCTTCGCCTGACAACTACGCGATAACACGATGTACCCGGCCACATTCATCGCGTTAACACGAATATTCGCCGTGGCCCGCTAATGTAGCCGAGGCAATAGTGTACGATGAAACGTATGGTACGAGTATATAGAGAAAATAAACGTTCACGACACATTTTAAGACGCTTTTATGGTTGCAAACTTTAACGACCACTAAAGAACCCCTCGCTGCTTGTGTGTTATTGATAGGGAGAAATTACTTTAAATTTTATCACTTAATGCGCCACAGTTTCACGCTGTACCTATTAAATATTATCACATTAATATTATCAAAGCGAATTTTGTGTGATTGTACATTTCTTTTCACGTACGTAACGCTTGAACGGATTTCAATGTAAGTTATCTACAGTGTGTTTTCTACGTTTTTTGGGCGGAAAATCCATTTACGCATTGCAAGGCAGTCACAAATCAACAAAAAATATCGCAACTTAATTAAATTTGTATTTATAAATTCCAGCCTTAATTGCAATAACTATTCCTTTCAAAAAGTGTAAGATTTACTAATGCAGTGGACTGGCTGGGTTATAGGCGATTCGCCACAAAGTAAATTCGTCATAATTTGTATGCTTGGCTAACTTTACATTCTCTCTCTATATAATCTTACAAAAATTGTATTTTATGAAAATTTGTTTGCATAAATGGATGTTACTCCCAACTCTGTCTAACAATAACTTCAGAATATATCTGAATGAAACTTGGTGCTTACATAGATATAATATACTCGTATTTATCTATGGTGTTCTGTGTAAAGTGTCCACCAACATTTAATTATTTATTACTAGCGGCCCGTTCCGGCTGTTTCCCCCTCTTCAATTGCACTCAGTTGGACAGGTTACAAGTGACGGCATAGTGCTGAATCTTATTACTTTTTACTCTTCTATAACCCTACTAGACTACAGGCCCGTGAACAAAATTTACGGGTCAAATGAACCAGCAGGAGACCTATGTAGGATGATAGACGGGTACAAAATAATAAGATTCAGCACTATGCCGTCACTTGTAAGCTGTCCAACTGAGTGCAGGTGAGAATTCAAAAGTGCAAGTAGAGTGGGTGCATTTTGATCATTTGTTTCTGTACGGCATTCTTACCATCCAATAGATCCATGAAAATTAATGAGAAAACGCGTAGTGCCGTACAAAAATAGTGGTCCACGAAGTCGGAAACATTATTGATAATCCGGAAATTTTGAGGGAAAATTTGGTCATTTGATACAGTACGGCATCGATTCCATACAGTTGCAATACCTCTTCTAACCCATTATTCCGCAACGCCGTACAAAAATAATGGTCCAAGAGGAAATGATCTGGGGTTCAACTTCCTCTTTTCAGTGATCCGGAGGGCTGATTTGACACAACGTAAAATTAATTTATTTAAAGTATTTTGTGCATAGATACAAATTTTATACGTGCCGTACATTTTTGTTAGTCCAATAGTCAGTAAATGGCAATAAACCTCCAGAACATTGCATATGACGAAATGTACTTTAGGGTGATAGTTGGTACGATTTTTAACGGCATTCTGATAATTTATTTGAATTTAATATATGTCTAAGAAAAGTTAATGCCGTACAAATCTGAAAGTTCATATTAAAGGCCCGTAAAAATAGAATTTAACTTTTAAATTTTCGATCCAAATTTATTTTCTATAAGGTGTATGATCACTTACTGAGCATAAAATCACGAAATGTTGACAGATTCAGGTGGATCTTTAAGCGTCATCTTGAAAAAATGTTGTCTCGGGTACTATGTACTTTAGGGCAAAAAATATTGATGTCATTATTGTAGAAAATATAATTTTACACCTTTTGTTGCCCAAAACTTATTTGTTAAAAATACCTACCGTTTACGGCTCATTTAGTGAACCGGGTTTTCTATCGCCGATATGCCGATAACTCTTGAGATATTTAGATAAATATGACGCAGCAATCCATGTTTAAAGACCAGTTTATTCTCTACAACTTTTGCCAAAATTGTTTTTTTAAAGTCTGTGCTTTTTGAGTTATAAGAAGTTTAATGTTGAACGCATCACTATATTGCCATAGCTAACATACACCTCATCTGCATGAAAAACCTGATCTATTTATTTACTTATTCTTTATCAAAGTTTTCATCGTCTAATAACCCACCACAAACAAAACTATTGTTTATTTTAATACGATTTATAATATTTTTGGCGGAATAACAGATTTTGAACGTCTTATAAATCAAAACGTATGGACATTACAAAAAAAAGCGCTTTACTAAAGTTGTAGAAAATAAACTGATCTTTAAGAATAGTTCAATGCGTTTTATTGATTAATCAAATATTTCAAGAGTTATCGGCCGTGATAGAAAAATCGGTATTTTAAATGGGTCATAAATCGCAAACGGTACGTTTCACAAAAAAGTTTTTTCGGCACAAAAAGTGTAAAATTTTATTTTCTACAATAGTTAGCTCAATAATTTTTGCCCTAAAGTACATAGTTTCTGAGTTTCCAAGTTTCTAACTAAGTGGTACATATTTTGTTTGATTAAGGGTTAAAATGTACGGCATTATTTGATTCAAATTTATTTACTTGAATACTATTTAAAACAATGATAATATGTTGAACTTTACTATAGTTAATTAATCTATGGTTATTCAAATAAATGAAAACTTGCATGTTTTGTATTCCTCTGTAACTTTTTTTAGAACACTCTCTTTTGTACGGCATTATTATACAACAATAGTTTTTAGCAATGTCATGTAGAAAAATAAGTCGCCGTACAGGATCAAATGACCTACTACCTTTATAAATGAAGTATACGATGAAATTAAGGTAATTATCGATAAACAATCAAATGAACAGTAATTTTTAGACGGCATTATTTTTAATTGTTTGTTTGAGTGCTAGATAATCATTTGGAACCGATGCCGTACTTTTTCAAATCACCCCTCCGGATCACTGAAAAGAGGAAGTTGAACCCCAGATCATTTCCTCTTGGACCATTATTTTTGTACGGCGTTGCAGAATAATGGGTTAGAAGAGGTATTGCAACTGTATGGAATCGATGCCGTACTGTATCAAATGACCAAATTTTCCCTCAAAATTTCCGGATTATCAATAATGTTTCCGACTTCGTGGACCACTATTTTTGTACGGCACTACGCGTTTTCTCATTATTTTTCATGGATCTATTGGATGGTAAGAATGCCGTACAGAAACAAATGACCAAAATGTACCCACTCTACTTGCACTTTTGAATTCTCACCTGCACTCAGTTGGACAGCTTACAAGTGACGGCATAGTGCTGAATCTTATTATTTTGTACCCGTCTATCATCCTATATAGGTCTCCTGCTGGTTCATTTGACCCGTAAATTTTGTTCACGGGCCTGTAGTCTATACATAGGTCTCCTGGTGGTTAATTTGATCCGTAAATTTTGTTCACGGGCCTGTAGTCTATAAGCGATCCAGGTTCAGTGTGCGTCGGTACATACTCGTAATGCACGACTTCGAAAGATTCCAGGAACATGTCGGTTTTCTCACGATGTTTTCTTTCACCGTTGGAAATGCCAAATTATGATGGGGTAATTAGAACCCCAAAAAGTAAGCGGACTGTGTAGAATTTGTTGTGTTAATAAAAATATAAGGTGCTACGTACAACAAAAAGAACAAGATAGGTATGACAATGAAGGAAACTGGGAGCAACACTTACTTCCGTGACTTGTTCTGCTCTTTCTTCTCCAGGCCTGGAATGTCGAAGAGAGGCGTGCGAACTTAGAGAATATTGGCACAGCCATAGTCATATTGTGTTTCATGAGGGTAGGGGAAAGGAGAGTGGGAATGCACCGTGTAATTAACAGACTTATCACCAATCTAGCGTAACCAACCGTTTTTAAGTTAACGGCATTTCAAATATGTGGTACTTCCACCTGGAGTAGTAGCTACAACGCCTTTGCCAGTTATTCTACCGCCAAGCACTAATGTGCAAACATTACTGTCTTCTAGTTTGAAGGGATATATTTCCAGTGAAATTACTGGGCATAGAGATCAAATATCTTAAATCCCTGGGTGACGAGGGCACAGCAGCGCTAGGTAATGATTTGGACTCCTCATGTTCCAATAGCTGCTAGATAAGACTAAGAGCAAATGGATTGTGGAAACAAAACATAGAAACACGACACTCAAAAGTTCTGCAACGGGTTCTGAAAGAAACACCACTTCTTGAGGCCCCCATGTGGACAGAACAATGTGCCAACATGTCTTTGATCGTAGATACAATATCCAACTTAATGTAGAATCGAAAGATAGCTCTGGCAGCAGCGAAGTTAGGATAGGTATATACTGATGGTTTTAAAACCGCATGTGGTACAGGGGCTGGTGTCTTCTCAAATGACTTAAACATAAGAATATCAACCACTTTAAGCAACTTAAACACAATATTTCAAGCTGAATGTATCGGCATCATCAGGGCAGCACGGGCAGTCGCAGCCAGAGATGTTGGAGACCAAAACATCAAAAATGGTCTCCGACAACGCCTTCATGTTTCAAGCCCTTAAAAATAGTACTATAACCTCTGTCCTTATACTGGAATGCCACAATGCACTCCAATCCATAGCGGGTGCGAACAAAGTAACCCTCCAATGAATGGACACAGCGACTCACTAATGACGCTGCAGATGAACTGGCCAAAAGAGGAGCAACGGCAAAGGTACATGGACCGAAACCACTAATAGCTATACCCCAGTCTCAAATAAAAACATGGCTGCGTAGAAATACTGAAGAAGCCCATTTTACAGAATGGAATAACAATGAAAGATAAAGGCAAACAAAAAATGCTATTCGGGAAGCATCTAAAAAACTTGCCCGTAACATCATCAGACTAAACAGGGACAAAATGGTCACTGTCCCCTAAATAAGCACCTATATACCATAGGTGTAACATACAGTCCCCTATGCAGAGGGTGCATGGAGGAAGAAGCCACAGCATGCACTTATGGAGTGCAGAGTGGCAGATCAACGGGCAGAATTCCTCCAATCTCCGTCGTCTGTTACTCTGTTATCGCAACCTTAACAGGATGCTTGCCTTCTGGGACGGCCTGGGCTGGTTGGAGTAGAAAAGGGAAGTATGAGTCACGCACAATAGCCCATTAAAGAGGCTAGGTGCGAAAAAGGCCCCGCTAAACTAACTAACTGTTCCAATAGCTGCGTGTCACTGTGCTATTAGTATGTTGCATGATATGAAAAAAAACATTGGCAGTCATACGAACTGCCGTTAGAAGTGAAAACTTTTAACTCAGAATTTGATAGCTTATTTTGGAAACTACACGGGTGTAACCGAAGGGCGTGGCCTGGCCATCATGACATGGCCATCTAGAAATGCGTTAGCATTTCACATTGGCTCACGCATTTCTAGATGGCCATGCCATGATAGTCAGGTCACGCCCTTTCAGCATTTCCCATTGGCTGACGCATTTCTAGATGGCCAATGCCTATGGTTCCGAGTTTACCCGAAGATTTCTTATCATACCCGAGCGTGACGCTAGAATTCAATTCACACCCCACGAAAAATCTGTCCAGGCGCGCCAAAAAAATTTTCACTTAAAAAAATTTGCACATGACTTCAAAAAGTGGCATGCTTGGGATTCGAACCAGGAGCTACGAATCGACAATTACCGTTCTCCCAACTAGACCTGCCGTAACTTCAAGGTATCGACTGAGGAATGATTAAAATTCAGCAACCATAAAATTAGTATTTGTTTTGTCTTTTTTCAATACACTTTTTACGCACAGTAGGACAATAAAAAAATATTAGCTATAAGAGTAGATACTAACTGCTATAGGTATCACATGATTTTCATATTACCTTATTCTTCTATCAATTTCAGCCGTTTTAAGCTTATTTACAATTCTTTAACAATTTGAGTAACCAATTGTAACGCTCCTTCATAATATTACGCTATGTTACTGTCTACGCAAGTGTGTAATAATGTTCCAACCGCCCACGCCTCTTCTCATATTCAGCAATATTCATTATTATCCGCACTATTTGACGTCTGCGACTCGTATCTAGGTACCTAGACATCATCATACTAAAACCGATTTATTTTCGAATCTCGGCTCCGAGATTGCATAGGAAATTGCAACTTATGTAATGACCCGAGAAATGGAATCGGCGATAACATCGAATGGCAGTTTTAAAACTGCAATCGTGATGATGGCTATGTAGGATCGTTCTATACTGAGGTGCTGTCTGTATGTTTGTAGGAGCTATCATGATTCCCATAGAAACTATTATTGTAATCTAAGGTTGAAAAAAAACTTTACTTAAAAACAAACTTCAAACAATACATCTAAAAATTGTCAATACCGTTAGATTATAATCTAATGCATGAGATTATAATCTCATGTTAGGTTAGGTTAGTTTGTAATCTGACAGCATTTACAATTTTACGGTGACATACAACGATCTCAATACATTGATGTGCCCTCCCAAACTTTAGGGCGCACGGAATCATGTCATCGTTGGGAAGAGTGAGCTCACTCTTTCCGTTCTAGCCGGTTGTAGGAAGCAGTGAACGCCGGACGTTTAAACCCACAGAAATCTAAATAATATTATTATTTAGATTTCTGTGTTTAAACCTATCACTATTCATTGTCAACAACCAAAATAAGTAGAACCACAGCAAATCGCGCCGCTAGCAATTCTAGGGGTCAAGTAGGATTGGTTGTGTGTAAACTACTTACGGTACACATAGAGACGCAGTTTATTACCAATTTTAAAGTGCTAAGGGCACATCTATTGGTTTATATCGATGGTGACATAATATATACATAATGTGTTTTACGTGATATTGAGGAGGGTCATGGATTATTAATCTTTCACTTGTCCTACAATTTTAAAACGTCGCTTTATTCTTCAAGGAAACATCTAACGTCTAACATTATAAGTGAGTGTTAGCTTTTTCACCTTCGTTAATGGAATTTGCTGAATCTCGGTTTTGCTTCTTTCGAAAGGTTAAGGTCAATGACCACAGTTTTAATAAGGCCAGGTGCCCGCCGCACTTAATCCCAATTTCGGCAAGTTACGTCGGCCCTATCTCCCTTTTCGTTGAGGAAGGAACTTCCCCTACTTCGTTTTAGTGCCTCCAAGATACCTAAAAGTGATTTACTACGCAATCGTCTACTGTAATGACGATTCTCCTTCTTTTATAGGTAGAAAAATCACGTAACTCCCGTTACGGGAGCTGTGGGAATTACTTGTTAAAAGATTGTTTTAATTTGAGTGTTATTTTTAAAAAAAGTCTCAATGGTTTTTTTTTTTATATATAGTGAACGAGCGGGACATGCAACTGATGCTATGATGATAAGCAACACACCTGCCCATTACATTATATTGTCACACAGCTATTTGAAGATAAAGAGTCCAAATTACCGTTTAGCACTGGACTGCGTTCGTCAACTAGAGTTATAAAATTAGTGGCTTCTTTTTTTAAATATAAAGTGACGAGACGAGCAGGTCATGTGCCTGATGGTAAGCAACATGCCTGCCACATAACAACACAGTGACACGCAGCTATTGGAACAAGAAGATTCCAAATCATTACCTAGCACTGCACTGCGCTCGTCACCCAGAGATCTAAGTTGTTATATCTCTAAGCCCTGTAATTTCACTGGAAACATTGCCCTTCAGAACGGAACACGGTAATGTTTGCACATTACTGCTTGGCGGTAGAATATTTGGCAAAGGTGTGGTCCTTCCCCAGGCGGACTCTGCCAAGAGTCCTACCACTACTGCTTCGTAGCTTAGTTGGTGGTAAGTCTGCCTGCAACGCCTGGGTTCCATTCCCACCCAGAACATTTTTTCTACTAATAACAATATTAACAAGTAACGCTTTCCATTTGGTGACTTGTCGTCAAAAGCGTCAACTATTTGCTCAAAAGCTGGCCCATGCCGCCCATGTCAACGTAAAAAAAAAAGATAGGCGGAACTGACAAAACAAATCAATTAAAAACCTTTACCTATGAAAGACACAGAATTCATTGTAAAATTGCAGAATCCGTAACAAAATTCGTATAAAATCTCCCGTAACATCAATTTCACGTCTGCGAACCGTATAAAACAATAGGTATCTGTTTGGTCCGGTGAACCGTATATTCGGTTTCGACGAAATAAAGGGGTTTCCAGACAACGGACCAACCAACCGATTCAAAAAAATCTTTTAATAATTATAATTCATATTGGTACTTACTTCACACACAGCACAATCTGACCCCAAAATAATGGACGCCACACACGTTACGGTCTACCAGAGAGGTCCACCTGTGCAGGCATGCCAGCGCAAGTAGACCGGAATGTGTGTGGGAATTGACCTGTGCAGTTTTTTGAGCCTGTTCTTCAATTCTTGTTCAGTTGACCTGCGCAGGCATACCTGCACAGGTAGACCTCTCCGGCAAACCGTAGCGTGTATGGCTTACATAAGCAAAGTTTGTCCAGCCAGATAGCTGATTGATGTTAAAAACGATGTACAAGCGGTTTTACCGTTTCCGTTATTTTACCGAGATGAAAATACCTACCAACGTGTTATTACAGGCTGTGTTGTGTTCCAAATTTCAAGACGATCCGTTCTGGCGTTTCGACGTGAATGAGCAACAAACATCCAAACTTTTGCATAAGTAAAAATATTAGTAGAATTTACTGACGTATCCCAAACGGTGCCTAATATTAAAGATTATGTTTTGTTTAGTTCCTACGTTCAACGTACAGGTTAACATCCCACTAATGTATAGGAGCCCTTACCAGATATCGTATAACTAGGGTCGGTGCAAATTGCCGGCTCTCCAAGTGTTAATTTGGACCCAAACAAGGGCTTCTCCGAACACTCACCAGAATTGGATCCTAGATTGTATTTTAGTTCTGGGCTGTGGATTGAATGGTTTTATTGTGTTTTCTTTTGTAAAAGTCGATATTTGTGAATTGGAAGATAATTGTTTATAAGAAGGTAATGTAAATGTAATATAATACATTTAGGAGTATAATTTTAAATACTTACTTTTGATACAAAGAAACATCCAGATACAGAGTTAAATACTATTCTATAATATTATTCATTATATAAACAAATACATGTCCTATGAACTAGGTACATATTATGAGGTTAATGAAATCGCAAAATAAAAACGTGACAGGTCCACAGACCCTAGGGCGGAAGGAAGTTCAAACACGGCTGTAGCTCTATATCTAACTTAAATTGCTACATAGTTTATAATATACTAGCGGCCCGTCCCGGCTTCGCACGGGGTCAACTTTTTTTGTTCAGTAGGTATGCTAAATGAAATGTACATGACCAAATTTTTCTAAATGATCAAAATTAAAAACCAAAAGGTGAGGCTGGCCTGGTGGCTTAGTTGGTTAAAGGCCGTTTTGTAAAACGGCGGTTTAACGATCAGCCGGATTGAATACAGCTGATTTAAAAACTACCGGAATGTATTCAACGCCATACGTTATTCAACACGGCTAGCCGTAATGTAATAAAGCGAGAGATTAGCCGCTTCTTTGACAATTTTTAGTTCCGATTCTTAACACTCATGGCGCTCCCTGACATAACAACAACCATGGCGTTGAATACTGTGTGTTCCTAAATTGCTAAAGTGACAGTGGATTCTGGAGTTTGGAGGAATCGTACACAATATTATTAGGGTGGCACTTGTCACCCTGGGCGTTACTTGGATACTATTTCGTTTCCACCGTCCACCTTGTTAAGACTAAATCGAACCGGGTTGCTTACATGAGACCCAGATCCGACCCGGAGCACCCCGACTCCACCTAGTCTTGGCGCTACTACACCTAGAGTGTATTTAAAATAATGCGGGAGCCAGAAGCTCAAGGGAGGAGCTGAGTGGAGCGAGCCATGCAAGTAGCCGTAGTGGAGCGCAGGCCGAGTATCATATGGAGAAGCGACACTCAAGGTTGACCGCAGAGCTTCTGACGGGACCCGGAGTCAAATCTTTTTTTTTAACTATAATAGGTTCGCACTTGACCACCACCTCACCTGATGTTAAGCGACGATGCTATCTACGATGGAACATGTTTCGATAATAGACCCTTGTCTATGGAAGTGCACCATGTTTCTTAGGTGTACCGTCACCGATATCAAGTTATGGGCTTTCAAACTTTACGTGAGAGGTAAAATGTTGTAAAAAAAAATAGTACGGAATATCGTACGAAATAATCGATAAATTTTTTCAGATAAATGAAATTAATTTAGGTTTTGTGTTGTTATTTTTTGAAATATGGTCTCCTTACAACATAAGTAGTAATACAATGCGGCTGAACGTGGACCGCCTTATTGAAGAACGTATTGCAATGACAATGCGGCTAATCGTTGAACCGCCGCATTACAAAACGAAAACGGGCCCCGTTTTTCAAAACGGCTAGCCGTAATGTAATACGGCGAACTATACAATCCGGCTGTGACATATACATCATAATCCGGATCTCGTTGTTGGGCTGTATGTTTGATGTCTTGACACAAATTGTCTTCAAAAATGTGCCATAATTCCGAAGGAAAACAAAATAATAATATTACCACAAACAACTCTCTCAGCCTCAACGGACACCGAGAAATTGAAGCTTCTCTCAAAGTGATTTCTTTGATTTTGAGTAGTCTTGAAACGATGTACCTACGTGGTACATGATAAAGAAGTATTCTGAGATAAAATCACTCTGACTGGGATGAACGCTGCGCTGTACTGTATGTACACTCTTCATAATTCTGCCGGCCGTCGCGTCGTTGCAAATATTTAGGATGGATATTTTTAATTTCGTAATATATTTTGAATGGAATGTCCGATTTTAATAATTCAAAAAGGAATCAATAGGTATTAAAACAGTCTTGATTGAGAAATAATTTATTTTGATAAGAATTAAAACAAGTGTATGAATAGCATGGTCTTAAGTTGATCGGCATTTTTTTCTTCTTTTAAAATGTAAAAAAGCAGTTGTAGCGACGTAATTACTGTAGTTAGACATATGCTCTCGCGAGGTTTTTTGTAGATTTTAATACGTTCTACAATATTGTAGAACATTGTTTGGTTCTATCATTGGTACTTTCCGCAGCGTATGCGATGAAAGCCATTTCATGGCTGTTTTTTTTATACCTTGCGTTGGTTTTAGTAAAAAATTCCAAGTATCACTATTTTTTTCGTGTAATAAAAATAGCCTCTGTTACTCAGTGATAATGTAGCTTTCTCTTGGAAATTTTTGAAATCGGTTCAGTAGTTTTTGAGTTTATTACATACATACAAAAATACAAAAATACAAATCTTTCCTCTTTATAATATTAGTATAGAAGTATAGATATAGATATAGATGTAAGAAGGTGTCCATCAGCACTTTTCTTATTGACTATATAGACTTATTACATTTTTATCGATTCAGCTCCCATCGTCACAGAACGAGTAATGTGCGATCAGGAACTTTATTTCCAAAAAACAGTAGCTTCATGCATATTGGATCAAAAGTACCACCTATCTACTCTTTGTGTGGTACAGTTACTGACGCTTGGAAGAAACCGCTATTATGAATATAGTCGCCATTTATGGTTCTACGTGTAGGTAGTCTTGTGTGTATTGTTTAGTTAATGTATTGTCATAAATTCGATATACCTAAACGTTAAACAGTCAAAATATAACCTTACTTATTTGTATTGTGAAATAATAGGTAGACAAGCAACCACATGTTTGGAGTCGTTCATTTAGTTTCCGTCAAAAAGAAAAGTGCTGATGGACACCACGTCCATTTTTTTCAAAAACCCAACCGAAAATGCACATCAGACTGGCGGTATTCCCACGCTTTATGGCCAGCGACATATTTTGATCCATATAAAGACTGGAGTGTTTTGTTTATTCCTACTTTTTTAGGGTTCCGTAAAACGTAAAGACGGAACCCTTATAGATTCGTCATGTCTGTCTGTCTGTCTGTCCGTCCGTATGTCACAGCCACTTTTTGCCGAAACTATGATGATTATATAACTACACTGTTGATACTTGGTAAGTAGATGTATTCCGTGAACCGCATTAAGACTTTTACAAAAAAAAAAAAAATTTGGGTTGCCCCCGAAACTGAGAACTGAAACTAAAAAAAAAAATTTTTTTCATCAAACCTACACGTGTGGGGTGTCTATCGATAGGTCTTCAAAAATGATGTTAAGGTTTCTAAGATCATTTTTGTCTACACAGAATAATTTGCGCGAGAGACACTTTCAAAGTGGTAAAATGTGCCCCCCCCCTCTAACTTCTAAAGTAAGAGAATGAAAAAACTAACAAAAATATATGATGTCCATTACCATGCAAGCTACCAATGAAAATTAGTTTGATCGATCTGATCAGTAGTTATTTTTAGTACGTCATAAATACACTACTATTAAAACTTCGATCAAAAGTTACAACGAACTACAAGAACTATGTGTACTATATATAATTTATGTTACTTGCTGCAACGGAACCCTTCATGGGCGAGTCCAACTCGCACTTGGCCACTTTATTTCTGGTAAGCACAATAAAGTCTTTATGCATTGTCTTGTCTGTCTGTACAGTTAATTTAATTAATTTCCGGGCCAATCATAGAGTAATAAGTGTAATAGTGACATCTCTTCCTTTGATTATCTCGTAACCCTCAATTTTAAAAGTCTTGACGTGAGTTGGTACGTCTTATAACTTATCAGAACTATTTTAATACCTTCGTAGCTGAGTTCAAAAACTAGAAGTACCGGCTTCGCGACTTCAGCAATAAACCCGACAAACTTAAACGCTACGTAAAACTTAAGATACAAGGTTACAAAAAAGATATTATATTCAGACTAGCGGCCCGTTCCAACTTTGCTCTGTTATTGTCATATTGACTATTAATCGAAATGAAACTATCATATCTTTCAAGTTGAATATTGCACACGGTGTACAAATTGATTAAAATCGGTTAAATACATAGTTTAGAAGTCCATCGCGGGCAAACAACGTGACCCGTAAGTATTTAAACTTAGATAGAAGATTCTGCAAGGTACATAAGTAAATATATCAGGCTGTATGTTCATACATCAAGCCTGTATCTCCTCTGAGCGACCATACGGTCTACGGTGATCGATCTAGAAAAAATAGATTCACTCTCAACATGGATTGCATCTATCGGGGAAAAGCCACTTAGGCAACGCATTTCATTCTCTACATCACATAATAAAATAGGCACTATACCTCTTTGTTCGGGTTTTCGAAACGTCATCCATAAACCGGCATCGCTTGTTCGATCTCCGTGCAGGTCGATGGAAAAAAAGTCTAGGCGGAACCAGCTAGTCTAACGCCTAAATAAATCTGCTTGGTCTTCCCATTGTTCTCTGTAATTTCAAGCGAAAAGACACGAGAGCATATCAAAGCTCAGACAGTTTTAGTTAGGCGGTATACTCTCAGATCATTTAGATCAGTAAGTAGCATACTTACAATAAAAAAACCTATAAACATAGTAACAAGCCATCACGGAGATCTTGCTCGTTTCGTCACTCTATACATAACATATGTACAAAAAAATAAAGTGGCCAAGTGCGAGTTGGACTCGCCCATGAAGAGTTCCGATGCAGTAAGTAACATAATATACATAGTACACATAGTTATTGTAGTTCGTTGTAACTTTCATCGAAGTTTTAATGTTTAAATATATGTTTTTTTAGATTTTTCATTCTTTTACTTTAGAAGTAATAGGGGGGACACATTTTACCACTTTGGAAGTGTCTCTCGCGCAAATTATTCAGTGTAGACAAAAATTATATTAGCAACCTCAACATCATTTTCGAACCTCAAGACCTATCGATAAACACCACACACGTGTAGGTTTGATGAAAAAAAAATTTTTGAGTTTCAGTTCTCAGTATGGGGGGCAACCCTAATTTTTCTTATTTTTTTTGTAAAAATCTTAATGCGGTTCATAGAATACATCTACTTACCAAGTTTCAACAGTATAGTTCTCATAGTTTCGGCAAAAAGTGGCTGTGACATACGGACGGACAGACAGACAGACAGACATACAGACAGACATACAGACATGACGAATCTATAAGGGTTCCGTTTTTACGTTTTACGGAACCCTAAAAACTCGTAGCTTTGACGCGATGTCGAAATGTCTTCTCTCAAACTATATTGTTTATCTACTACGGTAATCATACTGTAATTAGTACCTAATTGCAGTTAAAATTTTATTGAAGGTAAAACAAAATTATACTCAAATACATTTTTCAGTCACATGAAATTCTGAAACATTAAGCTGTTTCACATAAACGAGATAATACACCTCTACAACATGTTGAATGAAGCAATATATTACCTACTAAGGTTTCGTCTCGAAATGGTCAAATAACTTCAGAGCTATTATGTTTGTCTGTCCATTTAACACATTTTCTCCGACATTCTTCAAATCTACAGTATCGATTAAATTGAACGTGGAGAAATATAAATTTCTATAAATATTGTTGGATATACCTATCGTGTGAAAAAAAAAGAAACACAGTGCGTCTATCAACATCAACAGCCCACTAAACGTTCCCACTGCTGGGACTCGGGGCCTTCTCTCGCAAGGAGAGAGTTAAGGCCATAATCCACCACTCTGGCCCAGTGCGGGTTGGCGGATGACACATGACTTCGAAAGATTCTTGGTACATGTCGGTTTCCTCACGATGTTTTCCTTCACCGTTTTAAGTTAGCGGCATTACGCACATGACTTCGAAAAGACAGTGGTGTGTGTAGGGTTTGAACCCGGGGTCTCCGGTCAGTGCGTCTATGCTACATACTATCCGATATCCTAATAATATTACAAATGTCTAAGTGTGGATGTTTGTTGCTCAATCACGTCGGAACGGTGGAATAAATCAAGTTAAAATTCAATTTGAAACACAGCCTGATAATAGACTGGAATAACACATATACTACTTTTTATCGCGGAAATATAACTAGAACAGCAACTACGCGGCTAAAATTGCAGGGCACTCTTAGTAGACGCTATATGTATATATATATATATATACTAGCTGAACGCGCGCGCGTTGCTACGCCATCTATCGAAAATTGGTCGTACCAATGCAAATTTTGAACGAACTCGGTTACTTTAGGTTCTAATGACGCAACCTTTAAAATATGACATATATGCTGTCACGCAACGAAAGCTCTCAAAAAGCAATATTTTTCCCGCTTTTGTTACATTTTTCACTCATGCTCGGCTCCTGTTGGTAGTAGCGTAATGTTAAATAGCCTATAGCCTTCCTCGATAAATGGACTATCCTACAAAGAAAGAATCTTTCAATTCGGACCAGTAGTTCCAGAGATCCTTGCGTTCAAACATACAAACAAACAAATTCTTCAGCTTTATAATATTAAGTATAGATCTGTCTGCCTATGCGTTGTTTATGGGAACATCTGCAAATAAAGTGTTAAGGCCGATTTAAACTGAACGAACATAGAGCTAGAGCTGGAACAAGAGCATTCTTTTTCGATCTTTTAGTGTAAACGAAAGATCGTTCTTAGCGTTTTCCATATTAGATATTCCATAGAATCTTTGAAAAGAATGTTCTACGTTTGTTTACACCAAATGAATTTGATACAGTGGGGATAGAATGAGCGTTCGCTCGTCTGATATAAATCGGCCTTTACCGCAAATTTTTAGTGTTTTTTTCTCTTGATTCCAGGATCTGTCTAATATCGGTAATAGCGTCTATTTGTCTAATGACCTTTCTGCAATACCCTGTTTTCGAGAGGCAATAACGAGACCCCAACTTCAGCTACGTCCAATAAAAGTTTTGAAAATGTTTGACTCTGCACTTAACTTTTAGATTAAACGATTTTTCTAGTTGAACCACGAATAGTTTTAAAGGAGAAAGTTAATAGAAACAGTTCAAGAGTTGAACTGTTTTGAAGTTTTTCGATTTTGTGATTGAATTCCACGTAGCAGAAGGTACTGACTGAAGTTTAAGTGATGTTTATAGTGGTAGGACTCTTAGCAGAGTCCGCTTGGCAAAGTACCACACCTTTGCCAGTTATTCTACCGCCGTAATGTGCAAACATTACTGTGTTCCGGTTTGAAGGGCAATGTTTCCGGAGAAATTACAGGGCTTAGAGATATAACAACTTAGATCTCTGAGTGACGAGCGCAGTGCGGTGCTAGGTAATGATTTGGGCTCTTCATGTTCCAATAGCTGCCTGCCACTGTGCTGTTATATGGCAGGGATGTTGCTTACCATCAGGCACATGTCCTGTCACGTCACTCTTTATTTAAAAAAAAATACGTTTACTACTAGTGCAGTCCCGATACTTCAGATGACACGGAATACCGTGCTGTCCTTATAAATTATTATCTGACCGCCTTATTAAGAGTCACCCATTTACCATCGAGACGGACGAAACAGGATCTGTTCTTCGTGAAGAGGTCCGGATAGGACCAGCGCAGTCGGAGCCGCGGTGGAATATGGTAGATTTCCCGTAACCCCGACCAACATTGCGCATAGATGAAACACCCCAGGGTTTTTAGTAGGTTGTAACTTTTGTGACGGAGAGTCCCAGTCCCACATTACCACTGGAACCCCTCGGGAGCAGGTATACGTAACGAATATATCTACCTTGGAAATAAAAATAGTTACCCATTCATTAAGTAACGTTTAAAATTTCACAGTAAAAACTCTCAATAAATTCGTAATACTGAGGTTTGTAGTGAGATATCAAATTTTCTCATGCGTTGCGACAACCAACGGTTGAAAAGTGACCGAAACATAAAGAGGCAATTAAGTGATTGTTTAGAGTGCGATTGAAGTCCTGTGTATTGTTTTGAATAAATGAGTATGTAAGTACGTAAAGGGTTTAAAGTTTCAAAGCCACTATTGTTGACAAAGTCAAAGAGAAGTGTTTTTGTGGTATGGTCACGTGCAAGGACATCCAGCTAGTCACATGGCGAACCTTGCGCTACCCCTGCCTGTGACGACACATTCACGTTGAAGGCCACACTCTACATAACGTTTCCAGAAAAAAATATAGGGCTTAGAGACAAAATATCTCAGATCTCTGGGAGACGAACGCAGTGCAGTGCTAGGTAATGATTTGGATTCTTCATGTTCCAATAGCCGCGTGACACTGTGCTGTTATAGGCAGGCGTGTTGTTTACCATCAGGCACATGTCCTGCTCGTAACTTTTAACTGTAAAAAAAAACATCGCTGACGATAAATAAAAAAGACCTCAAAGAAGCTCAAAACGAAACGAAGATGGTATAAAATAATGCTCAGAGGAGGAAAAATATTAGGAATGCCGATCCCACCTAAAAAGTGCAAGGCCTGGTAAGAAAGAGAGGTTCTGATTAATAGCTAGATTTTATAGGAGAGGCAGAAGCTCCCTCGTTCGTAAAATATTTCGAAGTCCTGAACATTGCCTCAGAGTTGCAAGTTAACTTCACAAAATGAACATCTGATTTGGTATGTTCTAATACCACCTCGATTTTTTATATCGGAAGGAAAAAAACAACGCGGTAAGAATATTGTTATATATACGTGTACAATATTGTACGGATACGTGTATTGTACGGTACATATGTGTATCTTTAACCCCAACGAACTAATTCGCTGCAGCTCGTAAATTTAATTTTTTTATGTAGATTCCCGGCGAACTAATTCAGTGGAACTTGTAAATGTTCATTTTTTGTGGCAACATAAAGCTTGGCACGCGCTAGATACTCGTACCTATTTCTTGTAAAAGTTTCATTCCATTACCGTATAAAGGTATTTTATGTCCCGCTGTTACGACTTTATCACATTAGCCATTCGCTATTATTACAATTGATTGGCCACAAGTTTAGTGACACAGGCCATGAATAGTGGATAATTTAGAGTAAACACATCGATAGCATATTTTCACCATTGCATATCAGCTTCGTCCTAAACTATATTAAAAGCTATCCCATCGCTAATAACGATGTCTTCCAAGAACCGTGGAATGGAGTTAAATATACTATTGGGATAGGAGAATACACAAAAAGTATATTTTCATCCCACCACCGCGGAAAGAGTACTTTTGCTCCTCGATATCACGGCGCAAATGTCGTCTACCCCCTAGAGAGTAAAGTAAATTTGCATTTAGAACATTCCGTGCACTAAGTTTTTGAATCCAAAGGATAATTAGACCAATTTATTTCTACCTCCTTGGTGCCGCATCCATCATATTTTATTTTTATTTTTCAAAAACTCAGAGTTGGAACCGACGTGGTGTAGTTTTGTTTTAATCCTTTGCGCGCAATTTTCTTCTCACGTTTGGAGGATAGAGGTAAGGAATGTTATCTCAAATACCAGAACGTTTAAAAATGCTGTAAACGAAAAAAATTGTAAACGAATTTAAGTATGCCGAGTTAAATAATTTAATATTATTGACGACTAAAATAGTTTCTAATACAAAATTTCAACTACTTGCGTAGTACAAAATAATGTAGCAAATATTTTCTTTTCGTGAATTCTGAATTACGTTTATTTATTTCGTTAAAAATTTACCCTGATGCTAATTTAGCGCTACCATAATTTAATGCATTTAGGCGGACACTTTTTTTTACCTCAACCGGTCAACTCTCCATCTTTTCACGTCATATTGTCATTGTTATAACCATGGCTAAATAAATTCAAAGTTAAAACCTTAGGTTAAAAACAAGAAAATTGAATACAAGTGAAAAACCGAAATAAGTGATTCCAGGGAGAAACAAGTTTATTTGACGCCAACAAAATTTACTGAATCTGTTAATAATAATGCGCAAAGCATTTAGGTAGTCATTTCCTCGCTAAGGTGGGATGACAAATCACGTGTTGCACTCGAGTGCAAAGATTTTTCACCTTGTGCTCTTTTGATTCCCTTGCAGCGCTCAGGATTCTAAGTTTTGAATCACTGACAGTGGTCGTGATTCAATTTTAAAATTATTTGCTTGCTTGGTCATGAAAATTGAGCACGCGGTTAAAAAGCAACTTCGCACTCTTGTACAACAAATAACTATTATTTAGAGCCACCTACGGTTCGACCTGTATAAACTATTTTGATAAACAAACTCCCACATAAAATTATTACAAAGTCAAGGAAGAAATATCATTGTTATTCATTAATTCGTCCGGAGTTTGCCATCTTCGTGATTTATTCACGTTTCAAGTTGTTCCAAAGAACAAGAACTCTCAGATTTAGGGATCGTAACACCAATCTTGACACGGCAAAGGATGGGAACTAGACAACTTCATACAACAGCTTTTGACACTCATAAAGGTATGAGTAAGTGGTGCCTTCGTGCCAACGGATAGTAGTCGCGGTGTGGATCCTATGATATGTTAACAGCATTTTGCACTCATCCTCATCAGATGCTGTTTTGTTCTTTTTACGAGATCGTGTGAAGGATAATGTTTTTTTGCCATTTCAAAAAGTATTCATTATTCTTTAACGCGAATTTGGTTTTGTGTACGAGTATATTATAGGGTTATAGGGTTGGTGCATTATGCATCTTATATACCCGTGTGGATTAAGTAACAAATAGTAACAAATTTGATATGTATGGTACCTACCTACGTGCGCAAGGTATATATTATGTTATGAAGTAAAACCTTCTTTAGCCGCGTTATCCACTTTTTGGTAAGGGAAAATCTCACCGGTTTGCGTCACCAACACGCTAATGTAACGCCAGGGCAGATTTAGGAGGGGGTGTTGTCATGGTATGACCCGCCTGGGCTCGACCCCCTTCCCCCTGGGGTTAAGAGTCGATATTTTTTTTGCAAATGGTTGACAACCCCAGAAATAGAGCAAAAAATCTGTTAGGTAGGTTCATACATTTTGGCGATGGGTAATTATTTTTATGCGAAACAGCTACTGTTATTTTCGATTTCAAGATTAGCTCCGTAGCTTAGTATTACAGGACATTAAATATTTCCACTGCGGGGACTCGTGGGCCTCTCCTCTTGCAAGGAGAGAGTCAAGGCCATAATCCTCTAATGTTATCCTCTAAACTTACAAAAAACTATAATTTTCCATCTTGTGGTTTTTTTTATTTTCTTAAAAATATGCGATTGTAGCATACTCACTAAAACAACCCAAGGATATATAAATCAAGAAACAACATAAAATAATAACATTTGAAGAAAATAGAAAACCACGATCATGCGTCAAATTGTTTACCTATATTTCTTTGTTGTTTGCAATTGTAACTTCCTCATATCGAAATAAAACAAAAATTATCCAATTCAATAAAACATCATAAATAAATAGTTTAAATAAAGTGGCCAAATGCGAGTTGGACTCGCCCATGAAGGGTTCCGTTGCAGCAAGTAACATAATATACATAGTAGGTACACATAGTTCTTGTAGTTTATTGTAACTTTGATCGAAGTTTTAATAATAGTATATTTATGACGTACTAAAAAAAACTACTCATCAGATCGAGTTCAAATCAATTTTCGTTGGTAGTTTGCATGGTAATGTATATCATATATTTTTTTTAGTTTTTCCATTCTCTTACTTTAGAAGTTAGAGGGGGGGACACACATTTTACCACTTTGGAAGTATCTCTCGCGCAAATTACTAAAAACACGCTTGCCTATCTTCCGGCTTCATCGTCATACTTTAAAACCTAATCATGATCAAAGTTCATACCTTCCGGCTCCATCATGAGATCAGTTCGATAGTACCATATTAATATAATTTTTAAAGTTTTATAGGTTTATACTTGACTACCATCTCGCCTGATGTTAAGCGACGATGCGGTCTACGATGGAGCGTGTTTACCTAGAAGAAACCGATTCACTCTCGATTTGAAGACACAAAGATTGTAACCAACAGGGAAAACCCACTCAGGCAACGTATTCCACAACCTAGACGTCATCATCACAAAAGTAGAGCCAAATCTCTTCGTTCGTGTCTTTGAAACATCTACCATGAAACGATGTCGCTTTTTCGAGCTACGAGCATTTCGTATTATTGCATATTACAGCTGCCAATTTTCATGAAGCTACGATCCTTGAAAGATACTTAAATTAGTTACCTTAGATTTCATTACATATGTAGTTAGTTACATATAGGTCGACCACAATAATTCTGACTAGCCTCGTGGCTTAGTTGGTAGCAGCTCTGCCTGCAAAGCCAAGGGTCGTGGGTTCGATTCCCACCCCGTGCAAATATTTGTGTGATGAATTCAAATGTTTGCACTGTGTCTGGGTGTTTCTATGTAAAATAAGTACGTATTTAAAACTATAGAAGTATTTATATCAGCTATCTGGCCGCCATCATACAAGCTTTGCTTAGTTTGGGGTCAGATGGTGTTGTGTGTGAACTGTCCACCAATATTTATTTATTGAAGTGAAAACTTCTTTAGGCACGCTATAGACAGAATTTTCGTGGGCTGTGAAATGGATTCATCAACCGGCACGCTCGGATATGATAATGGATCGGATCGGATATGAAATCTTCGGGTTACTCGGTAAAAACGGCCAGGTACCAGGGCAACAGAAATATAAAAGAGTTGCGTTTGCCCCTAGGTACCAGTACCAGGGCAACAGAAACAGTAAAGAGTTGCAATATTTTGTACAACTTCGTTCCATCAGAATGTCCCTTGACACCTCCCAAGTATTTTGAAGTGAACACTTCTATTGGCGCGCAGGCGCGCTTTTAGACAGATTTTTCGTGGGGTGTGAATTAGATTCTAGCGTCACTGGCGTCACGCTCGGGTATGATAAGAAATCTTCGGGTAAACTCGGGGCCACGCCCATTGGCCATCTAGAAATGCGTCAGCCAATGGGAAATGCTGAAAGGGCGTGGCCTAACCATCACGGCATGACCATCTAGAAATGCGTGAGCCAATGGAAAATGCTAACGCATTTCTAGATAGCCATGCCATGATGGTCACGCCACGCCATCCGGTACACCCGTGTAGTTTCCAAAGTAGGCTTCAAATTCTGAGTTATAAGTTTTCACTTCTATCGGCAGTTCCTATGACTGCCAATTTTTTTGTTATATATTTATAATTGTCGATACGTGTTGTCAAAACTAGAAAACTATAATTTTTTATCGAGTAGTTTCTGTCCCATTCAGGATATGCGATTACATTCGTAGCTCCTTTACCCAAATAACTCAAAATTGTCTCATGTTAGCGTACGTTCGGTATCGTAATATGTAGATACAATATGACGATATCCCCAATATCTAGAGAGGAAAAGGACTTGTTTACTTTTCTATCGGAATCGAATTACTTTTATCTGCTGATATGTTTGTCCATAAAAAGTAACGTGACTCTTAAAAGGCAGGTAAATATACATTACATGTTTCTACCTTAAATTATATTTCCAAAGTGGAACATTCCAACTTCGTACGGTTTGAACAAAAGGAATGAAATAAAACAAATTATAACTAAATCAGATCAATGGCACAGGGGTGAAGAGGCCTATACCCAGCAGTGGGTTGACACAGGCTGAAAATGATGATGATGATGATAACTAAATCATAAACATTGCGACAAAATTACTAGTTGATCGGTTTTTTGATTTCAAAAAAGGGGGAGGTTCTCAATTTGGTTGTGTATTTTTATGCACGTATAGGTAGTATGTATGTTAAGGCCGATTTAAGCTGAACGAACATAGAGCTAGAGCTGGAACAAGAGCATTCTTTCTCGATCTTTTAGTGTAAAAAATATAAATATCTAAAATATATAAAATCATTTGTATTCAATTTACTAAGTGATATTAAATTATGATCAGCCGTAACTTGAAATCATTCAATCATCATTAAGCTTTTTTACAAATTAAGATGGTATAAAATGAAGAAACGTTTGGACAATTATTGAGTTTCCAAAGTTAACTGACAAGTTTCGTAACTTTATTAAACGGATCCTACATCCGAAGAAAAGCACTTAAAAATACCAAATCCCAGATACAAGTCCCTACTACTAGTCCGTATCCACCGAAATACGACAAAAACCAAAGCTAGGTTTTGCGAGCGTGCATGTAATCATCGATATAAACCAATGGATGTGCCCTGAGCATTTTGAAATTGGTAATAAACTGCGTCTCTGCGTGCATCGTAAATGGTTTACAAACAACCAATCTACTTGACCCCTAGAATCGCTAGCGGCGAGATATATGTTGTGGTTCTACTTATTTTGGTTGTTGACAAATAATAGGATAGGTAAAAACGTCCGGCGTCCACCGCTTCCTGCAACCGACTAGAACGGAATGAGTGAGCTCACTCTTCTCAACGATAGCATGATTCCGTGCGGCCTGAAGTTTGTGAGGGCACATCTTTGTATTGAGATCGTTGCATGTAATCGCCCATTAGAACTACCTGTGTTGTAGACATGTGGGCTCTAGGTCATCCGCTAGACATTCAATCATAATACATACAATAACAACATTAAATTAGATGTATGAATGATCACATCTTCCTTTAATGGTGAATTAGATCACCATGAAAAAAATGGCGTTTTCCAAGTCTTGTTCGTCCCGCACCTAGTTATTAAAAAATATAGGTAGATATTCACTGTAGTGCAACGTAGGTACACTTTAATTTAGTTTTATTAATAAAAGTACCCTTCAAAAGAATGAGCCAAAATTCTCGCCAAGTTATCTTGAACAAGAGCACCAAGGTTTGTGAAAAAAGTAGAGTATTTGGGGTACAGAGGTCAAATCTTCAAGGATGTAGGGGGGTACCAACTACAGATCAATCTTTGTCAACTATCATACAAGTTTTGGTCCGCCTTGTTTATACGACGCGCACAGCTGTCGTGGGACCTAACTTCTAAACTATACTAAACTAAACTAATAGATTCTACTTCTAATTCGAAACTTGGAAGTTTTACTTCGTCTTTTAATGTAAGATACCGAACTTACTAGACCTTACAAGGACATCTTATTTTCATAAGCATGAAATTATGGTTTCGGACCAATCCGGCCTTTTCTGATGGCCTTGATGCTCTTCTTGTTACTAAATCACGTCAGAACAGATTAACGGATTGGAATTTGAAATATTGTTAATATTAGTAGTGTGATATAGTGGATAGGCTATTAAAAATTACGGAAACGAGAAATACGCGGATAAAACAGCAAGGTGCTGCCGTTATGATCACATAAATACTTTAAACAAAGTTTAAGTATGTCGGAACAAGCTTACTTTTCCTGTAATTTCACATGGGTTTTCACTGGACAGTGCCTCAATTGACAAAACTAAACAACAAGAAAAACCAAAATTAAGTTACTAAAACCTAACTGACAACCCTACGCACTGTATTACCCGAAGACCGATGAAGGTCACTTTAGAATATTTTATCCCGAAAATTTATAAAACGTGTCATCGACAACGATTCTTTTGTTAGGGTAACGTTACGAAGGCTCAAGTACCGTCACAAAATAGCCTCTATTTAGGTTTTATTTCAGAAAAAAACGGATAGTATCGGTCTTATCTATATGATCTAATTAATGACATTTAGCCCTTTTTTCTAGCTAGAAACCTGAAAAAGTAACACCGTTTCCAACGTTCCGATTACTCGAACAAAGCGATTTGATTCCACTTACATTATTCGATCAGACAAACTATAGAATATCTTGCTCGAGTATGGTTTCGCTTTAGTAACATTTTATTATCTATACAACTACTTTAACATAAAATGATTCGCTCAATGTATTGATTCAGCACAAATTTCGAGAACGGCTCCGTCAATTGGGCTAATTGTATTTTTTAGATTTTCAGTAGGAACTTTTTATGGAGAAAAATATATCAAAAATTATATAAAAAATTATACATTTGAGAGCCACGACAGGCAATCCGTCCAAGTTATCACACCCATTTTTTGCTGTTTTAAAAGGTTTCTAAATTAATTAACGAGTCGGTCCAGCCTGACTAAAGTTTAAGCTTCTGTCATTTCTATTCTAGTTTTCTTTTCTAGGCAGCTTTTCTCAAACTGAATGCGGCGATTATTTTATTCTGTGTACTTCTAAAAATGGGTGACAAAGACGTGGTTTGAATAGTCCCTTATATCCATATGTACATTCCTTTTGCAATGTAACAGGTACTATACTGTTTCTTACATCGGAAGGAAGTTAACACTTTGCGATTTTCTTTATTACACTTCGCAAGTGTGTCAGGAATCCATTCAATAATAAGAACAATGGTGACGGCCGCACCCACCGACAGACAAACATCCTGCGACATAGTTATTTTATGACTTGGGGCTGTATTTAGGGTAAAAAGGGGGAAACAAATGTAGACAGAGCTTTGATATAAATAAAATTTTATTGTTTTACGATGCTTCAATTCGATTTTATCGGATGAAGGTCGGAAGACAGAAAAATAGAGGAAGAGATTAGGAGGGAGGAAAATATATATCTTATTTTTATTCTAATTTAAGCATAAAGTTAAGCTATTCCATGTTTTGATTTTTTTTTGTCACCACTAAACTGTTTTGTTGTCAGGTCCAGAATCAGGAGGAAAAATCCGGAGGGAAATCCATTTTTGTGTATGTTATCTAAATTCTGAATGTAAGCCATGTGTTTTTTTAAACTTTGTAACCGCTGCATTCTCTTGTTGTATATCATATTTTTTTACAACTTCTTCCATATTTAGGTTTAGTTATTATCTATACTTATTTTTTAAAACTAAGATTCGAGTTCTAGAATTTAGTTAGACGTTTGTTAATAATTTATTCATTTTTATTTGACATGTTTTTTCTGAATTATTTTTATTGTAAGTTGTCAGATTTTTTTCAGTGTTATTATTTTATTAGTCTCTGTGATTTGGTGTTGAATAAACTATTATAGGTTTTTAATGAAAGAGCTTAACTAGAATACGATAACACTGCAATAACTTTTAAACCAAGATCAAGAAGCCACCATCAGAAAATGATGAATTACATATTTTTCACAATTCTCTCAATATGAATATCAAAAGCTATGTATATATATATATATATATATATATATTTATATATATATATATATATATATATATATATATAGAATACTATATACCACTAATTTAAAATCCAAGCCACTGCCACAAAATGTAAGTTTTAAAATTTTTGATTGAATTAAATTGTTCCAAGTGCAGGCAAAATACAAATTTGTCATAATCACGGCTTTCAAGTTGTAGAAAAACATGGAGAGGAAATCGACATATTCAAGAAAGACATCTTCGAGGACTTGTGTCACTTGCCAAACCACACTTAGTCAGCGTGGTGGATTATGGGCCACACTATCTCCTTGTAAGAAAAGTCCTAGTGGAAACATACATTTCTTATATCGTCTGCTTATTTTTATGTGTGAGCCCTTTAATATTTCTAAATCCGTCCACATTTACGATCAAACTCGACTTGTCGCCGTAAAAGTACTAACAAGTCAACAAAGCAAAGAAATAATGCTAGGAGCTGCGAATAATACCTGCGACTGCGAATATAGCGACGTACGACTGAATATTCGACGTGATAACGCACTGAGAGATGGAAGTCAGATTTTAATAGCTTTAGGTTTATATATAAGTTAGAAAACAGTAGGAATGCTTTAGCTTAAAAACAGTTTTATAAAGTGTCCAATGTGGCTAAAGTACATACGTATTTTCACTTCTTTAGTACATCATGTTTACACAATATTTTTCTTCATCGTTGAAGGCGTAGTGATGACAAACATTTGAAAATAAACTAAGAAGTGTAGGCGAGATGTGAACTTACGACTTAATGCTTGCGAAATCGGATGTTATCACCACTACGGCATACTAGACCACCAAGGCTCCGCCACACCGTTATTCCTCGCCTTATAACCAGGGTTGGCATGATTAAAACAAGTTGTTTTAAAACACATGTTTAAAACAGTGTTTAAAACAGTTTGAATTTAAACAGTGTTTTTAATCACATGTTTAAAAACAAAGATTAAAACAAGTATTAAACAGTGTTTAAAACATAAAGAAAAAAACAATGTTTAAAACTACTCTTTGAAAGAAAATAAATTAATATTTAGGGCTCGAAATAGATTGACATAAAACCAGTTGAGTCTATTTTATTTTTTTGTACCTACTCACAAAAGGAATTATGAGTTTTTGAAAAGAAACATTACAAAGAAAGACTTCAATGTATACCTCTAGAATTAATAGGTAATTCCCCGTTGGTCCTGCCAGGAAAGTCCCTAATGTCGACCGTCGAAAGAAAGTAATTCAATGGACTTGTAGGGTATTTCACGTATTAAAACAGAAATATTGGAGTTTCCCCATTGAACTCTTAAAAACGGTATTTATAACAATGGGTTTCCCGTGTTAAAAATGAACATTGGTTAGAAGACACAGGTGAATCTAAACCGTTTAGTACAGATTAGATACCGGTATGCTCGCAACTCGCAACATAAAACAACTGTGTAATCAATACTTTTGCAAATTTTTACCTAAGTACCTAGCCTATAAACCTATAAATTAATAAATATGACGTCTATTTGAAATGAAATGAATGCACAAAACTAAAATAAATATAAATCTAGAATCATACAATACGCGAGGAGAGAGACATTCTCGTAACATGCGTAACGCGGATAAGCTGGATGTTATACCACACTCTCTAACGAGGTCACGGAAGTTAACTCACATTATGGGACCTGAAGTTTATAACACGCTTCCCAAAATAATTATATCTGCCCCAAGTTTCGGCAGCTTCAAAAATAGATTAAAGTGCTGGCTTATCGATCAAACTTTTTATAGTTACACCGAATTTTTAGAGAGTGATGGCAAAGTCCTATAAAAATGAATGCAAACATTTGACATGGAACATATTATACTCATATAATGCTTGACAGTTTTCTGTACAATAATTATTATAATACAGTAAAGTAGTCATTTTAAACTTTGAAAATGTTTACAATTTGTATGCTCTTTCTTTTGTTTTTATGTTTTTATTAATTGACGTGTAAATTGTACATTTATGAATAAAGTACTTTGACTTTGACTTTGACTTTGACTTTAAAAAAACAAAAAAAAACACTTGTTTAAAACATTTTGAACTGTTTGTTTTATAAAATTAAATAAAACGGTTTTTTTCCAACCCTGCTTATAACTATGGTGAATACCTACCCCGTACAATCTAAACATCTACACACACATACTGCCCAAAATATTACAAATCTAGTTTCCCTGTGAATCAAAGGTTATCTGGAAGAGATCGCTTTTAGCGATAAGAGCGCCTTTTGTACCCATTATGTTTTTTTTATGTGATACTTATTGTCAACATTGTTTGTGGTGCCAATAAAGTGTTTTGTATTGTATTGTTTTGTATACATGTAAATAAAATTGAAGTCTCTGTGTCTAATTCCAAAAAGGGGTTTTCACTAAATATAACAAGCGTCGCACTGGGGTTCTCACCCAAATATACATAGAGGTACTAAAAGCGTAGCTTTTAAAAGAGTTGAAGAGATTTTCCAGGGCAATCAGGCTCTGACAACTGTCAATCTCACCTACGAATATTAAGAAGCAATTAACTTGTGTTATATAAAAAATTAAACCTACTTGAAACCACAGATAGCCACTCAAAAGCGAAAAAAAAAATTATCCAATTTTAAAAACACCCGGCCGATTTCTATAAAATTTATATGGGACCATTCGGGAAGCATACCCATTCGAAAAAAAGAAATATTAAAATCGGCATTCTCGAAAAATCTGGTAAAAAAAAAAAACAAAAAAAATATGGTTGTCGAATTAACAACTTTTAACTTTTAAGTCGGTTAAAACTATTGAATGGATGATATTTATTTAGTACCTAATATGTAATATGACATTACATTTAAATGTCATCGATATTTTTTTGGTTATGTTTAATTTTAAGTTTTTCTTATTGATAATTATAATTATTACTAATTTGTTTTAGTATACATAAATTGTAATTTAGTTTTATAAATGGTAAATCCTCAAAGTATATATCTATCGATAGATAATAGTCTGGAATAACACTTAAAAATAATAAAATAATAAACGGGATAGTCTTTAAAATGTAATAAAGAAATCTATTTTGCGTTACACATTTTAACTCTGAACTAAAGTTTTTTTTTAAAACATTTGGCCTTGTTATTTCTGTGTTTTGCTCTTTTAAAAGTAAATTAGCGACCTAAACGACCGCATCGTTAAAACTCGCGGCGGTCTGACCTCAACCTCGAAAGCGGGAACGTCTCGCGTTGGATGCCATCTACTTTAATTAAGTTTACTTTTGACTTCCGCGCGACTCAGGATTACTAGTTACATTTACCTATATGTAAAATGTTTTTAGAATGTTGCGACGATTTTAACCCGTTTCAACCCTTGTTTTAACCCGTATTCAAAAACTTGACTTAATTAAGCTCGATTTTATGTTATAGCTGTGTTTCTTAAAAACTGTATTTTATAAAATGTATTATTACTGTGTTTAGTTTGGGGAAGGCACTGTCTGTTGCAACACAGCTCACGCTAAAGCAGTAGACAGGGGTTTTCACTTTTATTATGTACTTACTACCTTCCATCATCAGCCCGTAATCGTCCACTGCTGGACATAGGCCTCTCCTATATTTCGCCACTCAGCCCGATCATCAGTCTTACGTTTCCAGCCGCCACCGGCCGTCTTTCGTATATCGTCACTCCATCTAGTCTCAGGGCGTCCTACGCTACGTTTACCGATTCGCGGTCTCCACTCCAGAACCCGTCTACCCCAACGGTTATCGGGTCTGCGACAGAATAGATGTGACCGGCCCATTGCCACTTCAGTCTGCTAATACGCTGAGCTATGTCGGTGACTTTAGTTCTCTGACGAATTACCTCATTGCTACTTACTTACTACCTTAGGTTGCATTAATAAAAACATTTTGTATTTGTATTCGAAACTGTATAGTTGATTTTAATTTGACTCAAAACCAATAAACTTATCTTAATCTATACGATTAGCATTTTAAAGCTGAAGAGGTTATTTGGTTGACCGTGCTCAAATCAGGAACTACCGGACCGATAAAAAAAATGTTTGTCTGTAAAGTCGGTTTACTGATGATAGAACGTGACAACGTCTTAAGAAAATACTGATGGAATGGTAGCATTTTTCAAAAGAAAATTTTAATTTCATTTGTTTAATAGATTTGTATGTAAAAAGTAATCAGTAGAATTTAGTCATTTTCAATCAAAACAATGCAAAAAAGCGTTTAGATGCCGTGGATCGAACCCGGGGCATTTCACATGCAAAGCGAACGCTCTACCACTGAGCTACATCCCCGCTTGAACTACTGGTCGAAATAATTAATACAACTGTAACAAACATGCGGCGAAGTAACGACCGACGGTAACGCGGTAACGGTACATGACGTCATATTTTGTGGGCGTGCAGCCGGCTTCATCGAATTATAAGACGTTATCACGTCAAAAAAATATGTCACCGTTGGATACGTAGGTGATCCCCACGTGCTATAGGTTATATAGTATGTACCACGGGCGAAGCCAGGGCGGACCACTAGTATAACATATATTAAGAGTCACGTTGTATATCCGCGATGGACTCCTAAAAACTTAACCGATTTTGATAAAATTTGCACACCTTGTGCAGTTCAATCCAACTTGAATGATAGGATTGTTTTTATTTCGATAAATAAAATTCGAAGCCGGAACAGGCTGCTAGTGCTAAGATATAATATGAGTGTATTTAAATCTAGTGTGAATCGGTTTCATCTAGATTAGCGCACTCCAGCATGAGCCGCATCGTCGTTTAACATCGGATGAGATAGCTCTCCATTTACATAATATTAAAATAATGTACATTGTATTATATCAGCTATTTGGCTTCCACAGTTCAAGCTCAGTTTGGGATATTATCTATTCTATGGTTTGGGACTAATTGCATGAAAAATGTAAATGTATGCTTATAATAAAAGCAATAAAATGATATAAATAAAGCACACGTTTTATTTGTTTATTAAAAGCGTACCTACTGCTTAACCCTATATCAGTTATGTAGGTAAAAATATTTTGTGCGGTCAAATTCAGAAACCTTTTCCTTTTTTTGAAATCTTTGAAAAACACAGAACATAAATTGTACAATATAGCGAAGCTACAAATGTGCTACGAGCACGAAAGTAGCTACGAGATACGCTACTACGCGCTGCTACTGCACTCGGTAATATTACAAATCTTCTACGTTGCATGGTCACTGGGCTCTATAGTAGTTTTATAACGCTTTACTCTACATTTTTAAAAATAATTATCAAAATAATTGTAATATTAGTCTTGATCAATTTTTTAACACTTCATATAAAGGGTAGTTTACGTCGAGATTTTGAAATTTATCCTTATAAATTGTTCTAAGATGCCAAAATAAAAAATACATAAAAACACACGTGTGTAATCTACGTAAAATGGCAACAAAGCAAAACCAAATATATTAGAACTACGGCCTGATTTTACGTATATTCCACTCGAGTGCAACCTTTGCCACAAGTGTCACATTTCCAAAGTTTACATAATAAATCTTCAGCGCGGCAACAGTTTGCGAATCATAACAAACTGTTATTCCCCATAGAACCCCCATAGTCCTCTCTAATGTATCCCATGACGACGTTGCATCGTGTGACGAACGTTTTGCACTATTTTACGTCACACAAAAACCTTTTTTAATATGATAGGGAAATGCGACAATAGCGTCACTTTTGTCAACTGGTTTCAGTTGGCATGGACTCTATCTCCATGACAAATGGTTGATCATCCCTGTTTTTCCTTTACAGATAAAGGTTGAACGGATATAATGTATTCAATATAGCCTTTTGAGATGCATTTACAGTAATACGGTGTTACATGATGGTTGGAAAGTTCCTAGGCTTCTAAATATGTAAAAAAATATGTACATTGACCATTATTCTTATTCTAAAAGTTTGCAACGGTGACTGTTTTCTTTGACTTTTGACTTAAATGAGACCAACTAATTTCACGAAAATAAAATGTTTATTAAAATATCTGTTTTGTGTAAAATGTTTGGGTGTAAGATAGTGAAAAAATTACTAGTGATTATGTAATTTTATTGTAATGTGACGAAATTAATTTATTTCAATGTTTAAATGAGTCTTATAAGCAACATAAGACTTAAATGGATTTTATTTTTATTGTACAGAGCAGGAAAAGCAAATATTTTATTCAACTTTCTCTAAGGCAGGGTGTTCCACAGATTTACAATACTAATATAAATTGCTTGGGTCTGTATTTTACTTTTCCATCTGTCACCTATTATGCCGATCCTGACGAGGTAAGTCTCGCAATAGTCACAATATCGTCCACCTATTATGCTGAACAAAATGTATAATGGTTAATAAATGATCCATAAAATTTAGTCAATGTAATTCATTGTTAAAATAAGCATGATATTAAATTGTGTTTGTTATACTGCTATAAATATCCGTAATTGTATATTTTTTCTAGTAAAAAAGGTTCACAAACAAGAAATAAGGAATGAAATCTTTTGAAGTATGGCTGATATATAGACGCTCATGTTTTTGTATTATTTCTGTCATGTTTTTTCTTGCTCTTCTCATGAGGAAAACATATTTGCAGTAACGAGTCCGTACAATTGATCACACAATGGGGTTTCGAGGTTTGAAAATTGCTTCTTGTGATTTGGTAATGGAAAATATGTTGCGTGTTTTTTACTCTTTTACACAACAACTACTGACGGGATATCGATCTAATTTGATACATGGAGAGATAATAATCTAGAATAACACATAAGGTATTTTTTATCTCGAGAAAATGAAGGGATCGGCGCTTCTACCGCCTAACGAAAAACGCTTTGATGCTTTGACATTGCTGTCTCTTTTATTCTCGCTTGAAATGAAAGAGACGGCAATGCCAAAGCGTCAAAGCATCAAAGCGTTTTTCGTTAGGCGGTAGACCCCCGGGAACAAAGCGAGTGAAACTGTGGGATGTTGCTAGTATATATAAAATAGACACAAAGGCACATCAGGTAAAACTTAAAGAAGTAAACAATAGCATACTTACAAACTATCGTTACAGTTGGCAGTCTTATCGTTTCCATAGCAGTACCAGAGTAGTCATCACGTAAATAGTAAAGTAGCCATTTGAAACTTATTTTCATAGTTTACGTCATCTGAGAATTACATTCATAACAATTGGGACTTACTAAACAATTTACGAATTTCGTATTTCTCGTCTACCTCAAAGATGTTAGGTTCACAATACGGGTTCTTTTTCAACAAGCCTCAACCTCATAATTGTTAAGAAAATTAGACTTCGACATCATGTCGTTTTCGACATTATATAAAATGCGAGATAACATAATATAATGCTATATTTAGACGAATCTAGAGAGATCTATTGCGTCTCAGATGGAGTTGGTGTTTCATTTAATAGGAGCGAAAGAAACATATTTAGTTAAAATGTAATAACCTAAATCATTTAATCAATACATGGTTACAATCTTTGTGTCTTCAAATCGAGAGTGAATCGGTTTTTTCTAGGTGAACACGCTCCATCGTAGACCGCATCGTCGCTTAACATCAGGCGAGATGGCAGTCAAGTGTAAACCTATAGAAGTAAAAAAATATATAATTATATAAAAAAAATATTCCTAAATATTAGTAAAAAAATATTTAAACTAAGAAAAATAATGATTTGCCTTAGATTGATGTACTTACATGTCAATAATTTGATTTTTTAACCCATCTGTAAATCAAATTTGTCTATCTGAAAACGACTTATTCGATAAAACCTGGCCACACGACATGCGTATGCCACACCCTTAATACGCAGAGGTAACATAACGAACTAACGAATAAAAATAGAATCTAGGAACTCCAATTTAGCAATAAAGTCACTAAAATTAGAGATGGTGTTCGAGTGAAGCGAAACGTGATCAATCAATGATTCTCTGAGGGCCTTATCTTCCGGATTACTGGGAAGTAAGGTAGGATTTAGGTGCCAAATTAAAAAAAAAAGTTCAGTTCTGTCAATTCACAAATTAAAAATGTAATCTGTGGATTTTGGCGGGAACGTGAGAAAATTATTATTTGTCAAAGGATATCAACTAGCAACGCCCCGCGGTGATACCCGCGTAGTTCCCGTTCCTGTCATTTTTTCGGGATAAAAAGTGTATATAGTGTGTTCTAACATACTATATTCTGCCTGTATTCCAAATTTCAGCCTGATTTGTTCATACATTACGTGGTTGAGCAACATCCAAACAAATATACCCTGACATTTATAATATTAACTAACTAAACCGTGCGCGCGTTGCTACGCCATCTATCGAAAATTGGTCGTACCAATATTTGATGAAACTAAGTAAACGAAGATAAGGTACGCTCTAATATAAAGACAGCATAATATTATGCCGAAAATATCACACAAGTATACGCAATGTGCACAGCTTCACTTGCATCGTGAGAGACGTTTGAATGAATGACAAAGACATCATGACAAGTAGGCAGTAGGTGCAAATGAGATAGCTATACATCACATTTGTTTAGATATTTTTTTCGACATTAATAGAAAGACATACAAATGCACTGGCGTGAAAGAGACAAAATAGCCGCAACTAACATATCGCCGGTCGTGTTGCACGCTTACGCTGTATGTATATCTGTCTCTTTTTAGAAATGGCCAATTGTAAAATTGTGTACAACAGAAAAATAATTTTAGATGTAATAATCATTGAACTGTTATGGAAATAATTAAAGATTTTGTGTACTTACGCATGAAAAGTGATACCATGGAACTTATTCTTGGTCTTTGAACTGTTTGTGCACCTTGCAAAAGCAGAATAAGACATTATTACGGCTCATATCGGATTTTTTTGAATTGTTAGCGAACGTCCACTCAACTTGTGGCTCCTGTTGCGACTGAGACTCAATCAGGAGACGTCACCTGATTTTACATTGTGATCGTAGATGAGCGCGTGCCGCTTCTTAGTGTTTTAAGACTTCAATGGTACCAATACAAGTTTTGAACAAATTCGGTTACCTTAGGTTCTAATGACGCAACCTTTAAAAAATAGACACATGCTGTCACGCAACGAAAGCTCTCAAAATGCAATATTTTCCCCGTTATTTTCACATTTTTCATTGATGCTCCGCTGATCGTAGTGTAATGTTAAATAGCTTATAGTCTTTCTCGCTAAATGGACTATCCAACAGCGAAAGAATCTTTAAATTCGGGCCAGTAGTTTCCGAGATCCTTGCGTTCAAACAAACAAACTCTTCAGCTTGATAATATTAGTGTAGATAGGATAGTTCGCGCCACTTTTTTTACTTTAAAATAAAATATGTTAGTTTCAGGTAAAGTAAGTTAATTATCATCACAACCCATAAATAAAATAAGTACTAAAATAATTATAATACACGTTTCAATCGTACAACTCCGTCAGAACATACATATATTTTCGACTTTGTCTACATAGAGCTTTAATAGCCCCGTAAACCCTCTTACAGGATTTTAGAAATCTTTTTTCAGAAGTTACTTATACGAGCCAAAAACACACCCTCCATATTTCATCTCTCTAGGGTTGACGGCTTAGGCTAGGCACGTGTTGATATGTCAGTCACGGCCAGATAAAATAAATTTAATGTGAGTGTGGCCCGTAATGTGGCGTTAAATTATATAGTAAGTACTTATTACCTACTATAACGACAAAGTACCTATTAACCTATTATTTTATATTGTGTTATTCATCAATATAAATTAATGGATGTGCCGTGAGCATGTTACAATTGCTAACAAACTTCGTCTGTGTATGTATGTAGCGTGAGTGGTTTAAAACTACCAATCTACTTGACCCCTAGAATCGCCAGCGGCGAGATATGTTGTCGGCCTACTTATTTTAGTTGTTGACAACGAATAGTGATAGGTAGAAACGTTCGGCGTTCACCGCTTCCTACAACCGACTGGAACGTAAAGAGTGAGCTCACTCTTCTCAACGATAATATAATTCCGTGTGCCTGAAGTTTGGTTGGTCACATCCATTGATTTATATCGATGGTGTTATTATAGCTACCGGGCCTGTAACGAATATTTATTACTGGCAAGACTTCGCGATTCCCCGAGAGGTTCCGGTTCCCCTTATTTTCTGTTATAAAAACTAGTCTATAGTAGTCTGGAATTGTACTATTCCAGACTACAAACTAACTGTGTTCCAAGCTTTAAAATGAACCGTTCAGCAGTTACGACGTAACCAAGCAACAAACATTAACATTTTCACATTTACCTTTAATATCAGTAAAATTGTTAAACTAGCAGCGCCCGCTATTTTAATAAATAAAATAAAAAATATAATAAATAGATAAATAAATAGCCCGCGGTAAAAAGAAGCGTATGCGCTTTTTTAATGTATTCCAAATTTCAACCCGATCCGTTTAGGTACTCCGACATGGTTGAATCACAAAAATCTGTATAGTTTTAGGAGGTTTAAATATCATCTATGTACGTTTAAGAATTTTTACGTTTTACAAACTTGACTTTCAAAAACCATGGCGACCTATTGGCCTGAACGTCGCTTCGATTTCATAATCGTGATATCGTGGGTTCTTCTGCAGTTTATTTCAAAATCAGTTAGTTGTACTAGTTTAACATTACCACTAGCTTTTTTCTGATTCATTTTTTTTTAGAGTTACACAGTCAGAAAGACAATATACGGTAATAACATAATACGGTACATAATACGGTACGAAAGCCCGAGATAAGTAAAGTCTTGTGGTATTGGCGTGTCGAATAAATATTGGCGGTATTCGGTCGATTGGTCGTCGGAATTACCCGTCGCTCAGAACATCTGGCTCTCAAGTGCGTAAGTGGAAACAATTACCGAAATCTTCTATATTATATATTCTTTATCTTTTCGCTTCGGTATTAAGTAAACATAAATATGTAGTTAAATAAGACGAGGAAGAAATGTTCTTGAGTGGCGATAACGAACCGGAAGACGCAGTGTTGGATAGCCTCCCACTAGATAGTTCCTTTCCAGGAGAAAGTTTATTTTACCTCATCAACTGTACGTACCTTTCGCTTCACCTGTCAAATGTTATTGCGCATTGTAATCGCCTGTCAATATGTTTTTTCAAGATTGCCCTTAGCCTGCTTTAAATCATAAATGTACACATTTCTAACCTTACAGGAAGACCGTTACTCGGGGCGTTCAGTAGCTCTCCAGCTAATGGACAGATGACCTTCCAAAGGTCGCTGGAAACTGCTGGTTGCAGGTTGCGCAGGACCGTTCGTTGTAAAAATCTAGGGGGGAGGCCTATGTTCAGCAGTGGACGTCTTGCGGCTGATGATTAAGTAAACAGGATTTCTAAAAACTAGGTGCTTAGTTTGAAGAACAGAGTTGTATGGTCCCATTTCTGGGACTCAGGGATTTCTCTTAGTCAAGGCAATCTAACAATCTGCGAAGTACGGTTTGGGATTATGATTATAATAAGAAATGACGCATGCCACGAAATCAATAATTTTTGAACGTGTCAGTATTCACACGATGTTTTCCTTCACAGTTAGAGCTAGTGTTATACAAACTTGTACATCTGGAGTTGGAAGAATACTCATAATAGGTATGCTGGTGGAATTTGCACCTATGACCTCAAGTTTTGAGGAACGTGATGCAATAGTTTGAACGTTTGTTGCTCATTCCCGTTGGAACGGACTAGGTTGAACTAGAACACAATTAAATTATAGTATATCACATGATAATAACGAAAACCGGGAACTGCACTAGTAAAATCGTAGGAGCTGCTAGGTTATTTTAATTTGGATTTGCTCCACCATATTTATAGCCACTGAAAATAAACCGTAATTAATAATACTACTGCGTGGCCCACCTACATTCCAAGTTTCGTAGTGCCGGTTAGACTGAGCAGCAGACATCCTCACTTTCACTTTTGCTAAATTAGTTATCCTATTTCAAAAAAGGAGGCGATTTTCAATTCAGTTTTATGATTTCTTTTTATGAACGAGTATGTTGCGTGATAGCTCCGCCAATTGAAAATCAATTTTGAAAATATTTTTTTTTTCGTGGTATAAATTAATTTTATCGAAATTGGCGGTTTTTTATATAAGAGCAAACAAAACTTGATTAGTGAAGGTTCTTAAACTCGTGTTACGATAACTCACTAGGGGGAACTGCAATAATTTTGTTTAAAATATTTTATTTTGTCGTAGGTACTATACTCGAAAGAACTCGACAATTAAGTTCAACATTAATACAAGATACTTAAAAAAAAAAAAATTATCTACTATACTCTCTAAAAAAATTAAAATAAAATGCAAAAATAAAAATTTCGAAAAACCCCGCGACACTTAAAAAGTATTCGAAAAAGGGTAAAATAATTAAAAAGTGCCCAACTTAATACAAAAATGTAGCGCAAGATAATTAACGCAAAACTTAATAAAAAATGCAATAATATTCGTCGGGGTCCTGCTGTCGGGTTCATAAATTTCATCATAAGTAAAAATAAGTATCATCATCAACTTCTGAAGGTCCCACTGTAGGGGCACGGGCTGCCCATTAATTAAGGGTGTAAATATTTCACAAACAAAAAAAAATAAAACGCTCCAATTATTTATTAAAACTAGTATGAAACTGCAAAACTAGTTCATTTAAAGACAGCCCCGAACGGATATCATGGGTTTTTTTTATTAAGTTTTACGTGAATTATCTCGCACTACATTTCTTTTTTAAGTTAGGGATTTTTTGGGTTCCGTAAAACGTAAAAAGCGGCCAAGTGAGAGTCCCTCACGAAGGGTTCCGTACCATTAGCAAATAAACGGCTAAAACCTTTTTGGCTTTATTTGAACTCCATATGCATAAACCATCGCAGTTTCCACAGACAGGCTTTCATCCATAAGGTTTTATTAAAATTTTGATTTTACCTTATGATTTTAACGACAAGGTCGATAGCGCGTTTTAATGTACTAGTGGCACCATCTAGTTTGCTTGGAACGGACTAATCGAGCAAGAAACGGTAAAAAATCAAGTTTGTTGTATGGGAGCCCCCGTTAAATATTTATTTTTGAGATTTGTTGTTATAGCGGCAATAGAAATACATCATCTGTGAAAATTTCAACTGTCTAGCTATCACCGTTCTTGAGATACATTTTGGTGACAGACAGACGGACGGAGAGCCAAGTCTCAGTAATAGGGTCCCGTTTTTTACCCTTTGGATACGGAACCCTAAAAACGAAACCCTTGTAGATTCGTCTTGTCTGTCTGTCTGTCCGTCTGTATGTCACAGCCACTTTTTCCGAAACTTTAAGAACTATTCTGTTGAAACTTAGTAAGTAGATGTGTTCTGTGAACCGCATTAAGATTTTTACACAAAAATATAAAAAATACAAAAAAAAATGGTGTTGTCCCATACTTAGAACTGAAACTCAAAAACTTTTTTTTCATAAAACCCATAGGTACGTAGTGTGGGCTGTCTATGGATAGGTCTTTAAAAATAATAATGAGGTTTCTAATAAAAAAAAATCGATACTGAATAATTTGCTCGAGATACACTTCCAAAGTGGTAAAATGTGTGCCCTCCCCCCTGAACTTCTAATATAAGAGAACTAGCTATTACCCGCGACTTCGTCCGCGCGAAATAAATACTAAGGTAACTCAGGCAGTACCTACCTGTCGGTATATAGTACATACCCAAACACATTTACGGTTATTAAAACAGCTTATAATAAAACAATTTCATCCAAATCGGTTCAATTGTTTAGGTATGTAAGCGTAAGAGACATTCGCCCCCCATTTCAACCCCAATTTCATCCCCGTACAGTTCGAAATTACAAAATTGCTAGAACAAACATTTATTTGCTTCATGTCAAGTGCTTATATTCAGAGTTTCATGGTTTTATCTTCAACGGTTGGGAACTTCCATATTGACATTCATCACCCATTTCAACCCCAATTTCATCCCCATACAGTTCGAAATTACAAAATTGCTAGAATAAACATTCGTTTTTATCGTGTCAAGTGTCATATACAGAGTTTCATGGTTTTATCTTCAACGGTTGGGAACTTCCATATTGACATTCATCCCCCATTTGAACGCCAATTTCATCCCCGTACAGTTCGAAAATATAAAATTGCTAGAATAAAGTTTCGTTTGCTTCGTGTCAAGTGGCTAGATACAAAAATTAATAACTTTGAAAATTACGAATTTTTATACAACCGTTCAGCCCTTGTTTCACCCTCTTAGGGGTTGAATTTTGCAAAACCCTATCTTAGCGAGAGCCTACGTACAAAAAGGGACCTTCATGCAAAATTTCAGATACTTAGCATTTATAGTTTCCGAGATTCCTTGATGAGTGACCTTTCGCTTTTATATATATAGATGATAAAAAACATTTAATCATTCTCTTAAATAGCGTGTCGTTCACAACAATTAAAAGTAAAACAATTGCAATTACTTACTAGACGCCTCAAGTCATGTTCCCGTTTGTTTACACGCTTCGCTCCTGACCTTGACACCTGTCGCTAGCCGGAAGTTATGTGCTGTCATCACATCCCTATCTTAACGGACGTTACGTCATAACCATTTGTCTCTATCAAGGACCCGCCTCGACTTCCTTCAGGTTGAACAACTATATGGCCTATTATAATAAGGAATAGAGTACATTTCAAATAGTGAAAGTTCAATTATAATGTGCATTAAAATCGTATTAAGAACATCTAAACTTTGAAATGCGTAGCTTGAGTGGGTATTTTATGATGGATAAACATTTTTTTTATGGCATAAAGTGACGAGATGAGCAGCAGGATATGTGCATGATGGTAAGCAACATGCCTACTACATACAAGCACAGTGACACTCAGCTATTGGAACATGCAGAGTACAAATCATTACTTAGCACTGTGCTCATCACCCAGATAAGATGTTTTATCTTTATTTCTCTATACCGTGTAATTTCACTGGACACATTGCCCTTCAAACCAGAACACAGTATCTAATGTTTGCGGATTACTGCTTGTCGGTAGAATAACTGGCAAAGATGTGGGTGGTACTTCCCCAGACGGACTCTGTTAAGAGTTCTGCCACTACTAAAAATCTTAAAGTTTTTAAGAGTGAATCGGTTTGTTCTAGATTCGCGTGCTCCACACTAGGACCGCATCGTAGCTCAACAACGGGCGAGATGACGTTATACCCCGTTTACATGATTCCAGTCCAGCGACCGAATCCAGCGCTGGATTGCTTACTGGAATAATGGAAACCGATCCAGTGCCAATGCATTCCAGTGCCGGTCTACATTATTCCAGTAAGCAATCCAGCGCTGGATTCGGTCGCTGGACTGGAATAATGTAAACGGGGTATTAGAGCAGGGGTCGGCAAGTAGTTTTAGGTGCAGTCCGGATGCTGGGCGAAAACTTTAACGAAATCCAGAAAAAAAAACTGGTTGTAGGTTGAAGTGAGATTCTACGTGGCAAAAAAATATTGTACCAATTAATTAAGGTACAGTGTACCTTATATCAACATTTTAAAATGTATACTTGGTATACAAGACAATATTTGGCGGTCCAAGGTTCAACCTTTCGCGGTCCGCCCGTTGCTGACCCTTGCGTTAGAGTGTTAATCTTTTATCCATAAAAAAACATTTCGAAGAAGCTTTTTTAACTTTTTTACACTTAACCGTATCTCACCTGATGTATCCCGCTACAATACAACGACCATCACCGAGCTGGTTATTGGATGAAAAGTATTTTATATTCAACTAGCAGAACGCGCGCGCGTTGCTACGCCATCTATCGAAAATTGGTCGTACCATTTCAAATTTTGAACAAATTCGGTTACTTTAGGTTCTAATGACGCAACCTTTAACATATGACATATGCTGTCACGCAACGAAAGCTCTCAAAAAGAAATATTTTTTCCCGTTTTTGTTACATTTTTCATTCATGCTCGGCTCCTGTTGATAGTAGCGTAATGTTAAATAGCCTATAATAGCCTTCCTCGATACATGAACTATCCTACAAAGAAAGAATCTTTCAATTCGAACCATTAGCTCCAGAGATCCTTGCGTTCAAACAAACAAAAGCTTTATAATATTAGTATAGAAGTATAGATTTAATATGTCAACAAATAAGCGATGTATCTGTCTACGATAGAGCGTGTTTACCTAGAAAGAAACGGTTTCTCTCTCGTCTTGTGGACCATTGGGAAAACCCACTCGGGCAACGCATTCCACGGCCTAGACCTTCGTATCATAAAAGTAGAGTCAAACCTGTTAAACCTCTTCGTTTCAAGTCCTTTAAGAACGTCAATCATAAAACGATATTCCATTTTCTATAATGGATGACAAAAGGTTTTCAAGTCATTTTACATATGGAATCCGCCCTTCTAGCGCCTAAATAAATTGCCTTTGGCTTTGCTATCGTTGTCTCTATAATTTCAAAAGAAAAGAAAGAAGGGAGCAATATCAACGCTAAGACCGTTTTACAAGACAGACAGACATTTGAAGACAAACTCTAGAATTGTTTTGATCACTTCGTTTAAAGTAACCGAGCAAAACAGATCGATACAATTAAAACCTTTTTCCTTTAATACATAACTAAACATTCTACTACCCTACCCTGCTGATCCTGCTAATGTTATATACTGAAAACGTTTATCAAATGTATTATGATACTGAAATTTTCTAATTATAAACGTAAAGTTAACAGGTTGTTGAACAATAATGGAAGATTCTGCCTTTTGCACCACTGTATTTACATTAATGTAGAAGGCAGAGCCGCATATTTTTTTGTGACTCAATACCTGTTCAATAAATTATCTTTATCTTTTTTATAAATGTGAAAAGTATGTTTGAATGTCTGGATGTATGGATGTTTGTTGGTCAATCCTGTCGTAAGAGTTGCAGGAATCAATCAATGCAGAACTCGAGTAGATTTTTGTAGTCTAACATAACACATAAGCTACTTTTCATCCCGAAGAAATCCTTGGAATTGCTATCTACATTTATTATTATTACTAGCCTAGGTTGTCCCGCTGGTGGGCAAAGGCCTCTCTTCCTTCCTTCCAGATAGCCCAACTTGCGGCTTTGGTGGCCCAGTTTCTATCGTGTGAATGTAGTTCGTCACGCCACCTTCGTCTGGGTCGACCCGGAGGTCGTTTAGATGTTGAACCCCAAGAAGTGATGATTTTTGCCCATTTGTGTTCGGCAAACATGTCCTGCCTAATCTCATTTTAATTGGCCAGCTCTAAAGCAAACATTTTCTACATTTACTGCAGAGAAAGTCGCGGGTAGGTTTCGGGTAGGTAGTCAGGGTAGTATCTATACTAATTTTAAAAATCTGAAGAGGTTTTTTTTGTTTGAACGCACTAACTCAGGAACTACTGGGCCTATTGCAAAAAAATGTTTGTCTGTAAAGTCGGTTTACTGACGATAGAACGTGACAACGTCTTAAGAAAATACTGATGGAATGGTAGCATTTTTCAAAAGAAAATTTTAATTTCATTTGTTTAATAGATTTGTATGTAAAAAGTAATCAGTAGAATTTAGTCATTTTCAATCAAAACAATGCAAAAAAGCTTTTAGATGCCGGCCGGGGATCGAACCCGGGGCATTTCACATGCAAAGCGAACGCTCTACCACTGAGCTACATCCCCGCTTGAACTACTGGTCGAAACAATTAATACAAATGTAACAAACATGCGGCGAGGTAACGACCGACGGTAACGACCGACGGTAACGGTACATGACGTCATGTTTTGTGGGCGTGCAGCCGGCTTCATCGAATTATAAGACGTTATCACGTCAAAAATTGTTTCACCGTTGAGCATGTATGTGATGCCCGAGTGCTATAGAGTATAGACTATATATTATGTACCACGGGCAAAGCCGGGGGGGGGCCGTTAGTTCCATAAAATAGAGTGAAGAGGCGAGTAAGAGACATGGTGGTATGAAACACGAACAAAAAGTAAGATCTAAATGGGTGCCAAGTTCAATGATCAGTCCTGAAATTAATTAAAAGAATAAGAAATATTTTGTAAGAACTTTAAATATGTTTTCTTATTAAAACGTATTATAATATATTAAAGAGAAAGGGCTGACTTGGCTACTTCTTTTATATTTAATTGTTTTTTTCTTTCTAAACTTAAAATGTGGTTTTAGAATTTGAACTGAACAACACCTCTAAATTTGTATTACACAAATTTTATGAAGTCAAATCTTATCTCTGTGACGATTGAATAGATTTGAATTAAATTAAATTGATGCGTAGTAAGAATATTAAAACATACTACCTATTATTACTTTTATCCGGTAAAATTATGGATTATTGAGCCACACGCTAAACCGCAGGGTGCAGCCTAAATTCATTAGTAAGTATTTAATTTCCGGTGTTTCGGTTTGAAGGGCAATGTTTCCAGAGAAATTACAGTGCTTAGAGATATAACATCTTAGATCTCTGGGTGACGAGCGCAGTGCAGTGCTAGGTAATTATTTGGATTCTTCATGTTCCAATAGCTGCGTGTCACTGTGTTGTTATGTAGCAGGCATGTTGCTTACCATCAGGCACATGACCTGCTCGTCACGCGTCACGTCACTCTTTATTTTAAAAAAAATCAGTACTATACTAAATTCAGGCCAGTACTAAATTCTATGAATGTTATAAATGGTACAGTTTGGATGTTTGTTGTTCAATCACGTCGAAACTGCTGAACGGATTGGATGGAAATTTAAAATGCTGTTAGATTATAGTCTGGAACAAAGGCTACTTCTTATCCCGGTAAAATTACGAGACCGGGTACCACACGAGTTAATATTAAGTTAACTGCTAGTAAATATTATATTGAACACAAAACTAAGTAGGGTTTGTGTTCAATTTAGTTTAAGTTAATCAATAAAAACTAGATACATTTGAATACCTACTCCCCAATTATTTATATTATATTTGTTTATTCCTTAATGGATGCTATAAATATTCTGTGTTAGCTACAAATAGCTGTTTCTTTTCAATATTTTCCTGTATGAGAGCGGAAATAAATTCTATGTATCTAAGTCATTATATCGTAATCTGTAACAAATAACATCAATTTCATAATAAGTACTACTAAATGTCAATTAGTTGTGTTAAAAAACTGACATTCAAGAAATTGACGTTTAATGAAACTTGTTTGTTGCGTTGCGTAGTGTCTGGGCTTCGTTCCCTCTATTATGTTTTTTTTTAGGATAAAACATAACAAACATCTTTTTAAAAAGGTTCACCAAAAACAGGCAGTAATTAACAATACTTACGAGTTGCTCCCTCCTTGCAGTAATTATTCTTATCAGCAGATTGCAGCACTCGCTCACTCACTCACTGCGATCACAAGGTAAACTAAAAACTTTTTGCTCTACAATTTTCATTCGAAATTTGAATACATACAATTTGACACACAGTTCAATGTTCTATTTTCGATTTTCCCGCGCTCGCGTTGTGTTGACGTATCATGGTAGAGTTATCGTGGAGACGCAAACCCGCGCGAAACGCTTGCCGACGACTGGCAATACGTAGCGGGCGGGCGAATCGCTAGACGTAATATCGTGAAGGCTCGCAAGCGCTCTGAATGTTTGGCTGCGAGTCCTTGAAGCTTGGATATTGGTGTGACGTGTGGATTTATTAGATGAATTCTCCGTTTCACTTTGCTGTATTGCATTCGTATAGACTTTATAATTCGTATAACACGAGACTTTATACTTATTTTGTGTAATTTAGGTTCTTTTTTAAAGTTGTAGAGACTTTAATAAGGAAGTTAAATTGCAACGAAAATTGCAGTAGTGAAATATAACAGTGAGAATATAAAGTGGACTGCTTATGATACACATTCGATATTTACATTAAAATTGTAAAGTAGCAGTAACATAATCCACAAAAATTTGAATTTTAAAATTGTAAATAGGTGGGTTAGGTACTTACATGCAGTGGCTAATCCAGGATTTCGTTTTTGACTTCTGTGGCTTGACATCACGAAAGCTTATCAGGGTGACTTTATTTCGTTTAAGGCCGGGTCACACAGAGGCGATCCGGTAGCGATAGCGATCCGATAGCGATAGCGATCCGATACCGAGTATGAGATCGCGCCCGCTTGCTGTGTGTCAGGTTGCATACAAATTCGAACATTACAAAAAAAATCGTCTCGCTATCGGATCGCTATCGCTATCGGATCGCCTCTGTGTGACCCGGCTTTTACCGCGCAACCGTCTTTCCATAAGATTATTACTATTCGCCAAGGCGAGATTCACACGGCGCGGCTGCCAACCGCGGCCAACCGCGCCCGCGCGCGGCCGCGGTTGGCAGCCGCGTCGTGTGAACCGGGCCTAAGACTTTATCAATATTGAATTGACAGCACGATTATTGAACCTTTTAAAGCACAGAAATAAACTTTAATACTACTTCCCTATCCTAAATATATTATATGTATCCACTTGTCCGTGTGAGTATTGATATATATACCTACGGTGTTTTCGTGTCAAGTATCTATCACCCCTTTTTTCTTATTTTAGCGTTTAGCACATCTTTTATCTACGACCTTCTTGCTGAAACCTGAAACGTAAATGAAAAACGCATGTTTACTTTATGGACGCGTAAACAAAATATGGAAATGGAGCCTTTTATGTACTTTTAGATCCTTTTATGTACATAAAACGTCGGATTATGTGAACCAACCTTACCTCTTTCACGTATCGTGCTTCCAACTCATAAACACGGATTGGTTGAACCATACTCTCATTTTCAATGTAAAGTTGAATAATAATTGATCTAAAACTCGTATTAAAAGTAAACTACCCCAAAAATTTCCGATTCTGTAAATCTTTGCTAATCTCCGAAAATTGTGAACGAATATAATGTTTAAGTTGTATGCCTGTAGAATGAGAGTTTTGTCTAATAAATAAGCGAGCACCAATATCACAAAACACATGCTATCCCGAGCAAAGCAATGGGAATCAGACAGCGGAAATAATTCTCATAAAATATGTAATATCAATTAGTTAATTGTTTTGTCCAGCAACTGTTAGCTTTAATAGGATTCCATTATCAAATAAAATCTTAATTCTATGCGAATGAAGGTTAATTATCTACGTGTAAATGTTGCGTAGGGAATACCTACCTGGGGCCATTAATAGCTAATTACATTGCCAATCAAGGGATGAGAATTATTTTTTGATCTCTTTACTTTAATTAACTTTTGGATGTTTACTCTGATGAAATTTAATTAGTAAAATAAATTATAAGCAAATTTAACCAGCTTTTGATTCACTCTGCTAGGATTCGGGCCTTATCTCGTAAGGAAAGAGTCAAGGCTTATAACCGCTTCCTACACTTTTGGCGAATCGATTTTACAATTTTGGCGGGAAAACTGGTGTCAGGTTACCTATGTGCGTTTGTTTGCGCTTATCGATATACCTTCCCAAATAAAAACACGACAAATAAATTTTCCCGCCTAAAACCCGACCGCAAAGTTAGTTTTGTATTTTTTCGTCATTTGGTGTAATATAGTTACCAAAGCGTATCAAGCGGATAATCCACCGACGACCATGTGGGGATGGGCGAATGACAAAGAGATACAGGAAAACAAAAATTGTAGTAGGCATTTTTTTGTATTTTAATTTCTTTTTTTTTCTTCTTTAAAAAACAGTGTCAGTTTCTTAATTCTTAACAATCTACACCAATGTGATACTGGACTGAACATACGAAATATCAAACGAAAAAAATTACAAACTATTACAATAAATGAAATGGGCTGGAAATAAATAGTATTAATTTAATGGTAATTTGTAGTGGTACGAATCTTTGGAGAGTTCGTCTGAGGAAGTACTATTGTCATTTTTTCTATCGGATTAGTCGTAGTTTGAAATACTCGAATGAATTTCAAAGACTCGAACACAGGGGTTTGGCTTTACTTTTGTGATTAGAACATCTAGGCTGTGGGATGCGTTTCTCCCGATGTATTTCCATTCTATACAACGCCAGAACGCAGCCATAGGAAACTGCTGGCGTATATATTGTAATGTCGTTTTAAAATCTGTTATTACAAATCATACAAGAGTTTTGCGTACTGATCGTGTATAGTTTGTAACGTGGATGCTCGCGTCGCATCTTTCCATTCTATACAACGCCAGAACGCAGCCAAAGGAAACTGTTCGCGTTCGAGTATTTTACATTGTAATGTTGTTTTAAATCTGTTATTACAATGCATACAAGATTTTTCCGTACCGGTTGTGTATGTTGTCGATCCGATCAGGGGTTATCACTGAGATTTGACTCTGGGTAGGCTCCCGCATTTTTTATATACACTCTAGGGGTAGTAGCGACAAGACTAGGTGGAGTCGGGGTGCTCCGACTCGGATCTGGGAAACCAACATCTACAATAAATCAATTAAGAGCTAGGTCAATAAATCAAAATGGCGACGCATGCAACTGCTCACGTACAAATTATAATTTTAGAGTTTTGCGCGCCTATTCCAAAACATACACGATTAGTCCGTATGCGTACTGGCGCTGTATATTTTGGAACAACATAATACTTCTACGTTACTACAAAGTATACGCAAGTATTTGCGTACTGGTCTTGTATGGTTTGGAAGAATTTAGTAAAAAACGTATTTCCAATCTACCTATACGTGATTAGTTTCATACCCTTGCGTTCTGGCCTTGTATAGAATGGAAAGACGCTCTCCCGATAGATCTTTGTGTCTTCATATATCGATAGTGTCGGTTTCTTCAAGGTGAGCATGTTCCATTGTAAGCCCCATCATCGCTTAACATCAGGTGAAATGGCGAATGGTGGTCAAATGTAAACGTCGATAAAAGTAAAAATAAAGTATTTTTGGGGATCCTGGTATGGACATGGTTTGTTACTAATAAATTGCTATATACAATAAGAGGAGACACCCAAAAACTACTTAAATAAATGGTGAATTGCATAGAAATATTCGCAGATGATGGTCATATCAGTCGATAATGACATGATATGACTAGCATCGATAGCAAGGTGAAATTATAAGAGACAGATACGGACTTTTGCAAATGAGGCAAGATCATTATAATGATTTTTATAATTAAAGCTAAACCTTATTCCCCCCACACCTACTATGTAAGTTTAGATGGAAATTGTAGTCTTAGTTATCTCTCTAAGAGGACCCTAAAACTCTATTTACGGATAACAAGGGAGAGTAGAATTTATCACCATTCTGCTGTCGACATAAACAGATAGGATAAGAAACCCAGCACTATTGTATACTATTTTATTGGTAAACTACATACATTTTATACTACGTTTAAAAAGCTTCTTTTGAGAATTGTAGTTTTGGATTCGCAGCTCAAAAGGCATCAATGTTTCATGCTTGACGTTAAAATATTTATCCGAACGAACGAAAATATAAACGAACAGATTTGGATTCTATTAAATTTTGAAGTGAAGTTCAAAGATTTTTTTTGACATTTGTGACGTCATGAGTCCTGAGCATCGCCGAAAAATGGCTAGCTTATGTGTTTATGTCGGATATATTTCAGTGAGTGTGCAACTGATCCCCGTAATATAATACCACATTAACATATTTTTTACCCAACTGCTTGTAACACAAAAAAGCGACATCGTTTGGAAGTTGCGAAATTCCTTCGTATCCGAAGGAATTTCAAATGTACAAATTGTGTATATAGAAATAACACAATTTGCAAAAAAAGTATTTTATTTGATTACCTATTATTTATTTATGGTTTGATCATCTGAAAGATAAAGTTGACTACAGCGGTCACGAGCAGTTTTTGCGTTCACTTCCGTCATATATTTTTATTACGGTTCTATTTTCATATTTTTAGGGTTCCGTAAAACGTCAAAACGGAACTCTTATAGATTCGTCATGTCTGTCAATCTGTCTGTCCGTATGTCATAGGCCTCTTTTTGCCGAAACTATGAGAACTACACTGTTGAAACTTGGTAAGTAGATGTATCCTGTGAATCGCATTAAGATTTTTACAAAAAATACTAAAAATTACAATAAACTTTGGGATGCCCCATACTTAGAACTGAAACTAAAAAAAACTTCAGACCCATACGAATGGGGTGTCAGTGGATAGGTCTAAAAATTATGTTGAGGTTTCATAATCAATTTTTAATACACTGAATAATCTGCACGAGAGACACTTCCAAAGTGGTAAAATGTGTGTCCGGGTCCTATAACTTCTAAAATAAGAAAAACAACAAACTAAAAAAATACCTACATATATGTATGATGAAAATTATCATGCAAACTTCCAACGAAAATAGGTTTGAACTCGTTACAATGAGTAGTTTTTTTAGTACGTTATAAATACACTATAATTAAAACATCGATCAAAGTTACACGGAACTACAAGAACATAATTGTGTATTATGTTACTGGCTGCTACGGAATCCTTCACGGGCAAGTCCGACTCGCACTTGGCCGCTTTTATTTTCAGTTCGGTCGAGCAGCAAAATCCCTATTCTCCTCCAAGCCTGCCATAAGGAACTTCGTTCCAATAATTTTCATAATACGCAAGTACAATATTTACTTTCACAAATGATTGAACTACTTATTTCATTAATTACTAATAAAAATAAATTTTGTAAATTATAAAATATATTGTTTATTGTCATCAATACAAATAAAATTAAATCATACAAAAATACACGTCACGCACAGAGTCATACACTAAAATAAAAGCCTTGAATCGTTCCTGGTGCAAATGTGCCCAAGACAACCTAAATGTGAACGTGAATGTGTAAATGTGCCCTGGTGCATCGCTGGATGGCGATGGCTACGTAAACGACGCCCAATCTCGCGGACTAAATCTTTGGCCTCGACTCCCCAACTGCCCATGGTCTCCACGGCCACTGGAACAAAAAAGATAAGATAAGATAGAAGTATCCATTGCCGCATACTTCTACGGCTTTTTACTAGCGGCCTCCTCCGCCGCTGCTGCCGGAGTATGGACGGTGCGACCCAGGTGCGTAGCCGCGACAGCGCTGACACACGTAGCGTCCCACACTAAGCACTTGCCGTGCTTCCAGGGCACCAAGGTCATACCGTCTGGACGCTTGCCATCAGATCTATTAAGACCTGGTGGCTCAAGGACGCAAGGAACGTTTGCCGAAATAAACGCTCTGCGAACATATATATACATACATATATATGCAAGTATATCATTGAGGGCATGGTGACGCGGAAACCTACCTAGGCAGCGACGACAACTCAACGCGTGGTGACCGTCGGCCTCAACCATGGAACCGCAAGTACAATTATAAAATATATTTCACTACACAGTTGGAGGGTCAGATGCAAAAGGCGGTTATCGTTGACTCAATGCACATCGTCTGGAGATTCCTTGGTCATCTTAATATATTATAAAAATCCAGTGTCATGATGTTTGTCTGTTCCCAGCGACCGCTTCACCAAATCGACTGAAATCCACGAACATTTTTATTTTGTGTACGAAATGTGGCCTAATTTGATAGATATAAAACCTACATATTAGTTTCTATTTTGATTAACAGTTTATGTAATTATTGTTAACAATAAACTATGTAATTGCTAATAAAATTATTGGTATTCCCAAGGTATTCCTATTCGAAAGTTTTACAAGTCTTAAACAGATGGCGCTTCAATGCTCTATAAGTCTATATTATAATAGATTGGTTATTTACCCCAAAGGAAGTTGGGGCGAGCTGCTAGTAAAAGTGTTATTGAATAACTGAATATAAATATACTATATATATTTCATTTTATAATATATAAATATTTATAAATAAGCTGATATGTGTAGATATTCAACTTAAGTACCTAACTTAAGTTGAAAGTCAAAAAACTCTGAATGGGTCTTGACGATTAGAAAAATGGATTCACAAAGGTAGAAACTACGCAAACACAGTCCTGTGTCTGATGTCCCCACATCGAGCCGTGCCGTTAGCCGCTCCGTACTTGGATACGGTATTGTTCGTCGCTTTTGGCCAGAATTAATTGCCAATAAACGGCGCTATAGGTGACGGAAATAAGCACTGCGCACACTTTGAATTAGTGGGACATTTTTTAAATCACTAGAGATAAACTGTTGACTACCAAAACCCTTTTTTTTTAATTTTAAAACCTATGGCAGTTACCTATAAAACTTTAAGCTTGCGCAAAAGGCACAAGGCCTCAATAAACCAATCTGAACGTACTCAACGCAAGAGCGGACCCAGCTTTGGCTCCGGGGTCACAGGAGTCACATAGTCGTGGCCACGTCACAAAACTGTGCGATAAGTACATGCATGCTTTTAAATCAGTGGTTCACCCTAGGTACTGGTCCCAGTCCCCCCTCCCCCCTGCCTGGATCCGCGCCTGATTCAACGAGTACAACATCACGTACGATGGCTAGCGTAAGGGTATCTCAGCTTGGGCTGTTAGGAAGATCAAAGAACAAGCTGGCATTCCAGAAGAGGGCACCTTTACGGCCTTAGTGGGGAGGATCTGGCACCTGTCGACTTGTTGCAGATAAATATGTAGAGTTGTAGAGCTAATTAATAATATATTACTCTTTTAGAAGAGGCTTTTTACAGGTTTGATGACATAGAAAAGCTGAAAGTTTCTGAAACAAACTAGTCACTAGTTGATTTTTATTATTTATGTAGTAAAATTTTATGTTTAATTATGATGTAATTTGATTGACATTTTTTATTTAATTCAATCAATTCTTTGGATAGAAGTAAGAGTAAAATTCATGATTGATATACCTACTACTATTATTATTTTTAAAAAATTGACATGTAATTTATAATTCATTTTAACTTTATTATTATTAGTAAAAATTTACATATTATAACTCATACTATTATCAATAAAATACTATGACTATGACTATTTTTGATTCTTAATTGATGTCGGCTGACTTATTGTTTGGGGGATTGCATTTCAAAAGGTTTTGAAATGAAATTTGAAAAAAAAATTACATTTAAAATTGGATACAACTGAGAGGATTGTGACAATAAGAATTTTAAAAACTAGAAAAACTAATAGCCGCTAAGGGAAATTCTACCATTTAAAGTAATATTAATTTGTTCTCAATTTCACCACTTTAACAATAAACAAAACAGTATTATTTAGGCATGTGTATCAAATAGATGATAGTGAGTATAAGTGTTGTTTTTTGTGATTTAATGTATCTTTAATGCATATGCATAATTTCAAAAAGTATTAGCATTCTCCACTGGTTCTGTAGATAAACTTTAAGTGTGCGAAATTACATACTTCCCCGTCCTCGCAATGTTTTATAAAAATAGGTACAAAGTTTCTGCTTCGCGTATTAAAAAAAAAAGAAAACGTGAAGGTAAGACATCAACCAACTTCTCCTTGACTGGCTTTTAATCAACAACAAAATAAATTGCGAAGAATAAAAATTTAAATTTAATTATAAAATGAATTGCTGCTAGGATTTAGCTCTAAAAAGATTTTCACAACAAATTTGTATGAAATGAAATCAAATTATCAAATAAATTCGCGTTTGTACCTATTTAATTATTATTTACGATCTCCGAGGGGTGAAAGCGTGGACGTCTGAACATACTCACTAACCAACTAAATTGGCAAGCTTTATAGTGTCGCTGCTATCGTAAATTCTGCATGTACCTAATCTTGGAGAAAAGTTTAGTTCTGTATTTGACCAATTCGTGTAGTTTAGCTTGTCGGTCTATAATAAGCTCTTGGCTGACAAATTGTGTCCCTCCCGCTGTCAGTTACGAACTTATTTATTAAATATTTGATAATATGTAATTTTATTACATTTTTATCCTCTTGAGTAGTATCGTAGGAAAAATAAATGTGTAGTGTGATAATACAGTCAGTAGTGAAAGGAATAATGTATTCAAAAACTGTTATATGTATTTATTTACTAGCGGCCCGTTCCGGCTTCGCTCGGATCATAACCACGACACTGTCTGCAGCGCCATCTGACGGGCTTATTTGTGAATCGAATCCTCGAATCCACTTGTACACACACAAAAAAATCATTCAAATCGGTCGAGCCGTTAAGGAGGAGTTGTCAAATGATTCAATTACTAAAATGGATATTAAAAAATAGGGGTTGGTGATTAAAGGGTAAAAATGTAGGATTGTATGTATTTTTTTGATGCCACATTATAAATTAATAATATAAAATTTTTTTTTGTATAAAAATAAAAAAAAAATTAGGGTTGAACACTTATCACTTAGGGGTATGAAAAATAGATAGTAGCCGATCCTCAGACCTACTGAATATGCATATAAAATTTGGTAAAAATCAGTATAGCCGTTTCGGAAGAGTAAGGGAACTAACATTGTGACACGAGAATTTTACATTTATTTATAAAACCTATACGTGTTACCTCACTTTGAAAAATAAATGGGGTCATGGGGGTCACGATTCCTCCCCTGGGCTGGATCCAAAACCTATGTGGACCACTAATCAAAACGCACACAGTAATACACTTGTGCACGGTCTTGTACCTTGATTACGACTATGTGACCCCACCCTAGCGCCAAAACTGGATCCGCCCTTGTTACTACTAGCAACGATCTTAACAAAGATGTGCCCTCCCAAACGACAGGGCGCACGGAATCATGTTATCGTTGGGAAGAGTGAGCTCACTCTTTCCGTTCTAGTCGGTTCCAGAAAGCGGTGGACGCCGGACGTTTTTACCTATCACTCATCATCATCAACAGCCCACTAAATGTTCCCACTCCTGGGACTCGGGGCCTTCTCTCGCAAGGAGAGAGTTGAGGCCATAATCCACCACGCTGGCCCAGTGCGGGTTGGTAGATGACACATGACTTCGAAAGATTCTAGGTACATGTCGGTTTCCTCACAATGTTTTCCTTCACCGTTTTAAGTTAGCGGCATTACGCACATGACTTCGAAAAGACAGTGGTGCGTGTGAGGTTAGAACCCGGGGTCTCCGGATCGCCAGGCGCCGTTCTTTTTACTAGACCAGCAGTAACTTCACTATCACTATTCGTTGTCAACAACCAAAATAAGTACAATCACAGCATATAGGTAAGTGGTGCCAAGTAGATTGGTTGTTTGTAAACCACTTACGATACACACAGAGACGCAGTTCATTACCAATTTCAAGGTGCTCAGTGCAAATCCATTGATTTCTATCGATGACTACTAGTAAGTAGTAGTAAGATTGACGCTTGTCTACCATAAAAGAACATATGTGTATTTGTATTTTCGATGAGTAAATGTACAATAGTAAAAATAAATTAATGAGATCGTGGTGGTTGCGAGGGCTAAAGCTGGCGTGCATTCGCCGTCGCAGAGGCGGACTGAGTGAGTAGCGCGACTGAGCGTTAGCGTTTTTCATGTGGATCGCTCTGCACGTTAAACAACAGATTCGGCCAACAATGCGCGCGCGCTGGTTTTGCTTGCCGCAATTATTTCTTTGATTCATTTATGTGTGAATTTGTATAGTGTTATTTAATAGATCTTATTTTACTCAAATTTATATTCGTAATTCTAAGTACAACGGAAATTAAATCAATTACAATGTGCGTAGGTAAATCAATTTGGATATAGCAATTAAGACGCTGTAGAACCCTAATCGAAATTGAGATATCGGCGCTTGAAGCGCCACAACAATACATGCGGTCAAGTTGGCACAGTGATATCGGTATGACTGTGAAATAGATAGATGGCGCTATTATTAATAATTGAATTCAAATAATTCTCCTCTTTTATTCAAAGCGCCACTACAATACATGCGATCAAGTTGGAACTAGGATATCGGTATGACTCTTATAACTACCACTGAAAAGTAGATATAGATTAGCAATAATTGAGTTCCAATAGTTCCTTTCTTTCGTAACAATTAATTGTATATTTTCATTTTGTGTTTTTATCTCTTATTTTTTATTAATCGTAAGTAAATATAGATTAAATATAGTAAAGCTAAAGAAATTATTTTTTCAGATGAAAATCAAGATATATGAAATATTTTTCTACCAACACATCAATTTAGATGAGGTGCATCACCTGTATTTATTTCATAATGATAAACTAGTAAATAACAGTGTAGTAGATGTGTGAGTTTTTTTTAGAGACTTTTTCGCGATTTTTTTCTATCGAGAATTTTTTTCTCAATCGTGTTTTGTAGCCAAGCAGAACATCAGAAATATAGTCAAAAATGACATATATTTTATTCAGTGCGATTTGTTTAACAGATTTCCCAGTCCAGGCATTCAAAGAAGTCGAATTAGCATCATTCCTCCTCTTAAGGATAATCACATTAATAATGGGGTAGTCAAGTTATGTTATATTATTTTTTATTATTAGTATAGACAAGTTTTATTATTTTTTGCCGCAATAAAAACTTTTTATTATTATTTTTATTAAGTAGTCTAAGTAGTAGTAAGAAATCTAAAGCTAAAGTCCTACACATGGCAATATTGAAGGATAACTTCATTTTCTCCGAAAAACAAACAAATTAAGGCTTCAATTTAAAATTTAACTCAGACATGCCACTTAATTTCGTAACTGAAACCAACTAAACACACTTTTCCAACGAGACAGTGAGGTTTTGAAATAAACGAAAATTTCGTCGATGAATGCATATATTAGATTTTTGCTGACTTTTCAAAACTACTTCGGGATCGGTGGAGCGGTCTGAACCTCTGAAGTAAGGTTTACCAAACAAAAAAAAAAGAATCATCAAAATAGATTCAGAATTGACGGAGCTATCTCGTATCATCAGTACGTAAAAAAAGCTACATCGTTTCATGGTTGATGTTCCAAAAACACGAACGAAGAGGTTTGACTCCACGTTTGTGATAAGAACATCTAGGTTGTGGAATGAGTTGCCTGAGTGGGTTTTCCCCGATAGTTACAATCTTGGTGTCTTCAAATCGAGAGTGAATCGGTTTCATCTAGGTAAGCACGCTTCATCGTAGATCGCATCATCGCTTAACATCAGGCGAGATGGTGGTCAAGTGCGAACCTATAATAGTAAAAAAATGGTTGTCTGTAAAGTCGGTTTGCTGACGATAGAACGTGACAACGTCTTAAGAAATCAGTACGCTGATAGCGCGAGTAGTGATACCGCTCGACTCGGCGGGTGGCGCCCTCAGCGCTCAGCTTCGTCCGCATGGCACGGAAGACGAACTAACGGTTACGGCGGAACGTTACAGTTTTGCGGGCGTGCAGCCGGCTTCATCGAATTATAAGACGTTATCACGTCAAAAAACATACCTACCTACAACCGCATTGAGGGAACTCTTTTTTTGTAGTCGGTTAAAAATGCGAGTGTACGCCGCATCTTACAGGTAGGTAGATATGAAGATGATTAAGGAAGTCGTTAACTACGTACTATGGAACAACATTGGTTCAGCACTATTGTGCCATTTGCTGCTCGCTATTTCAATATTTAGGATAAATTAATTACATTTTGTTTTTGAGTTCGGGTCACGCTATGTTGCAATTTTCGTGGGCCTATACATAGTGGGAAACAATACTTTTTATCAACGTCTATTTACTAATGTTACTCAGTAGTATATGTATATTTAAATATGTGTGTGTGTGTGTTTTGAGGGTGTGTGTGTGTGTGTTTTGAGGGTGTGTGTGTGTGTTTTGAGGGTGTGTGTGTGCTACACAAATAAACATTGATATAATACATAACAAACAAACGAAAAAGGAGGGATATTAAAAAAATACGTTTAGTGCGTATGTGTATTAATGCGTCAGCATTTCTAGATGGCCATGCCCACGCCCTCAGGTTTCACCCGCGTAGTTTCCAAAGTAAGCTATCAAATTCTGAGTCGTAAGTTTTGACTTCTATCGGCAGTTTCAGATGTCCAATTGTTCCGAGTTTACCCGAAGATTTCTTATCATTCCCAAGCGCTACGCTAGTATTCAATTCACAGCCCACGAAAAATCAGTCTGTGGCGCGCCAAAAGAAGTTTTCACTTCAAAAATACAGGAACGGGAATTGCGTGGGTGAAACCGCGTGGCGCCGCTAGTGTTGAATTCGTCTATATCTGGCCGTGAAAAAGACGTTGAGCATTTTTTATTTAAAAATATTAATATTAAAATCGAGTTCTTGTTTCTTAATGGTGTTTTGAAAACAACGTCTTTAAGCTTTAATTTGTATTCAGCTGGGGGTTTGCACCCCTCTGGCTGGCCGCACCTACCCTTTAAATACATTTGACAGTAAATAACCCGGCCTAAAGGTCGTTAGGATTTATTTTCATTGGCTTTGATTATCTCTAGACTTTCAGTTTCATCGGTCTTCGGATAGTACTGATGGGTTTAGTATCAGTAGTTTGGTGTAGTGTTTTGTTGTAATTTAGTAGGTATCGTTGTATAAAACATCTACTCAAGAAATAAAAATCAAAGTCAAAACCATTTATTCCAGGATAACATTTATCTACTTAGGATACAACTGACATTTAGGCACGTTAATACCAAAAACATATTTACATACGGTGGAATTGAGAAAACTCCGCTTATTAAAGTCTGTTAAAAATGTAATTGTAGGCACAATTATAGATTAAAAAAATGTTTGCCTGTAAAGTCGGTTTACTGACGATAGAACGTAACAACGTCTTAAGAAAATACTGATGGAATGGTAGCATTTTTCAAAAGAAAATTTTAATTTCATTTGTTTAATAGATTTGTATGTAAAAATTAATCAGTAGAATTTAGTCATTTTCAATCAAAACAATGCAAAAAAGCTTTTAGATGCCGGGGATCGAACCCGGGGCATTTCACATGCAAAGCGAACGCTCTACCACTGAGCTACATCCTCGCTTGAACTACTGGTCGAAATAATTAATACAACTGTGACAAGGTAACGCTACATGACGTCATGTTTTGCGGGCGTGCAGCCGGCTTCATCGAATTATAAGACGTTATCACGTCAAAAAATTAGAAGTCATAGAAACTGCCGATAGAAGTTAATATTTGTAACTCAGAATTTTAATTCTCGTTTTTTAGCTGATTTATCAGTTAAAATACGCGAATTAAGCGTTCGTCAACTACACATTCAAAAGGTGACTTTGGCCGTTCATCGTAAAAGGCTGAGCTAGCCTTAAGCAAGTCGAAGGTTCAGAAAAGAGAAGACTTCCTCGTGCTATTGAACCTAGAGATAAAACTGCTTTCGCACAGCGTTTTCTTAATTTCAGATTCCCATACATCTAAAATACGTCATAGAAGTTACGGCTGGTTTAAAAACTTGTATGATTGACGTGCCCAGTGTAACACAAGTGGTTATAAGGTGAACAAATATATTCTATTCTATTCTAATTGTTTATAAATATTCATAAACCACGTAAAGAGTCGGTGCCCTGGACGTCTACTCTCTTTCTACGAAAAATGTAATATCGAAATAAACTCGCGACTTTAATACTCTGGGCGTCTACTCTCTTTCTACGAAAACGTAATTTCGAAATAATCTCGCGACTTTCCAAATCCGATTCTACTTCGATGCGTCGTTTTATCCGTTTAAATGTTCCAAGCCTACTCTAATTAGAGTAGGCTTAGAACATTTAAACGTCAAGCAATGTTCTATCGGACGAAACGAAGTAGAACCGGAGTAGGAAGGTCGCGAGTTTATTTCGAATTTACGTCTTTCGTAGAAGGAGAGTAGACGTCCTGGTACGAGCAAAGTCACGTGTATCGTCTAATGTATCTATTATTAAATTGATAGACAAGACATATTCATTGAATTATTCTGGCTGGCCTGGTGGCTTAGTTGGTAGCACCTAAGTCTGCCTGCGAAGCCGTGGGTCGTGGGTTCGTTCCCAGTGCAAATATTTCAAACCCAGTGCAAATATTTGTATGACGAATACAAAAATTTGTACTATGTCTGGATGTTTTTTATGTATAAGAAAAATGTATTTAAAACTATATAATATATATAGTAGTATACCAGCTCTCTGGCTTCTATAGTACAAAATTTGCTTGGTTTGGGCTAGATGGTGTTGTGTGTGAAATGTCCACCAATTGATTTAAATTTGTTTATTTAGTATCTAGTGGTAGGACTCGTTACAGAGTTGGCCTGGGGAAGGACCACGCTTTTCCCAGTTGTAAAACATAACTGTTCCGGTTAAAAGTGCAATGTTTCCAGATGATTTGGACTCCTTATATATATATATAAGGACGCCAGCACGCGGGCGCCGCGCGGCTGCCGCAGCCGCCGCGGCTGTAAACCGCGTCGTGAGTTTTGCATTCAATTTTATATGGAAATCTGCCGCGTCCGCGCGCGGGCGCGGTTGGCAGCCGCGCCGTGAAAACCGGCTCTTATACTATGTACTTAGTGATATTTAACCCTTAACCACCTGACATACGTCTCACAGACGCAAGTAAATTAAAATCGGTAATATTTTGGCGTGCAAAGCACTTATCAACTTGTGCGTCCCTGTACCTTCTCGCCGCGTCCCTTAGTGCCGCGCACGCACTCGTCGTGATCAGAGGTGCACGCGTTTGTCACTGGTGATTAAAAAAACTGTTGTTGTCCGTCTGTGAGACGGTTGGTAGGTGGTTGCGTGACTTTTTTGAAATAAGGTTTTTTTTGTGTTTCACTTTAAAATGGCTTCTAGTGATAGTCTTAATGAACGTTGGTTAAAGCAAGATCTGTCTGACGATAAAAACTTACCAAATGATGAAGGTAGCGACGTCGACGTGGACATTGGCATACAGCACGCATGGGGGGATAATTATGAATCGAATCATGAAGGCGAAGAATCTACTTTTGAATAGAATCATGGCATTATTGTAGCGCAACCTCAAATTTTACCTGCATAACAAGAATTTTCGTCTGAAGATGAAGAGTCTTTGTCACAAATGCATTCGAGACCTCAAAAAATTAAACTTCAGTAAGAATAATTTTGGGTGGTATTCTGCTCCTCCATCTTTACGCTTGAGAACATTACAGCGTAATATAGTTGAAGAAAGCCCAAGGACAATAGGTTAAACGCAGGTTCAAATCCACAAAGAGACTAGCTGAACAGCTCACCAGACCGCATATGGAGCGTCAAGAAAACAACGTGAAGATTCAACGTGACAATCGAATCAAACTTCGGCGCATCCTTCACTGCAGCAATGACTAAACCCCACCAGCAGGTGGAAGCAGTTTCGAAGAGAGATTGCCTTATGGGAAAAATGCTCAACTTGTGACCCTAAAAAGAAACGTAGGTAATACATGTGTTTTGAGTGTAAAAAGCCAATTTGTATAGAATGTTCCCACAAAATGTTCCTTCACTGTCTGGAAAATCTGTAAGATTGGTGCCCTGCAATTTTGGATAAGATGTGATTGTAATGAGAAAAAGTTGATTTTATATGTCTTGTTGATTATTATTTTTTTATAAACAGAAAGAAAAAAAATTAGATTTCATGTGATATTTTGTATAGATCTCGTTTTTTGAATTACAATATTTTTAAGCTAAAGTTAGGAGTAGTTTTTAACAACTTAAGATTTTAGGAAAATGTATTGTGTTTTCTGTGCCTTGTTTGCTTTAATAAATACTTTGATATATATTTTGATAGCTTTTAATTAAAAACCAAACTTTTCACCATTAGATTTTACATACAACGCACTTTTCACTCACCCGTCTCGGAGACGTATGGTAGGTGGTTGTGTGACAAGATTAGGTGGTAGGTGGTTAAGGGTTAAAGGCCGATTTACATCAGACGAGCGAATGCTCATTCTATCCCCACTGTATCAAATTCATTTGGTGTAAACAAACGTAGAGCATTCTTTCGTTGTTTTGTTTGCGTTCGCAAAGATTCTATGGAATATATAATACCTATGGAAAATGCTAAGAACGATCTTTCGTTTACACTAAAAGATCGAGAAAGAATGCTCTTGTTCCAGCTCTAGCTCTATGTTCGTTCAGTTTAAATCGGCCTTAATCAGAACGTAATTTGTATCTGCCTAAATATAATAAAAAAAACCGAGCAAAGCTCGGTCAACCAGGTACTTAAACTTATAAGCGCGAAAGTTTGTAAGTATGGATGGGTGTATGTTTGTAACTCTTACCTACACGTAAAAACTACGGAACGGAGCGGGCTGAAATTTCGAACATAGATACATTATGGTCTGGAAGAACACATATGCTATTTAATGTCCCAAAAATAAAATAATTTTAACAAAAAAAAGAACCGACTTCAAACAGTAAACTAAAAAGTAAAAAATAAATCTCTTTACCACAAAGTAGAACGTACTTTGATTAATTTGAACAGACATGATTAAATAAGTATTTAACAATTCTTAAGTCGGTGCCAAGTAAAACAACTACAGCTGAAACTAACATTCGTAGATTAGTAAATCGAACTGACATTTGGAACATAGAGAAGTTGTTGGGGACATATGTATGAAGACAGGAAGGTTGTTGCAACATTGACTTGGCACCGACTTCAGAATTGTTAAATACTTATTTAATCATGTCTGTTCAAATTAATCAAAGTACGTTCTACTTTGTGGTAAAGAGATTTATTTTTTACTTTTTAGTTTACTGTTTGAAGTCGGTTCTTTTTTTTGTTAAAATTATTTTATTTTACGATTTTAAGTGATGGTTAGATGAATAATTCTTGAATTAGGTGAGAAGATAAAGCATTATTTTTCTTGCAATCTTGACTAGTAGAATAATATTCACTATGATAAAGTGTACAAATCCAGGATGGTCGGTGTACTCAGACCTGTATAATGGTCCTCAGTACCCATGTGGGTGCCAAGTTCTCATCAATATTTAAGAGTACATGAATCAAGCACAAACACTAGCTACTGTAAACCGTTAAACAGTTCACATAACTGTCCTTTGTCTTCATCGTCAGACCCCTAATAACAGTCACATCCCACCTAGGTATGTGTAAAGTGCTCATCGATACAGCTTTATCAAGCCTATACACAAGGTAACTGCTGTAGATCGTTGAGGAGTAGCCTCTACTGTCTTTCGGCTTCTTCATCGGATCGACTCCAGACCTTCATTCAATTGTAGTGCTTTAAAATACTTAATTGTAACATTTTCAAACGCACTAGTCTACCCTTGCAGTTTTTAAAGGTCTAATGATTAATTAATTAGTTACAACGCGATTGAGCAACAAACATCCAAACATAGACGTTTATAATAATGATGAAAGACAGTCCCAAGATATCTAGACGTAAAGTGCTCATCAATACAAATTAATCAAGCCCAAACACAAGATAACTGCTGTAAATCTTTGAGGAGTTCCCTCGACAGTATTTTGGCTCCATCATCAGATCGCTTCCAAATCTTCGTAGTGCCAAACCAAAATAAATTGTAGTGCTTGTAAATACTTAATGGAAAAATTAACAATCGCGCTTGTCGCCCCTACAATTTTTGCAAGTTCTCTTCAATTTCTGCAAGATTCCATCATCAGATCCTGGTTTCCTTATCATGGTACCACCCTCGGAATGTCTCCTATCCAACAAAAAAAGAATCATCCAAATCGGTTCATAAACAACGAAGTTATCCGCGAACAAACATAAAAAAAATAAAAAAAATAAAAATACGGTCGAATTGAGAAACCTACTTTTTTTTTAAAGTCGGTTAAAAAAACCTACTTTTTTTTTAAAGTCGGTTAAAAAAACGGGAACGGAAACTACGCGGGTGAAGTCTCGGGGCACTGCTAGTGTTCCAATAGCTGCGTGACATTGCTCTGTTATGGGCAGGCATGTTGCTTACCATCAGATAGATGTCCTGCTCGATTCGACGCTCTATAGGTACTATAAACATCGATATAAACCTACAGAAGTGCCCTTAGCACCTTGAAATTGGTAATAAACTGCGTCTCTGTGTGTATCGTAAGTAGATTACACACAAAGCCAAAGTCAAAGTACTTTATTCATAAATGTACAATATACACGTCAATAAATAAAAAATAAAAAAAAGAAAGAGCATACCAATTATATACATTTTCAAAGTTTGAAATAACTACTTTACATAGTATAGGTAATAATTATTGTACAGAAAACTGTCAAGCATTATATGAGTATAATATGTTTTTATAACAATGTCAAATTTTTGTATACATTTTTATAGGACTTTGCCATCACTCTCTAAAAATTCGGTGTAACTATAAAAAGTTTGATCGATAAGCCAGCACTTTAATCTGTTTTTGCAGCTGCCGAAACTTGGGGCAGATATAACTATTTTGGGAAGAGTGCTATAAACTTCAGGTGCCATAATGTGAGTTAGATTCCGTGACCTTGTGAGAGAGTGTGATATAACATCCAGCTTGTCTGCGTTACGTATGTTGCGAGAATGTCTCTCTCCTCGTGTATTGTATGATTCTAGATTATTTCTGACATACACAGCCACCTGGTAGATCAATATAGCAGGTAACGTAAGTATGCCAAGCTCTTTGCATACTTACGTTACCTAATAAACCTGTTAATTCACAACCAATCTACTTGACCCCTAGAATCGCTAGCGGCGCGATATGCTGTGGTTCTACTTATTTTGGGTGTTGACAACGAATAGTTATAGGTGAAAACATCCGGCGTTCACCGCTTCCTCCAATTGATTAGAACGGAAAGAGTGAGCCCACTCTTCCCAACGATGACATGAATCCGTGCGCTCTGAAGTTTGGGAGGGCACATCTGTGTTTTGAGATCGTTGACTATAAAGTGGTAACTTGTAATCTCAGTAGGATAATAAATTTTAATTCGATTCATATAAATTTAATTCGATTGGTACAAATCCTTAAAAGTGGACGCACAGGTGCGAGCAAAGCCACGTGTATCGTCTAATGTATTTTTAAATTGATCAACAGGACATAATTCCTTGAATTTCATTTTCCGTGAATGTGGCATGGTGATCACGTTTGGTAGCACTCAGCGGAATGGACTTATCGTGTCGCTGGTGATTTGCATCTGTTGCCCTGAGCGACGAACTGCCATTGATTCGAAGGCTTTACTTACATCAAGAGAAGTTACATTACGTTACGTTCAGAGGTCAGATGTGAGTACTTTTACGGAGCTAACAAACATAACAAACGTAATTTTAAGGATCGTGTTTTCTATGTTTACAGTGAAATTAAATATTTTTATATTTAACTGTTTTTTATAGTACTTACCTATAAGTTGACGAGACGATCAGGACATGGACAGGACATTTTGCAAATTGCATTTTGAAAATTCCATCCACTATATAATTACAATAACTATTGATTTTCTGATAATATAATGTAACATGTAGGTCATTTTAAGTAATATAATTGTTTTATTTTTTAAATTGTGAACAATAAAGAATTTTCATTCATTCATAACTTGAAATTTGTGAGCAGTATTAACTATAGAAATAAGACATGTATTATTCTTAATCAAATTGATTATGAATTTAATATAATACTATTAAATATAAATACATATTGTACTTAGAATTAACGTGAAATGTGCTTCTAAAATAGATACTTGGACCAGAGCGCCCAAGATACAGACAGGCTTAGCCTAGTTTGGGGCTCAATGTAAACTGCGCAGCCATTGAAAAAGAAATTAGCTATTAACTTTTTATTTAGATTAACTTTCATTGTAAAATTAAGAAATAGTATAGTATCTTAAAAGGAATAAATGATGATTATTATTATATTGTCTATACAGGATTTACAGGGCAAATTGGATTCATTTATTATTTAAATAGCAAGTTTAATGTTTTGATACCATCCAAAAATACAAGAATAACAAAGCAGCAATATTGCTAGTTCCATTATTCTGTATTACGCAAAACAAAAATGTGGTGTCATATGACATTAGGTAAGAACAAAGTCCCTTCGAATAATATATTAGAAGCAACACAATTTGTAAAGAAAAGGAGACGGCTCATTTCTGCCCCAAGTCGTTTCAAGTTTATGTACCTACTTAATTAGCCCCGGAGACCTAAAAAAGTTATTTTAATTAAAATAACATACAATTTAAAATAATGCAAACTGTACATTCAATACTAACGTCACAGATCACAGAATAGAACAGATGCATCACTGCCATACAAAAAAGCAAATACCTACACGATAATCACCTAAACTGTCGTATACTACTTACCTACTGTTACTTGCAAGTAAAAATAAACCTTAACACACCCACGCAGAGTTGTAAATGCCGTGCGCACCGTGTGACTTGTCGTCTGCTTACGTCACTGACCAAACGTGCTAGGGTTGTACGAAATGGTGGTAGGTGGTAGTAGTGGTAGGAGTCTTGGCAGAGTCTGCCTGGGGAAGGACCACACCTTTGCCAGTTATTCTACCGCGAAGCAGTAATGTGCAAACATTACTGTGTTTTTTTAAACAAAGAGTGACGAGACGAGCAGGACATGTGCCTGATGGTAAGCAACATCCCTGCCATATAACAGCACAGTGACACGCAGCTATTGGAACATGACGAGTCCAAATCATTACCTAGCACTGCACTGTGCTCGTCACCCAGAGATCTAAGATGTTATATCTCTAAGCCCTGTAATTTCACTGGAAACATTGACCTTCAAATCGGAACACAGTAATGTTTGCACATTACTGCTTGGCGGTAGAAGATCTGACAAAGGTGTGGTACTTTCCCCAGACGGAATCTGCCACTATAGTATTCCATTAGACAAACCCATTCATTTGGTACCCATATAGAGGTAGGTTGTGAAGAAATATTTTGTCCGCCGTTTTGTGGAGCCGGCCATTTTGAATCGACATTAACCAAACATAGCTAAGAACCACCGCACAAAAATAACCCTTTTTAAACAAATTGACGTCAAACTTATAACAACCTTTTTTGGTCGGGAGTTACAAAATGATTCACAATTAGCTGAGCTATCATGAAACATACTTACATCCAATAAAAATTAAGCCCAGAACCGCCTCCTTCTTTGAATCCGGTTAAAAATTCTGTAGGTTTTTTAGGTAGGTACGTTTTATAGTCAATTGATACTGAAGTATATTTTAGTTATACAATGTAGGTAAGTTGTTTTCATACCGTCGAATAAATGAACAAATTAGTATACTTAATTCAGTATGTACATGAATATTCAAAAAAGTATGTCGTCAAAAATTGTATTAAACTTAATGAGACATAATAAAGGTGGGATAAAAAGGTATTTCAGACAAAATAATTTGTATGAATAATCTCTACTGTATCTATTCTAAACAGATATTATACAATATATATATTACTTATATATTACACACTACTGTTTCTATATTCTGTGCGACTGAAACCTACCAAAATTTGGCTCAAAAAAAAAATTTACAATTAAAACACTTCCCTTGCTTCCTGTTTCGGTCATTTGAAATAAGATAAATTACTACTACATTTTAGTTGTCTTGCAGCCATTCACAATAAATATAATAACGCCGGCGCCGCGACATTATTTACACGCGCACTCGGCGTTCGTTCGCACGTCAACTCTGGCAAACGGCCGGCGGCCTTGTGATTTTAGTACACCCGGAAGGATCCGAACGAGTAGGTATTTAGCTCGCGCCGTTTGGCCAGTGATGAGCACAGAACAAATACTCACGTGATGAGGGTGCTAACGTGCCAAGCGGTGATTGCAAATTCGTGTGATTAAAAAGTACCCTAATGACTATACTCAAAGTCAGCCATGTTTTTTCTGAATAAGTAAACACAATTTCTCGTTTCTCTATGTATGAATTTTCGATTAAAAATACTTTCATGTGTTAATGTGACTCAGTGAAATAACGTAACATTAGTGTTAATAAACAAAATAAATGAGATAGTAATTCATGCAATATCCACTACAAACAAGTGAAATAAAACAATTTTCACAAGTGACCGGTACAATATTTTGAATTTTCGCACCAAAACATGAATGAAAATCATAACTCCGGAATCCAAGTTACGTGCAAAACTATAAAAATTGTTTGTTACTCCACCGCAAATAAATAATATATTTATAGTGATTTACAATTGAGGATCATTTCGCAAACTAAAAATAAAAGGAACTTTGTTAGATAACTCTTTAAAATCTGTAAATGTTTTGTGGTTTGATAGAATGAAACCATTGTGTTGTTTTTGTCAAAACTTTTTTTTTTTTAAATGAAACAAAATTATTTCACAATACATGCAATGTTATGGTACATTGGATAGCCTTTTTAAGCAAACATATGCCTGTATCAGGAGCCCCCGCTCTTCTAAATCTTAGTACATACATTGTAAAAGGAAATAAGTTACTGAACATTAGAATATTTACATTAAACAATGCAATACGTTCTCTCCCTCTTCCTGTTTTGTGTGTGTGTGAGGGTGAGAGAGGTGAGGGTGTATGTGTGGTGTGTGAGGATGTGTGTGTGTGTGCTGTGTGGACGTGTGTGTGTGAGAGAGTGAGTGTGTGTGAGGGTGTGTGTGTGTGCGTGTGAATGATGACGTGTGTACGTGGCAGAAATAACATGTATAGGAACGCTAAGTTTATTTGATTAGTACTATTACTTATACTACATAATGGTTATTTTGCTATTTTGCAGGATTATATGTATAGCTACCATATAAATATTTATTGAACCTGCAACAACTTTTCAACTTCACTATAAGCAAGTGGTGTTACCCACTCGCTGATACATTTTTTACATTCATACAATGTTCTAGGATATATGTCTAAATTTTTGTTTACTTTATTGTACATAATATTAGTCGAACGTGCATTATATTGCTTACAAGCAAAATCTGTTTTACATTTAGGGATTTGAGCTACTGACACCTTCCTTCTTTTTGAAGGATTATGTATACCAGCGTCATAAGGTAATGCTTTATGCTTTTTGAGAATCGTATTGATGAAGTAAAGTTTTCTAACTGATAGTAAGCCACTGATAATATAAATGGCTTCAGTGGAGTATCTAATCTTTTTAAAGTACATTACTTTAATCAGGCCTCGCTGAGCCCGTTCAACAGTTATAAACTTACTTTTTGATGCGCCTCCCCACATTGGAATACAATACACCAATATTGATTGTGCCAAAGACACATAAATGTCGTTTAATACTTTACGAGATGAGTCATTTGTCTTTTTAGGTACTACATGTCTAAGCGTTTTAAAGATCCACTTCAATTTCCTAATTCTGTTAGTCACTTGTTCCAGATGATCATACCAAGTCAGTCTATAGTCTATAATAACGTCCAGATAAATATCTAAATAATCTAATAGACTAAATAGTCTTTAATATTTTATCTATCTTAGGACAACCTCCCCTGAGGAACCCCATAGGTGACTTCCACATCATCACTAATGGTTTAACCTACCTTAACCCGCTGCTTCCTGTTACTCAAGTAATCTACGAAGAGTTTTAAAGGTTTTCCTCTGATTCCGATACTTTCTAATTTTTTCACAAGGAAATTAAATTTTGAAAATAGCATTTTGCGAATTGCATTTTGCAAATTGCATTTTGAAAATAGCATTTTGAAAAAAGCATTTTGCTAATTTTGCAAACTGCTTTTTGCAAAATTTTGCAAACTGCTGTATATCTGAATCTCGGAATCGGCCCGAACGATTATTATGAAATTTTGTATGCAGGGGGTTTCGGGGACGATAAATCGATTTAACTAGGTTTCATTTTTAAAAAACGCAAATTATGTGTTTTTAGACAATGAAAAACTGTCACATTAGACATTAGAATGCGAAGGTAAATTTCTCCGCGTGACGCGACAGCGTAATAGCTCAGACGGGAAGTCTGATGATGTGCGGTTTTAGTTTTTACAAAAGCATGATCAAGACACGTCTTTGATTTCTTTCTGGTCACTTGCGTTATTAATAATAATAATAAATAAAAAAAAACCGCTGTCTTGAAATGACGTCCTTTTTGTAACGCTTTATAATTTTAATACTTTTAGCCCGTTTTCTGGAGTTTTTAAGTAAATATTTATTGCACAACAAGAAGAAAAATACTCGGAACACTGAAAAATATCAACGGTAATCCAGTTTCATCAATAATCCTCCTCATTTGAAGTAAAATCAGCAACGATGCATTTTGACAATATTGTGACAAGCCTTCAAATCTATGTAAATACAAGAAACGAGATGAAATTTTTAAAATAATGATAACGCGTTCAAAAAGGAAACAGCAAGCGGATACGAACAACGCACGACCGTCACCAGCCCGTGTCCCGTCACCACCGGATTCGTCGTCGGAGGACGAAGTCTTTTTGACTCCCCGCGGCACAACCACTTCGACAAGTGACGAGGATGCGGCGCGGACCCCGCCGCCAACAAGACCAGGACGACGTGGCCGTCCGCCGCTGCCGGCACGCTTGGGGCCTGTGAGGCAACCTGCCTCGCGCCCGGCCCCCGCTACCGGTGGTGTAGTGCGTCGCATGAAATGGACTCAAGAAATGAATGAGAACTGCATGCGCGCCTATTACGGGGCTACAGAAGGAGGAGCTAACCTGACCGCGTACTGTGCCAGGATGTTACTTCTGTTTCAGGCCCTTGAACCAACCGTCGCCGTATCCGCACAACGACTTTCAGATCAAGTCCGAGCCATTCACCGGTGCAAGCTGCTGGATGACTCGGTACTTGATCGGCTACGCCTGGAGGAACAACATACTCGCCCAGCTTCTTCCTCGTCCCGGGATCCGCCCGCCGCGTCGTCGACCTTGACACTGGCCTCAATGCCAGCGTCAGTGGCGACACTTGCGGCGCCGGCCAACCCCGACATCGAGGAGGAAGACTCAGCGAGTAGTAATGTATCTGACCAGGTAAGAGGGCAACTGAGGAGTGCTTTGGAAGACGCGATCTTCCAATATCGACTCACACCAAACTCTAGGCCGCGCTTACCACGTTTACCCACCCATAAACGGAATTTAGCTTTGATGGGAGCCCTGAATACTTTGCTAGTGCCCTACCTGGGTACTAGCAAAGATTTGACTGATACCCATTCTATTCTCTACTGTGGTGCTATCGCGGCGTGTCGCGTTGCACGTGTCAAGTTTCCAGACACTGACCGTACAACGCGAACCGCCGGAGATGCACCCGCATGGCAAATGCGAATAGAACGGCGTATCAGCACATTCAGGACTCTTATAGCAAAGCTAATCTGCTTCAGTCAGGGGAACAGTCGTCCCCGAGTCATGCGTTTCGTGACACAGGCATTCGCTGGGACTGGTATCAGTCCCCAGCACTATCTAGCCAATGTTACGGAACGCATTGACTATCTGAAGCAGAAAGTTTATGCGTGGGCAAACCGTTTTCGCCGCTACAGAGAGCGTGTGAATCGATATCGGCAAAATCGCGACTTCCAAAGTGATCAAAGGAAGGTGTATAGAAACTGGGAGGGAACTAGTCGACGTGTGAGCGATGGGCAGCTACCGGATGCCAGCGCTACGAAAAACTTCTGGCGCAGCATCTGGTCGATGCCTGTCGAGCACACAGAGGGAACTTGGATGCGTGTTGTCGAGCGTGCGTGTGAGTCTATCGAAACCATGGAGTCTGTTTCAATAGACTTCGAAGACGTTGGTTGTGCTATCCGGACGGCTCAGAACTGGAAAAGTCCTGGGCCGGACGGATTGCACAACTTCTGGATTAAGTGGTTTCGATGCTCACATGAGCGTTTGGCAACACAATTCCAAGAAGCCCTCGAGGCGGGTTCTCTTCCCAGTTTCATGACCACCGGAGTCACCTTCCTGCTCCATAAGTCTGGTAGTACCACGGAACCAAAGAACTACAGACCCATCACGTGCTTGCCTACCATCTATAAGCTGCTTACATCCATTCTGAGAGCAAAAATTAACGCGCATATTGTCGCAAATAACGTTTTAGCCTCCTCTCAGAATGGATGTAAGATTGGGTCCCGTGGTACTAAGGAGCTGCTCCTCATTGACACGACCATCTGCCAACAAGTCAAACGAAACAAGGGAGCCCTCTCCGCTGCTTGGATTGACTATAAGAAGGCCTATGACGCGGTGCCCCATTCGTGGCTAGAAAGAGTTTTAGAGTTGTACAAAATAAATCCAACTCTAAAATTTTTTCTAAGCAAATGCATGGGACAATGGGTCACAGTCCTTCGTCAACCAGGTAGCGTAGACAGCTCGTTTGTTTCGGAGGACTTGATAAAGATTGAAAGGGGAATATTTCAGGGTGACAGTCTGAGTTCCCTATGGTGGTGCCTAAGTCTGAATCCTCTCAGCACTCTGCTGAAAGATTCAGAGTTAGGCTATCGTCTTCGTAGAGGAGGTGAGGTTATATCTCATTTGCTGTACATGGACGACCTCAAACTTTTTGCACCGAAACGCCAAGACTGGCCAAGACTTGTTGGAGCTATTAAAAACCACAGAGGTTTTTAGTAACGCCATCAAGATGGAGTTCGGTGTCGACAAGTGTGCGGTCATGCATGTACAGCGAGGGAAAGTAGTAAATTCAGAGAATTTACAACTTTCCGAGACTATAACTCTCAGATCCCTCTCCGAAGACGAGACCTACAAATATCTCGGTATGTCACAGTCGTTGGGTATATCAGCAGATGCCATTAAGAAATCGGTGAAGGAGCGCTTCTTTTGCCGGCTAACAAAAGTACTTAAAAGTCTTTTGTCAGGCGGTAACAAGGCGCGAGCCTTCAACGGTTGGGTAATGCCTCTGCTGATATACTCCTTTGGCATACTGAGATGGACTCAGACTGAGCTCGACGCCCTGGATAGAAAGGTCCGTCAACTGCTCACAACATACCGCATGCTACACCCGCGCTCGTCTGTTATGAGACTGTATATCCCGCGGAAATGGGGGGGTCGAGGCTTTTTAAATGCCAAGAACCTTCACAACCGCGAGGTATGCAGTCTCAGGGATTATTTCCGCAACAGCGAGTCCGGGATGCATCGCGATGTTGTGGCAGTTGACAGGAGCCTCACGCCTCTTTCAATGGCAAACGAGAACTGGCGCAAACCATCGGTGCTCAGCACCGATGATCGCAAGGAAGTATGGAAGAGCAAGGAGCTGCACGGGCGATTCTATCGGGCCCTGACGGGACCCGATGTGAATCTGCTCGCGTCGGTGAACTGGCTGCGCTTCGGGGACCTCTTCGGAGAAACCGAGGGCTTTGCCTGTGCAATTGCAGACGAAGTTATCAAGACGAACAACTACCGGAAGTACATAATGAAGGACGGTACGGTCGACATTTGTCGGGCATGCCGCCGTCCAGGTGAATCTCTTCGTCATGTTATTTCCGGTTGTTCGCATCTTGCTAACGGCGAGTACTTGCACAGGCATAACCTAGTAGCCAGGATCATCCATCAGCAACTTGCTCTTCGATATGACCTTGTTGAGTGCGAGGTGCCGTACTATAAGTACGCACCTCTGCCAGTTCTCGAGAATGGTCGTGCGTTGCTCTACTGGGACCGCTCTATCATCACGGACAGGACTATTGTTGCCAATAAGCCTGATATCGTGCTGGTAGACCGGTCTCAGCGCCGGGCTGTGATCGTCGATATCACCATACCACATGACGAGAACCTCGTGAAAGCTGAGAAGGACAAGCTTAGCAAGTACCTTGACTTGGCTCACGAGGTTACCGCCATGTGGAGTGTTGATTCCACGATCATAGTCCCAATAGTCGTTTCGGCAAACGGCCTTATAGCGAAAAGTCTCGACCAACATCTCAAGAAACTTTCGCTAGACGGTTGGATTAAGGGTCAGATGCAGAAGGCGGTCATCCTTGACACAGCGCGCATCGTCAGGAGGTTCCTCACTCTGCAGCCCTAACCACCGGTAGCTTGGGCCCTGCCCCGCTGCTGGCGGCTATCTAGGTTTAGGTTTTTATAATGTTTTTATGTTGTTTTTTGATGCATTTACTGATATTGTAAAAACCTAAATTTAAGAACAAGGATTAAATGACTGAATAATAAATAAAAAAAAAAAAAAAAAAAAAAAAGCCGCTGTCTCTGCAAGTCATTCCTTTTATACCGAGTTGAATTTTATTGAGTTTTATCCTTTTATTTTAGTTTTATACCCACTATTTACGAAGAACTCGCAAGGAAAACCCGAAGCAATACAGAACTTATTTAAAAATAACCGTATAAAACCTAATTTTCCATAAAAATAACCAACATGCATTTTGACAATAGGCTGTCAACCAAAAATCCACAAAAACATTTACATAATAGCCAAACAACTCAAGAAATGGATAAAATACAATGATTACAAGGTCAAGAGGAAGACATGGAGCGGAACCACCAAACGCACGTTCGTCACCAGTTCGTGTCCCGTCGCCGTCGAGTTCGTCAGAGGATGAAGTTTTTGTGACTCCCCCCGACACGAGCGCCTCGACGAGCGACGAGGACGCGCCGCGGACCCCGCCGCCCACAAGAACAGGACGTCGTGGCCGTCCGCCGCTGCCGGCACGCTTGGGGCCTGTGAGGCATTCTGCCTCGCGCCCGGCCCCCGCTACCGGTGGTGTAGTGCGTCGCATGCGATGGACTCAGCAAATGAATGAGAACTGCATGCGCGCCTATTACAGGGCTACAGAGGGAGGAACCCACCTGACCGCGTACTGTGCCAGGATGCTGCTTCTGTTTCAGGCCCTCGAACCGACCGTCGCCGTGTCCGCACAACGACTGTCCGATCAAGTGAGAGCAATCTGGCGGTGCAAACTGCTGGATGCCTCGGCACTTGATCGGCTACGCCTGGAGGAACAACATACTCGCCCAGCTTCTGCCTCGTCCCGTGATCCGCCCGCCGCGTCGTCGACCCGGACACTGGCCTCGGTGCCAGCGTCAGTGGCGACACTTGTGGCGCCGGTCGACCCCGACAACGAGGAGGAAGACTCAGCGAGTAGTAATGTATCCGACCAGGTAACAGAGCAACTAAGGAGCACTCTGGAAGACGTAATCTTCCGATATAGATTCACAACAAACTCTAGGCCGCGCATACCACGTTTGCCTACACATAGACGAAATTTAGCTTTGATGGGAGCCTTGAATACTTTGCTAGTTCCGTACCTAAGAACTAGCAAAGATTTGACTGATACCCATTCTATTCTATACTGCGGTGCTATTACGGCGTGTCGCGTTGCACGCGTTAAGTTTCCAGACACTAACCGTACAACGCGAACCGCTGGAAATATACCTGCATGGCAAGTACGAATAGAACGGCGTATCAGCATATTCAGGGCTCTTATTGCAAAGCTAATCTGCTTCAGTCAAGGGAACAGTCGTCCCCGAGTCATGCGTTTCGTAACACAGGCATTTGCTGGGACGGGTATCAGTCCCCAGCACTATCTAGCCAATGTTACGGAACGTATTGACTATCTGAAGCAGAAAGTTTATGCGTGGGCAAACCGTATTCGCCGCTACAGAGAGCGTGTGAATCGATATCGACAAAATCGCGACTTCCAGAGTGATCAAAGGAAGGTGTACCGAAGCTGGGAAGAGAATAGTCCACGTGTGAACGATGGGCAACTACCGGATGCCAACGCTATGAAAAACTTCTGGCGCGGCATCTGGTCGGTGTCTGTCGAGCACACGGAGGGAGCTTGGATGCGTGTTATCGAACGTGCATGTGAACATATCGAACCCATGGAGTCTGTTTCGGTAGACTCTATGGACGTTAGTTGTGCCATCCGGACGGCTCAGAACTGGAAAAGTCCTGGGCCGGACGGATTGCACAACTTTTGGATAAAGTGGTTTCGATGCTCACATGAACGTTTGGCAACACAATTCCAAGAAGCCCTCGAGACAGGTTCTCTTCCTAGTTTCTTGACCACCGGAGTCACCTTCCTGCTCCATAAGTCTGGTAGTACCACGGAACCAAAGAACTACAGACCCATTACGTGCTTACCTACCATCTATAAGCTGCTTACATCCATTCTGAGAGCAAAAATTTACACGCATATTGTCGCGAATAACGTTTTGGCCTCCTCTCAGAATGGATGTAAGATTGGGTCCCGTGGTACTAAGGAGCTGCTCCTTATTGACACGACCATTTGCCACCAAGTCAAACGAAACAAAGGCGCCCTCTCCACTGCCTGGATTGACTATAAGAAGGCCTATGATGCAATGCCCCATTCGTGGTTGGAAAAGGTTTTAGGGTTATACAAAATAGATCCAACCTTAAAATCTTTTCTACGCAAATGCATGGGACAGTGGGTCACAGTCCTTCGTCAACCAGGTAGCGTAGACAGCTCGTTTGTTTCGGAGGACTTGATAAAGATTGAAAGGGGAATATTTCAGGGAGACAGTCTGAGTTCCCTATGGTGGTGCCTAAGTCTGAATCCTCTCAGCACTCTGCTGAAAGATTCAGAGTTAGGCTATCGTCTTCGTAGAGGAGGTGAGGTTATATCTCATTTGCTGTACATGGACGACCTCAAACTCTTTGCACCGAAACGCCAAGACTTGTTGGAGCTATTAAAAACCACAGAGGTTTTTAGTAACGCCATCAAGATGGAGTTCGGTGTCGACAAGTGTGCGGTCATGCATGTACAGCGAGGGAAAGTAGTAAATTCAGAGAATTTACAACTTTCCGAGACTATAACTCTCAGATCCCTCTCCGAAGACGAGACCTACAAATATCTCGGTATGTCACAGTCGTTGGGTATATCAGCAGATGCCATTAAGAAATCGGTGAAGGAGCGCTTCTTTTGCCGGCTAACAAAAGTACTTAAAAGTCTTTTGTCAGGCGGTAACAAGGCGCGAGCCTTCAACGGTTGGGTAATGCCTCTGCTGATATACTCCTTTGGCATACTGAGATGGACTCAGACTGAGCTCGACGCCCTGGATAGAAAGGTCCGTCAACTGCTCACAACATACCGCATGCTACACCCGCGCTCGTCTGTTATGAGACTGTATATCCCGCGGAAATGGGGGGGTCGAGGCTTTTTAAATGCCAAGAACCTTCACAACCGCGAGGTATGCAGTCTCAGGGATTATTTCCGCAACAGCGAGTCCGGGATGCATCGCGATGTTGTGGCAGTTGACAGGAGCCTCACGCCTCTTTCAATGGCAAACGAGAATTGGCGCAAACCATCGGTGCTCAGCACTGATGATCGCAAGGAAGTATGGAAGAGCAAGGAGCTACACGGGCGATTCTATCGGGCCCTGACGGGACCCGATGTGAATCTACTCGCGTCGGTGAACTGGCTGCGCTTCGGGGACCTCTTCGGAGAAACCGAGGGTTTTGCCTGTGCAATTGCAGACGAAGTTATCAAGACGAACAATTACCGGAAATACATAATGAAGGACGGTACGGTCGACATTTGTCGGGCATGCCGCCGTCCAGGCGAATCACTTCGTCATGTTATTTCCGGTTGTTCGCATCTTGCTAACGGCGAGTACTTGCACAGACATAACCTAGTAGCCAGGATCATCCACCAGCAACTTGCTCTTCGATACTACCTTGTCGAGTCCGAGGTGCCGTACTATAAGTACGCACCTCTGCCAGTTCTCGAGAATGGTCGTGCGTTGCTCTACTGGGACCGCTCTATCATCACGGACAGGACTATTGTCGCCAATAAGCCTGATATCGTGCTGGTAGACCGGTCTCAGCGCCGGGCTGTGATCATCGATATCACCGTACCACATGACGAGAACCTCGTGAAAGCCGAGAAGGACAAGCTTAGCAAGTACCTTGACTTGGCTCATGAGGTTACCGCCATGTGGGATGTTGATTCGACGATCATAGTCCCAATAGTCGTGTCGGCAAACGGCCTTATAGCGAAAAGCCTCGACCAACATCTCAAGAGGCTTTCGCTAGAAGGTTGGATCAAGGGTCAGATACAGAAGGCAGTCATCCTAGACACAGCGCGCATCGTCAGGAGGTTCCTCTCTCTGCAGCCCTAACCACCGGTAGCTTGGGCCCTGCCCCGCTGCTGGCGGCACCCTAGTTTTTAAGTTTTTTATAATGTTTATTTTATATATATATTGTAAAAAACTTTAAAATTAAGAAGATCAATAAATAAGTGTATAATAAATAATAATACATTTTTATTCCAGAATTAATTATTCCATATTTATACAATTATTCTAATCAAATTCATCAATACTAATAGAAACACGATACACAAAAAATTATTAACTACGTCAAGCAGTGTTTTGCATGCAGTTCATTCCATCTTGCCAGGATAGGTCCATGCACTTCCATAAGAGCGCCAAGCACAGAGTTAGAGGTCCGGTACAATCTCTCCCGTGTGTTAGCCGATCTTTGTCGCATCAGTGCCGCGAAACCAGGCAGTCTTCTCTCAGTAAACATAGTTGATGCACTACAGAACTTAGGCAGTCTCATTATAATTCGCAATGCATTATTGTACTGTACCCTGAGAGCATTGTACTCTGCTTTTCTGTAATTACTCCAGAGCTCACATGTATACATATTAGTACAGTACGTCTGAAAGAGCAACGTCTTAACCTCATCACTGCATCTGGAGAACCGTCGCGCGAGCATATTAGATCTGACGCTCAAAGCACGTCTTTGTCTATCCAGGTCCAAGGAATCCTTGAGGGTATTGGTCACGACGTGACCTAGATATTTGAAATTGTCCACCCATTCCAGCTCTTTGCCATTCATAGTAATACACGGAGTATTTCTTGGCACGATCTTTGACTTAAATAGCATAGCTTTCGTTTTATTTACATTGTATACCAGTCCATGTGACTGAGCATACTCCTCACAAATCGTTAGTAATCTACGCAAAGCTGAAACTGTGGGTGCTAAAAGAACCATATCATCTGCGTATGCAATATGATTAACACACGTGCCAGCACAGTGACATCCTATAGCAGATTCCTTTAGTCTATGACTAAGCCCATCCATATATACATTAAAGAACGTTGGAGACGCTGACCCACCTTGTCTCACACCGCACCGTAACGGAGCCGGACTCGAAGTAACATTATTCCATCTCACTATGTTTTCTTGTTCATCATGCCATTTAGCAAGAATATTAACTATTTGATTAGGGATTTGTCTGGCCCGCAGTTTTTGCCACAGCTTGCTATGGACGACTCTGTCGAATGCTTTGGACAAATCTAGATAGCATGCATATACGTTTGTATTGCGAGAAACGTAATAATTCACGGTATGTTTTAGGGTAAATATACCTATGTCCGTTGAGCCTCCGCTTCGAAAGCCAACTTGTGAGTCAGATACGTTGAGTTTATCTGAGTATTTTATAAGAATTACCTTTTCAAACACTCTAGCACAGATCGTTGCCAATGATATTGGTCGGTAGTTGGAGCTATTCGACACGTCGAGTTGACGATTTTTCAGTATAGGAACCACAATTGTTTTGGCAAAATCAAGGGGCAAGTAGTTCCATTTCACCATTGCCGTGTACAGATTTGCAAGCAAAATAGGTAATATCCAACTAGCGTTCTTAATATGCTCGAGCACAAGAGTATCATGTCCTGCTGACTTACCAGCTCCCATTCTCTTTACCGCCATTCTTACTTCTTCCACAGTTATTTCTAAACTCTCTTCTTCGATTCTGTCAACAATTTTGTTCTTCTCATCAATTAATGGTACAACATTCATAAAATTGTGGCAAAAAGCATTCGCAATGTCAATATCATTTGTCATACCGTCGATGTGCGTGGGTATGACATGTCCATTACTAGTCGCCTTGTTAATTTTCGACCAGAAAGAAATGAAATTCTTATCCTGGAGATCCCGTGCCATTGCATCCATCTTCATTTGCTCTTCTGCGTTTTGACAGTCCTTAAGTGCTTTTTTGAATAGACGTTTTGACTCCAGCCTCTCGTCCCATAGCACCCCACTGGTTGGCCGCCCGGCAGTTATCCACTTAGAAAAAGCAACCCTAGACAATTCGTACTTCTCTCTTACGTGATTATTCCACCCTGGGACAGTAGCCGGTGGAGCGCGTTTTCGTTTACTGAAAGATTCTTCAGCAGCCTTTTTCAAGTTGCTTACAACATCCATGTATAGCCTGTTTATTTCTAGTTGACCAGCCTCTGATGAGATATTTAAATCAATAGGGCGGACTTTGAGGAAGCAATCATGAGTAATATCCTGAAATCTATTGATATCACTGGGCGTCCGCGGTTTCCACATCGAGGGTTTGTCAATATTTGCTTTCACTGCGTTTACCTTCACTAAGCCTTTTATCTTCACTTGCAGTTGCAGAAGGCGGTGATCTGTCCAATCAATGGAGTAGTCAATTTCCATATCTGGTTTTAGCCTGGCAATAGATTCAGTTACTAAGCAGTGATCGAGCCAAGATGTGGAGTGGTGGGCGTCACTCATGTATGTGTAACTGTCTCTCGGCAACATTTCCAAGTCTAGCCACTTTATGTCATATTCTTTACAGAAATTCTCCAACTCATTACCAAATAAAGATCCAGGGTTCGCATTGAAATCTCCAATCATAATGCAGTTCTGAGCCTGTCTTTCTTCGATTATAGTCAAAATTTGAGACAGGCATTCAACAAACTCCATTAAATTATCCTTATCATCCGTGGGCATATAAACGTTAAACAAAAACAGTGATGTGCTGTTATTCTGTATTATCTCCATAGCTCCTAGTCTTGGTGTGTTACAGGGAATGTGTTTTACTAGTAGACTCTTCTTGATCAGAAACCCTATACCGCCAAACGGTCTCCCTTTCAATGGCCCGTTGGCAAGATCAACGGCAGAATTACCCCACCCGTTGAAATTAGGGTGAATGTTACATATCTGATTGATGTTTGTTGGAAGGCACCATGTCTCTTGAATACAAAGAATATCCAGTGAATTACATAAATCTCTAAGAAATTTTATTTTCCTCTTTAATCCCCGGCAATTAATACTTCCTATTTTAATTGTACTATCCATGATGAAAATTATTAGGTTTCGTTTGTTGGGATACATTTTTATTTCTTTTATGTATATATTTTCTGTATACAATCCCTTTTGGCCAAAAATTACTGCTCAAAATTTTCTCCACCCTGTCACTAGACACTGTGACAAGAAATGAATTAAAATTAGTTTCTTTGTACGATTGCAATAACTCCACTGCAAGTATAGACTCACCCTTATGTTTCAAGTATTCGTTTAGTTTATCAACACTTATATCTTTACTTGCGCGGGAAATATAGAGGGTAGTTGTACTTGGTGCGGCGGTTAGCAAATTACTACCCTCTGCTTCTCCCCTCAAATTTCTAACAGTTTTTTTCTTTTTCTTTGGTTCAACCAACGTAAATCCTTCGTCATCACACATCGTCTTTGTCCTCTGTCTAGGTTCGGTTGCGAGGGCAAACATCCCAGAGGTTACGGATTTCTGACGGTTTACCGTAACATTTCGTAAATTGCTATTTTGTGGGGTCATTGAAGGTGACTTCCATAGGCATTCTAGACTGGGTGAGAGTACCGACCGCACATTAGCATCTGGTAACGGCTTACATCCTGACAACAGAATCTGCTGCCGGCCGGTAGGCGTCGAAATGATATTAGAATTGTCTTGTGTATTTAAGTCAGGTACACCCCTGCACACAGGTTTCTCTTGTAAACAATTATTCTGATATGAGATAATTTCTTTTTTAAGCTTGTCAAATTCTTCTTTTTGGACTGCCACACTCCATATTTTTTCTGTTTCGGCTCGCAAGGACGCGAGTTCTTTTAAAATACGCGTGACGTCACAGTGGTCAAAAGTGATCGGCGGTATTTTATGAAGATCTTTAGCCACAAAAGTAGGCACGTTCGCAGGTTCAGACTCTTTGAGTATCTTGATAATATCTTGTACGTACTTTCCAGCGCGTCCGTCTCCCTTTCTAGTAGTCATTCTTATTGTCAATTTTTCGCATAACGTCGCTTTTGCTGCTTCGAGTTCGCTATCGGAGACATTTGTTATACAAATTCGAATCACCGTTGGTTCGTCAATCACGTCGATACGGTTTACGATATAACATAGTACTTCATTTATAATAATTTTGTCGCACATATTGGCAGAACTTGTTTGGATGACTGTACATCCAAGCCGGTAGCGGTAACGTAAAAACACAACAAGCGATACGCGCGCTCAGGAAGGCGGCGCGAACCGAACTATATATATAGAGTTATTGATGGTATGTAGTAATACCTATATAGACAGTAATGTGGTATCATTATTGGTCCTCAGCGTGACAGTCTGACCCGCACTTGACCGGTATATGCCTATACTTTCCCTACTAATATCTTAGATATGTGAGTCCCTATGTCTGTTTGTTATGCTTTCACGCTCAAAACACTATCGGTTTAAAAGAAATTAGGTAGTCATGATAGTCGGAGAATGAACAGAACATAGACTACTTTTTAATACGAAAAGTATTTTGTGGAAGTTTAATTATTTTGAAAGTTAAAAGCTTGCCATTTATTTTTTCGGCGTTTGATAATAAATAAATCTAAACTTATAATTATGACCTTCGTTTGTAAGATTTTTACCCTTGAATTCTACATGGCGAAAATAAATTACGGTGAAATGCCGCGGGTTACACCGCAGGGCGTAGCTAGCTAGTTATTAATACATAATTAAATCATGAGAAGTTTGAAAAGAGAAACGTGAAAACAAACATTACTTTCGAACAAGAACAAAAGTTTTGAAAACAACTTCGAGTTACAAATGTTATAAGTTTTTTAGACAGACACGACCTCATTCACGACAACCATTAATGTAAACGCGTATGATTACCGGTATAACTTGACCCTAACAGCAATATCCGCAACAGGTCTAGCCCTAATGGTCCTACGTCTGAGACTTAAGGTCTTCTCTCACAAGGAGATAGTCAAGGCCAAAATCTGCCACTTATTATTATTATTATTATTTAAATATCTACTCCACAGACTCCGGGGTCCGTGATCTTTGTCAATACAATTTTTTTTACAGATTTCTTGGATTAGGAGAAGAAAAGGAAAATAAGGGGGAGTTGGGCACATTTCAAACCTAATTTTAGAGCTCGTCTGTAGAGCCGATCACTATCGGTTGGGATTCTACCGCTAGTAATCGACTCCATATCGAGTCTTTGCCTTGCCATTTACCTAAGCCGCCTCCTCCCGGCCCAGAGCCTCCACTACGGCTGCATTTCTGTCCCTGATGGCCATCTTCCACATTGACCCAGTACAAGTTGGCAGGTGTTGTATGACCTCTAAAGAGTCTAGGAGCTAGCTATTGCCCTTACAATATTTTCATTCATCGTCAAATCCAGTGGGGATGACATACTTGTACATCTGGACCTCTCTACTTAGTCTGTGATCTGGACTTAGAAAAACGTTACAACCTCCGTGGTCACCGCCCATGGCGGTTTTAACGCTCCCGAAACATCGAGGTAATGTAATCATTTCTGTGGTGTGTTTTCAATAAAATGTAATAATCTCGTCGTTTCGATAGCATAACAACCGCCGTGGTTACAAATACTGTGTAATATTTTCAATATGAGTTCCAATAGCGATTTGAAAACATCAGAAGAATTTCAATTTATACTGGCGTCTGTTTGCATTTTTTTACTTATTAATGTAGTGAATACAGCCGCAGTTGCTTTTCACAAGAGCTACATATAAATTAGGCTGATTTTAAAACTAGAACATTTTCGTGGAAAAAGTTCAGAATGGCGTTGTTATTGAGAAAATATTTTAGGAAGGAGGAAGGCGGGAAAAATTTACCAAAAGTAAGAAATTTTTTTTACAATTTTAGCTTTAAGAAATAGCAGAAATATTTGCAGGTCGTTATTTAAAAAAATGAACATTTATTAAGGTCTGCGCCCATTTATACGACTCCGCTCCCACCTGACAAATAAAATACACTCAAATATGGGCTTTATGGCATGCCTGTTAAGATATAGATTACATTGGCAACATAAATTAGCAGACGACTGTCAGCAAGCGGTCTACTAATTTGTGTTGCAAATGTTTCTGTATCTTAACGTCCATGGCATGGCATAAAGTCCATATTTGAGTGTATTTTATTTGTCAGGTGGTAGCCGAGTCGTATAAGTCGGCGCATGCCTTTATTGGTACTGGAATTTCGTATGGGTTCGCGTTACCGATACGCTAATGTCGTAGCGGCATAGCGTTGGAGCGGCGATGGAGCAGTGGAGCGGGATGTGCGTGTTACGACGCTTTTTACATGAGTTAAATCTTGGGAATTCGCGTCACTGACAATTGTAATGGCAGTATATTATAATAAACCAGTGCCGAACCCGTTGAAAATTGTAAAAAATGAAAAAAAAATGTAGGATGCAATCCATTGTACAAGAATACTTATTACAGAAATGATAGAAAAAATAATTTACCGGCGATCTGAGATGGGGAAGTAGATTTTTAAGGGAAAACAACGGTTAATCTCGATATTAAAAATAACATCAACAATAAATGCATCAATCACATAACCCACCCCTAACGGTCCGACACAAAGGTACCCACTACACTAGCAGCATTACCCCGCTGAATAGCGTTGGACAATATTGAATAATAATTTAATTATTATAAAATATATAATATTTTACATTACACATTTTCTAAAATACATTTTTATTATTTTTTGCAAAACATTTTTGGACATGTTTAGCAAAGTACCTACCCAACCCTGACTAAATCATCTGACTATAAGTCAGACATATGTACATATGTTTTAATTCTTTAAACATTAAGCTACAATATATAAAAATTATGAATTGCCTTAAACATATTTATTAAAAACAAAATATAGAAGAGCTACGTGACAAGTTTTCAGTTTGCGTCAAATACCGACCTACCTCAAATTTGTTACCAGCTCTCGGTATAAAAGCGTTTACCTGACACCTAACTTGATAATCACCATAGACCACCTTTAAGTTTTCATCAATGTCAATTAGACGCAGGTATACTCGTATTTTGACCAATTCTAAAAGACTTCAAAGAAAGTCCTCCTTCTTCTCCTTCCTCCTCCTTTTTCTCCATGCGGTTGCACAATTTTTTAAACAGGTAATACGCTGTAACTCCGCCAATTGTGGATCCTTTTCAATGTTTTTTTTTGTTTGGTAGATTAGGTATAATATTTCAGAGGTTTTTGTTTAGTTTCCATTTACTTTACGCGTTATCACACATAAACACGGCAGTCATGGAACAATCTATTGTTGGGGTAAATTTATGAAATAAGCAAATAGTTTATTATTACCTATAATCCAATACTAAAAGTAAGAATCAATAAAAAATATTGAAAAAAAAATTGGCAGTCATAGGAACTGCCGATAGAAGTGAAAACTTAAAACTCAGTATTTGATAGCTCACCTTGGAAACTACACGGGTGTAACCGGAGGGCATGGCCTCGCTATCTTGGCATGGCTATCTAGAAATGCGTCAGCATTTCCCATTGGCTGACGTATTTCTCGATGGCCAATAGCCATGGTCCCGTGTTTACCCGAAGCTTTCTTATCATACCCGAGCGTGACGAATGAATTCAATTCACAGCCCACGAAAAATCTGTCTAGGCGCGCCTAAAGAAGTTTTCACTTCAAAAGTTTTCACTTCAACAAGCTTTTGTTTAAAAACTCTAAAACGAAGAAAAGTAGGTACCATATTATTAATTTATTTATTTATTCATTTATTTCAGACTACAGTCCATAAAAATAAAAATTAATAATAAAATTGTTATGTTATGTCAAAAAAGATATTAAATAATTACAACCAAATTAATTCAAATGAACGATGACAAATTAAATTAAATAAACGAAGACACACATATACACTAAACTTTCAATACTATCTTAATCTAAACTTCGGTTTAGATCCGGAGTGCTCAATGTGCAGCCTGGTCCAATGCTGCATTATTGAGCAGCCCAGATCCATCCGCCAGGCGAATAGCTGCAGGTAGCTGTTAGGGCTGCCCCGTACCCGGCGCATCAGGGACGCAACCCGCTTGCGCATGATCGCTGTAAACCCGTCCACATGTGCGTCTGCAAACATCCCCGATGCGCTACAGTGGCGCGGCAGCCACAACAGCGACCTGAAGGCATTGTTGTATTGGACACGCAGGGCGTTCCAGGACTTTTTTGTGTATTTGACCCATAGGGTGCACGTGTAGAAAGATTGACAGTAGGCTCTAAATAGAGTAACCTTTACTTGCGCTGTACATCGAGCAAACCTACGAGCCAGCATATTGCCCCTGATAGACAACGCCCTGCGTTCCCTTTCCATGTCAACGTCATCTGCGAGTGTGTCGGTGACCCAGTGGCCCAGATACTTAAATTGCGGAACTTTTTTCAAAACACTTCCGCCTAATAAAACCGGAGGGACTGTGTCATATGTTTTCGTCCCCGCCTTGAACACCATAAATTCGCTTTTCCTGGTGTTGTATCTGAGCCCATGCGCCTCCGCATAACGCTCGCATATCGTGATGAGCTTTCTGAGTGCTCTGATAGATGGGCTCAGCAAGACCATGTCATCTGCATAACTGATGCTGTTCACAAAAACACCATCAATCGAACAGCCGACACGGGCATCGCTGAGCCCACGAATCAGGCGGTCCATGTACATGTTGAAGAGGCTTGGCGATGTCAGCCCTCCCTGTCTTACGCCACACTCCAGCCTGTACACGTCCGACAGTGACCCCGACCACCTCACAAAATTGCTCTGATGGGCGTACCAATACTTCAAGAGTGAAATGAACAAAACAGGGAGGTCCGTATCGCTCGCCAGCTTTTGCCACAACCTGTCATACACCACCAGATCAAAAGCCTTGGATAAATCCAGGAAGCAGGCATAGACAGGTGTGCCTCTCTCTGTGTAGTACTGAATGGTGTGCTTGAGATGCAGTACAGCCGTCTCAGTCGACAGCCCAGGTCTAAACCCAAACTGAGCATCATGTAACGTTAGATGTAAACGTAAATGCTTGTCAATCACGCCATCCAACACCTTGGCAATTATAGTTGCGAGCGATATAGGCCTATAGTTCCCGATGCAGGATGCATCTCCAGTTTTATTTTTGATAATGGGAACAACTATAGTTTTCATCATTGCATCAGGCAGGTATGAGTGGCTTACACAAAAAGTGAAGAACATGGCGAGCACCCTTGGGAGATGAACGCCTGCATGTTGCAAGTGTTCAATACTTAGGGAGTCATGACCTGGGGATTTTCCTCGCTTCATGTCCTTCACCGTCTGCTCAACCTCTTTCGCCGTGATTCGGACAGTCGATTCTCCTATGTTTACGTTATTTGCCTCAGTATTTACAGGCTTTAACTGGGAGTGCACTCTAAAATGTTCCTTAAAGAGATTAGCAATCTGGTCGAAGTCACTAACACCCTCAATACTCACTGGGACGCTCGGTTTCGGGCTCAGTTTGTTGGTCTCTTTCCAAAATTTAGAAAAATCTTTAGCAGAATGCTGGGTTGCCAGTATATCCATTTATTATTGCTGACAAATTTCAATGACAGGAAGTGGTTCTAATTTAACTTGCAAGATTTGTCCAATACTGACATACGAGTACAAACAGGCTAAGTAGAATAAAGGCTTATAATAAAAAACCACTAACGCCACACATCTAGCACGTAGCTTTGAATAATTTTTCTTTTTCTAAAAAGGGATCATTACGTGACAATAATATTGAAGCTACGCTGTTCTGAATAGTGCTTATCTGAGCAGACTCAATGCTTCAACACCAATTGACCTTTTTGCTATTCTGTGTCTCGTTCCTGTGCTAATTTAAGGAGGGTCGACTACAGATGTGTTTCATTTCAAGACTTATCTTGCTGCTAGATTAAAAGACCAGAGAAAAAAGACAATTATCATTCCATGCTAAACATCAACAATACTACGAAAATCTTCAAAATCGAATAACATAACTTTACTTTCCATTGAAGTTTTTATTTCTCTACAAGTAAAGTCGATATTCATTTGAATGATTTTGTTTGGAGTACTATAACTTTTAGACTCTAAAATTTAGAGGCTTTAGACCGTAATATACTTTACGTGCATATAAGGTTGTGCGTCCTTTATTTTTAATATCTATATGAGATAATTTTGAAGGAGTGACAGCTTTTTTTCGTCTTTTTTGTCCCATTGTCCAGATGTAACATTTTTCGTAGAACCAGATAATATTCTGAAAATCATACCCGTAAAGAACCGTCATAAATTAACCCCAGAACTCATTACAATTGTTCACAACCTCAGGTCTATCAATATTTGGCGACGTGATGCATGACCAATATATCTTGAACTCTTAATACGAAGAATCGTTCCTGATTCTAAGATTAAGTTATAACAGAGACGACACTTTATCGTTACCACTGTCGAGTTTTCTCTCCCAGAATATAAATGCTCTTACAGGCCCGGTTCATAAGATCTTTATCGGTTTCTTTGCCTTATTTATAGTCTGGATGACTGGATGGGCGGGATTTGGGTGTAGTCAAATCGAGAGTGAATGGTTTGTTCTTGGTAAGCGACTAAGCAAGCATCTTAGACTTTGTTGGCTTTTTACAGGCAGAGCAGAGGTCAAGCGCAAGATAATCTACACTGATAAATAGCTCTGCAAAGTTTTTATTCATTTCCCCGCGCTACCATGGATAGGTACTGCCGCTGCCGGTTGGATTTTTGATTATAATAATAGGTCGAAGAAAGCTGTAGGTGTACGTTATAAAGAACTATGTTAAATTGAAATAACTTAGCTCGATTAAATAAGTCTGCCCGTGATTAGATACTTTTATGTCAAGTCCTGTCATTTGTTAGTTTTCCCGTGAGCATGGTGCATGAAACTGCATCGAAATATTGAGGAGTTGCTTCATTTATTAACCACTGTAAATATCCCGTAATTAATGATAGGTAGGTACAGTCCGCGAGGTATAAGCTGAGCTTTGCATTAGTGTGAGTGATTCTTACTTTTCCAGTTATTCTATCGCCAAGTACCTAGTAACATTCTAACACGTTTCTGTTGATTATTCATATTACTTATAACATATTCTGGTTAGAAGGGCGATATTTTAAGAAAAAAGTATAGGGCAAAGAGATAGACCTATCATTTAATTTCTCCATGTGACGAGTGCATTGCTGTTCTAGGCAGTGATTTAAACTTTTCATGTACAAATATTTACATTGCGCAGTGGCGCTGCGCTGTTATGGGCTAGCGTGTACCTTACCATCAGGCGCATGACGCATATCGCAGACGTCCTATTAGCCTAATACTCGAACTATATTTATTGTATTAAAAAAGTGTACTGCTGAACCCTGGATACCACAAAACAAGCTGAAAAGCTTTTTATTTGTTTTTAAACGCGTCGACACGTGAATGACTAATCGATTTTTAGTGTATGTAATATGAAATCAGGAAAAAACCTGCCGGCTAAACAATATAGACGAATAAAACCGAAGAACGGAAGACTTGGTAACATGTACATTGTACAGTTTTCAAAATATTTTCGAATTTAACAGGAGTACAGCGTTGAAGAATATGACAGAACCTACGCCATTCCACGTGCGATACTTAGGCTGGGAGGTCTACGACTTACGAGGGACGATCCTGCAGTCGTCAGGTAAATTAAAGTAGTACTTGTAGTTTGTAGTACTGCTGCTTATTTTATCATCATCAGCCCAACCACTGCTAGACATAGGCCTCTCCCGTAATATGCCGCTCAGCTGTTGAAGTAAGCACTTCAACAGGCTACATTAGGACGCCTTCTGTTATAAGTTTCCACCATTGAGCTCAGTCTTCTGCAACTCCCAGCCAACCATTATGATATTGGAGCTATAGTAGTAAAAGTATACGTCGAGTTTAAAGTTGTTCAGGACCTACATTTGATGTATTCTGTCTGGAAACATTGACGCACAAAATTACTCTTAGACACCAATTCGAATAGAACTCATTGCCACCCTCATTTTAAATACCAGTTAGCAAATGCTGCCAATTTGTGTTTCCACCGACGCCTTCGTCCATTAGAAGACAATCAAGATCAAAATCCTCCTCACTGGAAAAGTGTAAGTTGGCGAATCACAAATGGCGGCATCGAAAGGTTTTCTTCTTGGAACGTGTTTGTGTTACCTTACGGTGTTTTCCTTCACTGTTAAAGCCAGCGATGACGACAGACTTTTAAACTTGTACTTGTAAAAATATATAAATGTGCAGGCGCGATTCATACCATCGGCTTCACGATATTGAAATGGAACATTTATCCAACTAGGCTACCTACTACAGCTTCCATCGCCATTTACTTACCCAAAATCTAACTGCATGTGTGGCTTCCGAATCAGCTTATTTGGTCACGAGTTGAGGTCTATTAAATTGTGTATAAATTACGCTAATTACAATCTTCTCTTACAATCTTCTCTTACAATCTTCTCTTACAATCTTCTGTTAAAATCATAATGTTTAATGTATATATCATCCCTTTTTTATGTATTAAGTAGTATATTATTATGTTCGTATTTATGTATTAGGATGTATAATTACTGTGTGTGTCAATGTATAATTTGGTATTATGGTTTTGAATATCTGTTTTATTGTTTAATTTTTGTAGAAGTATCAACCACTCCTTTTTGTACTTCCCCACCTCCTTCTCTTAAATCTGTCATTCCATCCTACGGTTGCTTGGAAGAGATCGCTTTTAGTGATAAGGCCGCCAATTGTTACTTTATTTTGTTTTGTTAAGTAACTTTTATATAGTTTTGAAATTAAGTGCAATAAAGAGTTAATCTATCTATCTATCTTTTGTTAGTGGAAAAGGCCCAGTGAGTGAGGACTTTAACGCCCTCATCTCTCTTTTAATATAAATACAAAACAACGCGACATCTTTTAATCGTGTAGGTACCAGAGTCACAATTAGCGGTTCATAGCAATTAGCGTCATTTAGAAAGTAGTAAGAGATTGTTAAAATTATGCTATATAATCCTTCCCAGGTTGATGTGGAACTCATTCTACTGGTTCTCGTTTGGCAACCTGTTTATCGTGACGTGGCTGGAGCTGATCAATATGGTGCAGACGGCGCAGGGAGGATCCTTCCAAGACGCTATCGAGATATTCCGGATGATGCCTTGCGTCGGGTACTTATTGCTAGGTACGAATAAGGACGCTTTCTAGCAGCTACTTAACACCGTATCATAGAACCCTTTTATATTTCCTACTATTCAGCTAAAATTATAATAGTCAGTCAATGTTTGGATGTTTGTTGCTTAAACACGTCGTAACGTATGAACGGATCAGGCTGAAATTGGGATACTGATAGATTATAATCTGGAAGAATACTTATGCTACTTTTTATCCCGACAAAATAACGGAAACGGGGGTTACGCGGGTAACACCACGGGGCACTGCTAGTACGTAATATTAGACTTTTCAAGCTCAATGTTCTTGCTTGGAGTGAGTTCCACGTTACAGACATCGAAAGATTTCTAGACTGATTTCAAATCAAATTGCATCTTGAAATCAATCACACACGAAGTTTAAAACAATATTCACAGTACAAATACTATTTCACATAAAAACAGAGTAGGTAGGCTTTAAGTACTGTCGCATACGAACTTCTCTCAAACGGGCCCAAACTAGGCTATGTTTTTTATCAATTTTTTATTTGATTGTTCTCATATAACTTTTACAGCTACGCGAGTTACGTAAGCCTTAAATTAATGTTTAGAATATGTTAACCTAAGCTATTTTTATCACAACGCATCCTCCTTATGACTGTGCTGACTATTATAAATACTAGGCACGTTCACCAACTCTCATCTATCATAGTCGGTACAACGTTAGTCATGAAGAGTAAATAAGTATTACACTTTCATAAATATAGAAGAAGCCTTTTGTCGTATACTTACTGCTAAGAATGGATCAGAAAATCAGACAACTTGTGATGCCACCTATGTGGGACCGAATGACAGAGTCCATAAAAAGCAGATAATCGTTCCGGTGATAGACCACAAACTGGTAGGGCCAGACAAACCTACGGTATCAAATGTATCATGGGGCAAACAGACAGAAAGACTTTATTTATTATGCACACCAGAAAAGTTAAAATAGTTACAAAATGTAGAAGACTTATAGCTTGTGTTATAAATGACAACCTTATAGCTGGTGTCATAAATGACAACCTTATAGCTAACACCGATTTCTTCCAGGCAACCAATGGCAGAAAACTTACAAAGAAGATACGAAGTGATAGTGATACGATAGGATGTGGAGAATTTTGGACAGTGTAGATAAAGATCTGTGTGATCATTCGACTGTGTCGAAATGATCAAGACATTCTTTGTCGTGATCATTTGTATCATTTTAGTGCCACGATGAGGACACCCAGCAGTAACTATAAACAAATTAGGAATGGAATCAATATTATACCATGTATGTTGTCATCCTGATACAGAATAGAAAGTTCTGGAGAAATCTACTGAAATGGTCGAAAATCCTACTAATATTATAAACGCGAAAGTTTGTAAGAATGTATGGATGTATGTTTGTTACTCTTTCACGCAAAAACTACTGAAGGGATTTCAATGAAATTCGGTAATACATAGATAGACAATGGTCTTGAATAACACATAGGGTATTTTTTATCCCGGGTTTAAAAAATTAACAGGATCAGGTACTACGCGGGTGAAACCGTGGAGAGACGTTAGTTTAATGATAAATTTATTTAAGTATCTTCTAGTCATAAAATGATCGGTATCATAATACTATTGAGTGGTGCACAGCGATGCATTCAACGCTAATTTTTGGCCTCCTAATTTTTTGGCATGGGGTGCCAAGAATCCCCGGCACATGCCCCGCCACCAAACCCCACCACTCGACCTGGCAACTTATAATGCACGGACGCTGGGGGCTAACGAAAAGATTGTGGAGTTGGAAGAAGAGGTGGACAAATTGGGATATTATAGGGTTATCCGAAGTCCGAAGACAGGCCGAGGGCAGGATAACCCTCGATTCCGGCAACTTGTTCTACTACCGGGAGGGAGATCAACAATCCCAAGGCGGTATCGGGTTTATCGTCCGCAAGTCTCTCGTCAACAACGTGATAATGGTCGAGAGTGTGTCGAGCAGGGGTTGTATACCTTGTACTTAAAATTACCGACCGATACTCATTAAAGGTCATACAGGTATACGCACCGACCTCGACACATCCCGACGAAGAGGTTGAGGCCATGTATGAGGACATCTCCAAAGCCATTCATGTCTCGCCAACATATTTCACAGTTGTGATGGGAGACTTCAACGCGAAACTGGGGAAACGTAGTAGTGATGAGTTGAGAGTAGGGCAATTCGGATATGGGCAGCGGAACCCAAGAGGGCAACGTCTAGCTGATTTTTTGGAAAGGGAGAGCCTCTTTGTGATGAACTCTTCTTCAAGAAACAGCCACAGTGAAAATGGACCTGGCTCCACAAAAAATGAGATCGACTTCATTATGACGACTAAACGGCAAATATTCAGCGATGTCTCTGTGATCAGTAAGGTCAAAACCGGAAGCGATCACTGTATGGACACTGTATGGACACCGTATGATATATACAGACGGCTCAATAGACAGATTTCTACTTGTGTGCGACGCGACATACGCTGCTACAATACTACGAGTATTGAAGAAGCGATTAAGCGGAACCAAGGTTTGAAAGTGTTCGCAAGAAATCTGTCTCTTGGGCAAAGTCAATTGACCAAATTGAAAACTGATGATGGCAACGTCACCTCGTCGAAACCCGAGATTTTGGAGGAGATTGAGAGGTTCTATAAACAGTTGTACACCTCTGCGCACGCACAACATGTCATTAACATGGCTTCTAAAGACCCCAGAGCCAAGCTGACCCGACACTTTACCGATAATATCCCGGAAGTCAGCCTGTACGAGATTAGGATGGCCCTCAAGCAACTTAAAAACAACAAGGCACCTGGCGACGACGGAATTACGACTGAGCTTCTGAGAGCGGGTGGGAAACCGGTACTTAAAGTCCTCCAGAAGCTGTTCGACTCCGTCATACTTGACGGTAATACGCCAGAAGCGTAGAGCAGAGGTGTGGTGGTGGTGTTGAAGAATTACAGACCCATCTCACTTCTGAGCCACGTTTATAAGTTGTTTTCGAGGGTAGTCACGAATCGTCTCGCATGCAGGTTTGACGACTTCCAACCACCCGAACAAGCCGGTTTCCGAAAAGGCTATAGTACCATAAACCACATCCATACGCTTCGACAGATTATACAGAAAACCGAGGAGTATAATCGGCCACTATGTATAGCGTATGTGGACTATGAGAAAGCCTTCGATTCCATCGAGACCTGGGCAGTGCTTCAGTCTCTTCAGCGATGCCGCATGGACTATCGCTATATCGAAGTGTTGAGGTGTATTTACAGCAAAGCCACAATGTCTGTCCGATTACAGGACCGGTGCACGAAACGGAACAGAAAGGCTACAGAAGGCGTGAGACAGGGAGATGTTATATCTCCGATACTGTTCACTGCCGCGCTGGAAGATGTTTTCAAGCTACTGGACTGGAACGGACATGGCATCAATATCAACGGCGAATGCATCACTCACCTTCGGTTTGCCGACGATATAGTCATTGTGGCGGAGTCGATGAAGGGCCTCGGTGCTATGCTCAGGTACCTCAGTAGAGTATCCCAACAGGTAGGTTTGAGGATGAATATGGACAAGACGAAGGTCATGTCAAATGTTCATGTCTCACCTGTACCGGTTATTGTTGGGAATACCACACTCGAAGTTGTTGACGAATACGTCTACCTGGGTCAAAATATGCAATTGGGTAGATCCAACTTCGACAAAGAGGTCCAGCGAAGGATCCAACTCGGATGGGCAGCGTTCGGGAAACTACGGCACATCTTGGAGTCCAAAATACCCCAATGCTTGAAGACGAAAGTCTTCAATCAATGCGTGTTGCCAGTGATGACTTATGGAACTGAGACGTGGTCCTTAACTGTAGGCCTCATAACAAAGCTCAAAGTCACACAGCGAGCTATGGAGCGAGCTATGCTCGGAGTCTCTTTGCGCGACAGAATCCGTAATGAGGATATTCGCAAAAGAACGAAAGTAGCCGACATAGCTCGAAGAGTAGCTAAGCTGAAGTGGCAATGGGCAGGCCATATCGCTCGCAGAACTGACAACCAAGAGGTTCTCGAGTGGCACCACGAACTGGAAGACGCAGTGTTGGACGGCCTCCCACTAGATTGTCAGATGACCTCACAAAGGTCGCTGGAAACCGCTGGTTGCAGGTTGCGCAGGACCGTTCGTTGTGGAAATCTAGGGGGGAGGCCTATGTCCAACAGTGGACGTCTTGCGGCTGATGATGATGATGATTTTTTTACCTTTTAGTGATGTACTACTTCTTTGTTTTACTTTCTTTAATTAACAGCAATGGCGAAAACATATAAGATAGTCTACTACCGCCCCATATACGAAAACCTGATCAGCGAACTGCGTGACATGTGGCCTCAAGGAGTGGTGCCTGACGAGGACCATTCCATCATCAGTACTGCTTCTACCCATCTTAACTATGTTGTGCAAGGTATTACTAGATTTCTTTTAGAGCACTACTACACAGCTAACTACACGCGTAAACAGATACACACACACAACACACACAAGCATACACATTCATAAACATAGGTACACTTGCAAGCTTATCAATTTTACTGCATTTACCATTCTGTGAAGGCGGAATCACAGAATAAATATTAGTACAAGCGGAATACACTAGATTATGCAACACATGATTTAGCCTAGTGCAATTTATAGGGTAGGTACATCTTAATTTTACAGTTTTTAAGATCCACTATATGTTCAATATAAACATGTATTTTTACTTTTACTTTGAACTAATATTGGGTATTAAATACAAATTGAATTGGGAGAAACTTAAAAGTTAAAAGCAATTGACCAGTACGTGTATTAGTTATTTCCTCTCACCTAAACTCCATAGTGTTCAATCGAGAAACTAATTAATAATTCAATCAAAACTTATGTCATGTAGGCATGTCCACTTGATCATTGTTTTGATCAAAATTTGATTAAAATGATCAAGGGGACATGCCCAATGTTACTGATTTGAAAAAGCTTTTAGATCCACAAGGAACCTAATCCAGTAATCAGTTATTTGAATAAGATTAATAAAAACTGGTTGCACTACTAGTTCTACAGACAAATTGCCAATTCGTAATTATTGCATGTTTATTTTGTAGGTTACTATTGGTGCAACAACGCTCTGCTGGTGATTTTCCTATCGCCTCCATTCGTGGAGGTAGCAAAACGGGCGCTTGGTCACGACGTGCCTCTGATTCTGCCTTTCTTCTATTGGTTCCCGTTCGACCCCTTCCAGAAGATCTACTATGAGATCATACTGGCCTTTCAAACTTGGCATGGTGAGTATCCTTAACTAATTCATAGAATAGTTAGGTGATAATTGATTCGTTTTTTTAGCAAAGGAGAACATGCATAAGTTAAAGTCAACGTTTTTTTATTGATGAATTTACAGTCATGTACAAGTCAGGCATAATACATTTTATGACAATAATTTTATACGGATTATTAATACAACCTTACGACTATGAATTCGAAGGCTCTCTGAACTATATCGCCATAGTTTTACAACTTAATTTAAAACATAATTTTAATATAAACGTTTTTTTTTTTGAAAATATTTGTGACTCTTTCACGCAAAAAGTAAGTACTGAAGGGATTTGGATGAAATTTGGTCCGGAATAATATAATTTTTCCCGAAAAAATAACGGTCCCGGGAACTAAGCGGGTGAAACCACGCTGCTAGCTAGCTCTACACATTTCTATTTAATAATTGTAGGAAAATGTTATATTACATTTTGAAGTGAAAACTTCTTTAGGCGCGCTATAGACAGAATTTTCGTGGGCTGTGAAATGGATTCATTAATCGTCACGCTTGGATATGATAATGGATCGGATCGGATATGTAAACTCGGTAAAAACGGCCAGGTAGGTACCAGGCCAACAGAAACAGTAAAGAGTTTCGATTACCTACCTCCAACAGCCCAGCGTTTATCTCCAGATACCAGGACAACAGAAATATAAAAGAGTTGCGTTTGCCCCTAGGTACCAGTACCAGGGCAATAGCAAGTTTTCACTTCTATCGGCAGTTCCTATGACTGCCAATTTTTTTTTATTATCGTACAGCTTTAGATAGCTTCTTGGACCTAGGAAATACCTACAGATCGGTTAAAAATGGGTGTGTCCCACAGTGAAACGGCATTTATTCCCTCTACTATTAGATAATTTCTTTCTCTGAGGCACTTATTACCTATTCTCATCAGGAGCACAGAATAACATCCCAAGTTTTATACTTAGCGACGTTTTATTCGAAAAATAAATTCTTGTATTCGCGAACAAGGCTCGAAAGCGTAAAATACGCAGATCGAGCAATTTATTATCGCGCAAAGACGCCTTTATTTCTAAACGTAAACCCAGTTAGGACCTTCCGTGGCGACATAACTTGTATTGATTAGATTTTTCGGGCAAACACTTTGGTACTTTTGCTTGGCGTCTTTTGCTACTGATTCACTTAATTAAGGCTAGTAAACATACCTCATAAGTTACGACTTTATTTAGGACATTAGGTGTTTTATTGGGAAATGCCACAGTTGGACTTTTGCGGGGAAAACTTTTATTTGGGGCATTACGAATTACGACTCTAGAGTGCTCGCAATATAACTCTGCGCGTAGCAAAATATGGAACTAATTGACAGGCCGTCAACTTCTTGTTTACGTCAGTTGACAAAAGTTTGTTTACGATTGATGTATTTATTAATTTCCTAAGTAATTAATAGCTTTTATTATTCCGAAAGTGATTAAAAGTGCTGCCCGTGGCTGATTCTTGAAAATCAATCGTGGTTGTGAAGAAGAACGATACAATAACGGGCCAAAATTGCAGTTTTCCAAACGCAGAGTTATTTGAATACTAATATTTAGGGATACCATAGCAATCAAATCTCCACCTATTATCAGCATATTTTAAAGATGAGGCTTTAGGTTGAGGTGCGGCTTTGGGTTTGATTGTTTTATCGCCAATTTACCCGTGGGAAAAAATGTGAGTGCTTAAGACCGAATGTGAGAAACTAGTTATAAATGTTTTTTTTTTCATAATATACAAATCAAAATAGAAAACACAGTGACACAGCAGTGAAGATCAGCTGATTGTATCTTTCTCGCTCGGGTACACTCGGCGGTTCCATGTTCACCCGATCGACCCTTTCACCTAACAGCGTCAGCTTCATTTACCACTTAAGGGAAAATCTGTGGGCCAAAAGAAATTTTACCTAATTTGTTTTTCAACGTTAGCTTGGATGCTCTTTGATCCTTAACTCTGTATTAATTACTGTATTTTTATTATAGTCGTTTCAGAACGTACTGTCAATGGACAACGCATTATACCACTGCACTCAGATAAATAAAGCGGGTACAATGGGCAATGTAAAAGAAGAAAGCTAAAAGTGGCTTAAGAAAAATTAAATAAATTTCGACGATTGTAGGACAAATCTGCAGTTACTCGAATAAAGAGGCACAAAGAAGACCCACAATACAAGCTTTGCTTAGTTTGGGGTCAGATGGTGTTGTGTGTGAATTGTCCACCAATATTTATTTATTTTATTACAATACCAAGTAGAATAACTGTTAAAGGAACATGAACAGGAAGTTTTGCGGTTACCGCTGTGATTTTAACCCTATTGAAAAAAGAAGAGGACGCTATGGAAGCCAATGACTCATTAAAAGAACGCTCATGCGCCAAATTTTAAAATAGTGTTATTTATGGTCTCAATAAAAGATTTACAAGTTTAAATTAAATTCTTGTTATTTCGATGTTGGTGTAGGTTGAAAATGACAGATTTTTTATAATGTAATAAACTATAATAAAGTTTTCCTGGTGGTAAGAGACTCAGACAGCCTGTACCAATTACCAATGATACTTGGTCACATACTGAACCAAACCAGCACTGCAAAGGCGTTCATTACTTCGAGACATTCGTTCTTGAGTCTCAGTTGTCGTGTAGTTACTTAAATTGCTTCCCTGAAAAATCCCTTCCCGTTCCTGTTTTATGAAGTTGTACGTTCCCAATGAACGGGAAGGGAACCTATTAGCTTGACCTGGCAACATTAAGTACGCCACCAGTCGCGCGCAGACTTATACTGCGAGCACTATACCAACGATCCTTTATGCCATAACATGACTTATTTTTTGTATTGTGGTGATATCTGTGAGAAGTCCGTATGGGGTGGGGGGTTAAACTTATTTCGCTAATCGGATTATAAATTATAATTTTAAATTCGGGCCAAGTAGGTTTTTTTTTTTTTTTTTTAATAAAGAGTGACGAGACGAGCAGGACATATGCCTGATGGTAAGCAATATGCCTACCACATAACAGCACAGTGACACGCAGCTATTGGAACATGAAGAGCCCAAATCATTACCTAGCACCGCACTGCGCTCGTCACCCAGAGATCTAAGTTGTTATATCTCTAAGCCCTGTAATTTCTCTGGAAACATTGCCCTTCAGACCGGAACACAGTAACGTTTGCACATTACTGCTTGGCGGTAGAATAATTGACAAAGGTGTGGTACTTCCCCAGGCGGACTCTGCTAAGAGTCCTACCACTACTAACTAGGTAGAAGTAAATAGGTTTAATGATGTTTTGAATTCGCAAAAATACTCTTTCCGAGGAGGTGGGTTGAAAAATAAGTACGATACTGACCTAGTTCATCCGTTTGAGAGGGACAATGTCATAGACAGACTTTGGGAATGTGTTGATAGACCACGGAAAATCCGTGGGATAGACATACACACATGCAGACCAGTCAAACTTTTAACAACCTGCCTTTTTTCCGCCGGGTTTAAAAATGAAGTTTATTGCGAGCTATTTAAAGCATACTTTAGAGTTAGATACATTAGAAATAAAATATCAAAGTGTCTATTTCTATTATATAACTACTAGCGGTCCACCCCGGCTTCACCCGTGGTATATGTACAATGTATAGCCTATATATAGCACTCAGGGACCACAAACATATCAAACGGTGAAAGAATTTTTTGAAATCGGCCCGGTAGTTCCTGAGATTAGCGCGTTCAACAAAATCCTCTTCAGCTTTATAATATTTTATGTAACTATGTAAGGCTTAATTTATATTACATAATATTTTAGGTCTCATTACAATATGGTTCATGTTGTGCGGAGATTTGCTGTTTTGTATATTCCTGAGTCACATCACTACTCAGTTTGATCTCCTTTCTATGAGGATTAAGAGGCTGGTGTACGTACCAGTAGACAAACAACTGGTAGAGGAATATCCGTTAGGTAAATATTAGTTATAATACAAATGTTAGCGTGGGCATTGGTTTTGCCAATAACGCTAGTAATCTCACCAACACCATCGCCCTCACCAACACCAACACCCTTACCAACGCCATCATCTCCAATCACACCAACGCCAACGTTGTTAACAAACCCCTCACAAACACTCTCTCCGACAACGACACTATCGCCAAAGCCAACGCCAAAATAAAACGGAACTTTCACGATATTTAAATGTCTGAAACGATCAAAACTACCCAATTATATGTTGGAGAACTGTTGGAACCCTTTGACCGCCTAAAAAAAGGTAATTTCAAACTCAAAGCCACATCAGTCAGCTGTTTTTGGAGGTCACTAATTTTACTCCCAGACAGTGATTTAATCTGTTCTATTTTACTTCTAGACTCTATACACCCAAAATAAATTTGGTTGTGGTTTATATTTCAGCAAATTATAGTCATGAGTACATGCAAAACGAAAAGAGGAATGTGGAATCTTTCGAAGACGAAGATTGGGAGAAACGGCACCAAAAAGATTTGACTGAAATTGTGTTAAGGCATCGGGCTCTTATCAGGTATTGATTGTTTATAAGCAAATTGTAGAAATAGCCCACTATGCTTCGATTTCCAACACGAGGTCTTCTCCCTGAAGGAGAGATTCACATCCACGATATGCTGGCCAATGATGTTGGATGTTAGACTTCCTCGAATGACATTTTTCTTGGAACATGACCGTTTTCTCTTGATGTTTACCTACATTGCGGAAAGTGTGCTGACATACATGATCTAATATATGTACTTCGCCTTTTTTCAATCGGCCTGCTCTGTATAATATTCACTTGATTTATAATATTATTATTAAGAGACTTATTAAGAGACTGGGAGATCTAAAAGTCGTGAAAAGATAAACGCACTTCGGGTTGATGAAAGAGTAACGACAAAAAAATCGGACATAGTAGATGCTTTCAGGACTTATTTTGCTAATATTCCCTTGGAAACAACTAAACACCTAACATCGTCCCCCTTACACGCTGAAGAAATGTTGAAAGAAAATGTTAAGTGCCCATCATCTACATTTGAATTTCACCAAGTGTCTGCTATTACAATACTAAAAACGTTCAAAGACATTAAAGTAAAGAATACGGAGGACTTATGGGGATTATCAGTTCTTACTGATAATCTTACTCTTACTCTTGTACTAGATGGAATTATAAATAGCATTGCTCCATACTTAGCAGAATTGTTCAACGAGTGCATTAGAGGTGGCACATTCCCTGACATGATGAAATATAGCAAAATTATACCACTGTTCAAATCTGGAGATAAAAACGAACCTGGCAACTACAGACCCATCTCTGTTTTGCCTTGTCTTAGTAAAATATTTGAGAAACTTATATTCAATCAACTTCTATCTTACTTTAATGTTAATAATCTATTACATAGCAACCAATTTGGATTCACATAGGGATTCACAAAACACTACTACTGATGCAGGCGTTGAACTGACTAATTTTATATTAAGTGCCTGGGAAGACCATTATGATGTTTTGGGTGTGTTTTGTGACTTGTCCAAAGCTTTCGACTGTGTTCATCATGATACTCTTTTGAAGAAACTTCAGTTCTATGGGCTGTCGAAGCCAGCTCTAAATTTTATTTCTTCTTATCTTAAAGATCGTGTACAGATAGTTGAAATTGACGGTGTGCAATCAAATGAGTCCCCTTTAAAAATGGGTGTACCTCAAGGTTCCATTCTTGGACCCTTATTGTTTCTTATATATGTTAATGATCTACCTTTTATGATAAAAAAACATAAGAACGTAGAAATAGTTATGTTCGCTGATGATACGTCACTTTTATTTAAGGTTAAAAGAGGAATAAATAATTTCACAGAAATAAACGCAATTTTGGGCATTACATACAAATGGTTCGATGCAAATAATCTAGTTTTAAATCCAAATAAAACTAAATGTATAAAGTTTACGCTCTGCAATGTACTGGGATGTAAACTTGATATTAGACTGAAAGATGAAGTCATCGAACCCGTACAATCTACTCTTTTTCTGGGTATTTCAGTGGATTCAAAGCTACAGTGGGGTCCTCATATAGAGAGACTGGCTGAGAGACTCAGTTCAGCTGCTCATGCAGTTCGACAAATTAAGAAAATATCTGACGTTGCAACGCCTAGACTTGTTTATTTTGGTTACTTTCATAGCATTATGTCCTACGGGATTTTATTGTGGGGATCAGCCGCGGATAGAAATTCAATTTTTATTTTACAAAAGAGAGCAATCCGTACTCTGTACAATCTATCAGCTAGAAAATCATTACGGGAGATTTTTAAAACTATAAATATACTAACAGTCCCGTCATTATACATTTATGAAAGTATAATGTATGTGAGAAAAAATCGTACTCGACAGAAGAAAATGTCTGATTTGAATCCAAAAGCACATCATAAACATAAAATTGTATTTCCTAAATGCAGACTACACAAGACCATTAACTCTTTCAAATGTAATGGTATTCGCTTCTATAATTTAATCCCTACACAAGTGGAAGGTCTTAATGAAACTAGGTTTAAAACTGAAATAAAAAACTACCTAATGAGCAAAGCATATTACACTGTAGATGCTTTTGTAAAGGACAGCAATGTTTGGAAAAGGAATATGTCAAAATTAGAACTATTGAGTAAGGTAAAATGATACTAAACATTAATGTAAATTTGTTTATGTACTGTATGTATTCATTATTTGGATAATTTGATTTTTCACAATGACAAAGCATTTTTACAGCTGCACCTAAATGACAAGGCCCCTTTACAGCTGATTATTTTTTATTTGACATTATTCTTTGGTATTATTTTATTATGTACACAGATTATTTATGTATATTTTTTTTTTAAGTGACGTTACCAATTGTTCTCTTGAATTAATGGTTCGAATAAATAAATTGAAATTGAATAGACACTTTAGATTTAGCAGCATAGTCAGTTTCAGTGTACTCGTATCATTGTTAATTAATAATGGTTACAATAAATTCTATTTAAGTAAATAAAACTTCATTAAGTTTGTAAATTAATGCAACTTTAGAAAAAAATTGTCTAATTAAGATATTTTTTTTCAGATTATCCGGAGATGTTGAAAATTTGTTCAGCTTTGCTCTGTTGGTCAATTTCTTCAACAGCTCGATTATAATTTGCTTCTGCGGTTTCTGTTGTGTGGTAAGTAATGGAATTACTAAATTGATTACTAGCTACCCGCCCCGGCTTCACACTATTCCAACTAAAGCACATTCATTTTTGTGCATAACTTCTTGGCGTTAGAATGATTTGGAATAGTTTTGGTAGGTACTACTTATTAAAGCGGACCCTGCATAATCCACTATAAAAGCAAGTATACTCTTAATTAAAAGTTTACTCCCTGCAGTGGGATAAATAGGAGAATATTAGATCTGATTGAAATATAATCATTTTACAGATAGTGGAGAAATGGAACGAAATGGTGTACAAGTCATTCCTGACCACGGCGCTATCTCAAACTTGGCTGCTCTGTTGGTACGGGCAGAGATTATTGGAGTCTGTAAGTACAAATTGAAGTTTTGCCGCCTTTCAACAAGAATTGTGAAAAAGTTTTCAGTTTTTAAAAACTAGCGGTCCGTCCCGGTTTCGCCCGTGGTGCATAATATTTAGCCTATAGCACAAAAAGATTCACGTATACATCCAACGAAGAAAGATTTTTTATTAATTTGTATTAGTGGAACATGAAAAGTCGCAATCATTTCCAAGGTACCGCAGGCTGCTTACTGCACCAAGGACAGCGTATTTCTGCATTCTAAATGTAGGTTGGTAGTCCGCCACCCGACCCCAGATCTCAACACCGTGCTGTAGTACCGAATGAACCGTTGCAAAATAGCCATATCTAACTACATCTGGAGGAATCGTTCTGGCCAATCTTCCAAGCCCGAAGCATGCGCTTCTCAAATTACTGCATACTTTCCTAATGTGACTTGCTATAGGTAGCCACTGCCGTTATAAAACTCTTTGTAGAACTGGGTCAGACAACAGCACGAAAACAACGCTGTGTTCCGGTTTGAAGGAAAATATTTCTAGATTAATCATCTTGTATATCTAGATGACAGACAGACAGACAGACAGAAACACTTTATTATGCACCAGAAAAATACATACAATCAAACAATATACAAAGTTACTTAATTCTAGTGCCATAAATGGCGGCCTTATCGCTAATAGCGATCTCTTCCAGGCAACCATTAACAGCAGGAACAACATGTGAATAAAAATTCAGCGAGGATAGAGTGCGAAAGAAGCACAAAAAAGTAAACTAAGATGTCGTCTTATGATAGTTAAAAATAGACTACATAACAATATTACACACATATAATTTTGATACTAAAAATACTCAAAATAAATAAATACAAAAATACAGCAATAATTTACATAAACATACACAAATACGCATAACCAATAATAGTGACCAAACAGGAACAAATGAGAAAAAAAAGCTGAAGAAAACAAGGATAAATTAACAGACCAATTCAGAGAGATAGTGTTTCCTAATATGAGCCCTGAAAGAGTCTAAGCTCTGCGCACGCCTAATACTCACCGGAAGTGCATTCCAGAGAGCAACCGCTCTCACGCAGAACGAAGACCCACAGAAGGAACTAGTGTGAGATGGAGTGGACAGAAGAAGATTATTAGATGACCTAAGATTGCTAGAGTGAGTATCACAAAGAAATATGAATCGAGAACTGAGATAGGTGGGACACATAGGATTAAATAGTATATTATAAAAGAGACAGAGTAAATGTGTATCGCAGCGAAGCTTGATAGGGAGCCACTCGAGCTTTTTACGGAACTGCGAAACATGGTCGTACTTACGAAGGCCGAAAATAAAACGTATACAGAAATTCTGAAGACGCTCGAGTCTCTCAAATTGCTCTTGGGTTAAGTCTAGATAACAGGCATCCGCATAGTCCAAAATAGGTAGTAAGAGAGAATGTGCTAACGCAACTTTAGTAGCCGTTGGAAGAAAGTTTCTAATTCTTCTCAATAGGCGCGTACTGACTGAGCGAGGCATACAGCGAGGCTGCCTCGCCTCGCATGCCTCGATCAGTCAGTACGCGCCTCGCCCGCGGCAAGCGCACGCGCTGCCTCGGGCGAGCATTGCCTCGGCCGATCCGTCTCGTGTCGGTTTTTTGTCGCGCTCAAAGGTGCCTCAGTCCATTTGGCGCGCGCACTCAGGACGGACGTTGTGTGCCTCGCTCGCCTCGCTCGCTCGCGTCATGGATAAGGAGCTGTGCTTGAAACTTATCGAGCAATATGGGAATTACAAACTTCTTTGGGACGCGCAATGTCCACAATACACAAACAGGGGATTGAGGGAAGATGCATGGAGAAATATAAGCAGAGAAATGAATCTCCCAGTAAAAGATCTGAAAAAGAAGATGGAGTCTTTGATGGGATCATACCGAAGAGAAAAATCAAGGGAGAAAAAAAGCCGGGTTACAGGATCAGGTAATTTTATATATATTCCTTTTTTTAAATTAGCTACATTATTATAATAGTAAAAGTAAAAATATTAGCACTATATTAAAAATTAATAAGTATTATAGTATGCACTTGTCATGTCATTTTATCTTTTGTTTCGAGTCACTCAAAATTCGTGTTTTTCAGGTCGTGACGAGGTGTATACTTCAACATGGTATGCATATGGAGCTTTCAGCTTTATGGGAGATAGAAATGACCCAGGTCAAACCCAAGATACTTTTCATACGCAAGTAAGTGTCTATTGATAATTATTTTGCCATGGAATCGCACCATTTGTTATGAAATATCTGGCCAAATGCAAACGAATTTGCTTTACGTTTTGTTGTCCTCTTCGTGGTACAGCTTGTATAGGTAACATTGATGTCATGTTTGGTTCATTTCTCCAACTACCTGGTACAAGTTCCCCATTTACTTCAGTATCATATGATCCTGGCGGTGTGAACAGTCTACTCGAATTTTCATCCCTACGCAAATAATTATACAAACAAATGGTAGCTAAGACAACTTTTGTTGCCTTTTCTGGTTCCAGTAGAAGAGGTTTTCTTAATACTCGGTAAACTGAGCTTAAAATTCCAAATGCATTCTCTACTACTCTTCTTGCTCTAGAAAGCCGATAATTGAAAATTCTTTCAGCTGAGCCTCTTTCTGGAGTACCTTCAAATGGTTTCAATGTGTACTCATTCAATGCAAACGCTTTATCACCCAATATGAAGTAAGGTACTTCTACTGTGTAGGGCGCCTGCAAAATTATCGGTGAAGGAATTTTGAGTTCCTTTTTTTCAAGTTTATTATATAAGTTTGAGTTTTTGAAAACTCCACCATCTGAAATACGACCCTTGCTGCCAATATCCACATACAAGAACTTGTAATTAGCGTCGACAAGGGCGAAGAGGACTATACTGGGAAATAATTTGTAACAATCGTAATCATTTCCACTATTTATTGGTGACTGTAAAATGACATGTTTGCCATCCATTGCCGCAATTGTATGTGGGAAATTCCATTTTTTCTCAAATTCATTGGCAATCGCGAGCCATTCTTCTTCAGTTGATGGTGTCTGAAAATAAAATGTTTTATTAATTTTACAGGAACACATTCAGGAAGAAGTACAACATATTGACAATGAACAATCGCAGAGGCAAAATAACTCCAATGAAGCACCAGGTGATGAAAGCAGGAATGAAACTCAAGAATCAACTAGAGGACTGGGACAACAACAAGAAATTCCAAAAAGAAGAGCTAAAAAGAGATCTGCAGCTGTACAAGAGATATCAGATAATACTATAACCGAAGCATTTAAACTTTTGGAACAATGTGTAGGCGACGCTAATGCTCCACAGCCCCATGCAAACGATTCATATGATGCTTTTGGGCAATACATTGCTCACGAACTAAGAAAATACGACAATTATACTTTAGCGCATGTAAAAAATTCTATCTGTAGGATCATTTTTGAAACAGATACTGGTGCACAACAACATTATGTGCCAAACACAGGTTACTATACTCACACCTACGGTTCAGCATATTCCACTTCAGGTAACTCTTGTTCTATCCCTTCAATGTCACCGATGCCTCCTCCGCCGATACATTCTAGCTCACCAATGCCTTCTCCGTCACCTTCTACCTCACCAATGCCTCCTCCGCCGATACATTCTAGCTCACCAATGCCTTCTCCGTCACCTTCTACCTCACCAATGCCTCCTCCGCCGATACATTCTAGCTCACCAATGCCTTCTCCGTCACCTTCTACCTCACCAATGCCTCCTCCGCCGATACATTCTAGCTCACCAATGCCTTCTCCGTCACCAATACCTTCTACCTCACCAATGCCTCCTCCGCCGATACCTTATACCTCACCGATGCCTCAATCGCCTATACATTCTATTTCATCAATGCCACCTCCACATAATGAATAAATAGATTTAAAAAAAGATGTGTGGCACTCGGGGACTGCCAGGGTAAAGCTATTGCATGTTGCTAAAGTAAACGAGTTGGTTTTTTAGTGCAAACTAAAATTTTATTAAAGTACCTTCATACATTTTACACAACATTCCAATGTACCATCTTATGGATTATAAATTACATACTACATATACATCATAAACATAGATGTCACTAGTAGTATATACATATATGCCATAGGGCCATACAAAAAAGATACTCCTTGTCAATTTATAGTTTTTACCTTTAACATATACATGCTAACCGCTAAGTACATGCAATGCAACAGCCTATCAGTTTTTGAGAACTAATTCCTGAAGAACAATTTTCTGCTTTAGTTACATTTACATACTGTTATTTCAAATTTCTATAATAATTCCTCTATGTACTGTTTCTTATCAATCATTATCTCATAGTTATTACAATATTCCATTAATTCCATTTCCATTAATGTTCATTCTTAAATATTGTTTAACCTCAAATAAACATTTAATGTTAAATTCAGAGTTTAAAATACATTTCACCTCTGTTTCACCAACACTATTAGAAAATATTAAAAAGTCATCGACCATTATAACTTTAACATTTTTACTTGTTTTAGTAAATAAACAAGGCTCTTGTGTACAGTTTTTTAAACATATTTTTACATAAAACATCTCTAACTCTTTCACACCAAGCTAATGCTGATTGTTTTAATCCATACACTGCCTTTTTTAGCTTAAGAACTTTACCATATATTTGGGTCTTTCTTTAAGTATCAATAACTAAATAAGCAGTGATAACATCTGATTAGGTAATGTCCAGCCCTAATTTTACACTTAAAGCAAACAACAATTGTTAATTCCACACTTATCAACTAACCGTGCACAATATTGGACTTAATTATCACTTTTAAACTTTTCTTAGGACAACTAAACTGCACTATTATTTACCTACTACATCTATGCATCAACAAGCTCAAATACTTTATTATTTTTTAAATTACTCCAACTCTTCATTCATCGCCTTCATTGCATGCCTTCAGGACCACTCAAAGCCTCTTTCCTGTGCCTGATAAGGATCTGCAATGGACAACAGGCCCATATTATGGGTGCCTTTCTACCAGAGATGTGCTATGCTACGATGCTATGGATGCGTTTGATATCCACCAATCAAATTCATTGGTGCACATAGCATAGCACTGGTGGAAACGGATTCAACTAAGATATGTTTTTTGTATGGAAGGATGCGTGCTGTGGATGTGTCCTATGGATGCGTGCTATGGATATGTGCTATGGGGCGTTTTCCTACTATCGATACATAGCATAGCTCGAAGTGCACATCTTTCTCGCACAGCTGCTTTGCGGCGGCGCATCTTCGTAGCGCATCTTCCTCGCACAGCTACCTAGCGTAGTATTGGTGGAAACGGTCACATATTTTCGTAGCGTAGATTTCACATCTTCGCAGCATAGCTGCATAGCACATCTCTGGTGGAACGGCATCATATACCTGGCCGGGTTCCATCGCTCCCTCTTCAGTATACTAAAGATCTTGGTGTCAGATACTGGTGTACTAATTGGACTACTGTCTGGCGATAGTTTCAGGAACATAGGTCTCATCAGCCTCAATTGTTTGCTGGGATGACTCACTGTCATAACTAGAGTGACTTTCTGATTCAGAATATGATGATCGTTCCTCTCTACTATGATCCCCCACTGAACGATCGACTTCTACAGAAACTGGAACCTCTTCTTCTACACACCATATTGCATCAGTGGTGGCAGATATCCCTCCCGAGATAGCTTGCCCCATTACCACTATATCATGACTTGTAGACACCATGTTTTTAACTGGATCACATATTCTGTAGGTAGCCCTTTACTTGTTCAGAGTTTCCAACAAGATAACAAGAATGCTGAGCTTTCTTGTCCCACTTAGTCCTCTTCTCTTTCGGAAATCGGAACATGTACCTTTACTGGTCTCACAATTCTATCTATATTTTCCTTTTTTCAAGGCACTTTGTTCATTCATTTTTATTTTTACTGTACAGTAGAGAAAAATTATAGAGGTGGGCGATTATAAGATATACTAATGAAATCATTCGATAATGACAATGTCTCGAGATATCTCGATTTTGACAGTTTGTAGTTACTAATTAGTAGTCAGTCACGCACGCACGGTCGCTAGTCGCGCGCGACTCGATTCACTCATATACCTACCTACCTACCTACCTAACCTCAGATACCTACCTAAAACTAACAAGTATAAAACATATCAATATAAATATCGATAAACTTACCGTTAAATAAATCCACTATTACAAGTAAAAAGAGTCACGTTTCACACCACCGTAATAAAAAAAAAATTGGCAGTAATAGGAACTGCCGATAGAAGTGAAAGGTTATAACTCAGAATTTGATAGCTTACCTTGGAAACTACACGGGTGTAACCGGAGGGTGTGGCCTCGCCATCTTGGCATGGCCATCTAGAAATGCGTCAGCATTTCCCATTGGCTGATACGTTTCTAGATGGCCAATAGCTATGGTCCCGAGTTTACCGGAAGCTTTCTTATCATACCCGAGCGTGACGAATGAATTCAATTCACAGCCCACGAAAAATCTGTCTAGGCGCCCCTAAAGAAGTTTTCACTTCAACAAACCAAACTGAACCAATGTCTAGAGTCTAGACTACTTAAGTCATGGAACAACTGTCGTTGACGTCGTAAAACACGATCAGTAGAACTAATTATTAATATCATTCGATTTTGAAAACATATTAGTTACTAATTCCATAATCGATTTTCAACATTAGTAACACAAAATAAATCGATTTAGCCGATCAATCATAATCGCCCACCTCTACTATTTACAAAAAATAAAATTGAAACAGTGTTTCCAACTCCTAAAAATAATTATCCCTAAACCACACTGACACTTACTTGAAAATCCTCTTATTTGTTTTTAGTCAAATATAAAATTAACACTTTTATTGAAAAAATATTTAACATAAAGAAATCACAACAAATAGTCAGAACTAGTAGGGTTCCTAATTTATTCCAATTCCAAAAAATGCTAGTTACTAAATTTATTAAGAAATATATGCAACAAATTATGTATAATATAAATATATTTTTTATCTGAAGTAATTTTTAAATACATAATAATAATATAATACATTATTACGCTACCAATTTTACCAATTTTTACTCATTTATACTTACTCATTGACATCATAATCACCCTACGTATCACGGGAAATCCGTTAAGTTGGCAACACTGCTAAGAGCATTTAGTCTGTAAATGTAAGAGCATAAGATTGAAAGTTGAATGACCGAGTGGGGAGGACGGCGTGACAGTCTTCCCTCCCTCTTTTTTTGTGAACATAAGAAAGAGATGCACCATTAGTAACAATCGGTCTCCAGGCCCGCGATAAAAGCTATGCAATAGCTTAAAAAGTCTTTACATGTTGCAATATTCTTAGATATATAAGTAAAGATTATAGTTAGCAATGTGTGAGTAAATATAAATAATTACAAAAATTTGTGAGTAACAATAAACATAACAATATGTAAAAAAGCAACGATTAAAACAATGTCTGATTATATAAATATGTTTCATTATACATACCTTAACATAGTCCTTTAATTGTTCAATAATGGCGTCACAAACATCAGGAACAATTACTGATATCCTTTGTTTCGAAACCCGAAATAAATATTGTAAACTGGTGTAGGAATCTCCTGTTGCCAAAAATCTTAATGTTATCAACAATCTTTCTCGTGCAGTAATTGCTTTGCGGAAATTTGTGTCACTCCTGCTTATTTTGACATTTACAAGTGAGTACAGTATTTCAAATTCACTCTCAGGCATTCGTGTGAAATTATGTTCTTCACCATCGAAAATTAAGTCTGCATATAATCTATACCCATATTCACTTCTGTTTTGATATAATTTTTTAAGCCAAAACCTTTTAGATTTTCGATTCTTTTTCTTTATAAGTCGATGAATTAGTAAAAACATAACAGCTGCGACGGCGATCCGCACGCGTGGTCTCATCTTGACAACTCGCTTTATACTAAATGTTCAGACCGGACGATGGCTCGGCTTTTCCTCGCGAGGCAGCCTCGCGACGATGGTTTTGTAGCGAGGCAGCCTCGTTCAGAAAATCGTCGCGAGGCATACGGCCGAGGAAGCCTCGCTGTATGCCTCGCTCAGTCAGTACGCGCCTAATGACGCGGCAGAGGCAAACAACTTGCGTTTGACAGATTGCAATTGAGGTTCCCACGTCATGCAACTATCAAAAATAATTCCTAGATTTTTAATTTGGGTACTGTAAGGAATTATCACACCTCCGAACACAAGCCGAGGCAGAACAGTCCAGTCTATCCTCGAGATTAACCTGCTACTTCCAATAATAATGGCTTGCGTCTTCGAGGGATTGACTGCAAGTCCGAACGATCGACTCCAGGCTTCGAGATGACGTGCTCATTGCGGTGATAGACACAGATTTGGGACAGTCATTTAGAGTCTTTATATTGAAATAGCTGCGTAAGAATGTGCTATTTATTGCTTACAATCAGGCATACGTCTTGCTTGTGCTGTCATTCTACATATATTATTTAAAAAGTAATAACACATTTTTTACAAAATATGTAGTGTTTACATTTTTCTATGTAAATGATCTTTAATTTTAATGTGCTTTACGTCAAAATAAAGACTGATTCAAATAGACGCCATTGGACACACATTTATGGGTATAATGTCCCAAACAAAAATCCGCCAAAACCCCGACCGTAAAGTTAGGTTTGTTGGTTTTCGTCATTTTGTATAATATATTTCCCACGGTGTATGAAGCGGCTAACAAAATAATATTTCTAATTTCAGAGTGTTGGCGTGTCGGATGCCTTATATAACAGCGGCTGGTATAAAGCGTCCAATAAGGTTAAAAATTCTATCCTCATCATGTTGCTAAGGTTTGTTGAATGATGATGTTTGTTGATAAACTCCTTCTAGAGGTATAAACATAAGGATAAACACCTCAATAAATGTTCTCAATGCTGGGACTCGGGGCCTTCTCTCTCGCAAGGAAGGAGTCAATGCTATAATACACCACGCTGGGCCAGTGCAGGTTGGGGAAGAATCATAACCTTGAAAGATGCTTGGTTTTCATATCGGTTTTCTGGCGATATTTTCCTATACCGTTTTAAAGTTAGCGCCATTACGCACGTGACTTCGAAAAGACAGTGATGCGCGTAGGATTCGAACATCTGATCAGGCATCGGCCTGGCAGTCGCCGTTCTCCCGACTAGACTAGGCGTATCTTCATATTACACGAAAGAGTAACAATTTACATTATTGATCTCTATTTTCAGATCTCAAAGGGAAGTTTACGTGACTACGTACGGTTTCTCTATCATCTGCTTGGCGAGTTACACCACGGTAAGAAATGAATTGAAAGAACCCGCATTGGACTAAAACGGCCAGTTTTACAATCTTGGAGTATGCAGTAGATGACACCTGATACTAACTTTACTGTCATAAAATATGTCCTGATAAAAAAACAAATATCACTACTGTTCATTTTAAGCGACGATGCAATATTCTACGAAGCGTGTTTATCTGTAAGTTAAAGCTAAGCTTTCGGATAAACGCGCTAAAAAGAAAGGTGATTAAGATTGACTACAACAGAAAATAAGAAGGCGGTTCAATTTGGCTTGTTCGTTGTTTGTATTATGCCTTTTAGTCATTGATGTAGCTAAGGACAAACAGCCATGAGTCCCCACAAAAAAGTAATATCAGTGCCTAATAAAAACATTTTGCATTACCACTTTGACCATATTGTAACATTATGTCTTATCTGATACGATGCTTCTTGTTTTCAGATAATCAAAACCTCATGGTCGTACTTCACTTTACTTCTAAATATTTACAAACAGTAGGTTGTACCGATTCATATAGCACGTGACTAAAAATATCGTCCAGTAGTTAAAAAATCTTATAAAAAAGTGTCTGATGTCCTGCTAAAGTCATATTCTAAGCACTTATATTCACGCAAGTCAAAACCTATAAAAAATTTGAGCGTTGTCGAATTTTGATATACCTGACATCGTACCTCTCGAAAAGCCATAATCTATTTTTTCCAAAAAAAAATACAAATACCGAGTTAATTTAAAATCATAATATTCTGACATTCAACCAAATTTCATAAGAATCTATTACCTACTAAAAGCCGGGTCACACAGAGGCGATTCGATAGCGATAGCGATCCGATAGCGAGACGATATTTTTTGTAATATTCGAATTTGTATGCAAGCTAACACACAGCAAGCTGGCGCGATCCCATACTCGGTACCGGATCGCTATCGCTATCGGATCGCTATCGCTACCGGATCGCCTCTGTGTGACCCGGCCTTAAATCGTATAAATACATGAAAGCAAATTTTAGATGTTTGTTCATATTTCAAAACCGCCACACCGATATCGATAAAATGTATATATGGGAAATTATGATCTATCAAACTAAAAAACCATCAAGAAGTCAAAACGCTGTAGCCCACTCCTTGAAAGAAGTTCTAAATTATGAGTATTTCTACGTAACCCTGTAGAACGTTTCAGTATAATGTAGATTAATAATTAAAATTACACGTTACCTCACAATCAAGGCTTTTTTTTAATTATAGGAAACACCCCTAGCAGTGTTATAACTTATTCAACGAAAGAAAAGAGTTTAATTGTACGTTTGTTCACACAGTTAAAATAAACAGACTTTAATTAATATTACTTCAGGGTTTTGTTAGTTTTCAACTTAATTTTTAACAAAAATTGCTTTTTACGGGTAGATTTCTAAAATTAGTTAATTTAATATTTGATCAGCTTTGATTTGGATTTTCCTGGAGTTTGGTGGTTCTAGGTTTTCTCAATATCTCGAAAATGATTATTAATAGTTTTTTTAGGGATTCGCTTCACTATACTAATCCTAATATCTACAATGGTTGGCGTTTGCTTATTACATTTATTTGATCAAATCAAACATTTATATGTTTTATATGTGACTCAATTTTGTCAATTAATATTTTTGGATTCATTTTCTCATTAAAAAAATGCTTAATTGCGGTTTTAAAATTATAGGTTCAAATAAAGCCGCAGGAAGAATTTCTAAATATTTAAGAAATTAATGAATAAATGAACGATTGAATGAATGACTCGAAGTGTTCTTAGACTCTCTATAAATATGTTTACCACATGATAAATACTTGGGAAGACATATTGTGTGGAAACTATGAACCACCATAGGTCCTACTCGTAGCCTAGTATAGGTAAGTAGGTAGGACACTATGAAATTCGATAAAATGATGATTTCTTACTAATATTATCTAGGTATTAAAAGGTTTGGCTGTTTCTTGCTCAATCACGTCGTAACGTATGAACGATCGGGCTGAAATATGGAAGACAGATTATAGTCTGGAAGAACACCTCGTCTACTTTTTATGCCGAAAAATATCAGTAACGGGAACTACGCGGGTTCCGCGGGGCGATGCTAGTTATAAATATAGAGTTCCGGAAACTCAGTAGTTTAAAAACCTATGTAAAAGTAGTTAACACCCTAGGTACCTATGTACTATTCCAGACTTGAAGGTGCATTCAGCTCTAAGTTGTCTCATTTATAACATTTTGTAGTTCCACCCCTGAAATCTGCCCTATCTACGCGGTAAGTACCTAATTACAGGAAAATTAAGGAGAAACATTATGGGAACATGCTTCAGACAGAGTAATTAATTATTTGAATAATTAATTATTCTATCTTATTAATAAATCATAAATAAGTGATATTTGAAGTGGAAGTTTCATTTATAATGCGGAGGGAAAAGATTCACAGACAGACCGACAGTTTAAAAGCCTGCTAGTACAACATGTGGAATGTGTGTTTGCGTTGAAAAGAATATTTTCTTAGGTAACGTTTAAAATTGACATGTTAATTCCACCACTTTTATGCAATTACGTACAATCAAAGAAAAAGCCGTTATAAATACTGATTCAACTCCTTATATTTTTTTTAAATAAGAGAGTTTGTTTCAATATGACGTCTTGGCTACGAAAAGTTTTTCGGAAAAAAGTCGAAAAACCAAGCGATGAGGTGAGTATTTTTTTTTTCTTTATATTTATTTGCAATTTATTGTGTTAACTGATCTTATACGTTTATAATAATGTAAGTGTAAAGAATTTCATCTGCAGACGTGGTAGCTTAGTGGCTAGGAAGCCTGATTTTACAGTCATGAAGTCTGATTTCAAAATTCTGCTTGCACTTATGAATATTTTTCCAAATTTTGACGCCACCACTGGTTTCAACGGTGAAGAAAATCGTGAACAAATAGTCGTGTTCCAAACCAAATCTCTTTAGAAGACGTACGTTATCAGCTAACCCACACTTGGCCAGCGTGGTGGATTATGGCCTTGACTATCTCCTTGTAAGAGATGTAGTCCCAGCAGTTGTACATATCTTGAAGTAGGCTGCTTGTGAACAACAGAATTAGTAAATTAATAATAGTAATAGAGTTTATTAGTACCGAAGTTACCACCAGTTACATGATAAGTTTTGTGGTTTGAACGTTTGAAAATACTTATTTAGTGAGAAAAGTTATTATCTGTCTTACTTTGAAGCTGTCTAGGTATCCAATTAAAATCTGTGACAGAGTCCAACTGACAACCCAGGCCTTGTGAACTAACTAGCTGTAGCTAGCAGATAAGTTTCAGATGCATGAAATTAATTCAGTTCTTGCATAAATAAAACATTAGGACTATTTGTTTTTAATTGAATGACACTAAAAAAATAATATTTAGTTAATTTTAAGTAGGTACTGTAAGATGCTTATTTGCTTATATTATCATATTGTTCGTAAAGTAAGTCTTAATTTAATAAACCCGTTGATTAAATAAATAAATTATGGATATCGTAAATAAAAGTATTATCTAGGTGTATGTTTGCAACCGAAGTGATTTTGAATCTACGTTCGTAATTCCGAAGAAAATATTGAGATGGATTACTATAAAACTAACCCACGATATTTCGCCGTCTGCCAGGTATGTAAAATTTGACTATACTTTTATCACGATCACGGTTAATTAAAACTGTCGCGCAGTTATATGAAAACCACACACGACACACACGCATATATTTATATAAGCGCACACAGAAGCACACAGTTGCGCGCGCGCATGCACTTGTATGTACTTAACTCGTGCCTGTTTGCAAGTTTTCAGATATATTTTTTTATTTATATCATTAGTTTATAGGTATTCGTTTTTTTCTCTTAGGCTCTTGGACAACTGAAAAATAGAAAAGCCGCGGGCGAGGACGGGATTACAACAGAGCTCTTAAAGTCTGGTGGAACTTCACTGAAAAAAGAGCTCCAAGAACTGTTTAATGCCGTCCTCTTCACCGGGAGAACTCCACAGGCATGGCATAGAAGTGTGGTCGTCCTCTTCTTTAAAAAGGGAGATAAGACCTTTTTAAAGAACTACATACCAATATCGCTTCTGAGCCATGTCTATAAGTTGTTCTCAAGAGTTATCACAAATCGTCTCGCCCGAAGACTCGACGAGTTTCAACCTCCTGAACAGGCCGGGTTTCGAAGTGGATACAGCACCATAGACCACATTCACACGGTACGGCAGATTGTACAGAAAACAAAGGAGTACAATCGGCCACTTTGCTTAGCGTTTGTGGACTATGAGAAGGCATTTGATTCAGTTGAAACCTGGGCTGATCTAGAGTCCTTACAGCGATGCCAAGTCGATTGACGATACATCGAGGTGATGAGGTGTTTGTACGACGCCGCTACGATGGCGGTTCAAATTCAAAACCAGCAGACAAAACAAATTCCTCTACATCGAGGCGTGAGGCAAGGAGATGTTATTTCCCCGAAATTGTTCTCAAACGCACTAGAGGATATGTATGACGCTGGATTGGGTTGGACGTGGCCTAAATATCAACGGCGAGTACATCTCTCACCTACGATTTGCAGACGACATCGTCATTATGGCAGAGTCGCTGGAGGACTTACAGTGGATGTTGGATGGCCTGGCTAACGCTTCTCAACGCATCGGCCTCCGGATGAATTTGGATAAAACCAAGGTCATGTGTAACGAGTTCGTTGCACCGGGGCCGATTGTCGTAAATGAAATCACTCTTGAAATTGTTCAGAAATACATTTACCTAGGGCAGACGCTCGAACTAGGTAGGAGTAGCTTTGAGAGTGAGGCCATGAGAAGAATCCAGTTGGGCTGGGCAGCATTTGGAAAACTTCGTCGAGTCTTCTCGTCACCCATCCCACAAAGTCTTAAGACAAAAATGTACAACTAGTGCGTTCTACCTGTTATGACCTACGGTGCTGAAACGTGGGCACAGACAGTGACAATGGTCCGAAAGCTCAAGGTCGCTCAGCGAGCTATGGAAAGGGCTATGCTTGGGGTTTCTCTGAGGGATTGCATCCGCAATGAAGTAATTCGTCAGAGAACTAAAGTCACCGACATAGCTCAGCGTATTAGCAGACTGAAGTGGCAATGGGCCGGTCACATCTGTCGCAGACCCGATAACCGTTGGGGTAGACGGGTTCTGGAGTGGAGACCGCGAATCGGTAAACGTAGTGCAGGACGCCCTGAGACTAGATAAAGTGACGATATACGAAAGACGGCTGGTGGTGGTTGGAAACGTAAGACTGAGGATCGGGCTGAGTGGCGAAATATAGGAGAGGCCTGTGTCCAGCAGTGGACGAACACGGGCTGATGATGATGATGATGATGAGTTTTTTTCTGCTGTCTCGAAAAGTTTTTAGTTGATAAACCTTCATGTATGATTTGTTTTGTCAAAATTAACCTCAACATTTTTGAGGGTAGATTCAATTATTATTTTTAACCTGATGTGTCATATCCGGCGCCGAACCCATAAATATGGGTTCTGCACTGTGTTACGGGTAAGGTAAGGCATAAATATGTTCCCAAACTTATCAACATAAAAAGTGTAAAATTAGCTGAACTAACTTAATCCTATAATAGCTACAGCTATTGAGAATACGAAGATTCATGGGATAAATAAAATAGGTGCTCATCCTATTTATAATTTTATCTTAAATGTAATTTTCTGTCCTTTTACCCGCGACCTTCTTTATGAAGCCTTTTCGACCCGCAGTTTGGTAATACGAGGAAAATAAAAAGAAATGCGTAATTTATCTCCCTATACTATAGTCCAAGATCCCAGAGCTGCCAGACGTCAGGTATTTTCTCATGGATGAAATGTGGACGATTGAGTAGAGTTTGTACGTACTTAGAACACATGCTTACTCGCTAACTTGCTTAGACGGCCAATTTTGAGATATGGGGCTATTGAGGTACATACAAACTTTACTTACTTCACGTATTTTCTAATAAGCGATTTTCACGGATGTTATAGGCAATATCCTTAAAAATAAGGCCCCAATACTCCCAGACACTTTCCGCCGATTTGCTTTAAACTCGCTCTAAAACTCCAAATACCAAATACCCATAGAGGCATGAGTTTAGGGGATGATTGGCCCTTAGATTGGTCTGTCTTATCGGAAAAAGCTTTAAAATAGTTGTCTGACGAACATATTTACAAATTGAGTATGAGAATTGAAGTGAAGTTAAGTTATTATTTTGGAGTTGTTAAGCAAAACGGCCGATGGAAAGTGTCTGGAAGTACTGGGGCCTAGTTTTTAAGGATATTGCCTACAACATCCGTGAAAATCACTTATTTGAAAATACGTACGTAAATAATGTTTGTATGTACCTTCATTACCCCATATCTCAAAATTGGCCGTCTAAGCAAGTTAGCGAGTAAGCATGTGTTCTTAGTAGGTACTAACTCTACTCAACCGTCCACATTTCATTCATGAGAAAATACGTGACGTCTGGCGGCCCTGGGAGCTTACTCTACTAGAGAAGCTTCGCCGTTGTTAACAATTTTGAAACCCCAACGCAAAAACGTTGTATTGTTATAAGTTCGATAAGACGTCTCTCTCTCTCCTTGTGTGTGTCTGTGGCATCGTAGCTTCCGAACGGATGAGCCGATTTTTTTAACGCTGAATTAGTCGTGAGTGTTCTTAGCCACCTATGTTTCCTCAAAATGGAGTCGTTTCGAAGTTATCAGCTTTTTTGTATGTTTGTAAGTAAGTTATACTGTGTTAAAGCGTACTTTTAAGCGTTCACCAACAACCGAAGGTGTCCACGGCGACAGGTACAATTTCGTACAGAGACATTAATGCGCTGTACTTCACTGTATAATGATTATCGTACAGAAAACTCTCAAGCATAACCATAGAATAGATAATTTAGATATGGCATAACATTACTTACTAGTAATCTTATCTTATACCTTTAAACGAGCAATTCTTGCATTTATATATGTATAGAATCTGAAACACGGAAACGGCTGGAACGATTTTCATGAAATTACGTATGCAGGGGATTTCGGGGACGATAAATCGATTTAAGTAGGTTTCATTTAAAAAAACACATATTATGCGCGTTTTTAGCCAATAAAAAACTGTCACATTAGACATTAGAATGCGAAAGGTCAAATTTCGCCGCGTGACGCGACAGCATAATTAGCTCAGAAAGGAAGTCGGGTGGTCATAGCGTTCACGAATTATTAGCTCCGGGTTCGAATCCAGACGGCTTCTCTTTTTTTTTAATTCTTTTTTTATTTCTTGGAGAAAATCTATTTCTTGGAGTCTTGTAGGTACTTACCTGTAGATATCTAAGTATATTTAGTATTTAAACCGAGCAAAGCTCGGTCACCCAGGTGCTAATACATAATACAGCCAGTATTTGTAATCAGTAAATGGTGGGACGCGTTCTACTGGTTCGAGTTGACGCACGTGTCGGTGGCCGGGGTGCTGGAGATACTCAGCATGCTTCAAACGGCGCGGGGCGGCTCCTTCCAGGACGCCGTCAAGATATTCCGCATGATGCCTTGCTTCGGGATGGTTGTGCTTGGTACGTACAAACCAATCTAAGTATTTAGGTGATGCTGCTTGTAGGATATTTTGAAGTTATACTTGTTTTGGCGGGATTCGAGTATAATCAGAGTGAATACGCAACGTTAAGAAACGTTGCGTATAGTGGCCGGCAAACAAGTTGGCCCAAAATTGACGTGGAAGGGGAAAGTTTGCGCATGTATACTTCCACCATAAAGACCTTAAAACGTTTCTGCGCAGCCATTGCGCAGCTAACTTCATTGGGTCAACTTGTTTGCCGGCACCTATACACGCAAGGACAGCCAAAAGACGACATGATGAAGTTAACCGATTGTTATTATTGACTCTACAGAATGTTTACGATGAAAACGCTCACCGGTACTCACTAAATTCGATACACTGAAGCCAGTTGCACGTTTTTTTAATGGACTTCACGTCGATCTCAATCGGCTTTTATTGCCTGGCCAACTTTGGATGACTAGAGCAGAATTTGTTGCACTTTAGCGTTAGTTACACTGCTTAAACTTTACGAGAACAAAATTAAATTAAAGTCATTAAAAAGAGTGAGTACCAAGATTTTTTGCATAGATTAGAGTGACGAGACGAGCCAGACATGTGCCTGATAGTAAGCAACATGCCAACACAGTGACACGCAGCTATTGGAACATGAGGTACTTCTCCGGGGGGACTCTACCAAGAGTCCTACCAGTACAGAAAGTAGTTTGTCGAAAGTTCGTCCGATGCTGATAAATTTGAGCCAGAATTCTATTCAGGATCCACATAATATAGATCATCTCCTGCAGGTCTAATAAAGTCATTCAGCCTCGTGTACCACCGGTCGGTATATGAGAATCTGGTGCACGAGCTGGGAGCCATGTGGCACGACCGGACCCTGGCCTTCCGAGAGTACTGCATCATTGATGGTGCCAAGAAGCAGCTACTCTTCGTCATGAAAGGTACTGTGAATAACAGCCGTGACTGATGGCGACATATTTTAGATACATAAATAAAAACTTTATCGTACTTAAATTATAAAAAAAAAAACCTTTATATTAAAGTAGCGATTGGTGGGTGACCTTTCGTCAGACCATCTTAAACGAATCGTTCTTAGGGCGCCTATTACCTAATTATGTATGTGATGTATTCAAGGGTCGAGTGAAATCTCACTCAATCTGACGTGGGAGAGGAGCCCGGTCTCGGCAAATCTCACATATTTTTTTCGCAATAAAATATGTTAATTCTGTGAAAAAACAAGGTGAAATTGAGTAAATAATGTGTTTCGAAAATTCTCTCATTGGGGGAGAGAGTGTCGAACTAAATCTTACGAAACTTCACCAACAGGGGATCAAAAAATTGTCTAAATTGTTTCATGTAATTTATGGATGCCCCCTTAGAGGAACTCGTTTCGATCCTATCGGTGGGGACTCTATCTACCCCAAAGATAATAAACAAACCGTAAAGATAAGGGTGTTTAATCTACCCACTTTTCATAGTACTTGTTATATGTCGGCACAGTATAAAATAATAAATGTCTCACTCAGCCTCCCGCTCTTACCCATAGGACATAGTCGAGTTTAGAGGATGAATGTCACCTTAGATTGGTCTATCTTATTGGAAAAAGCAATAAAATAGTTGTTTTACAAACATATTTACAAATGGAGCATGAGAATTTAAGTGAAGTTAAATTAATATTTTGTAGTTATTAAGAAAAACGGCTGACGGAAAGTGGCTGGGAGTATTGGGACCTTGTTTTGTTGAGCTACTATGATTCAGTAATTCTGGAACACAGTAAGTCCCCACTGAATCACTGCGCTTCTTCCCCATTCTGATCTCGGGTGTCTCGACACGTTATCTTCCTCGAGAATCCGGATGCATCAAACATGGAGTTCAAGTTAGTCCATAATGCTGCTGAAGTTTCCGTGTTATTGATTTGTGACATATTACAATTAAAAATTGCAAAAAAACTGTAGAAACAATTCACTGAATTTACAGAAAATTTCAACCAGTACCTATTACAAAGATAATGTAAAATACTACATACGAATAAATATTAAATACATATTATTGTTTTGAATTTTGACATTTAGTGTTATACGCTCGTACGTCATATATATATTTATCGACAATTTCTAGGAGCTTCCTCTACCATATTGTTATTTTGTGGGCAAGAAGCAACTACCAATTTTAGCACAATATCTTCTCAAGTTGCGACATCTCTATGATTTTCATAGAAATACTAGATTGTAATGCTTCTAAATCAAAGTTGAACAGTTATGGGAATATCCACTTTCACATGAACAAAATAAGGTTCAAAAGCAGCAAAGGTGAACCTGTGACATATGTCACTATCCGATGTTGAAGGGCCGTAGTCAAATGATCAATGACTGAGCAGGGAGGACGACGTTACGGTCTTCCCACAGAAATCTAAATAATGATATTATTCTTTCTTCTTCCAGTCCAGGGTCTTCCAGTCTTCCATCCCTCTTTCTTGTGAACACAAGAAAGAGATGCACGATGCTCTACGATCTACGATGTCTAAAAATTCAGGCCCGCGATAAAATCTATGCAATAGTTTAAAAATACTACTGGCGGTGTGAGAGAAATTTCAACTAATATTTATATTATTTATTTTTTTAGTTTATACATTTGTAGGTTATTACTGGTGCAACAACGCCCTACTGATCAGCTTCCTATCGCCGCCTGTCATCGAGTCCGTCAAACGCATGCTGGGATATGAGAATCAGATGCTGCTTCAGTTCTTCTACTGGCTGCCGTTCGATCCGTTTCAACCCGTCTATGTGGATATACTGTTATTTCTACAGACTTGGCACGGTAAGAATTGAACAACGAGACTTATTTTGAGACATATGGATTTGATTTGGTTTTTTTTTTAAATATTGAGTGACGAGACGAGCAGGACATGTGCCTGATGGTAATAACATAACAGTGAACCGCAGCTATTGGAACATGAAGAGTTCAAATCATTACCTAGCACTGCACTGCGCTCGTCACCCAGAGATCTAAGATAATATATCTCTAGGCCCTGTAATTTCTCTGTAAGATTAAAATATACTAGCAGTGCGCCGCGGCTTTAGCCACATAGTTCTTATTCTCATAATTTTCTCACGGTGAAAAGTCTGCCTATGAACTATATCAGACCATAATTATAATCTAGGTAACTGTATTCTAAATTTCAACCTGTCCCATTCATATGTTAAACAAGATTGAGCAATAAACATTTAAACATCCAAACTTTTGCATTTATAATATTAACTAGCTGACCCCGCAAACGTTGTTTTGCCTTAGTGAACAACCCTTGTCACTTAGGGGTATGAAAAATAGCTAGTAGCCGATTCTCATACCTACAGAATATGCATATAAAATTTGGTTAAAATCAGTACAGCCGTTTCGGAGGAGTAAGGAAACAAACACTGTGACACGAGAATTTTATATATAAGAAGATAGGAGTAGCATGTGCCGGCAACTTTTTTTTTTTTTAGATATCGGTGGACATGATTTGTCCACCAATATCTAAAAATAACGCCATCTGACCCCAAACTAAGCAAAGCTTGTACTATGGCGGGCAGATAGCTACTTTCTCAGCGGAAAGTTTAAAAAATGGCTATTCTCTAAGGAACTCTACATTTCAACTTGATTAAAAGTAGCTTATATTTATGCTATTCCCCCAGCTTGAACTCCTTCATTTCTTACGATGTGATTGAGGAAATCCTAAGTTTAATGTTTACAATTTCATATTCTACTAGCATTATAATATCAAAAAATATGTTGTTGCTGAATCATGGCACGATGGCTAAACAGATTAGGTTGAAATTTGAAATAGATAGTTAATGGTCTGGAATAGCAAATTACATGCTTTAATCGCGGGATAATATGCGTGTATAACCGCGGGGTACTGCTAATTTAAAATATTAGCAGGATATAGTGACAAGATGATTGTGAGCAGTATATGCTGCCCATAACAACACAGTTCCACACTGTTATTTGAACATGAAGAGTTCAAATCACACATTTTCTGTATTTTGAAGTTAATTACACAGGCTAAAAGCCGGGTCACACAGAGCGAAGCGATAACGGAGCGATAGCGGAGCGATAGCGATAACGATAGCGATAACGATAGTTATAACTATAGCGATAGTGATAGCGGTCCGTACAATGTCACACAGGGCGACCGCCCGCAGCCCGCGGCGGGAATGTGGCGAGAACACACGATTTACACAAGATTTACGATTTTTATGTTACGGCATTACCTTTGTTTCGGTTTTCTACACATCTCCGTAAAACGCACTATATCGCACGATTACGTAGTAAAGAAATACAAATCGTAAGATCGGATCGCGATCGCTACGCTATCGCGTTGCCCTGTGTGACAGCTTGTACCGACTACCGTAGAGTACAGCGCCCGCGCCCGCCGCCCGTCCCGCGCTGCGGCGCGTTCTTCCCGCAAAGCGATCTCCTGTTTGTCGTCCGGATCTTGTCGCGCGGGAGATTGTATCGTATCGGATCGCGCCCGCTTGCTGTGTGTCAGGTTGCATACAAATTCGAACATTACAAAAAATCCCGTCCCGGATCGCTATCGCTTTCTCGCGGCCGCTGGGAGCCTCTGTGTGACCCGGCTTTTAATTAAACTTCATCACAGGTTCGACGCGCAACCTCCGTCAAAATTCCACACAAATAAATATTTTCTTTTTAAATCCTAACAACCAACATAAAAAGAAAACTTCTAAAATAACCACAAATTCGGATGCCGTAACTCTTTCTTTTTTTAATTTATCTAAAAAAATTGGCAGTCATGGGAACTGCCGATAGAAGTGAAAACTTATAACTCAGAATTTGATAGCTTACTTTGGAAACTACACGGGTTTAACCGGAGGACGTGGCCTGGCCATGGTGGCATGGCCATCTAGAAATGCGTCAGCATTACCCATTGGCTCACGCATTTCTAGATTGGCATGCTATGATGGCCAGGCCACGCCTTTTCTGCATTTCCCATTGGCTCACGCATTTCTAGATTGGCATGCTATGATGGCCAGGCCACGCTCTTTCAGCATTTCCCATTGGCTGACGCATTTCTAGATAGCCAATGGCCGTGATCCCGAGTTTACCCGAAGATTTCTTATCATAACCGAGCGTGACGCTAGAATTCAATTCACACCCAACGAAAAATCTGTCTAGGCGCGCCAAAAGAAGTGTTCACTTCAAAAAGATCAGTGTAGGTCCGTCCGACGCGCATCAACTTGCGTCGGAATTCCATACAGGCAATACATACAACACGCGCATTATAACTGGTTCAAGCTAAGCTTCATGTTCCAGCATTGATAGTAATCTGGAGCAACATCTGCGGCGACTTGGTGTTCTGTGCGTTTCTCAGCCACATCACGACGCAGTTCGACGTGCTAGCTCTCAGGATCCAGAGCTTCATCTATGTGGCAACTGACAACCAACTCATCGACACCTATCCACTAAGTAAGTTTATTCATAGGTTACAATAAGATCTATTATAATAGAGGTAGAAAAAAAACACATCAAATTAGGTCGAAGAGACCACCGCGCACTGACCCCTGCACGAACGTGCCCAGAACACTCGCTGCGTTCCCCCTCTGTATGGCCAGGGAGATCTTTTTTTGTTTTTAAATAAAGAGTGACGAGACGAGCAGGACATGTGCCTGATGGTAAGCAACATATGCCTGCCACATAACAGCACAGTGACACGCAGCTATTAGACCATGAAGAGTCCGAATCATTACCTAGCACTGCACTGCGCTCGTCACCCAGTGATTTAAGTTGTTATATCTCTAAGCCCTGTAATTTCTCTGGAAACATTGCCCTTCAAACTGGAACACAGTAATATTTGGCCATTACTGCTTGGCGGTAGAATAACTGGCAAAGGTGTGGTAGGTACTTCCCCAGGCGGACTCTGCTAAGAGCCTGCTGATCACTACTGATCTGCTGAGTTGTAGTAAGTTAGTAAGAGTAAGTAAGTTCCATGACATTATCAGCCCTTCTAATAATCGTCAACCGTCAACTGTTTGACGTAGGCCTCTCCTATGGTTAGTATAGAATTGGTAAGTTCCATGTAGACGTTACGTTGCATAAGCAGACCACTAAATGTTTCCACTGCTCGGGACTCGGGGCTAGGAGTTCTCTCGCAAGGAGCGAGTCAAGGTCATAATCCACCACGCTGCCCCAATGCGGGTTGGTGGATGACACCTGACCTCGAAAGATTCTAGGACTCTTGGTAAATATTGGTTTCCTCACGATGTTTTGCGACACCGTTGTTATGCTAGCGGCATTACGCACATGACTTCGAAAAGACAGTGGTGCGAGTGGGGTTTGAATCCGGGATCTCGGGATCGGCAGTCGGCGTTCTCCCGACTAGACCACCCGTAACTTACTAGACCAGCCGTAACTTTTTAAACCAGCCGTAAGTTAGACGTTACGTAATACTGATCTATTTTTTAATTTATTTACGAGTAGGTAACTCACGCGTTATTCATTACTAGCAGTGCCCCGCGGTTTTACCCGCGTAGTTACCGTTCCCGTCGTTCCCTTTATTTTCCCGGTATAATAAAATATATAAAATATATAAAAAAAAATATAACTGTATTCCAAATTTCAGCCTGATCCGTTCATACGTTACGGCGTGATTGAGCAACAAACATCCAAACATCTATACTTTCACATTTATAATATTAGTAGGGTTTTATGTTCGGTCTAGGCCGCATAATATGTTTGTATGTCTGGTTTTTTTTTTAAGGAGAGTGCACGCACGTGACCGCTGCTTGGTAGGTTTTGGTTTGGACAGACCCATTCTTCTTCTTTTTTCGTCATGGCTTCCATTCGGTAATGTTGCCGCAATTTCGCCAGCGTCCAACGTTTGAACATTGAGAGTGTCTTTGTTCTATCATCATCATCATCATCAACAGCCCACATAATGTTCCCACTGATGGGACTCGGACCTTCTCTCGCAAGGAGAGAGTTAAGGCCATAATCCACCAAGCTGGCCTAGTGCGGGTTGGTGGGGATGACACATGACTTCGAAAGATTCTAGGTGCATGTCGATATTTTTTCTCACGATATTTTCCTTCACGGTTTTAAGTGAGCGGCATTACGCACATGACTTCGACAAGACAGTGGTGCGTGTGGAGTTTGAACCCGGGGTCTCCGGATCGGCAGGCGCCGTTCTCCCGACTAGACCAGCCGGAACTTTGTTCTATAAATGTTCTTAATTCAGGTGATGACGACAGACCCATTATCCACCACGCTAGTCAAATGACGGATGACGTCACTCAAGATGTTTGTCATAGAACACGCGATATTTCCCTTCGCCACGACAGTGACTGCATCTGTACTCTACTTGGAAAATACTCAGGGAATTCGAACCCACGAACTAACGATAGTGACAACGGCCGTTCTAGCCACTACGCCATCACAACGTATGTCCAGCAGTGGACTAATAGGTCGATAGTGATAATTATGATTAAAAAAAAACTTTTTCAGGTGAACTCGGAAAAGAAAACTTCCAGAATGAAACTCAATTACAGAGTAACACGGAAGACAAAATGTTAAAAGATCTAAGTGAAATAATTATTCGTCATAAAACGTTGATCAGGTGAGTATTTAATATAACGAGGCATTTCTGAGTTGATAATTAGCGATAAAGCCACCAATAAAAACGATACTTGTGGTTTTTATTTTGTAAAAATTACTTACTTCAATAAGTTTGTTTTAAATGTGGCCGTCGGACGGTAAAAAAATAACAGTCATAGGTACTACCGACAGAAGGGAAAGTGTAATAAAACTTAGAATTTAAGTTTTATACAGCAAATTTAGTAGGATTCACTCTGGAATATCACATACATAGTCATAGTATACTTTTTACTCAAGAACGAAATGTTCCTCAGAGTAGGTATATCCTTTTTAGGGTTCCGTACCCAAAGGGTAAAAGCGGAACTCTATTACTGAGACTTGGCTGTCCGTCCGTCCGTCCTTCCGTCCGTCCGTTCGTCCGTCCGTCTGTCACCAGGTTGTATCGCAAGAATGGTGTTAGCTAGACAGTTGGCAATTTCACAGATGATGTATTTCTATTGCCGCTATAACAACATATACTAATAATCAAATAAAATTATTATTTAAGGGGGACTCCCATACAACAAACTTGATTTTTACCGTTTCTTGCTCGATTAGTCAGTCCCAAGCAAACTAGATGGCGCCACTAGAACACAAAACGCTGTATCGAATTCGTCGTTACAACTAAGGTAAAATCTACATTTTTAATAAAGCTTTTCGGATGAATGCCTGTCTGCGGAAACTGAGATAGTTTACGAGTATGTATACGGAATTCGGAATAAAGCCAAAAAGGTCTTCGCCGTTTATTTGCTAATGGTACGGAACCCTTCGTGCGGGAGTCCCACTCGCACTTGGCCACTTTTATTAAGTATACGCGGACGAAATACCGGCTAGATACTAGTTTTCAATACATATGCTAGCGTTTACAGAACAGTTCATTTTACTTTTACACCTACTAAGCTAGTCACTACTTATTGGACACAGAATCTTTACTTATAGACTACAGGCCCGTGAACAAAATTTACGGGTCAAATGAACCACCAGGAGACCTATGTAGGATGGTAGAAGGGTGTAAAATATTAAGATTCAGCACTATGCCGTCACTTGTAAGCTGTCCAACTGAGTGTAATTGAAGAGGGGGGGGTTCCAACCCTCTACCATTTCTCCTTGTCGCATGATTTTTGTAGGGCATTGCGAAATAATGGATTAGAAGAGGTATTGAAACTGTATGGAACCAATGCCGTACTCAATCAAATTACCAAATTTACTCTATAAATGACTCGTACTCTGTACATTTTTCCGACAAACTAATAATTAAAAAGTTAAAATTAATATTTTTTACCCGACTGCGCGACGCAAAGGAGTGGTAATGTGTTTAACAGTCTATGTATGTATGTATGTATGTATGTATGTATGTTTGTATGTTCCTTTGAAGCACTATACAGACCAAACGCCTGGGCCGATTTTTATGATTCACACGTCAATCGCTTCCTCTTAATCTGGCGAGTGACACTAAAGACATGACATTAGTGTAAGTCCAATATGGCGGATTCAGGACGCCATATTGTCCAAATAAAAAAAATTAAAATCAGCAAAATATGTCAAGAGGGGTATCGTTGAATAGGTATTTAAAAATAATGTTTAGCTTTCTCTCAATGTTTTTCGATTTGACTGACCGTTTAGGATGTATATCGATTTAAAGTTGAGTAACAACCATTCTCACATTTATAGGTTTTTAGGTAGCAGAAAACTTCGTATAACTAACCGTACGTGTGAATGTGGATGGACATTATATACTAATGTATCTAGTAGGCATCGATATAAATCAATAGATGTGCCCTGAGCATCTTGAAATTGGTAATAAACTGCGTATGTATTGTAAGTGGTTTACAAACAACCAATCTACTTGACCCCTATAATCGCTAGCGGCGAGATTTGCTGTGGTTCTACTTATTTTGGTTGTTGACACAGAATAATGATAGGTAAAAACGTCCGGCGTCCACCGCGTCCTGCAACCGACTAGAACGGAAAGAGTGAGCTCACTCTTCCCAACGTCGGCATGATTGCGTGCGCCGTGAAGTTTGGGATGGGGCCCATCTTGGGTTCTACGATCTATGCTAGTAGGTTGGTATATTGGACTACCTTTTTTTCGTACGTGCAGGAAATGTATTTACGCATACCCTACTGCCCGCCCGCCCGGGAGACACAGCCGGGTGCACTCTATATCATGTATGGATATGGTGCCCCTATCTACTAATAAACCTCCATGGGGTTTCAACTCTGCCGCTGATAGTGGGAACACGGAATCGCTCTTGGTTTGCTCCGCCTCGGTCGCCCATCTCCAACTTCAAACGATTTAGTAGGTACTCAACGTCAATCGAAAACCTACACTAACACAAAACTATAAATATGAATTACATGCAGTAAAAAATCCTACATATTATATCAGTAGAAACGAAGACATTTGCTCAACAACCAAAAGATGCATATTATTATGTTGAGCATATTAACATTCACAACATTGTTCATAACTAAAAAGTATAAAATAAAAAAATATAATTTAAAAACTCAAAAACCCGACTGCGTAAAAAGTGAACCAAACTACGTACTCGCATACTAAAAAAACTGAAAAGAATAAAACAAGCATTTAGATTTCTGGTGGTCTAGAATTCTATAATATGTTATTGTATTAATACTATTGAAATATATACAATATTTTCTAATAAAAGAACATTACAACTGAACAGTCGGGATCCATTGAACAATTACATTGTATGTCGAATAATAATATCGAATCCATTGAACAATTAGATTGTATGTCGAATAATAATGGATCCCGACTCTTCAGTTGTAATGTTCTTTTATTAGAAAATATTGTATATATTTCAATAGTATTAATACAATAACATATTATAGAATTCTAGACCACCAGAAATCTAAATGCTTGTTTTATTCTTTTCAGTTTTTTTAGTATGCGAGTACGTAGTTTGGTTCACTTTTTACGCAGTCGGGTTTTTGAGTTTTTAAATTATATTTTTTTATTTATAGTTTCAATACCTCTTCTAATCCATTATTTCGCAATGCCGTACAAAAATTGGAAATCCGACAAGGAGAAATTATCGAGGATTGCAATTGAAGAGGGGGGGTCCCCTCTTCAATTGCATTCAGTTGGACAGCTTACAAGTGACGGCATAGTGCTGAATCTTATTACTTTATACCCTTCTATCATCTTACATAGGCCTCCTGGTGGTTCATTTGACCCATACATTTTGTTCACGGGCCTGTAGTCTATTAGACTTGCTTAAAGTGGGCACTTTTTGTTTCCACAGCTAAGCTGAGATTGTCAGAGTCAAGGCTAAGTCTGCTAGGAATGGGCTAGCCAGTTCATAGCATGGTAGATAGGTAGATTATGTGTTGGCTAGCCCATGACACTGACAAAAGTTGTCTTTCTTGAAACATCATCAACCATGGCCCTACTCTCGCGTATCTGATCTTGTTTCTTCTGTGCTCAGATTGTCCCAAGACGTGGAGGGCTTGTTCACGTTTGCTCTGCTCATGAATTTCATGAACAGCTCCATCATCATCTGCTTCTGCGGCTTCTGCTGTGTCGTAAGATTCTACACTAATATGTTGAAGTGAAAACTTCTTAACCCGCGTTAACTTTTTGGCAGGAGAAATTTATTATTTGCATAGTGTACTTAAACATAGACCTTATGACTAAAATCTTAAACTATGTACAAAGACCCTGATAGGGTGTCGCAAAATAGGAAACAACACAGTTGCATTCTGCGAGTAGGTACAATTTTATAATAATATAAAATTCTATTCAAATGAGGATACATATTAGGTAGGACTCTTGGCAGAGTCCGCCTGGGGAAGTACCACACCTTTGCCAATTATTCTACCGCCAAGCAGTAATGTGCAAACATTACTGTGTTCCGGTTTGAAGGGCAATGTTTCCAGAGAAATTACAGGGCTTAGAGATATAACATCTTAGATCTCTGGGTGACGAGCGCAGTGCAGTGCTAGGTAATGATTTGGACTCTTCATGTTCCAATAGCTGCGTGTTACTGTGCTGTTATGTGGCAGGCATCTTGCTTACCATCAGGCACATGACCTGCTCGTCTCGTCACTCTTTATTAAAAAAAAAAAAAAAGACATATATACAGAGTATGTTACTATCTACTAAATGTTACAGATTTATGGGTTTGCTTCTCCGACATGCTGATAGCGGCATAGTGTTGTAGTGGTAACATAAAATAGTGAACTGCTTAAACTCTTACAAATATATGGCAATTTTTTAATTAATTGAATTAGGTAGTCGTTGCTGTATATCTTGACCGAAGCTGCAATAATCAGACCTGTTTGCATTTTGATTAGTGCGAGTGCGATTGCAAGTGTGAGTGAGTAATCGCGACTGATTACTATGCACTAATCAAAATGAAAACAGGCCTGTACGGAAAGTAATCACTTATAACATGTTGAGACAATAAATCGATCCAATATCTTCGAGTAATTCGAAGTTGGTCTGTTGGTGGTACTTACGTAGATACACTTTTCTACAAATTTACTATGGCCCTGCGCCTACTACGCTAGTTCAAAGTTTAATAGGCAGTAGAGGCCACTAGAGGACACACTATACCATGAGGGTATATTTCTGAAAAACTACAAATTAAAGACTTTTACTTGTATGGATAACAATATCGTATATTTTCGTCACAGGTGGTAGAGAAGTGGAACGAATTCGCGTATAAGTCGTTCTTGTTGACCGCGCTGTCGCAGACATTCCTGATCTGCTGGTACGGACAGAAACTTCTGGATTCTGTAAGTATAATAATAGTAAAGTGGACCAAGTCAAACCATTAACAGCCTTGGATATTGAAAAATGAAATAAATGCTATATAATATGATGAGTTTGCTTTCATCTAATAGACTTGTTTGGCGTGGAGTTTTGAGAATTTAGAAAAGGATTATTGTCTAAGAATTTCGGCAAATATATTTCTCAATTTCCCGAAATTTGTCAAAATTGAGTACTTTCGGTGCACTATCTTTAATAGATTCACTTAACTGTTTTTGAAGTGAAAACTTCTTTAGGCGCGCTATGGACAGAATTTTCGTGGGCTGTGAAATGGATTGATGATCACGTGATCATCACGCTCGGATATGATAAGACATTTCGGGTAAGCTCGGGATGCTAGAGCGAGAAAGATAATGTGGTCAACAAACGTGCCAGACCGAGAAAGATAATTGTTAGAGGAGGACATGGGACAATAGATACTCTCTCTCTCGCTGCTCGCTACCGGTTACCAGTGTTGACACTTTAGCGACTTTGTCGCTGAAACTGGCGAATTTTTAAAACCTTTTTAGCGGATTTAGACGACGTGTTACCGACAAAGGGGAATATACTAGTGTAGTGTAGAAGGTTGGAGAAGGAAAAAGCTTATATGTATTCTTCCAGACTGTTATTCCCTTAATAATTCAATCAAAACCGGCGACTTTGTTTCATAACTATTTGGCGATAAGCTCAAAATCATAGTGGCAACACTGACGGCTACCAACTCCAAAAGACTTTTCTTTGGGCGGGAAAACACGACGGGTGCTTTATAATCTTCACAATCAAATTAATTAGTTTTGCTGTGTAAATATTTCGTTTCTTTCGTGTAAATATTTAGTTTTGTATACATATAGTCAATAGTATAAATAAATATGAGCGTCGCTAGCGACGGGGGTGACCCCGTCGACCAGACCAGAAAAAGAAAACTATTGAAGCCAAATCCAAGTGAAAATGTTTCTTACAAACTATTTAGAAAACCCCTTTATAAGAGAAAGAGACTATTCCCAGAAAATCGTAGTGGAGTCTCCAGTGTAGTGTATGTGGAATCGACAGAACAGGAGAAAGTCGGTAACAAAAATCCTATTACACTCACCAACCTTTTTGCGGACAATGTTAGGGGCATCATAGGGGTGCACCGTGTGAATCCATACAAAGTTGGAGTAACTTTTAAAAAGCCGGCCCCGGCCAACAACTTTTTGAACATGGACACTTTTTTTACTAACCATAAATGTGTATACAATCTCGGTATACAAATAAGTACTGCCTGAGTAACCTTAGTATTTATTTCGCGCGGACTAAGTCGCGGGTAACAGCTACTTTGTATATAAATAAAATTTCAATAAATATTTACTTTAATTTCTGGCTTGTTTTAAACGATTTTTGAATAAACGATTATTCAACTAATACGATCCGTAATATTTTATTATAATACGACATACCTACCTAATACAAAAATCAGCTAATTAAGTTTTCACTTCTGCCGTGTGGTCTTAAGCACACACCTTTTTTTTTTTTTATATTAGTGAGCATTTCACACACAACACCATCTGAGCCAAAACTAAGCAAGCAAAGAAAACGCCGTATTATTTTGAATTTGTTCATACATAATACCTAAATAATAAGATCGCGATTAAAATATAAAAGTAGTATGATGTATTAACATAACGTAGTAGATTAAAATATAATATCTGTACTACTACCATACCACTAAACTACATTGGTAATACTACTGGTCTAGAACTTTTCTAGGAAACACAAATGTCGTAAAGGCCGATTTACATCAGACGAGCGAATGCTCATTCTATCCCCCCCATTGTATCAAATTCATTTGCTGTAAACAAACGTAGAGCATTATTTCGCTGTTTTGTTTGCGTTCGCAAAGATTCTATGGAACATATAATATGGAAAACGCTAAGAACGATCTTTCGTTTACACTAAAAGATCGAGAAAGAATGATCTTGTTCCAGCTCTAGCTCTATGTTCGTTCAGTTTATTGTTTTGTATAGAGATATCTTCTGATAGAAGATTAGTGGATGGCTAGATATATAGATAAACTCTTTATTGCACTTAACAAAACAAACAATCTTAAAAATAGAGTAGCAAATGGCGACTTGGCGACCTTATCGCTAAAAGCGATCTCTTCCAGGCAACCGTGGTATGGAAAAGGAGTTAAAGCATAGAAAGACGGCTAGACGGTTTTATTGTGATTTATTCTCGTATCTTATTTCATTTTTTTATTGACAGAGTGAAGGTGTGTCTCACGCCATTTACAACAGCGGCTGGTACATGGCTTCTCGTAAAATAAAAGCTTCTTTATTCATCATGTTACAGAGGTGGGTTTAGATTGACGACATTAAATATACCTACGTTAAGTTATTATCCATATAGTCTTGTCCCATTTTATGTGAGATCAGTACAACTTGTCCGCTTCATCGGTTTATCTCTATCATTTATCTTATTATTTGACTAAACGATTTTCTCAATCATGTTCTCATTACCAAAATCCATTTACACTTTTTATGCTCGTCCTCTGCCTCTATTATTATCTACTAAGTATTCATATTCTTGGGTATTTTGGCCATGTCGATTGTACAAGCCCTGACAGCATCTAAAAGCTTGTGGTAGTTTGGTTTGCCAAGTAGACGGAAAAAGACCAGTCACCTACCCATTGGCCAGAACAAATAAAGACGCTCACTGGCCTATCAATAGCCGAAGCTTTAAATACTACCGAGGAGATACATTTTAAAATGCGTTTCTCTGTGCTTGTGTACGATATCTACAAGGTTCTACTGATCCATCTTCCGACCATGTTAAGTTATGTTTCCCACCCAATGTTATGTTGTTAACCCACTTCCGCAGCACAACAGTCGTACCATCAAGGCTTTGTCATCATCATCCGTAGGACCGCTCGATTGACGCAGGACGGTGGCAAAAGTCAGTCGCTTGATATAATTAAGGCCGGCTTGGCGATCAATACGACCCTCGCTTTATAGTAAGAGAAATTGTGGTAACAGAGTTAATCGACAGCAGTACCTACCACATTGCACATTGTACCTAAGCGCAGTCTAACAGCTAGACGAAATGCGGTTGGAAGTACTTACTTCCTTACTTAATCTTACTTAAGCTGCCGATATTGTTGGCAAAGCTTGTAGGTACCCAAAGACCCAAGCACACAGCAAGAATACGATCACGATCCGCAATACTAGAGCATGTGATGAGAAGAGAGTTCCGTGCTAGATCGATCGGTCGAACCCACTGTCTCTGGAATGATAAGCATTTAGAAAGATCGGTTTTTGGACAAGCCAGCCTCCAATTATTCAATTAGCTGTTACTACATCAGAATGGCCTATTAGTGTGCGAGAATTTTCGCTAAATTATGAGTAGGTATTATGAGTTGAAAACAAAAATGTCGGTGATACACTTGAAATTTAGTGGATCCCTAGGCTCCTAAACCTTATGGACAGTGAGATTTGTAATCACGCCCTGCCGTCCCTCACGCCCACAATAAATATTAGTTATTTTATACAAGCAAATAATTCAACCATTTCATTTTCAGGTCTCAAAAAAAGGTGCGCGTCACTACTTATGGGTTTTCCGTGGTTTCATTGGATAGTTACACTAAAGCAAGTATTATCTACCAAGTGTTATTACCTACTTAAACCTAAATATTATTTACATAAAACCCGTTTAGCGGCTCTGGCCCGCCGGTGGGTCGCTTCTACCTAAAAAGCTATCCTATCGGTTTAGTCGCTCTGCGTTCTACGTTTTATTTTATAAATTTGTTTCAACTATCCTTTTGTCTCTAATTTGCAGATTATCAAGACAGCCTGGTCCTACTTCACGCTTCTTTTAAACACGTACAAACAATGAATTTGAAACAGTAGCTGTAGGTCAGAAAGAGTACAAATTTTATAAAACATTTGAAAAAAGAATTAACAAGCTAGTTTACCATCATCATTATTATTTTCAGCCAGTTACCGCCAACAGATGCACATAGCCTACGCGTCTCATTGCGTCACTAGTATTGATCCTGTAGTCTTATAGTCACATCCATGCATGCCACCGGGACTAAACGAAACAAGAAAAAAATGAAGTGTAATAACGACAAAATGAATAAAATTGAGAAAACAAACGAGGCTTTATCACAAGAAATAAATAGTTCCATAGATAGTGTGGATTTTTAGTATAATGTACACATTTTGAGTAATAGTTGGTCTGAGGGTACACAGGCACAGCCCTTAGTTCTTCTTTCAGAAACCTTATTTGGCTCATGCACAACAACTTTTCGAAATATCATCACATGATCAAAAGCATATTTTACGATTTAAAGGGCATACAGACAAACATTCATTTATATACTTATTAGGTATACTTTGTATATAAAATATAGAAGGTATAGAAATTTCATGTGAACAGCAGATTGATATTTACGTAGTAAATTGACAAGTTCAATAAATAATTTAATGTATTGGATGTTTCTTTTCTATTAGCACAATAAATACCTGCCCCTTTTTCTATCGGACTGCTCGTAGCTCGAGAAAGCGCCATCGTTTCATAGTTGATGTTCCAAAGACACGACAAAGAGGTTTGACTCTACTTTTGTGATAAGAACGTCTAGGCTGTAGAATGAGCTACCAGAGTGGATTTTCCCTGATAGTTATAATCTTGGTGCCTTCAAGTCGAGAGTGAATCCGTTTCTTCTAGGTAAACACGCTTCATCGTAGGCCACATCGTCGCTTAACATCAGGCGAGATGGCGGTAAGTGTAAAAGTACTCAATTTAAAAAAAATAGTACAGCAATGCACATATTGGTGGGATGCAAGGTGCTCCCTTAATAGGGGTCATTACTCACAGAGCCATGACAAAGTACTTGAAATCATACGTAAAGCCATAAGCCTTTCGGTAGCTAGAGCCCAAAAAGGATTGACGACAAACAAAAGACAAATTAACTTTGTAAAAGAGGGGTCAACTTCAAACTCCAAGAACAAGCCTTACTCAATCCTGGGTTCAGCACCTGATTGGACTATTTTAATGGACACGTATGAAAAGCACTATAAAATCCCAGAGGATGTGGGTGTTTCGTCATCCAGACCGAACATTTTCCTTTTTTCTGGAGCTACGAAACGTATAATAGTCCTTGTAGAACTTACCGTACCGTGGGAAACGAATATACCTACTATTACGACCTTCAAAAAGAATTAAAAAAAAAATTATACGCTGTTGAAGTAGGAGCGAGAGGTATACCAGCAAAATCTCTCTATAACCTGCTGAAAGACCTTGGCTTGTCCAGAAGTGCAGTAAGTTCTATACTAGAACAAGTATCTAAAGCCGCACTAGTAGGATCATATTGGATTTGGCTGGGCTGGGAGAGAAATACGAGTAGTGAAGGTGAGTGTTGACGTACGTCACAAAGGGGCCCCTTTTAAACCTACGCCCGAGTCACAAGTCTTGGGGTCTACTCGAGATTTCTCTCTCTGCGACACGATGGACCCGGCACCCGCACGATGAATCCATGGAATGCTAAGAAGTTCGTCTCGTCGTCTCGTTTACCCTTCCGCCTAAAACGGGCGTATGTCCTACTCGATGTGGTAGGTAGTAGGTACTGCTACCTACCAAAACCTCCACGGGTCCATCATTACCCCAAAATTTATTATGGAAATGCATTCGGATTCATCCACGAGATGGCGCGGCCTGGGTAGCGATTCTGAAACCATTCGGTTGCATCCGACACGGAATCTCATATCTCGGTCTTTGTCATGCTAAACAGATAAGACAAAGACCGAGAGATGAGATTCCGTGTCGGATGCAACCGAATGGTTTCAGAATCGCTACCCAAGTCTAAATGCAATCCGAATGACAATTCGGAATCGGAATGACAATCCCTGTTTCTGTCATGCAAAAAAGATAAGACAAAGACCGAGAGATGAGATTCCGTGTTGGATGCAACCGAATAGATTTAGCATCGCTACCCTGGTCGGGCCCATATCAGGTGCGCGGATACCCCGGCGCGGCGGCCCGGCGGCCCCTACTAGACCTCTCTCTCCCACTTAACATACGCCAATCAGCCCGATTTTGGACTTTATGTTTCCAACCGCCACATTCGTATGTCGTATGTCATCACAACTACACACAGAAAATTGAAAAGAACGGGAAAACTACTTGTTATGTAGGTACCTACTTAATTAATTAATTTCTAACTAGCTTATATTACAGTTATGACGTCCGGTAAGACCTCATCACTTAGTGTTGCCGCACACGGGTCAGACGCGTCAGGCACAAGAAGCTAGAAGCGGCTACAAGAGTACCTGAAGGGCGCGACAGCCAATTGTGGCCAGTGGTCGACACTTCAACTTCAACTTTTTGTTATGGCTTCCATTCGGCAATGCTACCGTAACTTCGCCAGTGTCTAGTGATATAATCCTTTAAAGTTTATTTAGTAGAGCAGGTCTTGCTACAGATGATCGGTTGGCTTCATGTAGTCTTGAGTTTGACGATCAAACGTCTGATATTCGGTGAACAGGCAGGTTTCTTGTCTCTGATGATCGGTTCGTCGAATTTGGATACTTTTGTTAGTGATGAATACTTCTTATATTATAATAGATAACTGTATGGGACAAACACAAACATGACATGACAAAATACACATATTAATATATTATTACTAGCGGCCCGTTCCGGCTTCGCTCGGACATAACCTAGACACTGTCTACAGCGCCATCTGCCGGGCTTATTAGTGAATTTAAACCATCTTCGAATACACATACAAAATAAAAACATTCAAATCGGTCCCGTCGTTTAGGAGTTCACTGTCAAATGATTAAATTACTAAAATGGCTATAAAAAACAGAGGTTGGTGATAAAAGGGTAAAAATTTAGGGTTGTATGTATTTTTTAACGCCACATTATAAAAATATAAAAACGAAAAAATTAGACCAAAAATTAAAAAAAAAATTTGGGGTGAACAACCCCTAACACTTAGGGGTATAAAAAATAGCTAGTAGCCGATTCTCAGCCCTACTGAATATGCATATAAAATTTGGTAAAAATCAGTAAAGCCGTTTCGGAGGAGTAAGGAAACAAACACTGTGACACGAGAATTTTATATATATAAGATAAGATTATCACCTACAGTATAATTTAAGAAAAAAATATATATAAATATCTAATTTACACAAATTATATCAGAGTTTAATATTATTTTTCTGAATATATTTGGCAAGGACATATACAAATGGGGAAAATACAAAGGGGAGCAAATTGGAAAAAAATTGTTAGAAGGGGAAAGTCAGGAGGGATCGTGTCATAGAGGGAGGATTGATTTCTACAACATTCAAAAAAGATATGGTCAGTGGTACCATCAGCCAACCCACACTCACACAGAGAGTTATCTCGAATTCTCAATTTTGAGAGGAACACCGGAATGCAGGCAAAACCCAACCGCAGGCGGCAGATAGTGGATGTAATTTGTTTGGGGATATTTTTGTATTTAAAAAACCAGGGTTTATAATAATAATAATAATAAACTTTATTTCGGATACCTATGATCCATACAAAAATAAACAAAAGTCACGAGGGGATAAAGGGCTGAACTTGACCATAAAATTTGCCCGTTACAGACTTGGTTCGATTCCAAAGTGAACTCCAACTTTCAAGCAACTTAGGCTGGCATGTTGCAGATAAGTCATGGGAATAGACATGGTAGTGGTCTTTATTACCCAAACTAATGGCCTGTTTAGCATAGAAATCAGCATGCTCATTTCCTAATATGCCTGTATGACTTGGGATCCAAGCTAGTGCTATTTGCAGACCTACATCGTGGGCCTTCAAGAGTTCTTCTCTGATTTTAAGAATTACTGGGAATTTGGTTCTACATTTGAACTGATTGGCCAAAACAGCCTGTAAGCAACTTTTAGAGTCAGTCAAGATGAGAGTATTGCTGATGGAGTGAGAGGATGGAGAGAGGTGGTCGACACTTGCGGTCGGTGCCTGCTATCTTTTTAATAGACTACAGGCCCGTGAACAAAATTTACGGGTCAAATGAACCACCAGGAGACCTATGTAGGATGATAGAAGGGTGTAAATTATTTAGATTCAGCACTATGCCATCACTTGTAAGCTGTCCAACTGAGTGTAATTGAAGAGGGAGGGGTTGCAATCCTCGATCATTTCTCCTTGTCGTGTTATTTTTGTACGACGTTGCGGAATAATAAATTCGAAGAGGTATTGAAACTATAAAAATTATAAATTTTAACTTTTTAGTCATTTGTTTGTCGGAAAAATTTACAGAGTAAATTTGGTCATTTGATTAAGTACGGCATTGGTTCCATACAGTTTCAATACCTCTTCTAATCCATTATTTCGCAATGCCGTACAAAAATCATGCGACAAGGAGAAATGGTAGAGGGTTGCAACCCCCCCTCTTCAATTACACTCAGTTGGACAGCTTACAAGTGACTGTGATAGTGCTGAATCTTAATACTTTACCCCCTTCTATCATCCTACATAGGTCTCCTGGTGGTTCATTTGACCCGTAAATTTTGTTCACGGGCCTGTAGTCTATAACGCACGCAGTATCTATCATAATTTCATAATGGACTTTGTCGAAGGTTGAATTGCGTGGCTTCTGATAAAAAAACTTCTTCGTGGACGACGAAACCGTAGGTTTTAACGTAAGATATAGGTCGGTGGTGGCGTTTTGTGGTTGTGGTCAGTGGCCCGTGTGCGGCCACGCTTAATTGCTGGTTTGCATTCAGTAAGTACCTTCATTATTCATTAGTAAGTTACGGCTGGTCTAGTCGGAAGAACGGCTACTCCAGAATCCAGATCCCCCGGGTTCTAATCTCTCGCGTACCACTGTCTTGTCGAAATCATGTGCGTAATGCCGCTATCTAAAAACGGTGAAGGCAAACTTCGTGAGGAAACCAACATGTACCTAAGGAGGTTATAAATATGTCATCCACCAACCCACACTGGATCATTGTGGTGGACCTTGGTTCTCTCCCTGCGACGTCGAGATTATTCCGGCGACAGCAATATTTCTGGTCAGTAAAATAGAACTATTTCAATGTTTTGAAAAGCAATCAAAGCAAAAGACGCAGTCGTTCAAGAAAACGTGAATTTTACCATTTCGAAGCCCCCATAAAAAATGTTTCGATCGATGCTTCTTCTGCTATTTTCTTTTGATTGTATTCGATAAAGCTTAGAGTATGGAATACAATACGATAAAGTGATTCGGAATATTGCATTTTAATTCTGTTCTGTTATGTTGGTTCACCTGTACTTATTTTGACATTGACATTTAGCAAATGAGAATTTGTTTTGTTTGTGTTTGCATGTTTGCAACTTCATCCTAGACCGCGAGTGTGATCGGCGAAAAGAAATAAAATGTCTAACAAAAAGAATAAAGAAGTGATAAATCATGACAGTGAAAGTGAAGAAGACCAGGATTCTGGTAGTGAACAAGATTCCGATGTTGACTCGGAAGGCAACTACGTAGGGGAAAAGGTAAAATTTACTCGATTACATTTCACAATTCTAACCTATAAACACATGGTTTCCACCCATTGTTTCCGTGATTTTACTGTAAACACGAAAGCAATTTCCAATTACCTATGTTCTAACAGTAGTAATGCTTTAAATTACTCTTAAGCATGATCGAAAATGGCCTGACGCATTAAAAATATCGATCTATGTTTTTCAAATTGCTTCAAAATGTTGCAATTTTACATTGTGTTTACTGGAATTTCACAACGTATTTACATTTACTATTATCAGTTATCACTATTATGCTGTCCTAAGCACATATGAACTACAAGAGTTTTCAAAGTTGAAAATTGTCAAAAGAAACTATGAATGAAAGAACTAAATATAGCGTTGTTTTTTGATTCGTAGGAGCTTCAGGCTGACTTCGAAGGGCGTAATCCCGAAGACTGTGATTTTCACGGCATTAAGCAACTCCTTCGGCAATTGTTTCTCAAATCCAATGTTGATTTGGGTGAACTGGCCCAAGTTATAATTTGTAAGTAAACATTAAAAATATTATTTACTTTTAAATACTTTATTTCTCATGCTGTTTTTACAAGCCCAGTAAATAAGATTTTCAAGATTATAGTAAATGATATCTTTTGTACTTGAGGAATTGCTTTTGAGGAAACTTTTTTCAGAATTTCAGTGCCATTTTCACAGTAATTGCTTTACTAAATAACAAAAACAATACAGCTTAGTGTAATCTTGCACATTATATAGCATTATCTTACATTGAGGTCACAGAGTATGTGAAGATTACTTAAGTGTTTTATTTTTGTTAGTGTTTTATTTAACCACAGGCATAATTTTTTATGCCAAGGGGTACAAAAAGTTAAAGACAAACATTAGTCTTTGGTCCTTTTAGAAACAAATTAGAGCCAATACTTTTCTGGGCCGAATGAAGTGCGATGACGCCTTCTAAAATAAAATTCCTAATTATTCCCATATTATCTTTTTAAATGGAAATATTATCGTTCTGGTTCTAATGGCAACTTTTTTTTGCAGCACAAAACTATGTTGGCAGCGTAGTGAAGCAATGCTTGGACGATGGGATGGAAGAAGATGATGATGACGATGATGGCAGCGATGGTGTGTTTGGAGTCACCACTGTTATCAATATTACTAAGAGAAAAGTAAGTTCTCAATAAGTATATGTTTCATATGACCTGTACTAAGCCATTTTATGGATATGTTTTGGTCATTATTAACCCCTCCCTCCCCCTTGGTGATACGCGGTGGTATTTTTAGTAGATACCTACAAAGAATCTTAAAATTTTAATATTTTTTTTTTAAATACTGGTATAAACTATAATCTATTCTAGGCGCGCGAGGGCTTCGTTCGTTGTCTGACAACGGCTAGTCAAAGATACACTAAACGCCGCTTTTCGATTTTAAAATAACGCGTTTGACGAAAATAAATACACGTGATATCTTACTATACCCCCCTCTCTCTTGTGAACCTCTCCCCCCCCCCCCCTTTCGAAACTCACGTGATTAATGGACAGCCCCAAAAGAAATTAAAAACGTATTTTGTCATAAAAGACCATATACCAGTTTGTGTCAGGCCTTTACTGCTCGCTAAACTTTGATCTAGCACAGAAGATGCAAGACTACTAATCTGATTTTTTTAACAATACTTATGCACCTATGTAGAGCTGAACTTACTGAAAGCTTATAATTTTAACTGGTTACTTAACTTAAATTGTAGCCAAATTTAAAATAATTGCAATAAGCTTAACTTGCAAAAAGTTAATCAAATATAGACTCAATCTATTAGAATTTCAGTTAAAAATCAACTGGAAGAGGCGGGCCTGCGCCGATAACCAGTTTGAACTACTGTTACTATGACGGCAACCCTGAAATCTCCAAAAAAACATTTCATTTGTTTCGTTTTTTAATGAATTGTATTAAAAAAATGTTATATGCATTGTATGGAAAAACTGAACTTTTTTTGAAAACTTTGGTTTAGCTTCTAAGTATAATAAGTTGTTTTTTGAAAGTAAAATAACCTTTGGCTTAGTAGTAGTATTGTGTATCTGTGTATGTATAATTTAACATTAAAACTTTTGCAATATGGATTTGAAAACATGATTTAGTGAAGGAAGCAATCAAAGTATGATTTGATTGTGATCATGTCCAATTTTTTCAGTATAGTTTAAATGTTTTTTGAAATATTTAAATAGTGTTGTTTACTTTAGCTGTTCTATAATAGTCAACAATTTTAATTTGCAGGAGGAAAATGCAATAAAACAAATTAGGACATTATTGACGACTCTGGCGGAAGACAATGCTGACGACAGGACTAAATCTCTTATTCAGAAGGTCCTCTCAGATGACTCCAAACATGTAGGACTTGTTATCAATGAAAGGTGAGTGAAAAACACTTTAAATTTAATACTTCCATAGCATCACATAGCACTTCTGTACTATAAAATATTGGCAGTCATTTAAGGACTGCTGACAGAAGTGAAAACTTATAACTTAGAATTTTTGTATTAAACAGCACTGTTGTTGCATAGTACGTCACCTGTAGATCTCTACATACCACTATAATGAATGTCGTTTACACAAACTTACAAGATAAAAGCATTTAACTGCACAACTGCACTGCTCTTCTGCCACTCTGAATAGCTATAAAATGTTTAATAAATTGTTGAAAGTAATGTACATACTTAGCATGAAAAGTAACGTGGTTGTTACATATTTTAAATTGCCCATGCCAAACGAGTATCGGTTGCGCTCGTTCTCTCGCCTTGAAAGAGGCTGCCACATGCAGCTGACACTTAAGTCCTTATTGCCCCTCTAGCTATACGAGGCTAGTTTTTAAGGCTAGGATACTAAGCTAACAAGCAAGTACATCTAGCTTCGTGTAGACAAAACTAGCATTGCGTAGTAATACAGCATTGACATTCATATTATCATCAGTTAACGAAATTTAAAAACACAGATTTCAATTCGATTCACCGTCACAAAATTCACAAGAAATAAAATAAAATGTAAACAAATTACTGTCAGATTATCAGAATGTCAGTTTTAAAACGAAATAGGTGGATATGCCTATATCTCAGTGTTCAATTAACAAATGATAGGTCTGTTAAAATGATATTGTCTTTTGATATCTATTTGTCCAGTTTGCTCTATATCTTAAACTTCTAGATTTAACTTCGCCCCTAGTGTGGGACGCAACTTGCGTTGATATTCTGGCACCATCACTTCTTCCAGAGACACATTGTAGGGCTGGTGCAGCGGCTAATTCAGCTGAGCGACTCAAACGGCGCAAATATGCAACCCTGGGAAGAGGTTACATATTTGAGCCCTTTGGGGTCGAGACATTGGGTCCGTGGGGGCCGGGAGCTCACCTCATTTTCAAAAGCCTTTCCGAGCGCTTGGTCGACGCGACGCGTGACCAAAATGCTGGCGTTTATTTGGCCCAACGCATAAGCATTGCCATTGAGCGTGGTAATGCCGCCAGCATGCTGGGTACGCTTCCGATTGGTAGTAGGCTTGAACATCTTGATTATCTGTAGACCTTCATTGGTCTATGGATAATTCAGGTGTGCTTAGTGTAAGTAGTTGTTAGGTATGTAGCGTAGTGTAGTTCTCATTGTATTTTAGTTTTGTTAATAAAGGCTCTGCCCATCATATAAAAAATAAGAATAAAAAAACCATATAAATGTCATAAGTGGCTACAACAATTTTTATAAAATTTATTATGCATAGCGTTTCGGGAGCTATCAATCGATCTAGCTAGGTTTAATTTTCGGAAACTGGCATTTTATCCGTGTTAAAATAGAGTAAACGTCGCCGTCCAGGTAATTTATTTAAAATGAGTAATATTCTTGTTTCAGGATCCTAAACATCCCTGCTGCGATTAGTGTGCCACTATTCTCGTCACTGCAGGCAGAGGTGGAGAAGGCGGTGAAACGTGACATGCCCTATACATTCCAATACCTCATCTGGATATGCAAAACTTACAACACTGGAGGTACAGTCCACATTATGACTACCACAGTTTTATCTAACACTGTTGAGGACTATCCCACTAATTTGGTTTGTATGTGGTGGAAAGTTTGTGTTTTTGTTGCTCAATTACATCAGTATGGCTGAACAGTTTGGGGTGAATTTTGGGAAACTTAGCTACCTACCTACCTACTGTGGGCTACCTTTTATCACGGGATAATTATTGGAACGGGAACTAAGCAGAAAAACTGCATTGTGCTGCTGGTAGTAACGTAGAGGAACAGCAAACTAAGATCATCAAATTAATTTAGTGCATAAAGCATAACATGAACAGCCTACTAAATGTTTCCACTGCTGGGACTTGGGGCCTTCTTTAGCAAGGAAAAAGTCAGAGCCATAAAGGCGGAATTACATTACGAAATTAGTGGCATGAAATTAATTTCGTGACATTAGTTTTAACAACAGTTTCACATGTAATTTAAGCCGGAATTACATTACGAAATTAGTGTCATGCATGTTGAAATCAGTTTCACGAAAGTAGTTTCGATATATGCGAAAGTAATTTCGTAAAATTAAAAGTGTCGTGAAATTCACAGTATCGCAGTAACCATGGCCCCATCAGCATCAAAGCTATATTTTTCTATATTCAACGTAGTTAAAGAGATGCATCTATATAAACTTTAAAAAAAGACTCTCAAGAAAAAAAAGACGTTGGTGGATTCCAGGATGGTTAACAAGAAAGCCTTTGGGTGCAATGAAGTTAGTCTCTGAATTAGCAGATGAAGATCCTGAGAGCTATAAAAACTATTTCCGAATGAGTGAAGATGATTTTATTTTTTTACTGAAAAGAGTGTCCAAGAAAATATCTAAACAAGATATTTTCGCCGCATGACGTCATGTTTTTTCGTGCGTGCAGCCGGCTTCATCGCATTATAAGACGTTGTCACGTCAAAATACACACGTCCGCACAGAACAGGCGCTTTCGCGACACTAGTTTCACGTCGCATCTACACTATGAAATTAGTTGCACGACACTAATTTCACCTAAAAATCGCGCAGGGCACGAAACTAATTTGAATTCATGAAATTAATGCATGCATTACGAAAATATTAAATTACATGTGAAACTGTTGTTAAAACTAATGTCACGAAATTAATTTCATGCCACTAATTTCGTAATGTAATTCCGGCTTTAAGGCGGAATTACATTACGAAATTAGTGTCATGCATGTTGAAATCAGTTTCACGAAAGTAGTTTCGATATATGCGAAAGTAATTTCGTGAAATAAAAAGTGTCGTGAAACCCACAGTATCGCAATAACCATGGCCCCATCAGCATCAAAGCTATATTCAATGTAGTTAAAGAAATGCTTCTATATAAACTTAAAAAAAGACTATCAAGAAAAAAAAGACGTTGGTGGATTCGAGGATGGTTAACAAGAAAGCATTTGGGTGCAATGAAGTTAGTCTCTGAATTAGCAGGTGAAGATCCTGAGAGCTATAAAAACTATTTCGGGTCCCAGGGACACTCTTGTCGCTGATATTCATTGATGAATTGTATATTTTTATCTGTACTCCATGTTTGGTTTGCCATTTTTAACGCTTAAAGCGCGCGCAATGATAAAACTACACACGTCCGCACAGAACAGGTGCTTTCGCGACACTAGTTTCACGTCGCATCTACACTATGAAATTAGTTGCATGACACTAATTTCACCTAAAAATCGCGCAGGGCACGAAACTCATTTGCATTCGTGAAATTAATGCATGCATTACGAAAGTATTAAATTACATGTGAAACTGTTGTTAAAACTAATGTCGCGAAATTAATTTCATGCCACTAATTTCGTAATGTAATTCCGCCTTTAATATTTTCGTAATGCATGCATTAATTTCATGAATGCAAATGAGTTTCGTGCCCTGCGCGATTTTTAGGTGAAATTAGTGTCATGCAACTAATTTCATAGTGTAGATGTGACGTGAAACTAGTGTCGCGAAAGCGCCTGTTCTGTGCGGACGTGTGTATTTTGACGTGACAACGTCTTATAATTCGATGAAGCCGGCTGCACGCACGAAAAAACATGACGTCATGCGGCGTTACCTCGCTCTGAGGCGTTCCATTTAAGGCTTGGAGTTGAAGTTGTCACGTTCAACTATCGTCAGAAACTTTACAGACGACCGATTTTTTTATCATTGCGCGCGCTTCTCGATATATCGTGTTTTCAAGAAAATATCTTGTTTAGATATTTTCTTGGACACTCTTTTCAGTAAAAAAATAAAATCATCTTCACTCATTCGGAAATAGTTTTATAGCTCTCAGAATCTTCATCTGCTAATTCAGAGACTAACTTCATTGCACCCAAATGCTTTCTTATTTACCATCCTGGAATCCACCAACGTCTTTTTTTTCTTGAGTCTTTTTTTTAAGTTTATATAGATGCATCTCTTTAACTACGTTGAATATAGAAAAATATATCTTTGATGCTGATGGGGCCATGGTTACTGCGATACTGTGAATTTCACGACACTTTTAATTTTACGAAATTACTTTCGCATATATCGAAACTACTTTCGTGAAACTGATTTCAACATGCATGACACTAATTTCGTAATGTAATTCCGGCTTAATCCATCATGCGCGCTCGGCGCACTCTCTGCTGTTGTAATGAATCGTGTTTTGTCTTGTTCATTTTTCAAACGAATACCGTGTCAGTTATGTTGGCTAAACGTTTTCATGTTATTAGTTTTGTAGAAGAATGTGTTTTGTTCGTCTAGCCCAGTGAGGGTTGGTGGATTACACATGACTTCGAAAGATTCTAGGTTCATGTCGGTTTCCTTCATCGTTTAAGTTAGCGGCATTAAGCACACCACTTCGAAAAGACCGTGGTGCTCGTGGTTTTGGACCCGAGGTCTCCGGATTGGTATAATTTTGTGCATATCTAAACTGAAATAGCTATGTATCAGTCACCAATGATTCATAATAATAAGCTTTAGGGGTTCTGGAGTAGCACTGTTCAGTATTCTACTTAGGTAGTAGTTGTAACATGGCAATCTAATTATGGTGTCTTCAAATATTGTGAGCCTTAACAAAAATTTCAGTACTTCCGCTTTGAGGTGGTGATACACATACATTCATGTCACATTCCTATCTGCAATTGTCATATGAGTACTTACAGCAGCAGAAGCGTGTTTGTAAACATTCATACTTGTTATGCTTGATAATGGAGCATTGTCTTAACGTCTGAATAAAACAGTGAGTCAAATAAACCTCTGTGGACAAATGTTGAAAATGCTAAATTGTATTTAATATTATATCTTATTAAAGAATTCCGTTTCATGATGTTTGTTCTCAGTGAAATCTTCATTGAGTTGAGTACTTAAATACATATAAAATACATATATTAAAGGTTTTTTTTTACCTTTTATAGGTTTACACTTGACCGCCATCTTGCCTGATGTTAAGCGACGATGCGGTCTACGATGGAGCGTGTTCACCTAGAAGTAACCGATTCACTCTCGATTTGAAGACACAAAGACTGTAACCCACCTTGATTGTGATGAAAACCCACTTGCAACATATTCCACATTCTTGACATTCTTATCACTTAAGTAAAGTAGCATTCCGAAAAAAAAAAGGGCAAGGTGGTATTAGAAATTGTTGTTGTATAGGTGGAATTTCCCTTCACTCGTTGATATTGTAGTAGGTTTTTTGTAATTTCAAAACTTGTCAATGTATTATTGCAGAAGGCTGCACAGAAGTCCTGTTCGCGAACCAAGAAGAGAAGCCGGTAGCGGACCAGGCGCTGGCGAGCTTCGAAGTTGATGTAACGGAGCAAGCCGACCTCTCGCAGTGGGACTACGAGGGTGGCGCCCTCACGCCCTGTAGGAAGGTAAGTCGAACTAACGAGATTTTTTTTTAACTTTTATTGGTTCGCACTCGACCACCATCTCGCCTGATGTTAAGCGACGATGCGATCTACGATGGAGCGTGCTTACCTAGAAGGAACCGATTCATTCTCGATTTGAAGACATCAAGATTGTAACTATCGGGGAGAAACCCACTCAGGCAACGCATTCCACAACTTAGACGTTCTTATCACAAACGTGGAGTCAAATCTCTTCGTTCGTGTTTTTGGAAAATCAATCATTTTTTGTAGAAAACATTCAAAAAACAACAGAAAACATTTACGAGATTCCGTTTTGTTCACTCTGAATATAGATGACAAAGACGTTGTTTGTATCAAATTACTATTAAAATCCCTAAGTTTCGCTGGTTTTGCTAACAGTCATTTTTAGTTAATGATATTTATATTCAGAAATAGGGTTTATTCCCGTTCGTCCCCACATCGTCGTCCCCACTGGGGACGAGTCGGAAAAAAAGTTTCGATCGTCCCCAGTAGGAACGAATGGGAAAAAAAAAGTTTCGTTCGTCCCCAATGGGAACGTTTATTTAAAAAAATAATTAAATACGTATTTTAATTCGTGTATTTTTGTCCCATTCGTTCCCACTGAGGACGACGATGTGGGGACGAACGGGAATAAACCAGAAATAGCACAGCACATAGGCTACTTTTGATTGTGGAAAAACAACAGGAACTACTGGGGGCGCTGATAATGTTATATATATAACTATATACTATACTAGATGATTGAGATAGAGTTGTAATGGCAGGCATGTTGCTTACCATCAGGCACGTGTCCTGCTCGTCTCGTCACTCTTTATTTAAAAAAAAAAGTTCTGTATTAAAATTAAATTCTTTGTTTCAGGTCCTAATTCTTGACGGAAGCAAATTTAACAACTACATCAGACTTATCAAAGACGAAGTGGAGAGTGTTTAGTCATTTGTATCGCTTTTCGCTGCGGTGATCGCCTATTTAGCCATACCAGTGTATCTGCATACATATTTATATTTTTAATATTAATAAACTAAGCTTATCTTTACTTGTCGATTTTTATTTACTGTCATAATTTTTGTCAGCCTGTAGACATACTGCTTAAAGGCACAGTATAAAGAAATACTACCAGTCGTTGATCTTGGAAGGAACGCCGATAATGTCTAGGACACGGGTAGATGAAACCAAAAACTGAACCGCGAAAATACTGACATTGTAATGTAGGCAATGGCGGGAGCGCGCTTCCCGCGTCTCACCCCGCACGATTGCCACGTCTAGACGGCTTCGTCGAACGACTGTATGATTTAATAGACCATGATAATAGGGTACAATCCTAATCAGAAAAACTAATTAGTCCGTCTGTTAGATTGCCAAAAAATATTGTACACGGTTTTTTATTTTGTTTCACACAAAAAATCGAAGATACAGTGCTTCGAAGTTTCGAGTGACGCCATTCGTGGGTACGATATTTACCCACGAGTGACGTCGCGACCCCCCACTCCAAGTATGATGTTCCATATCTACTTATTTCGATTCTTAATATTTTGAAAAAACAAAAAATACGTGTCCCATATTTCTCCGTGATCTAGCTGACGGACTAATTAGAATGGTGTATTTTTGACCTAATCCGATAGATACCCTATTTAATAGGCTGTGGTATAGGCTTCCTATCCCATATTCCGAGAGCTCACACCAAATTTTGGGTAGGTATTTGAGCCAAGCTGTCACATACCTCTCCTATTATATCCAACACGGAGGTACAGACCTGGCTAGTGAATAGCGGGGCAAATTGAATCCTTCAATTTATTCGCGCTTCGTGGCGCAACGCGTCACACGGCGCATCAGAACTCATCGTAAAGGTACAAGTTCACGCTGAGACCGCGACAGGCACTTGACACTAGAATTGGGATGACGACAGGGTAAAAAATATAGCATTCTAATTAGTCCTTCAGGTAGATTATGGAAAAATATGGGACACGTACTTTTTGTTTTATCAAATTTACAAAGATATAAATGGTAGCCCCATTTCTTCTCATGGGATATTAATTTATCTACTAGAATATTTATAACTATATTAAATACTATTGGTGATAAGCAGCACCCTTGGAATAGTCCTACATTATATTTAAGTGGTTTTGAGTATTCCTTTTTTACTGCTATAACGAATTTTAAGTGACAATAATATTAATTAATTATATCAATAATTACAGCAGGAAGTTATACCATTTTAGGGCAAATATCATAAGTTCATGCTGCACGGAACCAAATGCGTTCTCTAGGTCTATCCAGCAGACTGTTATTTGTCTTTCATGTGTTCTGGCACCTTTCAAACTTTCCGCTAGTAATGTATTGTGTTCCAGGCATCCAGAAATACCAGGCAAGAAGCCTTTCTGGTGGTTGGGCCTGAAATACCTATTGCTAGCCATAAATGTGGTCATTTTTGTTTGCAAAATACTAAAAAAAATTTGAAATTGATTGGTTTGATTGATTTAGGGCTATCAGTCTGGCGTCTTTTGGATGAGTTACTTCTTGCATTTTAGGAATGAGGACAAAAATTGCTCTTCCAAATGATTTTGGGATTTGCTTTCCTGACCAGATCTTACTGAACATATTTAAGATATGTTAACGAACTGATGGACACTTTTTATACACTATGTAGGGAATGCCATCAGGGCCTGGAGCTGATTTAGTAGTTTTCTTCTTAATTTGATAGTTTACTTCCTCTTCACTAGGTGGAGGTGCTTTGAAAGTTTGTCAGAGGATCATTAGGTCTTTGGATGTTTGGTACTACGTACGAACTCCCGCGTTTAGGCACTTCGTATGTGCTTTAAGTGATCGTAAATTTGCTCATTAGTCAAGATAAGCTTTCCATTTTGTTCTCTGAAAATATTTTTCGAGTATTGAAAAGGGGTTTTTATCGAAGTCTACTTCGTGTTTAGCTTTGTTAAGATTATTGCGATTTTTACTGATATTCCTTGTATTAATTTAAGGATTGATCTTAGAGCCCTGGTCAGTTGGTGACTTAGATGGTTGTCGCCCATGGTTTTAGCTACACGAAGACGTTTTATTAACTCTCTTTTCTTCCTCCGCAATTTCATTTTGAATGTATTTTCCTTGTTATTTTGAGCATAATAAGTTGATGGTGGATAGTGTTCAGAGAAGTATGTATAGATGGTGTCCTGAAAAGTTTCTACTTGGCTGTTTGGGGTTTTGTTTTGTACCAGGATGTTCTAACAATATAGCCAAGTTTTCGTCATGAACTTTCCAGGTGGATTTTTTTAGGCTGGGTATGCCAAGACGTGTCCTGATGACAATGGACTCCTGGTAGTTTTCACTCGATGGTTCACCTTGGGATATATGAGGGTCAACTCTATCCATAGTGTTTGTCGAAGTAAAGTATAAAAAAATATAAAAGGCACCGAAAAAAACTACTTACATATTTTAATTCATGTAGTACTCAAAATTATCAGCGATGAAACCCACATTATTTTTGCTAATAAAATTTGTAATTTTACGCTCTTAAAGTAACCGAACACGTTTTAAAATTTGTTTTTAATTATTAAGTAATGAAATAAAACTTAATCAAAAATTGACTCCCGTTTTAATGTTGATTTCCCCTCCAAACTGTGTCATGCTATTCTCGACTTTATGCATATCACATTAAAAAGGGTGTCGGGCTGGTAAAATCTGTTTTTTTCCTGGCTCTAGGCGCACTTACCGAAATACTAATAGACTGAGTCTATATTTGTTTAACTTTTTGGAAGTTTAATTATAAGTCATTAACAAGTTAATGCATTTTTGTATAGGGCAGCTATTTTACTAGGATTATTTAATAGAATAATAACACCAAAATTGTATTAAAATTACGTTTATTTATTAACTTAACTATTAACGAAAGAAACCATGATCTAAGTTCATAATAGCTACAAATTAGTTGCTAAAAGTCAATTGCACATATCAAATACATATCATACAACTACACCATACTAAATACTGAGTGAGATTATTTTTATAACACACTTTTACTCATTAATTTCTAGAAATTAATCATCATCTTCATTCTCAGCCAGATATTTCCCTGCTTTATAAAGCATAGGCCTCTTTTCATTGACACCACACATCCATGTACAAAAACTAATTTAAATTCTAATACATATTTTTTTCTTACTCTTTACTCTGAAACCGTTAGTTTCACTCAAAAATAAAACATCTTTGTCCTGAATATTTCAGTTTTCAAGTGTTTCTATGTTCACGGTTTTCGAATATCTTTTAACTTAATGTTATAAAGAAGTTTCATATCAACGTGGGTTTAACACAATAATCTTTCAAAATCAATGATAGTCATAAATATATTCTAAATCCATCTTATTATATCAAGGACAACTTAAGCACTGTTAACCAGCGTAATTCAATCCATAGATCTAAACAAAATGTGTTTTTCCTGAACCTCTATGAATTTATATGTTTTCAAGTCTACAATTACTATAATATCTATTTATTAATGTATTGTGGACTCATCATGTAATAAATAAAAAAACAGGTAGGATAAGATGATACAAAACATTATAAAATTGTACCCATACAAACTGGCCTTTTCGAAAGAGGCAATACAATTTGTTTTAGTCTTAATTTAAATGGAAAAAAAAACATAGTCAAGATTCCGTAGTTAATAAAACTCTTGATGAGTGTTATCCATCAACCTAGACAGAGTACAAACGGAGTTAGACTTACACTAAAACTGCAACTGAGACAAATTCGAGTAGATAGAAAGCGCATCCTTCATCATAAAGTCCCTCAGAGCGCACAGACCTTTCAAGACCTTCGTATTTGGGTCCATCCGTTGTATATCAGTTTCAGAGAGGCTCTTGTCTTGAGCCAGGTACCCGTTAATGGCGTCTTCGGTCATCCAATGTGTGGGCAGTTTCTGCATGTTGAACTGGTTTGGATCTGGATTGATCGGCATCGGGGTTAATGACTTCTCCCATGGAGTGATGTATTTCTGCTCGGAGTGGAGACCTTCGATGTATCTGTGGGAACAAGAAATTCTAATAAACAAGTATACATTGGTTAAAAATGTAATAATCTCCAACGAAATTGTTTCAAATTTTAAGTCACAAATATGTTTGCATGTAAAGGCAACATTGCCTTAAATGATTCTTTTTTTTTTTTTTTTTTAACTTTTATAGGCTTACACTTGACCGCCATCTCACCTGATGTGAAGCGACGATGCGGTCTACGATGGAGCGTGTTTACCTAGAAGAAACCGATTCACTCTCGATTTGAAGACACAAAGATTGTAGTCAACAGGGAAAACCCACTCAGGCAACGCATTCCACAGCCTAGACGTTCTTATCACAAAAGTAGAGTCAAATCTCTTCGTTCGCGTCTTTGGAACATCAACCATGAAACGATGTCGTTTTTTCGAGCTACGAGCATTCCGATAGAAAAAAGGGCAAGGTGGTATTAGATCATGTAAATCAGTCGCACACTCTCCGAAGTGTATTCGATAAAAAACCGAAAGGCTAGCGACTTTTCGGCGATGTTCAAGACTTTGTAGTCTTTTTCGCACAAGAGTATCGTTGCCTATGAGCCTTTTGGCACGTCTCTCGATCGATTCCAAGGCCTCCAGCTGATACTTAGCCGAACCATCCCAAAGATGCGAACAGTACTCCATACAAGAACGAATTTGAGCCTTATATAACGTGAGCAACTGCTCAGACTTGAAGTACCTTCGCACCTTTGAGAGGACACCTAGCTTTTTGGCAGCTAATTTGGCCTTGGACTCGATATACGAACCAAAGTTCAGCGTAGATGTCAATGTAACGCCCAAAAGCTCAAGACGGTCAGATATCGGAACGGATACACCTCTAAAGGTTGGAGTCAGTTGAAAAGGACTCCTTTTTGCGGAGAACAGACACGCCTGCGTCTTACTCTCGTTGAACTTGACCAGATTGGCATCGCCCCATGTAGACACCGCCTCAAGGGTCAAGCTCAAACGCTCGATCAGACTCTCTCTTAGTACCTGAGTTTGCTGCCCACTGGCTCTCGCACTAGATATGTAACTCTCTACAACGGTGCTATCATCTGCGTACCCAAAGATACCGGGCTTCAACAGATCGTTGATATGTAGCAGGAAGAGCGTCGCAGAGAGTACCGACCCTTGAGGGACTCCGGCATTGATAGCCATTTGATCCGACGAGCAGCCATCAATGACGACTCGTATGGATCGATCCCTCAAGAAGTCCGATATCCACGAAATAAACCCAGGAGACAAACCATAACTAGAAAGCTTGCTTATAAGGCCATCATGCCAAACCCTGTCAAAAGCCTTCGAAATATCCAGGGAGACTGCAAGTGCTTCCCCGTATTTCTCGATAGCTTCACTCCAGATGTGAGTGACGTACGCTAGAATATCCCCGGTGGACCGGTTTCGGCGAAACCCGTATTGCCGGTCACTGAGGAGGTCGTTTGATTCTAGGTACGTCAGGAGCCTGTGGTTTAAGACACGTTCCATAGTCTTGCAGAGTATGGACGTGACTGAGATGGGCCTGTAGTTGGCAGGGTCAGCACGACTACCTTTTTTGGGCACTGGTTGCACATTGGCAAGCTTCCAAGACTTCGGTACTAAACCAGTTTCGAGAGAGAGTCTAAATAGACGCGTCAGTATCGGGGACAACTCAGGCGCACATGCCTTCAACACTAGGGCAGGAATACCATCTGGGCCACTGGCTTTATTCACGTCCAGATTTCGTAGCACTTTGCGAACCTCAATTTGGCGAATGTGTACCTCTGACATGAGAGTCGGACAGCCAGGTGGAGTAGGAGGTGTCGCGCTACCAGTATCTAGACGAGAAGATTCCGCAAACTGAGATGCAAACAAGTTTGCTTTCTCCATTGCGGTGTGAGCCAGTGTCCCATCAGGTTTTAGCATTGGAGGTAGTGAGGGGCGGCAGAAGTTCGCTTCGACCGATTTAGCTAGGGACCAAAACGCTTTGCTACCCGCAGGGTACGAAGCTAGTTTGTTCCCTATTCGACTAATGTGGTCAAAACGAGCCCTCTGAAGAACCTTTTTGCTTGCCTTAGCAGCCTTGTTGAACGCTTTCTTCTTCTGGTGTATGTCCCTTGCCTTACGCTGTCGAGCATCAACCCAGGCTAGGTAGGCCTCATGTTTAAATTCCTCAGCACTTTTACATTGAGAACCAAACCAAGGGCGAGCTTTGCTGGATAATGGGACATCGGAGTATGGAATGAAATATTCCATAGCCGTTCGTATTACATTAGTCACAGCATCCGCGCAGACTGAGGGATTAATTGCATGGGCATTCTTAAATATTTATTTTATTTTTAGTACCTGTTGTTATAGCGGCAATAGAAATACATCTGTGAAAAATTGAACTGTCTAGCTATCACCGTTCTTGAGATACAGCCTGGTGACAGACTGACCGACGGAGAGTGACGTCTCAGTAATAGGTTCCCGTTTTTACCCTTTGGATACGGAACCTTAAAAAATGGCAGTCATTCTGCCGATAGAAGTGAGAACTAATAACTCAGAATTTTGTAGCTCACTTTGCAAACTACGCGGGCGAAACCGGAGCGCGCTGCTAGTCTGGAATAAATCTTCAAAACATTGTCGTCTAAATACAACATAAGTCTCCTAAGCATGCCTATCCAGACTAGATGTGTAAGGATTTTACGAAGGAAGAATTTTACGAATTAAGATTGTACAATTTGACATTTTTGTTTTTGTCATTAATTATTGATATTGTTTTTTTTTAACTCGTGGAAACTATGTAAATATAATTATTATATTGTCCACTATAATACTAACATTTGCATGCCGTAAGGCTAAATATGGCGACCCAAAATAACTGTACTAACATCTTAATATGTATTCACCCATATTATGCAATATTACAAATTATTATGGTTATGATTAGGATAACACGACACGGCCATCTGCTGACGCATTTCTAGATCAGCTATAGTCCGGAGTTCACTCGAAGATTTCTTTCATTCACGAGCATGATGCTTGAGCTCAATTCACAGCGCACGGAAAATCAATGTGTGTGAAGTTTTCACTTCAAACACGGTTTCATCTATTTGGGAGCTACTATGCTACATACAGATACACAGAGAGAGAGAGATACATCAAACTCGTAACATTTAAATGACACAAAAAGCTTATATTTTCAAACGAATAGTAGTAGTGTATGATGAATATGTTAATAGAATTGTGTATGGTGTGGGTAGTGTACACGTACCGTATGTACGCGTGCGAGTGCGTGAGTCGTTGCGCGCGCGGCGGCGCCGACACGAAGATGGGCTCGGGCGCGAGCCGCGGCGCGCCCGCCGGCGGCGCCTCCCCGCCCGGCGACGGCGTGTCGCGCGCCAGTGGAGACATGCCACTTAACGACGCTGGAAACGAAAAATAGTTGTCTATATCATACAGCTAGGCCAGGGGTCACCAAATCGTTTCGCTAGGGGTCCATTTTAAGAAATGTCCGGATTTTTGCGGTCCACACATTTGACTAAAAGAAATATTTACTAAATAAAGGTTATTACGGAAATTACAAAGGTTTTGAAGATACAACAATTTACGTGAGAGGCATCGATTTAATTACGTGGCCATCCGACGTGATCATTCCAATTTAGCTCAACATTCTGCCACCTAGCGCCGAAAGTCCCTAAACCGTCAAAATGGCGATGGAAAACAAAAAAAATCTTTAAATGTTAGTTACTCAATCATATTAAAAGAACTAAAATATGACGAAAAAGTTCTAGCAGTGTGAGATCTGTCCCGCGGTTTTACCCGCATGGTTCCCATCCTCGTTATTTCTTCTGAATAAAAAGTAGCATATGTGCTATTTCAGGTTGTATTCTACGTATTTCCTCATTTTAGCCTGATCCGTTCATCAAACGTTACGATGTGATTGATTAACCAACATCCAAACTTTGTCATTTATAACATTAGTAGGATTTAATGGTGTCAGCAATACAATAGCTGGGCTGCTCAGCCCACTAAATAATGTTCCTACTGCTGGGACTCAGGGCCTTCTCTCGCAAAGAGAGAGAGTCAAGGTCAAAATCCACCACACTGGCCTAGTACGGGTTGGTGGATGACACATGACCTCGAAAGATTCTAGTTTAATAATAATAATAAATAAATATTGATGGACAATTCACACAACACCATCTGACCCCAAACTAAGCAAACCTTGTATGATGGCGGCCAGATAGCTGATAATACTTATGTATATAGTTTTAAATACATACTTATTATACATAGAAGCACCCAGACACAGTGCAAACATTTGAATTCTTCACACAAATATTTGCACTGGGTGGGAATCGAACCCACGACCTTCAGCTTCGCTGGCAGAGCTACTACCCACTAAGCCACGAGGCCAGTCAGTTTATATCTAGTTTATAGATATGTCTGTTTCCTCACGATGTTTTCCTTCACCACTTTTAAGTTAGCGGTATTACGCACATGATTTCGAAAAGACAGTGGTGCGCGTGGGATTTGAACCCGAGTATCCGGATCGGCAATCGCCGTTCTCCCGACTAGACTGCCGTCCGTAAGCTATAACGTCTGTATGTGTAATTTTACCTAAATTTACTTTTAAATGCCATCATACTAAGAAACACATTTTCTATCGATACATCTAATCAGTATGTTCCTAGCAGCTGTAGTTTTTTATTTAGAAATATGAGAAACGTCATCAAGTAATTACCCATGGACACGACTGCAACACAAACGTCTTTAACTACCATTACCAAATGAATAACTCAAAAAATCTGTGACTATAATTATTATGAAGTACTCAGTTAGCTCATCCACCAACCCGCACTGGGCCAGCGTGGTGGATTATGGCCTTAACTCTCTCCTTGCGAGAGAAGGCCCCGAGTCCCAGCAGTGGGAACGTTTAGTGGGCTGTTGATGATGACTCAGTTAGCTCTATATTTCAATGTTTTTAAGTTTTTGCATAAGTTCATTGGTTATCAAATGGTAGCATTTTTTTACATACATACATTACATACTCCCGGTTTTTCGCTTATAACTCGAAACTTGGTTTTGGTACACATTAAGAGACATTTTATCTTCTGGACGGCAGTAGACCAGTCGTAACTTAAATACAAGCATACAGCAATACAATAAAGAACCATCAATTAAACAAATCTGTGGCATGATATAATTACCTCCAGGCGACATGACGCCACCGCGAATATTATTTATCTTGGGCTTCTTTGTCGACGGGACGTAATTCCTGGAAAAGAAAACAGAAATAAATTACTGCACATGAATGACAAATCGTAACTATCTACTAATATAGTATTGTACTAATCATATTATGTTACTTTTAGACCAATTCCTTTCCTAGTAGGTAGAGTTAGACTCCGCCATACGCGCTACAAAATATACATTTTTCTCTCTTTGTACATTGTACATGGAGTTTCTCGTATATATCTGGACGTCTTTTCCCTTTCTACGAAAAACGTAATATCGAAAAAACTGACTTGTACTTCGTTTCGTCCGATCGAACATTGTTTGACGTTAAATGTTTCAAGTCTAATCTAATTAGAGTAGGCTTAGAACATTTAAACGGACGCAACGACGGATCGAAGTAGAACCGGAGTAGAAAAGTCGCGAGTTTATTTCGAAATTACGTTTTTCGTATAAAGAGAGTAGAAGTCCTGATTCGTTCATACTATTCGGTGCTTCATCTTCCTCAGACACGTTGCTGGTCGTATACCTGTGCAATATACGTTCCTCTCTGTAGCACCTGTAGCTGTTCATATATACCTGGTCCGTCCATGTGGGTGCATCATCCCCCTATTCCTCTTGTTCACGTGCAAGTTTCGCAAGTGTCGCACGAGACGATGCTGGTTGGGGAACGGCCCTTTCACGCACATTTCTTGTCCTACACCTAACATAATATAATATACGTCTCATAATATACGTTCCTATCTGTCGCACCTGTAGCTGTTCGTATATACCTAATCCGTTCATGCGGATGCATCATTCTCCCGTTCCCCTTGTTCACGTGCAAGTCTCGCACGTGCCGCACCAGACGAGGCAGGTCGGGGAACGGCGTCTGTCCCTGTCACACAAATCGTTTATCGTATACCTACTAACGTCTCGCACGTGCCGCACGAGACGAGGCAGGTTGGGGAACGGCGTCTGTCCCTGTCACACAAATCGTTTATCGTATACCTACTAACGTCTCGCACGTGCCCCACGAGACGAGGCAGGTTGGGGAACGGCGTCTGTCCCTGTCACACAAATCGTTTATCGTATACCTACTAACGTCTCGCACGTGCCGCACGAGACGAGGCAGGTTGGGGAACGGCGTCTGTCCCTTTCACACACGTCGCTAGTCTCGTATACCTAGTAAACTCTACCACCAGTCGCATAAACGTTCCTCTCTGTCGCACCTGTAGCTGTTCGTATATACCTGGTCCGTTCATGCGGGTGCATCATCCTCCCATTCCCCTTGTTCACGTGCAAGTCTCGCACGTGTTGCACTAGACTAGGCAGGTTGGGGAACGGCGCCTATCTCTTTCCCACACATCGCTGTCGTATACCTACTAACCTACCTTACCACCAGTTGCATATATATTCGTCTCTGTCGCCCCTGTAGCTGTTCGTATACACCTGGTCCGTTCATGCGGGTACATCATTCTCCCGTTCCCCTTGTTCACGTGCAAGTCTCGCACGTGTCGCACGAGACGAGGCAGGTCGAGAAAAGGCACCTGGTTTTTGTCCCTTTCACACACTTCACTTGTCGTATACCTAGTAACCTTTATTTTACCCATATACGTTGCTCTCTGTCACACACGCAGCTGTCCGTATATATCTGGTCCGTTCGTGCGGGTGCATCATCCTCCCGTTCCCCGTGTTGCATGCGCGGCTTCATGTGCGAGGCTTGCACGTGAAGCCTCGCACGTGTCGCACGAGACGAGGCAGGTTGGGGAACGGCGCCTGTCTGTTTCACACACATCGCTGTCGTATACCTACAAACCTCTACCATCAGTCGGATATATATTCGTTGTCGCACCTGTAGCTGTCCGTATAAAATATACCTGGTCCGTTCATGCGGGTGCATCATCCTCCCGTTCCCCTTGTTCACGTGTAAGTCTCGCACGTGCCGCACCAGACGCGGCAGGTTCGGGAACGGCGCCTGTCCCTTTCGCACGCGCGCACAATTCCGCCACACGCAGGGATACTCGGAGAACGCAGCGCGGTAGTGGTTCTGAATGTGACCTGAGGAGTTCGCGCCTGAAACGGAGGAATTCATTGTAAGAAATTAGCTAATATTTATAATAATAATATATCCAAGAACATAAAGCAGAACCATAAACTTTTTATAGTTATAGTATTGGTACACCATATAAAAATATCAATTCTATGTAACAAATATTACAGACAACGTCAATACATATACAAATTACTATTTACTTAATTACTACATATCACAGCCTTCGGGTGACTCGTCGATGTGAGGCCATCGAAATAGGCATGGTAACTCAAAACTAATTAGTTGGTCAGTTAGATTTTTAAAAAGATATCGGACACGTAGTTTTTCTTTGTTTCACAAACAAAAATAACGAAGATGTAGTGCTTATAAGTTTGGAGTGACATCACGTCTATTTAGGACTTTTAAGAAGACGTTACGTCACAACCCCACACTCCGGAAGTTTGATGATCTTTGTCGATTAATAACAGTTTGATTAAAATAATACGTGTCCCATATTATTCCATAATGTACCAGACGGACTAATCAGAATGCCATATTTTTGATCCAGCCACCGTCCCAATTTAGGGGTAAATTGTTCGACTATTCCTAAACTGAATATTTGAATTGTTCGAAAAAGAATTGTGTCGTATCGATGTGCACAAAACGTCAAAGGGAATTTAGAAATTAGAAACTTCAAGTTTTATTTTAAGGCTAGTTGTATTATATTATTAGCTACATACGCTTGTGTGCTTTGCAAATTGCACTCTTTGCGAGGACAGTATAAAGGTTATTACTATTTAATAAGGTAAGTCTTACTATTAGTGGTGTCTCCGACGCAGTGTTCGAGGCAATCGGCCAGATCTTCAAACTGGTAGTCGCAGGTGTCCCACGAACACTCGTACGTCATCTCCATCTGCGTCTATAATGTTATAATGTTAAAGCAACTGTTGCATTTATACATTAACATAACTCATTACAAATAAAATAGATATTGTATTTACGGATGATATTTGATCTGGTTGTTGAAAGTTTGTTTAAACAATCACGTAAAGTGCTTAGATGATTTATTCTCTACTGCCCTTTTTGACTCATAAAATATATTACTTTGTTTCATATTGAATATCAAATATTCTACACCGATTTTAATTTTAAAATATTCAAGTAAGTCTTAAGTATATATATCATTTCTAATAAAAAAAAACTCCAAATTAGGACGTCGAAGAACGAAGTAACAAACATTTAAAATGCAGCCAAACCAAAAGCCTCTTTTTGCATATTTCTTGAGAAGCGATCAGTGCGACATAACTAGCAACTTAAGTGCGTCGACGTAAGATTTTATTTTTAAAAGCGTCTTATATCTTTTTGCTTGAGATAGTCTTTCATAATCAGCATCATCATATCAGCCGAAGGACGTCCACTGCTGGACGAAGGCCTCTCCCAAATATCTCCACAAAGACCGGTCTTGCGCCGCCCGCATCCAACGATTTCCGGCGACCTTCACCAGATCGTCGGTCCATCTTGTGGGAGGCTGGCAGGCCTCCCACACGCTGCGTTTTCCGGTGCGTGGTCGCCACTCAAAAACCTTTCCGCCCCAACGGCCGTCAGTCTTTACGTAGTCTTTACTGCCTGCTGACCTAAGGGCTACCGCAAAAGGCACAAGAGCCTACAAACCTACACTTACTTTACTTACACATACACATAGTGAACATATCGAAACGCTTTCTGTGACATGGATCATGGATCTAGTGCTAGGCAGTTACTGGGACTATTAATATTGAAATAGCTGCATAGTGCATACTGCGCTGTTACGGACAGGCCTGTTGCTTGCTATCAGGCACATGTCATTCACATTTAAAAAAAAAAATTAACAAACTCTGCGTATAATAGGCTTGTTTCCACTAAGAATGAATCGGATGGATTAGATGTTCTTACTATTGATTAAGATATACAGATTTTAAAAAATAAAACAGTTTATAAAAATAAGTAAAGATTATTAATATTTTTGTAAAAGAAAATCTTAAAAAATAGGCATTGAGTCACGTGACAGTGAACACCAATCAGAAAATGTGACGTCACGCCGTGCTAAACATCACATGACATTACTAATGTTGTTGACATTTTCATAGAACTAATATTAGTTTATTTTTTATTTAGCTTATCTTGGTCATGGATACTAGTTCTTCAGCCGCTTTACTCAACTAGTTTGTTATTGTTTTACCACTATTCTTGAGAAAAATTATCAGGTTTTTTTTACATTTACATTACCAAGATTATACTGTGTCAAATACTTACATTAAAATGATATTCACATAAATACATTCTTGGTTTAGTGGGCATCATTCCTCCTCGCAAGCGTTAGCCACTTTTTTCGTATTTGTGGATCGTTTAGAACATAGATGAGTAATTTGTTTGGTGTATTTATACTTGTGCTTGTACGCTGGGGTACTATGCAGTTATTGCAATACGAGGGATTCATTTTAAATTAAAAATATTGACAACGTCCTTACACAAACACATAAGTTTGCCACGGCGTGACGTCATTCAAGACGCCATTACAGTCTGGAGCGTTATTGTGCAGAAATTTGTTTGATTCTTTGAAATGCAAAATACATACTGTAAATGTAAGTTTTTTTCAAAAATATAGATGTTTCGGAATAATATAAACATAAAGCTATATTAATAACCAATTTTTAAAATTTAGTAAACTAGCCTATTGCTTCTAAGTATCTTTAGCGAGCAAATCTCATTCATAGTGTCTCTGTCGTCCAAGTTAGACTAGATTAATTAGACAATTTCCATATCGTAAATCCAGTGTCACATACGTAGCTGATGAATTTCCTCCGCTTCTCTTTGAGTTTGAAAACCGTAAACACTGTAGACCACGTTGTCGTTTAACATCAGACGAGAAGACAGTTCTAACCTGTCCTTATAGTAAAAAAAACTAATTTCCTCCCAAGCTCTGCTTGATCTCCTCCATCAAAGTTCAGCTTGTTGCTGTTCCCAGAGGTTTAACTCCAGTTTGTAATAACAACATCTAAGCTTTGGAACGCCTTAGTAGGTATTTCATGATGAATATAATCAGGATGTTTTCATGTCTACTGATAATAGGTTTCTTCTAGGTTAGCACCATCGTGGACCGCATCGTCGCTAAACATCAGGCGAGATAGCAATGAAGTGCGCATTTATTAGGGATACAAAAAAATCGTGTAATGTGATTCTAATGTAAATTGTGAATCTGAATCTGAATGAAAGCATGAGACTCGAACCACCAGGGTCTACGGTTCGGCAGTTGGCGATCTCCCGACTAGACCAGCCGTAACCTATATACGCCGGCCGAATATCTCCATATCCTGCAAAGCCTGTGTCACTAACGTGGTTAGTGAGTTCCCGCATCTCCTCATCCAATTTGTCGGTTTCATTACGCACATGACTTCAAAACGACACTGGTGGGCATGAGATTCGAACCAGGGTCCCCGGATCGGCTGTTGCCGCTCTCCCAACTAGAGCAGCCATAACCTAAAGACGCCGGCCAAATATCCCCATATACTGCAAAGCCTGTGTCACTAACGTGGTTAGTGAGCTCCCGCATTTCCTCGGCCAGTTCGTCGGCCATCTTTTAAGTACGCACATGTCTTTGAAAAGACAGTGGTGGTGGGCAATGGACATAAGATTCGAACCAAGGTCTCCGGATCGGCAGTTGCCGCTCTCCCGACCAGACCAGCCGTAACCTAAACACGGCCGAATCCTGTTGAATATCTTCATGCAATGGATGCAATGCAAAGCCTGTGTCACTAACGTGGTTAGTGAGTTCCCGCATCTCCTCGGCCAGTTTGGCGGCCGTCTCCTCGTTGCAGCGGGCCGCGCGCTCCTCCCAACTCTGCTTGGTGGCCGCTGGCAGCGAGCGCCACTCGTTGCCGACTATGCGCGATATCTCGCCTGGCGGACAACGCGGGTGTAAACTAGGGCTTGGGTACACGCTCGGAGGCACGACAGAACGAGTTTTGTGGACGATTTAGGTGGACTGTTAACACTGCAGCATTCGTTTTTGGATTGGATTTTGGACTTTAAACAACATTTTAGATGTATCTGCTTGATGTCTGCAAATTTATCCATATCAGCAAAATTTCGAAAATAAGATATAATCAGGATGGATGAACTTTTCGATAGCCAATTTAATTTCAAACGAATGACGCGTTTTCAAGATGTAGTCCTGTCGAAGATAGATCACCAAATCAGTCACCAAGTGTGGCACCAATGTTTGATTTCGTAAAAGTTCTCTAATAAAATGAAAGATTGGCGCTGTCTATGGTGATATTGAAAAACTATATTTAACAGGACTATTAGCATCTTGAAGATGCCTAATTCCTAACTCTGATACTCGTTTCTACGAGAGTCCCGATCGGGGGAAAGTAAGATCTCGTGAGATTTTTACATAAATAATTTTATTTGGGAAGTAACAGACACACTATTTATCCAAATATTCCAATCCACAAACAAAATACAAACAGCAAAAGTATTCCGATTCAAGCTACAACGTATTGAAAAAGCCATAATTTAATATCAGGGTCGGGATCTCCAACGGCTAATAAACCAAAACGCAAATGCACGTCTGTATATCTTGACGTTCGATGTTTAACACTTGCGTTAGGTGTATTGACCATACAGATCCGCGCTTCTGTCGCTTTACTGCTTGCTTATGTTATTGCTATTGCTTTCTCATTACTTTCGATCGAAATGAAAGAGTGAGCAATAGCAAGACCATAAACATTTCAGTCTACAAAAAATAAATGGCTCGTTTTGTCATTTGTCATCGCGATGTAACTAGTGATGTAACTTTAACTAAATGTAATTATGTTTATGTAAAGTGATGTGATGAAGTGGAAACACTTTATGTATGTAATTAATTACAATGTAGTTGTATCTTTCGGTTTCATTCAAAGTTAGTTAAGATCATTCTGAAAAAACCGGGCCTTTTATTTCTTAACAACCATAGTTAGGCGATCGATCGGTGACTTTCTACCGCCTTACTAAAATGGCTTAGGGCTTCCTATTGCTGTCTCTATAATTTCAAGCGAAAAGAAAAGAGACCGCAATATCAAAGCTAAGACCGTTTTTATGTAGGCAGTAGACCTTCGTAGACATTCGTAGCTCAAATCGGAATGTACGCGATTTCATCTATTTATTCTCGTGTGTCGTGACTCCGAGCGCTTGGGTTATTGTTAGACATACCTTGTTAGTATTATTGTCTTTGCGCAACATAACTTTTCTCGCGCCGTCTTTGTCTTTGTCTGGCTTCTCTTTCTCTCTCTCTGGCGGTCCGTGAGCGTGCGATAAACAGATATAAGGCTGAGGCTGGACGAGCATTGCAATATATTTATTGTGCGATTTAAACGTTTCGATATCTTACACTATTTCTCATACTATATATTCAGTTACACTATTTTTTTCCTTAACGCGCATGTCTATTTTACCTTTGCAATACGACATTTTTATGATTTAAATACAGTGTAGTATTTGTACACATTTTTCTAAAAGTTTCGTTACAAATCGTTTCTTTTTGATGACAAAATTAATAGCCAACGCCAAAATTCACGGTAAATTTCAAAGAATTCTTACTTTACTAACTGTTGTAAAGAAGGTATTATTTGAAATTTGTTCTCTGTTTTGGCGTTTGTTATAGGCTATTATTTCATCGAAAGAAAAGATTATTATAACGTAACCTCAAAATAGTGTATGCCTTCATTTTGAACGAAAATAACTATCAATTTATTTGGTACCGTTCATCTTCAAAATATATAAAAATGCGAGATAGATTCAGTCAGGCGCGTTAAACGCTTTAATCAACATACAGTTCAGTACAGAGTGTTCTTTTTTATCAAGATGAGCAGGATATGTGCCCGATGGTAAGCAACATGCCTGGTCATGACAGCACAGAGACGCGCAGCTATTGGAACATGAATAGTCCAAATCATTACCTAGCACCACTACTGTACTCTGTAACCAAACTGTCTTCCATGAAATCTAGCCATCGATCGCATCGTATGAAATCGAAACGTAAACTGCGCTCGTCTGACCTCAGCCGAAATAAAAGCGAGAGAAATTATGTCACGGTTTTATATATAACTATCAACTACTTATTAATAAACTACTTCATATAAAATATTTCTATATCTAACTACTGCATATATGATTAATACAGGTTTACATAAAACACCTATTTCAAGCGAAAATGGTCGAGTTTTATACATCACTATGAACAACTTTTACTATTTGATCTACTTCAAAGTCTTAAACATCGCAGCAACATTGTTAGCTTTACGGTTTTTCATCGGATACATTTCGGAAAGTTTGCAACTGATCTGCACGATCTAAAACCAACTTCTAAACCAACCTTATTTATATCCGACAACTCGTGGCTCGAAAAAAATTGAAACCGTAAAACGATACGGTTTGCGTAACAAAGACTCGAAAAAAGAGGTTTGCTCTACTTTTGTGATAAAAACGTCTAGGCTGTTGATTGCGTTGCTTGAGTGGGTTTTTCCCCAACGGTTCAATCTTGGTGTCTTCAAACCGAGAGTCAATCGGTTTCTTTTAGATAAAAATGCTCCATCGTAGACCGCGTCGTAGCTGAACATCAGGCGAGATGGCGGTCAAAGTGTGTCAAGTGATTCAAAATTGCCTACATTGTAAAAGTTGTTTATAAAGCTAAATACAACGCGAATATTTCCACCTAAGTAAAAGGTGTTCTATGTAAACCAATATGGTTTAATTTATATCAAACTACGGCAATATTAACCTTATTGATTAAATTAGCATCATCATTAAGAAGAGAAGCTATCTTTCTGTCTCACTCAGACTGTTTAATGTCAGAGTGAGACGAAAGCTTTCTTAGCTTACTCTATCATTACGTAAAACAATGTGGTTACTTTATGGAAGTTTTTCGTCAAAATCAAAACGAAACCATACAAATGGTCTTAGCATTGAAGTCTGATTGTGAGAACGACTTTTTGCTAGCTTTTAGACACTACTTACTTTGTAACTTTGACAAGGAAATTGGATTAGCGCGAATCTTCTATTTACGCCGATTAGAATCACGAATAGAGTTCTATTATAAGAGCTTTTTTGAGATGAAACCAATCTGAAGAATTTTAAATTCTATATATTTATATTTTTTATGTTTATATAGACAATAAATAAGAATATAAATAGACTAATCGTATTGAATAAGTGTCTACTATATAATAGGATATAATATAAATCATGCATTTTTGTATTTATTCTTACATGCCAATATAAATGTATGTTTTATATAAATATGTACTATAAAATACAAGCAAAGGGAACAGAAATCCTACCTGATTTGGCATTTTTGTCCTTGTTAGCTATATTTAGATATTTTTTTATGTTAGGATGAATCATGAAGATAGAAAAAGTATAGTAAAAACTAATAATAACACAAATGAAATAAAATCTATTAAAATAAAATTACTGAATAAAGGGAGTAAGTATAGTAAAAAACTCATTTACAAGACTACTATAAGCCGTGATATGCTATTAAGTTAGTTACCATGGCTTATAACAGTAACAAAAATCGACAAACAGAAAACTTAAACACGCAGATTTTTTATTATTCTAATAGTTAGGATAGTATATGTTGTTGGTATAATGTAATTTTTTTTTTAAAGTATGTCTTGTTGACCGCATCGTCGCTTAACATCATATTCCGAGAGCTGGTACCAAGTTTGTGTAGATATTTGACGCAAGCTGAAAACTTGTCACATAGTTCCCCCATTATACCTGGAAGAGATCGCTCTAAGCGATAAGACCGCCAATTAAAATCTCCAGCATAAGTTATTTTGAAGTTTATTTTGTGATTTTGTTTTTATATGTATGTGTGTTTATTAAAATAAAGAATTTTCTTATCTTATACTCCAACACGGAGCTGTAGACCTGGCTGGTGAGTAGTGGGGCAAAAAGATACCATACATTTTTTATATTTTTTATTTCATACTTGAATTCAATAATTATTTTTGAGGCAATTTGCAAAGTCAAAGTTCTTTATTGATAAATGTACAATTTACACGTCAATCAATAAAAAAATAAAACAAAAGAAAGAGCATCCTAATTGTATACATTTTCAAAGTTTGAAATGATCACTTCACTGTATTATAATAACAATTATTAATTATCGTACAGAAAACTGTCAAGCATTATACGAGTATAATAAATATGTTTCAAATACAATTGTACTGATAAATGTCATTTTTTTACATTTTTATAGGAACTTTACCATCACTCTCTAAAAATTCGCTGTAACTAAAAAGTTTGATCGATAAGCCAGCGCTTTAATCTGTTTTTGAAGCTGCCGAAACTTGGGCCGATATAACTATTTTGGGAAGAGTGTTATAAACTTCCGGTCCCATAATGTGCGTTAACTTCAGAGACCTCGTGAGAGAGTGTGTTATAACATGTAGCTTGTCAGCGTTGCGTATGTTACGAGAATGTATCTCTCCTCGCGTGTTGTATGATTCTAGATTATTTCTGACATATTCTATCACTCCTCCTCGCGTGTTGTATGATTCTAGATTATTTCTGACATCTAGCCACTTGGTAGATTAGGATAGCAGGGTAACGTAAGTATGCCAAGTTCTTTGAAAAATGGTTTGACGGATGTGCATTGCGATACGCCAACGATGGCACATACGGCACGTTTTTGAGCGCGGAACGCACGCTCCCAATCGGCAGCGCGCGCTTATAGCTCGGCACCGTACTGTAACCGAGAATGCACCGTGGCGAAGTAAAACGCACGCGAAACATCCGCAGACCCCACTCGGGATACTCGTCTTAGCGCAAAGCACGCATTGCTAACTTTAGCACACATCTTATCGATGTGGTGTTCCCACGTCATGTTGCGATCAATCTTGAACCCCAAAAATTTAGTGTTCTGTACCTGCTCAAGCCTAACACCGCTTAGCGAGACTATTAACGGTTTTGTATGGTGGCCTGACAGACAAAAGTGAATGAAATGCGTCTTTTTCGAATTTAACATAAAACCATTGGCACTAAACCACGAGTTTAAGCCGTCAATTACCATATTTAATTTATCTTCTAATTCCTCTATTGAAAGAGCTGTTATTACAGTAGCCACATCATCTGCATACATGACGAACCCTGCGGTACTCCCATAGATGAAAGCAGCGGGTCTGATTTATTATCGCCATCACCAGCATCCACTACTTGAGAGCGGCCTCACATGTCAGTCAACACTGCGTATGATTTCCCGGCTATCCCGTAGTGTTTCAGCTTCAAAGCTAAGGTCTCATGGTCTGCGACATCGAAGGCCTTCGATAAGTCACAACACAAGACCGCCACTTGTTGTTTACGTTCACGGGCAGCCAACACACTACGAATCACTTCACGCGTTAAAAAAGTCGTACATCTCCCTTCGCGGTTTGCGTATTGTTGTTCACACAGCGCCTCGGTTTCTATACTGGTCTATATCCATTAATATCGTCCATTTTGCCTTTGCCTTTAAATATCGGGGACACTTTCGATATTTTCAGCGACGACGGGTACGAGCCCTCTCTAAGACAGTTATTAAACAGTGTGGGGAGAACTGGAGCTAGAGGCAAAATTGCTAATTTAATTAGCTCCATCGACACACCGTATATGTCTTTTGACTTCTTTGGGGGGTATTCTGGAAAAAACTATGCGGAATACCTCATCAGCCAAGAAACTTGTTAGTCTGAGGGAACGGTCAGATGGTTGACGCGCTGATACTAATATTTTACGTATAGTAGCAGCATTAGCTTTAGGCACGCCACAGGCAGTAGCTGCATTTAATAACCGAACGTTCATAGCATTTACGGCATCTTTTGGCGAAATAAACTTACTGCCGTTACAATCTTTTACGATCAGAGAAGATCGGAGAAGTTCAACCTATGGGTATTGTTTTTTCCCCTCTCCATGTTCACGACTCCCCACATAGCTTTAGATGGATTCGTACTCCCATGTATTATACCATTATAGTGGTTTGTTTTAGACATATTCAAAGCCGAATTGTATTTCCTGTTGAGATCGTCAAACATAGCTATTAAGCCCTCTTCCTTAGGAAATTTGTTAACTAACTTTGAAATGTCAAATAACAACGATTTCAGATTTAGTATGTCAGGTGTAACCCACGTCACGTTTATTATTTAGTTTTCGTTTAATCGGGAAATAAGTATCATGCTTATTTGCTAAAATATTTATCAGAGCCCACACAAATGCCTGGGCGGTCTTATTTATCTGACTTACTTCGGACCAATCTATACTGTCAAAAGACATAACAAAATTTGCGCTGTTATTTTGCGAGAAATCACGCGTCAGGCGAGTGAGCTGCACTGGCGTTGGGTGAGTGAATGTCACTACTCCGCTTACGGCTAAGTAATCTGACAGAAACGTATTTATGGAATTTGCGGAAGTAAGTTCTCGCGCTACATTTGTAAAAATAAGGTCAATCGCTGTTGTTGACTTTTCTGTAATACGAGTAGGGAAGTCCACAATCGAACTTACATCATGGGAGTTGAGTAAGTCGAACAGATTTTTAAAGTAAGAGTTAGTGTTGTCTAAGATATTTATGTTCATATCACCGAGAATCAAAAATGTTTTTCGGATTCACTGAGCTTATCGAGCAAACGTTCCAAGCCACTTAAGAAACCTCTGACATGAGCTAGGCCCGTGCGATAAATGCAAATGGTTGTAATATCAAATTCTATAACGTCAATCGCGGAGATTTCGCAAAATCTTTCTTCTGACAATGCTCATAGCTCAACGTTTTCGACACACTTTAGTGCTTCATTTACTAAGATGCAAGATCCGCCATGGATAACATTATTTCTACAAAAACTAGACACTAACTTGTAGTCTTTTAAATGTATACATTTTAGATTCGGGGCGGTAAGGTAATGTTCTGTTAATGCAAGAATATTGCACTTAAGGATTTTTCTTGCTCATGTATGTTTTTAAAGCGTCTGGAGTCGTTGTCGGTTTCAGAAAGCAGACGTGTAGTTTTCCACTCGCTCTACTGCTTCTAACCCCGCGTTTGAAGTGCCACTTTCGCATACGACTTGCAATTGCAATTGTATATTGTAATTTAATGGTTAAAGAATAAAACAAAATATAAGCCAGATGGTTTAGTTGGGGTTTTAACATAGCCAGACGCGTGCAAAAATGTTTTGAAAAAAATAAATGTATTTGAGGCAATTGCAAATTTTAATTGGGTATTCGTATATATGACAAAAATATACGAATTCTCAAAAAGACATTTCATTTTGGTGGGACTTTCTACCTGCCCGCTGATCTAAATTGAGGGATTCATTTTGGCCCGGTACTCACCAGCCAGGTATGCACCTCCGTGTAGGGGCATAATAGGAGAGGTTGCGACAAGTGTTCATCTTACCTCAATTACCTACCCAAAATTTTATGCCAGCTCTCGGAATATCAGGCAAAATGGCGGTCAGGTGTAACTACAATGTCAAAAAAAACATCGGACTAATGGTAGCTCGCAAGCTGTACTGACAATAACAACTTATTTAAGACTTTACTTCCAAATAACAGCGGAAAATGTTTAGAAACTCACCGAATGTGCCCTCTGGGTTGTTAGCGATGATCGCTTTCCGGACCTCGCTGGAGTAGAGGATGTATCCGGTGACTATCTTCTGCTTGGATTCCTTCTTCCTCTTGCTGCTGGCTGGTGTTGCGGTCTGAGTTCGTTCCTGCGTCGTCGACAGCGCAGGGTTGTAAGGATTGCTGTTACCCCCTACGAATGACAATTATTAATCATTATTATAAATGCGAAAGATTACATACTTTGATATTTGTTGCTCAATCAGCTGAACCAATCAGGTAGAAATTTGTAATACAGATAGAATATAATCTGGAATAGTACATCAGCTACTTTTTAAGTATAGCCGCCTTTTACACCTCAATATACATATATTAGTTTTTGCAGTCCAAGTGTCTTTAGGCTCCAAAACATAAGGTTGGGAATTACTCCTGTTATTGATATTACCAGTGGTACTATTCTTACTGTGTTCATTTTCCAAATTATTTTCACTTCTTGTCTCTTGAGATGTTGGTCGAGACTTTTCGATACATTATTATTCACTCATTTAATAATTTTCTAAAGTTTACATTTTTACAATATTTATAAATAAAAACAACATAAAAATACATACATCTGACCCTTGATCCAACCGTCTAGCGAAAGTCTCTTGAGATGTTGGTCGAGACTTTTCGATACATTATTATTCACTAATTTAATAATTTTCTAAAGTTTACATTTTTACAATATTTATAAATAAAAACAACATAAAAATACATACATCTGACCCTTGATCCAACCGTCTAGCGAAAGTCTCTTGAGACGTTGGTCGAGACTTTTCGCTATAAGGCCGTTTGCCGACACGACTATCGGGAGACTACGATCGTCGAATCAACATCCCGCATGGTAACCTCATGAGCCAAGTCAAGGTACTTGCTACCATACTTCTTATTATTATTAACAGCTAAACATGATTGAATATGTTTGTGTGTGCAGTTAGACTGACCTATAGAGAGCGGTGTAGCGGGCGAGGCGAGCGAAGACTCGTCGAGGGAATTCTCTAGCATCATCTCCACATCCTGCCCGATGGTTGTGTTGATGAGATTCGTGAACTGCGGTTTGCTGTCCTGTAATTATAAACATATAATTAGATACATTTTTAGGGGAGACCTATAATAGCTATTAAAACATTGTAATTTAAAATGTTTAGTTTATTTGTATTTTCGTTATCTGTGTTGTTTCAGTGGTGCAAAGGTTTAGTGTAAAGGATTTTTCACGGCCAACTGCCATAAGTCCCTACAATCAAGTGGTCTCTGCTAGCGCAGGCTTTACTAACCTAATCTTACCGTAATCAACGAGTTCTTCATCTAGTAACGACTAGCGCAAGAGCACCTCAGAAAGCATGGCATAAACAGCTAAATGTTCCCACAACTGGGCCTCAGGGCCTTTTCTCGCAAGTCAAGGACATAATCCACATATTAGACGTAAGACACCAAGATTGTAACTATCGGGAAGACCCCACGCAGGCAACGTATTCCACAGCCTTGATATTTACCATGGAGTCGAGGTTCAGGTTGTGGTTGAACTGCTGCTGCTTGAAGGCGGTGGAAGCGGAGTGCACCTCCTGCGCCGTCGCCAGCGCGGGCGGGCCCAGCGGCTTCGGGAACTGATACACCTGACGAATCACAATAAATATTAAATTAGTATTAAACAGATTTTAGTAGTGTAGCACGCCCTGAGAATAGATTGAGTGACGATATTTGAAAGCTGGTGGCGGTTGCAGACGCAAGACCGAGAATCGGGCTGAGTGGCGTATCATGGGAGAGGGCTATGTCCAGCAGTGAACGAACACGGGCTGATGATGATGATGAAACAGATTTTGTCTCATGGCACTCTCTCATAATGAGAACCAAGGTTAGTAATAGAGTTAGAACAAACCCTTTACACCGAAAGCATGGGTCTGATCGCTTCTGTCTTGTCGCTCTTATTATCTACCAATATTTAATATTTATTCTTTATCTAAGGTCATAGTCAACACAACAGCACGCTGGTCAAATTAAACAATGTGAAACTAGCAGCAGCCCGCGGTCTAACCTGCTTAACTGAACAATTAGTAGGGATTTTACCCCCTGAATAAAATATACGGTAATATTAAAAAAACTTGGAATGTTATTTTTGTAAGGTTTTCATAAACCTTAAAATACACTTCTTACTTCAAAAATAAATAAACTTCCTTAACTTTTTGAACCCTATACCAATATCTATATCCTTTCTCAGGCTGTATAAGTATGAACCTATGGACTTTTTCTGAATAAAATTTCATTGAAATCGGTTTGTGTTCAAATAAATAACTGAGCAGCACTGTGCTATTGTTGACCAGTGTATTACATAAGCGTGCGCGTTTTGTTAACGCGCATGTCTTGTTCGACTTGTAACTCTATACTAATATTATAAAAATAACATATATTTTAAATAATAAATAATTAAATAAATTAATTTCAATAAAATGACTTAAATTAAAAATTATAAATCTTAACTATACAATATTTTCTTACTTCTATACAATTATTATATTGATAGTAGCGTTTTATATAGCCTTTGTCGATAAATGCACTATCCAACAGAAAAAGAACCTTTCAATTCGGACCAGTAGTTCCCGAAATCCTAGCGTTCAAACAAACATACTCTTTTAACATACAGTTTTATAATATTAGTATGGATAGAAAGCCGCATTACCGGTGTCATAGACTATATCATGTTTCTACTATTCTAAATGTGAAAGTTTGGATGGTTGTTGCTCAACCACGTCTCAACGGGATAGGCTGAAATTTGAAATACAGTTAGAATATAGGCTGAAATAGCGGTATCTATTCTTTTCACAAACTTTTTTTCACTAATCAACATGTGATAACCAGCGTTAGACAAACTCACGGGTAGTGAAGTGATTATGAAATAAAAAATATTTTACAAATTGGTTATACCTCAAAGTAATTATTTCACAAACTTTAATTCTATAACAAATTATTTGAGTTTTTTTTTCGATTAATAGTTCTTATACTATGACGAAATCCGAGCGAAGCCGGAACGGGCCGCTAGTAAGTCTATAAAAATGACAGTTTACCTCGTCAACGGTGACGTCCTTGGTGTGTTCGAACTTGCGCAGCCCGGATTTCAGTTTCCGAGCGACGCGATTCGATTCATCGTAGACCGATTCGCAGACGTACACATCGTTCTCGGCTATCTCTGTCGGACGACCTGGGGAGAAAAGAGACAGACACATAAATCGTCATTTTTGTCTATTGCACGTAGTATGGGTGCGATATCTTTGCTCTGTATTGTTGGAATATTAAACAGTACTGTTTCAGAAATGAAAATGTTATGCATGGTCAAACATTTAAAAAAATAGCAGTCCTTTGACTGCTATGGAACTGCCTATAGAAGTGAATTCTTTCACTCAGGATTTGATAGCTTAATTCCCGAGCGTGACACTAGAATTCAATTCACAGCCCACGAAAAATCTGATTGTTGCACGCCAAAAGAAGCACTTCAAAAATACTTTTACTTTAGAGTGATACTTACATTTGAGATAGTCATCGTAGTCCAACACAGCGCACTTGCCGACAATGCCCACTAAAGGGCTCGTGTCATGCATTGTAGTTAGTAATACTTCTTGTTTGTAGAACGGCTGCAAGTAAAATAAACATCATTAATTATTATTATACCATTCATTATTAATACGAAAGTGTAGATGTTTGTTGCTCAATCACGTCGCAACGACTAAACTGATCTTACGGATCTTATGTTGAAATTTGGAACTTTTTTTTAACTAATTTATAGATTCGCACTTGACCATCATCTCGCCTGATGTTAAGCGAAGATGCGATCTACGATGGAGCGTGCTTACCTAGCTCTCGATTTGAAGACACTAAGGCTGATTTTAGTTTCACGCTGACCACACGCGCACCGTCGGCGCTGATGGCCGAGATATATGAACTTTGAGGACGCGTTTTTGAATGACGCGTAGCTGTCAGCGCTCACGGTGGTCGGAGAACGACGCGCTGAGGTATCAGCGCCGACGGTGCGCGTGCGGTCGGCGTGAGACTAAAATCAGCCTAAGATTGTAACTATCGAGGAAAACCCACACAGCCAACGTATTCCATGATCCATGACCTAGATGTTCTTATCACAAACGTGGAGTCAAATCTCTTCGTTCGTGTTTTTGAAACATCAACCATGAAACGATGTCGCTTTAGAACTCAGTTAGATTATGGTCTGGAAGATAACTTTTTATCGCGGGAAAATTACGGGAACCAAACGATCAAAACCGCGGGGCAATGATAGTAATACATATTGGTGGACATTTCTAACACTATCTATTCACACTGCTAGTCAAACATTTTTAACATACCTTGTTTATGATGTTCGCCACTTCGTTCGGGAAAATCAGGAACGGACCACGGAAGTAGCACTTATTACTGAAACCAAACGAGCGAGCGTTACAGTAATCGCATATAATTATATAGTTAACATCTGATATGGTTATTTATAAAGTTACTAGCTGTAACGTGCGCGCGTTGCTACGCCATCTATCGAAAATTGGTCGTACCTATTCAAATTTTGAACAAATTCGGTTACCTTAGGTTCAAATGACGCAAACTTTAACAGATAGAGACATGCTGTCCCGCAACGAATTTCTCAAAAAGCAATATTTTTTCCCGTTTTCGTCACATCTTTCATTCATGCTCCGCTCCTGTTGATAGTAGCGTAATGTTAAATATCCTATAGCCTTCCCCGAGAAATGGCCTATCCAACAGAGAAAGATTTTTTCAATTCGGAGTTCCCGAGATCCTTGCGTTCAAACGAACAAACACATTTTTCAGCTTTATAGTACTTATTAGTACAGATACTTCGTTTAGCGCGTTAGGGAAAAGTGATTATTTTTAATTTTTTTTTATTAAAAATTTAGATTTATATATATTTTTTTTTATTAAATTTTTATTTTTACTTAAAGATTAAATTTTTACAATACGCTCTCACCACTGTAACGAGAAATAGACACCCAAAGTGAGCTAGTCAACATTTTAAACCGACACTCTGTTCGGCTCTCTTCTCTTTTTTTATATATTGTTGTCTCTTACTTATTGAGTTCTCTCTTGCTCTTATTGTTCTGTATTTATTCTTGTTCCCGAGCGAACGGTTGATTATGCGAAGATAAGTATTACAACTTTACTGTTGTTTAAGGTTTACTTGTGTACAGATTATGTATGTGATGGCGCAGTTTTCTTGGCCACGTTCTTTCTCTGTTGTCTAGGGATTTAAGAAAGTGGCTTTAAGTAGAATAAATAACATTTAAATACCATCTATTGGGTTTTCTATTCATCCTACTATCTTTTAAGTAATTAACAGCACATTCACATCGAAGAATTAAGGCTATCGTGATATAAATTAGGAAATTAGGTTATAACAGCACAGAATCCTAAGAGATTCTAACACACTCACACTAAAATTGGTTGGCACAATACACAGCCATGGATGGCTGACTACTAGGCATGGATGGGTGTAGTGATGGATTACTACACGTGCGCCTTGGTTAGATCAGACAGCGCGCCTTCCCTGTATTTTTTTGTAAATGCCTTACAGGAAACCGAGAAAGGGTAAAAGGGTGTTTCACCGTGTTGTATTGTATGTAGACTATAGTATATAGAGTATACTCACTCGCCAGTCTCCCATATAGTGTCGAGCTGAGCTATCATCTGCTTGCCGCCGTCAGTGGCGACATACACGTAGTCTCCCGTCTTGATCACTCCGGAACATACCGTGTTGTATTGCTCATAGTAAGTGTTTTCGTCGTCTGTGCCCAGTGGGTTGTACATTACTACGTCCTGGAATTAATATTATTTTTAGTTAACCAAAGACGTGCATTATAACAAAAACCTTTTCTAAAAGTAAGTTAAGCCAACGTTCAGATTTAGACTAAATAACATACAAATAAGTATTACGAATTTACAAATAACTTTCATAAAACTAATCCATGTAATGGAATCAAATACAATATTCGTACGATAAGCTGTGCTGTCATAGTGGCGAGAACGTGTAAAGTAGTGAATTCGCAATTAGGATGATGTCTATGTCAAAAATATAGGCCCTTGGCCAGAGTGTACTACGGCCTTGATTATTTTCTTGTGAGAAAAGGTTTTAACTTTCATTGGCGGGAATATTAATTGGAATGTATCCAAATCCACAGACCACATAAACCGGATTATTTGTTGTATATTTGTTGTTTAGGATTTGGTTTCGTCCAGAATAGGATAATAAACATTAAAATATGTTATTCATCCATAAAAAAATTGATCAAATCATCAGTCTAGGCGTCAAAATCCTAAATCTGATAATATTGCCTCTTAGGTGGAACGAACTACGCTAGGTCAGTTAGTACAAAATATATAACTTACCGGTCGTTCCTTCTCCTGTACATTCTCGAGTATCTCAAGCTCAGCCAGTTCGTCCTTGTGTTTCTCGACGCGTTCGCGGAAAACAGACACTGTTCTGCTTGGCTCTAAGGGCACCTGGAATAAAAATAAAAACAATAACATTACAAGTACATATTCATTTAAATGAAAGTGCCTACAATAGTCTCAAGTTTATTCAGATTTTTCTCTCTTCATCAAAGGACATTGTTCATTTATAAGGGACTTTGGGCTAAACATGGCCATTGACTGTCACTGATATCATATATTAAACTTGATGGCTTCTAGCAGTTAATATCAGAATATTATCTTTTGATAGTAGCAGAAAAACTACTTACGCATATTTCCCATAAGTAATGCAAACGTTGACGAGGTTATTTTTAAACAAAACTACAACATTTTGTACCTTCGGATGACCAGAGTCGTTATTGGAGGATGCCATCGATTTCCGAGGGTCAGCTAGGATCCCAAGAATGCATTTTCATCAACCAAAAACACATCATAACACAATTTCCAAATACGAAACACATGACACAATAAACATAAACAAACAGCTGATAACTACGCATTTTGTATCGACGTATTCAGTGCTGCCATTGTAAAAAATATATTAATATCGATCTAAAAAAATCGACAGTGATCGTGTGGATAAAATCGATGCTATTCTATTATGGTGGCTGCTGTTTAAAATAATAACTAAAATATTCACAAGTTAGTCGTTAAAATGAGCAGATGATTATTAATACTGCTCTACGGAATTATTGTTTACTGTTTATTCAGCATTAGGCAGTTGTCTCACCGGCAACGATGAACGAGTAAAGCTAGAATTAGAAACGAGTTGGCGAGCCGCGGGGAGCGAGTGCGTAGTTCCCATAGTTGTGTATCTCGGCTCTATGCGACTGTGCGAGTGAGGCGAGCGATTACTCGCATCACTCGCTAGCGGCGTAAAATAACGTGTACGTTCAGATGCACACTGAATAGACAGAAATGAACCGCTGGTTGCTCTCTCGGCGTGTTCTAATTCTAATCGCTTAGCGAGTATCGCTGAGCAAGTGTTATGTTTCATAGCTCTTGTCGCTCAGCGACTAACTAGTGAAGCGAGTGCTCGCCGGGAGTGTGAACAGTCAGCGATCAACTGTTTCTATATGCATCTCTTTTATTTAGGTACACGGAATGTATATCTATTGTACGTTTCTTGAGCGAGAAAATATAGTCAATAGTTACTCGTTTTCTCGCCGGCGGTGGGAAAACTGCTTAAGTAGATGATTTTGTTTTTCGTGGCGTTGTAAAGTAAAAGCGGGTGCGATGAAAAACCATTGTACAAAAAAGCTAGCTACAGTGTCGCTTGAAAACAACTTAAATACGATATCAATTGTTTATTTCACGCATAATTATTTCTATCGACTTTTTCTATCGATTTACAGAAATCGATTTTATTCGAGAAAAAAATCGACATCATTCAAAGCTTATAGACTGGCAATATAATTGATTGAGAAGTCGGAAATAAAGATTAAATTACTTATATAGATAGATAGAAACTCTTTATTGTGATACAGACAAATTAATAAAATTACAGTGAAATACTTATGAACTAGTACCACAAGTGGCGGCCTTATTGCTAAGAGCAATCTCTTCCAGGCAACCATCACAAAGGAAAAAAAGCCTAATTACAAATACAAACAGGGACGAGTGACATTAATTAAAAAAAAAAACTATTAAACATATATTCCTAAAATAAAATAATAAATATTAACCAATAAAAAATAATAATATTATGCTTCCATAATATTTAAAACTTACATAAATAAGTGATAACAACAAATAATTACCTATACTAAGACAATAAGAGTGCGGATATTATGCACAGTGATTCAAAAACCGCCAGAAACACGTAACAATTACAACAAGTCTAAAACAATAGTGCTACAACTTGCTAGTGTCAACAGTGTTGCATTGTGATAAATAAAAATCTTTTACTTTGCCCTTAAAAACGCTCAAGCACTGCGACTCTCTCACAGAGGATGGCAAAGTGTTCCACAAACGGACAGCCTTAACAGTAAAAGAGTCCCCATAGTAGGAAGTCTTGTGTGATGGTGTGGTAAGGTTGAGTGCCACAGCAGCTCGCAAAGAGCGTGGGCGTGAAGTTTCGTAGCAAAAACAGAAACGTTCCTTAAGGTACGAAGGAAAGGTAGGGATGAACAATACATTATTTAATTTATTTATTTATTTATTTATTTATCATTCAATTACTTGTCACACTTACAGCCACGCCAACACGTGCGACAAGCCATTAGTTACATTAATTTAACTTAAATAATAATAAATTTACACTTTACGTTTCTACGTTTAAAATGTTTACCTTTTAAATGTTATGTCATACAAATCAAGTCATATGTTATTAATTACATAAAAATAAACATTAAATTGATCAGAACCGAAACAAAAATCAACAATAATAACAAATTATATACAAATAACAAAGTATTAAATTCAAATAGGAAAAAACACAATAATATCAGAACCCAAACAACAAAGAATTAAATGCAAATAGGAAAACTGTAAAATAACAACAATAGTTAATAAATACCAATGAATTCAATGTCAAGTACGAAAAATAATAATAACCAATAGAAAAACAACAATCATAACATTATAAACAAATAATAAAACAAATCAATGTCAAATAGGGGGAAAAAATTAAACACATAATAAAACAAAAATAATCAATACAGATGTCCACTTAAAAATGTCACACAGGTATTTATGAACAAATAAAACTTAATCACAAATAAATCAACGTCAGGGTGTTGAGCAAGCAAGGCGTTGATCAGAGAGACAGCCTGGGCCGTGGGGGCGTACCGAGCCGTGTCCGAGCGCGCCGGCGCGGCCGCCAGCAGGCGCCGCGTGTGCGGCCGCCGCGCGCGCCCGTCCGCGACCAGGGAGAGGCTAGACAGTGCGCCAGGATTATCAATTTTATTGTGGAGCAACAAGTAGTAGTGCACCATTATAGCACACTTACGCCTGAGCTCCAGCGTATTCAAATTGACCATACCTGTCACGAACAAAGACGGATACAGGTATGGATAATACCCATACAACCTGCTATACAGGTACCTAGCAAACCGCCTTTGCACCCTCTCCACCATGAGCTTGTACTTGCATTCGTGGGGGTCCCAAATAATGGAGTTGTATTCGAGCCTACTCCGTACAAAAGCATAGTAGAGGGCCACAATGGTACTTCTATCCCTAAACCGGCCAGCCTGTCTCATGACAAAGCCCAGGGATTTGTGAGCACGACCGCACATCTCGCTAATGTGATCGTTGAAAGTTAATCCCATATCCAGAGTCAGACCAAGATCACGCATACGTTCCATCCTATCAAGTGGGATACCATTTACGCTATAGGGATATATCAAGGGTGCCCGAGTGCGAGTAAATGTTATCGTTTTACACTTGGACTCGTTAAGTCCAAGTATATTTCGCTCACTCCACGCCACAACCCTATTGATATCCCTTTGAAATGTCTCGCAATCGGCATCCGTCTCTATGGCCAGGAACAGCTTTAGATCATCGGCAAACATGAGACACCTAGCTGACTCGACGACACTCGGCAAATCGTTGACCATTATAGAAAATTGGGTAGGACCCAGCGTACTTCCCTGACTCACGCCAGAGCAGGTCTCATACATTTCCGAGCGGTATTGGCTCAGCTGAACATATTGCATTCGATCGGAAAAATAACTGCAAAAAAGCCTTAACAAATTTGGAGTAAAACCTACCGCCGCAAACTTCTCGAGTAAGACGTCATTATGGACTCGATCAAACGCTTTTTTAAAGTCAAAATACGCTGTATCTACTTGCTTTTTACCATCCATTTCACTCACAGCGTACTCGATGAAGTTGATATGATTAGTGGCGGTGGACCTCCCTGCTCTAAACCCATGTTGTGCGTCGTTCAGCTGAGCACTGACCTGTCTCGTGATGTCACGGTTCAGAATGGTTTCGAACACTTTGCCGAGTGCCGACAACACAGCTATAGGTCTATAGCCTTCGACTTTAACTCTAGAGCCCTCTTTGGGTATGGGAGTGACTCTGGACACCTTCCACCGCGAAGGATACATTGCAGTACGCAAAGATAAATTAAATATATACAATAACGGCACTTCGAATACTTTCCAACAATCTTTGACTACATAGGGTGGTATGCCATCCGGCCCCGTCGAGGAATGCGGCTTTAGCCTTCGGACTGCATGTAATAGATCGCGCGGTCCGACACAGTCGACTGCGACTCGATGCGTGCACGGCGGACCGGCGCTGGCGGCCGCACGCTCCGCTGCTTCGGCGGACAAGAGAGGCCGATCCTCAAGAAACACGGACTTAAAATAGGTAGCGAATGCGTTAGCGGCGTCGAGTCCTGTCACAGTATTGCCGGCATATTCATACTCACAGGTTGACTGTCTGGTAGCTTGTTGGTCTTTTATGAATTTCCAGAACAACTTCGGATCGCTCCTTATGTCACCCTCCGTTCTTTCTAAATACCGCGTATATGAAGTATCTATGAGAGTCTTAACCTTTTCTCTGTAATATCTAAACATTTCCCAATTAAAGAGCTTTTGTTCCAGTCTATACCTTTTTAAATGAGAGTATTTCCATTTTATGTTACTAATGATTTCAGTTGTAAACCATGTAGGATATTGGAATCTAGAATTTGAATGATAAGGGCGTTTATTGGGAACACATCCCTCAAAACAAGTCTCTAATATATTATAGAAAGTTCCGACCGCTGCATCTACGTCCGTCGCCGAAAAAACCTGACTCCACTCGGCACTAGCAATAGCAGCATACAACGAGGAGAAGTCAGCCCTTCGAAAGTTCCACTCATGTGGCGGCACGCAATCATTGTCGGTGGGAGGCAACAAAGGCCGCGACGATCTGTCCCGCGAGCGGGCCGATTGCGTGTTGCAGACGCTCACCCAAAGGGGCGGATGATAACCGTCAATCTTGCCGGGGACGAGAGGCTCCGTGTCGCCACTCACCTCCACCCAATCATCGCCGTGGTTGCTCAACACTAAATCTAAAATACCACCAATTTTATTTAACACTTTGTTGTGCTGCTTGAGTTGATAAGAATCAACCAGAGAATCGTAGTGCATACGGATATCTCGCGAGCACGAGTTCAAATTGAAATCCCCTAGTATTACAATGTCAGTTTTTGGATATTTATCTAACAAATGTTCAATTACGTTGAATGTATTATAATATTGAGATTCGTCCGCATTTGGCGGTACATATACGACACAACATATCAATTTTTTATAGCGTAATTTAAGTAGACCGATCACCACTTCGATGTCGTCCACGCAGCCCGGCACGTCGAGTATTGGGCGCAAGTGGAGATGGTCCCGCGCGGCCAGCAGCACGCCGCCCCAGCCGGCGTCGCCCGCGCGGTCGCGCCGCACCACCGTGTACCCGGCCGGGAACAGCTCGCCGTCATGCACGCCCGACACTAGGAATGTCTCCGTCAACGCAAACACGTCGGCCTCCAGCGACAAAATGGATTTCTTAGCCTGATCCAGTTTCGAGCGGACGCCTCTAACGTTTTGATAGAATACACTGTATTGCCTAGTTTTCAGAACCTTTTTCTGCCTTCTGCGAGTTACGAAACCCGTTGCGCCACGGTTTCACAAACACATCCTCAGGCCAGTGGTCCGGGCAAAGGTATTTATCCACATCCTTGTTGGGTACGGCGAGCTTGAATGACGCGTAATCCCCACGTGATTTTAGAATTTCCGCGGTGCATTTATTGCCCGGGCAAACAGTATTCAAATGCGCCATTACTTGCTCAGAAGTGGTACCCATCTGGACGTAATAAAGGTGCAAATACGACTTCCGCTCAGCAGCAGCGAGGCCTCCAGCAGAAGAACCGGGCACGGCCGTACCACGGGTCACTCCGCTGGGCGTTCGACGAATTCGACGACTCCCGACCTCACTCCACTCGCCAGCATCTACACTCCGAACAGTTGATGGCTCATCAGTCGTCATAACTGCTGTGTCGCTAACATTTATCGCCGGGAGCCGCACCGCGGCCCGCGAGGAAGACGCCAACGGCTGCACAGTCGACATTCTCGATGTAGTCGGGGTAGGGGGTGCGCTTTTGCTTGCTAATGCCGTCCCTTTAGAAGCGGTAGAAGTGGAAAGAGATACGGCACTTTGTCCCGCTGCAGCCCTCGGACCAGTCGCGACAATTGCCGCAGACGCTCTGACATGCGCCCCTCTTACTGGCCGGGATAAAACTTGCCCCCGTTTAGAACTCGAATCCGTCGCATCCTCACCCACAGGTGTTACAGTAAATTGAGACCCAACATTCGAGTTTTGGCGATCATTCACAAGTAGTACAATAAGTTTATTTTGCTCAGTCACTAATTTCTCCAAAGATATTATTTTGGTCTGCATAGAATTCACTGCTTTCATTAACTCACGCAGCGCAATGTCGGTAGTTTTTTCCGACATTTTTAATGATCCTGACTCGAAGGTGTGATGGCAAATGGGTCTAATACGGTGCCAAAACAGTTGATGATATTTTGCCGGCAAATAGGAGCCAACCAATCAACAATCCTTTTTTTTTTTACTTGCAACTCCTGCACAGGTGTCAAGAGGACAATGACATTTGTCAATAATAGTTAAGTGACAGTGACTAAGTCAACCTTCATGCGGGGGAATTTCAGTGTTAGGATGTTGAGATTTTCAGGTGAACGAATAATAATCGCTATAAAAGTCTGTCCTCAAATTTTCCAAATGTGGGTGGTAATTTCTTGCAACAAGTGATTTCATTGGTGCCCGTGAAGTGTACGTACAAGATGTTATTTGTATGTGTTGTTCCAAAATTCTTCTTGGAAAATGGCATCAACAACTTTCAACGATAACAATATCATGGAAAGGTACTTGCCGGTGTTGAAATTGTCCGGAAAACACTGCAGGTAGACTATTCTTTAATTTAAACGACACTATCACGATTACAACTCGGTTTTACTTAAAATCTTGCCAATTATAAACGGAGAAGTTGAAACAGTATGCTTCCGATTCAAAGCTCACACACACACCCACACACACACATTATACAGAAGTGATAAGGTGTTGACAACAGCTAACTGAAATTCACGAATTCGAAATTAAGCCACGCCTCTTTACTACTTCGATAAGACAGCGCCACCAAACGAAACCGCGTCCAGCCGGCGACATTATTAGTATTGAACAAAACGTGGAAACAAAAAGTTACCGCTCCAAGCTCATAGATGGCGCTTTTAAAATATTTTTGTAATTAATTTAACATAACTTTTTGTTTCCTTCGATATCTTTTTGCACTTTTGCAGATTGTGAAGAACATTATCGAAATTCTATTAGTAAAGCCTATAAATAATAATGTACGGTCTACAATTACAATAAACTCTTTTTATACAGAAAATTAAACCAACTTCAAAATCACAAATAGGCACTCGAAAGCGAAAAAAAGTTAATTTAATTATTGTAAGCGCTACTGACTCATCTATTTGAAGTCAAATAGATTCATTCGACATAAACATTAATTGCATTAAAGTAGCTACAGCAAAAAGCCAACATTACGTGGTGTTCCCAGGCGGTCACCCATCCAAGTACTGACCACGCCAGGTGTTGCTTAACTTCGGTGATCGGACGAGAACTAGTGTTTTCACGCGCTATGCACGTCGTCAATTATATTAATTACGTGTATTGATACAAACATAATAGTTATCATCATCATCATCATCAATAGACGAGCTCGCAAGTTAATAATCCACAACTATTGCTCATTACAACACGAAAAACAAGTTTTTGAAACAACCCCATTTCGCTGCTTTGTAACGAAAGGTCCACAAACAAAATTTTACAAAAATATTTTAAATTCATAAGATTTTTTTTTATTTAAACCATGCGGAACATTTATAAAATGAAACATTTATAAATTGCAATGGAAAAAGTTTTGGAATTTATATCATGCAAAAAGTTGGTTTTAAAATGTCAAATAACAATGTAGAAATGGATAAAGTTTTTTTTTTGGGTTTTTATATGGACTAGTGGCGCCATATTCTATAGCGGACAAATGATTTGAAAATATAAAATTCACCTATACTTACTAGTGTTGAGTACCTATGCCACAGATTACAGAAATAAAACCAGATGGAGCGCGCAGAACAGAGCTACTGAAGCAGACAAAGGAAATACAAACGCCGCCGCTGAAGCAAATAAATACAAACTCCTGTCAGTATGAAACGGACTTCCGTGTTGTACGGGAGTCCTATCCTAGTCCTGTGTGATTTTAAGTTTTGTTTTAAAATATGCCGTCTTTTGTCTTCAAACATTGCAAACAATGTTCCCAAAAACAAAAAAAGGAAAGAGATATATAATTTCATAGAAAAATTTGAATATTTTTACTGTTATTTATATAATTTAGGCGATTTCATTTTGGTGATGATTGGAACACAACACCTCAACGAAAACAGGTTAGTGTGGCGATACTAAATGGAAATTATTTTCCCTGAATTTAGGGTAAAATATAGATTTTATATTTTTTTAGATACTCGTAGACCAAATTATTGATGGGCATTGTATTATTCTATTTAATATATTTCAAATTTAATTTTGGTAAATGTTAAATTTGTAAAATGAGTAATTTATGACATAAAAATGTACAAAAAACAAAATAATTAATAAATAATTAATAAAATTTGCTTGTGTATTTATTTATTTCGTTAGTGGCACCACTGCCCAAAATAATACAAATTTTGTTTCCTCATGAATCAAAAGGTTATATGGAAGAGATCGCTTTTAGCGACAAGATCGCCTTTTGTGCCCATTTTGTTTTGTTATTATATGTGTTACTTCTTGTCAACTTTGTTTATGGTGTCAATAAAGTGTTTTGTATTGTATTGTAATGTTATTCGATATATTATCTAAGTGAAACGGTGGAAATATAATTGGTTATAAAATTATGGTTTATAAAATAAAACATTTGTTGAAGGAAGATATTTTTGAAGTTAACACTATGCATAACGTTGTTTGTAAAATGAAATATTTTTATATTGTTAAGTTTTTTTAATATTATACGGTTACTTGATTTTAAAGTCTTGTTTTGTCAAAAAAAAGGTGAATAATAAGTAAACTATTAAAATGATTATTTAGTTAGTTTTTTTTGTTTGTTGTTTGGATCTATTAAATACAGCCTATATGCATTTTATCAAAAATAGTTTGGTGGTAAAGATGGTTGTTTTAATTTTTGTTTAACCTATCTAAGCGAGTAAATTACACTAATTGTATTATTTGCGATTCAAGTTAATTTCTAGTTGCATGCAAAATCAAAATTCTTTTCTTCATAGAATGGAAATAGTAGTAACAAGAAATCCTTGCATAATCGGTGTAATAATATTAATATTTTAAAATATCAATTGATGTGTTTATTATACGTGAAGATTTCCCAAGCTAAGACAACAATAGTAGGACTTTTTTCTTAAGACTGACAACATTATACAAGTAATTTGGAACGTTGATTCGACAATTTTAAGTCAACATGACTAATTACGGGCTTCACAGTGTTGTTCACGAAGGTTCCATCTGTGTTTTATTTCTGTAATCTGTGCCCTATGCAATAAAATATAAAAAATACAAAAATGAAACAACCACTCAGAAATAAACAGATAATTATTGAGATTGAGAGAATAAAACTGCAGCTCACTATATCGCAGAAAAAAAAGAGAAGTTCGTATCATATACCGGTCAGCAAAACGAAACACGACAAAAACAGTTTCTACAAGTACAAAAAATAACACAAACTGGATATGAGTCACAAATGCCTAAGTTAATATTTTTTATTTTAATATTAACTTTGTTTGAAAACGCATAATTTTTTTCAGTAATTTACTTTGTCATAATGAATGTAGCATAATATATAGTGCCATAATGTCAATTTTGCATAATAGTTTATATAAATATTAATGCAGTTGAAAAAGATAGCTAATCCTTGAAACTATCCAAATTAATCAATATCCAAAAACGAAGGCTACAACCATAATCTACATAAAAAATACACTGTTTAGCAACATTTTAAAGTTGATTTTGTGCGAGTTACGATGGTTATAAAAAATGACACGCTTCCCGTGTCATACGCCTTAAAATAAAAGCTTGAATGACACGGATGCCGTGTTTTCCGCAACGAATCGGTTAAGTCGGTTTACAGATAATAGTTAAATATGACACCGTCATAACAAATCATAGATGAAATGATTGCATACAATGTAACCAAATGTCATCTAAAAGTCACTTTACTGAGAAAGGGCATTGTTCATTTATAAGGGACTTGGGGCTAAACGTGGACGTTGACTGTCACTGATATCATAAATTAAACATGATGGCTTCTAGCACTTGATATCAGAATATTATCTTTTGGTAGTAGCAAAAAGACTATTTACTCGTAATGCGAACGTTGACGTGGTTACTTTTAAACAAAACTACAACATTTTGTAATTTTTTTAATATCGATCTAAAGATCGATAGTGACCGTCTGGATAAAATCGATGCTATTCTATTATGTTTAAAATAATAACTAAATTATTCACAAGTTAGTGGTTAGATGATTATCAATGTGTGCGAGTGAGACGAGCGATTACTCGCATCACTCGCTCGTGGCGTAAAAAACCTGTACTTTCAGATCCGCACTGCAGAGAAATGAACCGCTGGTTGCTCTCTTGGATTGTTCTAATCGCTTAGCGAGTATCGCTGAGCGAGTATTATCTTTCATAGCTCTTGTCGCTCAGCGACAAACTAGTGAAGCGAGTACTCACCGGGAGTATGAACAGTCAGCGATCAACTACTGTCTGTATCTGAGTATATGCATCTCTTTTATTTAGGTACACGGAATGTATAATATCTATTGTACATTTCTTGAGCGAGAAAATAGTCGATAGTTACTCGTTTTCTCGCCGGCAGTGGGACAACTTTACTGCCCAAGTAGATGATTTTGTTTTTCATGGCGTTGTGAAGTGAAAGCGGGTGCGATGAAAAACCATTACACAAATAAAGTGGCCAAGTGCAAGTTGGACTCACCCATGAAGGGTTCCGTTGCAGCAAGTAATATAATAGACATAGTATACATAGTTTTTGTAGTTCGTGGTAACTTTAATCGAAGTTTTAATAATAGTGTATTAATATTATAATATAAAATATAAATTTCTGAATCGTAATGTGGCTTATTACGTACTTGTGCGGTAATGTAACGTAAAACGCACGGTTTCAAAATGCTCCGTCTAAAACGAACGGTACCTACCTTTTTAAATCTTAGTAAAGAGTTTTTATGTCAGAAAAGTTGTCAACATTTTATGAATAAAATTAACTATGAAAGATAAAATACAATGAAAATTATTTAATTTGTTAATTTAATTAATTTTGACCAAAACTTAAAAACACAAAAACATTCATTTACTTTATTACTAATGTCGTAATGTCATACTGGCTGGATTTGTGTCCTTGCTTTAAAAAAAAGCGCTGATGCGCGTGCATTGTTAATCTGTGAAATACGTCAGCCAATGGGAAACGCCGAAAGGGCGTAGCCTGAATGTCATGGCATAGCCATCTAGAAATGCGTGAGCCAACGGGAAATGCTGACGCATTTCTAGATGGCCATGCCATGATGGATCAAATTCAGAGTAATAAGTTTTCCCTTCTATCGGCAGTTCCTATGACTGCCAATTTTTTAAATTGAAAATGTCATCTGAATTTTGATTTATTTCGTCGCAAATATGTTTTAAAACGTCGTATGACATACGTGCGCTTTGATAATTACAGCCTCTGCTAATTATATGTAGTTCTCGCCTACGGCTCGAGCTAGCAATATTGCTTCGGCTGTAATTATCAACTTAGCGCACTTATATCATAATGTACTAGTATAATGAACTTTTAGTTTATTTATCTGGGTACTAAAATAATGCCCTAATTATACATATGTTTTTTACAAAATCTAATTATCAAGAACATTTTGGCCACGGATAGCCTATTTTGAACAATGCCCTTTCATTTTTTTTTTTCAAATTAAAATATAATCAGTGAAATTGGACAACAACAAAGGCGTTTGGGTACTTTTGTATGGACTAGTGGCGTCGTATTTTTTAGCGGCCAAAAATCTGTTATCACTTTCTTGTATCAATGAATATTTGCTCCAAGTAATATCGGAGCTGAGTTATGACCAATCAAAGTTATTTATTTTTTGGATTTTTGTACGGGCTTAGTGACATCGTGTTTTTTTAGCGGCTAAAGATTTGTTATCGCTTTTTTGGAATATTACTTTACTTCTAGGGTAATTGTGCAATTAGGTTTGCTGTAAGCTGTAAGTCATATCGGAGCTGAGTTATGGCTTTTCAAAGTTTTTTTTTGGGTATTTTTATATGAATTAGTGGCGCCATTTCCTTTACCGGCCAAAGATCTGTTGTTACTTTTTTTAAACATACTTTACTGACGGGTATTTCTGCAATCATATTTGCTGTAAGTTATGTCGGAGCTTTTCAAGGTTTTCTTTTGGGGTTTTTACATGGACTAGTGGCGCCATAATCTATAGCGGTCATTCATTATATATCAAAGATCCATTGTCATTTTAATGATAAATTTTTGTAAATACCAAAAAAAAAACTTTGAAAGGCAATAACTCAGCTCCGACATAACTTAAAGCAAATCTGATTACACAAATACCCTTGAGTAATACCCTTTCAAATAAGTGACAGCAGATCTTTGGCTGCTAAAGGAAATGACGCCACTACAAAATGTTGTAGTTTTGTTTAAAACATAACCACGTCAACGTTCGCATTACTTATGGGAAATACGAGTAAATAGTCTTTTTGCTACTACCAAAAGATAATATTCTGATATCAACTGCTAGAAGCTATCATGTTTAATTTATGATATCAGTGACAGTCAATGTCCACGTTGATCGAAGTTTCAATAATAGTGTATTTATGACGTACTAAAAAAAACTACTCATCAGATCGAGTTCAAACTAATTTTCGTTGGTAGTTTACATGGTAGGTAGTGTAAACATCATATATTTTTTTAAAATTTTTCATTCTTTTACTTTAGAAGTTAGAGAGAGTACGAACTTATAGAAGACACCTCCAATCTTCCAGAAGGACCTCAAATTTATACTGATGGCAGTAAGATTGAGGGTAAGGTTGGAGCTGCTCTAACATGGTGGGAGAATGGCAAAGAGGTCAAGAACTCGACATTCAAGCTCCACTCCGAATGCACAGTCTTTCAATCGGAACTCTATGCTCTTTGCCGGGCAACTCAAATGGTGTTAAAGAGCAAGGACCCAGAAGTCAATGTCCTGAGTGACTCCAGATCTTCACTCGAGCTGCTGAGTAATCCAAAAACGAGTCACCCCTTGGCAAAGTGCATAAAGGAAAACATTGGACAGATAAATGCTGAAGGGAGATCTCTTCGTCTTTTCTGGGTAAGAGCGCATGTGGGCACCGTCGGCAACGAAAGAGCTGACGAACTGGCCAAATCGGCAGCACTCACGGAATCGCCCAGGGACTACGAGGGGATCCCCTTGTCCTACGTCAAACGCAAAATCCGCGAAGAATCGGTCAAGAAGTGGCAGGATCGATATGAGACCTCGGACACCGGAAGAGTCACTCAGACGTTCCTCCCCGATATAGCAAACGCATATCGGTTGATAAGGACTACGAAACTGACTCATTTCCAGGTACAAGCGTTGACGGGACACGGAGGAATAGCAGAATACCTGTACAGATTTAAGCTTAAGAGCAGTCCTGTATGCGAGTGTGACTCTGAAAAATCCGAGAATGTCTGGCACGTGCTGGTAGATTGTCCCCGATTCATGGCTGCAAGACATGATCTCGAATCTATGATTGACAGGAAGCTTTTTTTTTTTTTTTTTTTTTTTTTTTTTTTTTTTTTTTAACATTTATAGGTTTACACTTGACCACCATCTCGCCTGATGTTAAGCGACGATGCGGTCTAAGATGGAGCGTGCTTACCTAGAAGAAACCGATTCACTCTCGATTTGAAGACACCAAGATTATAACCATCGGGAAAAACCCACTCAGGCAACTCATTCCACAGTCGAGACGTTCTTATCACAAAAGTAGAGTCAAACCTCTTTGTTCGTGTCTTTGGAACATCAACCATGAAACGATGCCGCTTCTTCGAGTTACGAGAAGTCCGATAGAAAAAAGGGCTAGGTGGTATTAGATCATGCAGATCAGATGCACACTCTCCGAAGTGTATCCGATAATAAACCGATAAGCTAGCAATTTTCCGGCGATGTTCAAGAGTTTGCAGTCTTTTTCGCACAAGAGAATTATTGCCTATGAGCCTTTTAGCCCGCCTCTCGATCGATTCCAGAGCCTCAAGCTGATACTTAGCCGATCCATCCCAAAGGTGCGAACAGTACTCCATACAAGAGCGAATCTGTGCTTTATATAATAAAAGCAATTGTTCAGACTTGAAGTACTTTCGCACCTTTGAGAGGACACCTAGTTTTTGTAGAAGCTGGTTGTTTCGGATCTCCACAACGTCTTGGCAGATCCAGATAGTAGACCACGGCTTCTGGCTTTCATGGAGAGTTCATTCCGAATAGCGGCCAAAAGAAACTCCACACTTAAGTCTAATACACACCCCCCTTCACCACCACACCCTACCCCACTGTCCGTGGACGCCACGCCGGGTGCAATCTCCGTCCAAGATAGCTCCTCAAAGAGCATCTCCGTCCAACAACTACTGGAGAACGCAGACCGAGGAGAGGCGGGGATCCGTATCCGCGGGGTGGCTCTCTTCATGGATAGCAACAAAGAGAGATTCGGAATAAGCTTTTGCTTCGCCTGGGAAAGGAAACGCGCCCGTTTGTCGCCGGGATTGTCTTGTCTGCTCAATGGGAGTACCGCAAAAGTCACAATGAAGCGGAAAACCTTCGACGCTATGCCAGTGTGCGAGGTAGACGGCCACCGATTTCGGTTGGTGCGATCGAGAAACAAAACGATTGCACTAATAGAATACTCGGAAGGTCGGACACCTTTCACACAGGCAAGTGCGCTGCTTGCACATCTTAGCAGAAATGCGGGTGAAACACCCCGGGTGATAAGCGTGGATGCGATGGCAATCGAATACTCAAGAGCGAAAGTCGCAGACCGGCTGTGTTGCATTGAAGCTTCTAAACATCATGAGGTTGTCGTATACGAAGATAGGGGAGAAAATCTGAGCTTCCTCAGAGCCCCTTCGCACGACCTAACAAATGCAACTGACAGCTGGGGACACCCCGTTCCTAGTTCGACCAACCAAACCGGTTCCGAAAGAGCACAGCAGAGGGCAGCCGCGGAAAAAGCCGCAGCCAATCAAAGCGGCAGCCGAAGCACCAACACGGCCTTCGTGGCTGCCTTCAACACTGCAGCAGGGAGCGTACTCCGAATCTCATCCCATGCACCACCCCTTTTAACGTCAGGGACCCTCAAAACAGCTTCACAGCAACAAATGAGCCGAACGAGAGCCGACATGGGACAGGTTGAACCGCCCCGCTATGTCACGGCTTCGGAGCCGCGGAGCCATGCACGTAACGCCTTCATCGAATTCATAGCCATACTGAGAGCAACAAGACTAGTAAACCTCAAGACCTGCGAAAACATCATGCAGTTCTATAGGCTAGGTAGTGAAAGCCTTCTAAAGGTGAATCTCGAGGAGGCCGAAGCAGCCATTTATAATAATGTCACATCCCGGGTCATCAAGGGAACCATGACAGGACAGTATATGGCAGCTTACAGTGCAGAAAATGGCTTCGTGACACTGAACGAGAGTGAGACAGAGCGCGCGGGAAGACCCGTTTATGCGACACCACTAAACGACCCAATTGTAGTTACCGCCCGATGCACCAAGATTATGCTGGACGACAGGATCCTCGAGATGGCCAAGTCCATTGAAGGGACCTCAAACGTCAAAGCGTGTTGGGAAAACTGGGAGGTACCAAGCATACAGTGGGTCAACGGAGTTCCAGGATGTGGAAAGACAACGTGGGTGATTAGACACTTCGACGTGGACAAAGACGCTATCATCACCACAACAACTGAGGCAGCAAAAGATCTAAGGGAGAAGCTATCGCACCGTATCGGAAACCTGGTCAAAACCAGGGTGCGAACTATGGCTTCTGCTCTGGTAAATGGTTTCGGAAAAGAGAAATTCAGCCGCCTTCTGGTGGATGAGGCTCTCATGAACCATTTCGGGGCCATTGTGATGGTCTCACGGCTGTCTGGTGTTGGCGAAATTGTCCTCATCGGAGACGTCAATCAGTCTTACATCGACAGGGAAAATCTCTTCGAAATGAGGTATCACCGCCCGAACCTGGTAGCAAAGATCAGCCAGGAGTTGCTCTGCACACATCGCAACCCGATGGATGTTGCATATGCGCTGAGGGAAATATACTCAGGTATGTACTCCTCAGTACCCCGTATAAAGTCCCTGGAGCAGAGAAGGTATAAAGGAGCGCAAATACCCGGCACCCAACCCAACACCCTCTTTTTAGTGCATACTCAAGAGGAAAAGGAGACCCTGACAAACCAGGGTTACGGGTCAGGCACCGGGTCACGCATCCTTACCATTCATGAAGCGCAGGGATTGACATACGAGTCGGTAATCGTAATTAAAACTAAGGCAAACATGAAGCTGCACGAGAGCGTGTCCCATGCGGTTGTTGCAATCTCACGGCACACGGGGACCTTCACATACTACGCTGACGACACCGACGACGCCATCGGTCGGTTCGTGCGGCGAGCGTTGGCTGCATCACCAAAGACCATTCAAGATTTCAACCTGCAGATGGCCATTAGAGACAGAAATGCGGCTGTAGTGGAGGCTCTGGGCCAGGAGGAGGCGGCTTAGGCAAAAGACGATGTCGAGTCGATTACTATCGGAATCCCAACCGGTAGTGATCGGCTCAACAGACGAAATCGGACTGACTAGCTTTAGAATTACGCTTAAAATGTTCACCACCCCCCTACTCCCCCCCTTATTTTCCTCTTCTTCTCCTAATCCAAGAACTATGTAAATAAAAAAAGATTAATGTAATGACAAAAGTCACGGACCCCGGAGTCTGTGGAGTGTTTAAATTAAATAAAAAAAAAAAAAAAAAAAAAAAAAAAGAAGTTAGAGGGGGGGAGACACACATTTTACCACTTTGGAAGTGTCTCTCGCGCAAATTATTCAGTGTAGACGAAACTGATTTTAGAAACCTCAACATCATTTTAAAGACCTATCGATAGACACCCTACACGTGTAGGTTTGATGAAAAAAACATTTTTGAGTTTCAGTTCTCAGTATGGGGGGCAACCCTAATTTTACTTTTTTTTAAATTTTTTTGTTCAAATCTTAAAGCGGTTTACAGAATACATCTACTTACCAAGTTTCAACAGTGTAGTTCTCATAGTTTCGGCAAACAGTGGCTGTGACATACGGACGGACAGACAGACAGACATGACGAATCTATAAGGGTTCCGTTTTTACGTTTTACGGAACCCTAAAAACAACATAAAGAATATAATTCATCTTTGCACATGCGAGTAGGTCCAGGTATAATGTGCACAATGTTTCATACAGCTGCCTTCTCACTCGCTGGATATTTTTTCTCAACTTTTATCTCGTAATAATAACAAAAGAATCTCAAAAAAAAAAACAATTTTCTAATACTTTTATACTATTAAACTAAAAAACAAACTCAAAATATTAAAAACACAATAGTAAAAAAAAAGAGTCGTTAATAAACTTCGTCGATTCGACGAGTCATGGTTGCTGGTCTGGCTCTCACTGGCCTCCCACATAAGAAATACTACGGCGTGTTGTGAGGGGAACGGCTCAACTAAGATTACACGGAAGCAGCAATGGATGCGACAGCGCACTTAAAATTTACATCAATTTTTTCACATTCGCATCGTCGATTCGACAAAGTTTAGTAGGGTTAATGGGTTTTCGAGGGGTAAGAGACTAATTATACGGTATTTTTACATAAAACATTAGATAATATATCAAATGTGTCTAAAATAAGCCAAGTGCAAGTCGAATGAACGAATGAAGGATTCCGTACCAATATCTATGAAAACAGCAAAAAATCAGGTCTATTTTATAGAAACCCCATTTCCACACATTTATATTAATTTCATTCTTATGATTATTAATTTTAACACAATGTAGAAATAATAAAGTAGGTAAATAGCCCATTAAAATACATAGAGAAGGATAGAAAATCGTCAGAAGTAGAAAAGTTGAAAAATAAAATAACTGAATTTTGAGTTGTGGCTCTTTAGTCTCAAAGCAGCGATTTATTTTCAATTCATCGCCAAATCTAAAAATGTAGTATAAATAAATGACGTCTCTTGTAAAATTAAACTACGTAGGGCCATCTTCCAGCTTAATCATCTGACCCGGTTAAAATCTGCGTAGGCAACCCACTATACGTTCTCATTGCTGGGACTCGAGGCATTCATTCGCAATGAGTAATCTAGGCTGGGGCTAGGTTATAATCCACCACGCTGGCTAAGTGTGGATTGGTAAATGTCACATGAGGTGAAAACACTAGGTACATGTACTAGGTACTTACATGTCTGTTTCCTCACGATGTTTTCCTTTATCGTTTATAAGTTAGCGGCATTACACGCTGACATCGAGTAGTGCGCGTGGGGCTCCGAATCGGCAGTCACCGTTCTCCCGAATAGATGAGCCATAACGTAGACTTTAACAGCGACTTGGACTTTAACACCAATGTACTCGTTTAATTACTGGCATCCCTTAACCATATTCCAGCACCTTCATCAGACCCTTGTTACCATTTAGCACCAAAGTACTCATCAAGACAAATCAAATGAGCCCAAACTCGATGGGGTTATGTCATTTAATTGTTGAGTTCCTATGACCACCTTCCGGCTCCATCATCAGACCCTGGCAACAATCTAGGACCAAAGTACTCGTCAAGACAAAGAAAACGAGTGCAAACTCGGTGGTGCTATGTCGTTTAATTACTGAGTTTCTATGACCACCTTCCGGCTCCATCATCAGACCCTGGCTACCGTCCAGCCTCAAAGTACTCCTCAAGACAAATCAAAAGAGCCCAAACTCGCTGGGGCTATGTCATTTAATTGTTTAGTTCCTATGACCACCTTCCAGCTCCATCATCAGACCTTGGTTACCATCTAGCACTAAAGTACTCGTCAAGACAAAGAAAACGAGTCCAAACTCGGTGGAGCTATGTCGTTTAATTACTGAGTTCCTATGACCACCTTCCGGCTCCATCATCAGATACCCTGGTTACCATTTAGCACCAAAGTACTCATCAAGACAAATCAAATGAGCCCAAACTCGATGGGGTTATGTCATTTAATTGTTGAGTTCCAATGACCACCTTCCGGCTCCATCATCAGACCCTGGTAACAATCTAGCACCAAAGTACTCGTCAAGACAAAGAAAACGAGTCCAAACTCGGTGGGGCTATGTCGTTTAATTACTGAATTCCTATGACCACCTTCCGGCTCCATCATCAGATACCCTGGTTACCATTTAGCACCAAAGTACTCATCAAGACAAATCAAATGAGCCCAAACTCGATGGGGTTATGTCATTTAATTGTTGAGTTCCAATGACCACCTTCCGGCTCCATCATCAGACCCTGGTAACAATCTAGCACCAAAGTACTCGTCAAGACAAAGAAAATAAGTCCAAACTCGGTGGGGCTATGTCTTTTAATTCCTGAGTTCCTAATATGGCAACTTTCCGGCTCCATCATCAGATCAGCATCATATAATTTTCATAACATTGTCTTGCAATAAAATTTACACACGTACCTCTAATGCGAAATTTCTACTGGTATCTGTAACTTCAATCGGTAACTAGTGTTATGAAATCTTGCAAATTAAATCTACTTTCCAGATTTAATTTGCAAGATTTCATAACAATTATCGAGTTCCGTAGAAACTATTTTCTAATCTGTGCCTCGAGACAAGTGCAACTAAATAAAAGCTTGAAAAACAACTTAAAATATTATACACCAAGAATTTAAAAAAAAACAGTCAAAAATGACACTCAGGTATGAGGTTTGAACCCGGCGCTGAATATGCCTAAAGCCGACCACTGGGACCACTCAGCCAAACCTACTTGTTGCAATAGTGTCAAAATTGTAAATCATCTAAACTTTATTGACTTTTCTGCATCGCACTTGTGAGTTTTTTCCTCAAAAAAACTAAGTAGCCCGTTAGTTAGATTGCCGAAAAATATTGTACACGTATTTTTTTTTTGTTTCACAAACAATAAATGACGAAGATACAGCGCTTCGAAGTTTCGTGTGACGTCACTTGTGAGTACGATTTTTACTCACGAGTGACGTCCCCCCCACTCTTGAAGTTTGATGGTATATGCTATATCTTTGACGATTTTTAATATTATGAAAAAACAAAAAATACGTGCCCAATATTTTTCCATGATCTAGCTGACGGACTAATTAGGATGGTGTATTTTTGACCCAGTCCGGTACCTATTGATTACTATATTTTTGTAAATAGTGAGCGGCGCGGCGGCAAAGCGACGTAGCGTCCTTCCTGCACGGCGCATCAGCGCTTTCTGCCGGACTTCATAGTAGTGAGCGAGAAGCAAGACTCAGGCCGGTTCGGTCGAGTTAGCGTATATAAAAAACAATTAATTAATGCGAATTAAACAACTTAATCTAAAATATAAAACATCCTTGCCCTTTATTAAGAAATAATACGTTAATCTTTAAAATTTGAATAATGTATGTTTATTAATAACACAGATATTTACGTTTAAAACTCATTTTAGAGGTTAGTTTACGATTTTTTCTTGTCAAGATATCTTTTCCAAATCGTGTTTTGAAAGCAATGGTTCCCTTATAAATATGTTCAAGAATAACATATATTTTATTCAACATCTCAAACCCTATACATTTTGCTAAAAATGTGTTTAAAAAGTGCCATTTGGCTCTATTCAGCGCCTTAAGATGTGTGCATTTCTGCGGAGACGAATTGGGAGCCACTTGAGCTTAGCGCGAAATTGAGAAACGTGGTCATACTTGCGCAAGCCAAATATGAACCGGATGCAGAAATTTTGAAGACGCTCAAGCTTGTTCAGTTGTTCCTCGGTGAGATCAAGGTAACAAACATCGGCATAATCTAGGATGGGAAGTAGAAGTGACTGGACAAGTGAAATTTTGGTGGAAGTAGGGAGAAAGTTGCGTAACTTCATCAAAGCTCCAGCCGCGGCATACAACTTCTTACTAGTGACTTGAAGCTGCGGTCCCCAGCTTAAGCAGCGATCCATGGTAATGCCCAAATTCCTGACAGAGCTGCTGTAAGGTATGATGGTTCCATCAAACTCAATCTTAGGGAGAGATTGCCAGTCGATATTGGATATCTGCCTAGTACCACCAATGATAATGGCCTGTGATTTTCCAGGATTTACACTCTGCCCAAAACACCTGCCCCACTTACAGATGCTAATCAAGTCTAAGTTAATTGTGTTAATTGCTTCAGAAATTTTGGACAGAGGGGCGTGAGAATAGACCTGAAGATCGTCAGCGTACAAATGATAGGAAGAGGAAAGGTTAAATGAAATGGAGTTTATAAAAAAGGAGAAAAGCGGAGGAGAAAGGACCCCACCCTGAGGGACGCCAGCAGATATCGAACACCAGGAAGATAAATTATCCTCAAAGTGAACTCGCTGCCTACGACCATTGAGATAACTGTCAAACCAACTGATAGCAGAATGTGAAAAATTAGAAGAGCGTAACAAGGCCAGGAGAATGTCGTGATCTACGGTATTGAAGGCATTGCTGAAGTCTAGGAGCACCAGCACAGTAAGTTCACGATTTTCTACCGAAAAACGGATGTCATCAGTAATCTTCACCAAAGCACTAACCGTGCTGTGCCCCGGACGAAAACCCGATTGAAAGGGATTAAGTAACTTATAACGGGAAAGGTATCTACTAAATTGATTATGAACAAGGCGTTCGAGAACTTTAGACAAAAAAGGAAGTATTGAAATGGGCCTGTATTCCGAGAAAGACTTAGGGTTAGGTTTTTTTGGAAGAGGAATAATTTGGGCATCTTTCCACGTAGCCGGAAAAACACCAGAGGAAATGGAGGTGTTGAAAATAACACATATTACAGGAAGGAAGAACTCAAGGACGGGGACCAACATGTTACGAGTAATGCCATCACTACCTACTGCATTAGATGAAATTGAAAGGACACTCTTCCTGACCTCTTCAGCAGAAAATTCTTATAATTAGTAGATTAGTAGAAAATTATATAATGAACTTTTTGTCTATTAATCTGGGTACTAAAATAATACATCATAATTAATTACAAAAATAAATCGATTTTTTGACAAAATCAAATTATCAAGAACATTTTGGCCACGGATAGCCCATTTTGAACAATGTCCTTTGAGTTTACTCCTATTCTTAATTTATTATTCATGTCTTCTTTCACACAATCCATCCACACCTTTTTTTGGTCGCCCTCTACCACAACATCCAGCGACATTCATGTTTAAAACTTTTTTAGTTATATGATTTCATCTATACGCATAAGTGCCAAAATGAAACCGGGCAAGTGAAAGTCGAATTCGTGCAAGAAGGGTTCGGTATCATTATCATTTTTATAACAATAGTAAAAAATTATGTCCTGTATCGGAGTCCCTCTTTTATATTTGTTTTATCTTAATTCAGTTATTTATTTTTACAGTAAATAAAAAAAATTAAAATATTTACTGATAACTATCAATATCGAGCAAAATCAGCCAAAAACCAAGAACCACCTTAAATATTTATTTCATTCTTTGTAGTATTTGTTGTTACAGCGACAACAGAAACGCAACATCTGTGAAAATTTCAACTGTCGTAACTATCATGGTTCATGAGATACCCTGATAACAAACAGGTGTAGTCTTAAATCTGTTTTACCCTTTGAGTACAGAATTCTATAACTTAAATATAGCACAAACCTCTCTAGGCGCGAGCGAGTCGCGATCCCCTCCCTCCCAGATCTTGATCTTCTTGAACCAGCGGTGTTTCGTGTGATATCTGCTCTCGCACACGTAGATATCTTTGTCCGAGAATCCTGACAAACATAATTATTTTCATTTATCAAACTATCTAGCTCCAAAGTAAGCAAAAATTATCTACGGATAGATGATATTATATTCTCAAAAAATAAAACACCCGTTTATACATTTTAATACCTTAATTCGGAAATCAAATAACTTCATGGCAGCAAATTTCACAGGGGCCACTAAAAACAATTAAAAAAATTAAACCAACAAAAGAAAAACCAAAAATCCCTTTGGAAATTGTGTAAGAAACACGAGTATTTATTTTTTTGTCGGGATTTTTCTTTTGATGATTTAATTTTTTTTAATACTCGTTAGTTTTTGCTGGCTCCTGAGAAATTAGCTACTACGTAGTTATTCGTTTTGCGAATTAAGGTATCGAATTGCGAAACAGCCTAGAATGTAACTTGTAACGAATTTGATTGAAACAAAATAATAATTAAATAAAGTAGCCAAGTGCGAGTTGGACTCGCCCATGAAGGGTTCCGTTCCAGCAAGTAACATAATATACATAGTACAGATAGTTCTTGTAGTTCGTTGTAACTTTGATCGAAGTTTTAATAATAGTGTATTTATGACGTACTAAAAAAATCTACTCATCAGATCGAGTTCAAACTAATTTTCGTTGGTAGTTTTCATGGTAATGTACATCATATATTTTTTTTAGTTTTTTCATTCTCTTACTTTAGAAGTTAGAGGGGAGGAGGACACACATTTTACCACTTTGGAAGCGTCTCTCGCGCAAGTTATTCAGTGTAGACAAAAATTATATTAGAAACCTCAACATCATTTTTTAAGACCTATCGATAGACACCCCAAACGTGTAGGTTTGATGAAAAAAACATTTTTGAGCTTCAGTTCTCAGTATGGGGGGCACCCCTAATTTTTTTTTTTTTTTTAACTTTTATAAAAATCTTAATGCGGTTCACAGAATACATCTACTTTTCAACAGTGTAGTTCTCATAGTTTCGGCAAAAAGTGGTTGTGACATACGGACGGACAGACAGACATGACGAATCTATAAGGGTTCCGTTTTTACGTTTTACGGAACCCTAAAAATAACAAAAAGGCCCTTATATTTTTTAACCGACTTTCAAACAGGAGGAAACGATGTTCGGTACACGTCATTCAGTACACAAAAACGAAATCAGGAACATACAAATAGATTATACTAGCGGCCCGCTCCGGCTTCGCTCGAATAATAACCTAGATATCAACTGCAGCGCCATCTGCCGGGCTGATTTGTGAATCTAAACCTTCCAGGGCCCTACCCAAACGTATACAAAAAAATCATTCAGATCGGTCCAGCCGTTTAGGAGGAGTTCAATAACAACGAAAAGTGGCATTGATTTTTTATAAATATAGATTTACAAAGTTTACAAAATAAAATTTCACCTTATGATAGTTTTGTTATAGAGATGAGTGTCATCATTTGATGTTTGTTACAATGTGTTGGACACAAGATAAATCCTAAGGCAATAACTCAAATGATATTCCAAATATACAATTTAACCTTTGTTATAAGCCCAAAAAATGTTGTTTAACAATGGCACCCTGAAGTTTTTGTAATCTAAGTCTATTAAGAGTGCAGGTTTAGAGTCATTTTCAGTTTAGTCTTTCAATCGAAGGGAAACTCTGGTCTTTGGAACCGGAGTCGAAGCTTTCGTAACATCCTTGGCGTAAAGTGATAATGATGATGAGAATGAATATGGAGTGTTTTGACATCGAGACTTACGTCCTTTCACTGCTACGCCACAGTACAAGACAGCGTGAAAAACAAACAAACTTGCTAACTAAAGACATTCACAAAGCTATAGAAGTTTTCACTGAAGGTGATCCGCGAAGTTTTTTTTATAGAGTGACGAGACAAGGAGAACTCGTGCCTATAAATTATATCCCTTCCCATAACAACACAGTGACACGCAGCTATTGGAACACGAAGAGACTTAATCTTAACCTAGCACTGCACTGCGCTCGTTACTCAGAGATACAATATGTTTAATCTCTATACCCTGTAATTTCACTAGGAACATCACCGTTCACACCGGAGCACAATAATGTTTATTATGTTGCTTGGCGGTAGAATGCCTAGCAAAAGTGTGATATTTTCCCCGGCGATCTCCGCAAAGAGTCCTACCACTACAAAAACAGCTTCAGACGAACTAACATAATTATAACATCTTAGGCGATAAACTTATATCAGAAAGTATTCTATTTTTTTCAAGTTATACTTCTCTTGGCGCGTTAGAGTAAAAATATGACAGATTTTTTTACGATGCACGCGCGCCGTCACGACAAACCGACGCGACGCCCTGAAGTTCAACAACGAAGAAGAAGAATGAAGAAGACTCAACATCGTAACTAACTTCAGGTTAATACATCTTGCATTGAAGATATTGTTTATTCTATGGTTGAAGTATAATTCTTAGCATGAGGAATAAAGAGAAGTTATTAACCCCTGCGTGAATACACTTTTTTATAGGGACCTATATTATCTACCTAGGACTGCAATTTTTTTTGTAGTTGTTGTGAGCATACCTCTAGGTCTAAACTTGAAGTACTCCTTCACGTTCATGACGTAGCAGTGGCCGAGGATCTGGTCGAGCGGTATGGTGCGGTGCAGCTCCGTCTTGAACACCTCCTGCTGGAGGAACTTGCGCGTGCGCACGTGGAACGTCTCTTGAGGCCTGGCCGACAAATAGCATAGAGAGATTGAGCGATTGCCATGAAGTTACGCTGGTCTAGTCGGAAGAACGGCGACTGCCGGTTTCGGAGGCCCTGGATCGAATCCCACGAGCATCACTGTCTTTTTGAAGTCATGTTCGTAATGGAACTTAGAAACGGGGAAGTAAATACATCGTGAGGAAAACCGACGTGTTCTTAGAATGTTTCGATGTCATGTGCACTCCTATACCTCATTCCAATTCTCTGTGAATAAAAGGTAAACAAATCGATGTCACTCAAAATATGACAGACCAGCATTTCTCAACCATTGTTTTACAAGATAGTTTGTAGTACCTTTCATTGCTTGCCCTTTTAAATTTTCGCCGCATAAAAAGGCTAAATATATATGTATGCATATCATAAACACCCAAATAAATGTTCCCACTGCTGCTGGGACTTGGAACAATCAACACATTGCCGCTGTAAAAAATCGTCAGGCACAAGAATCTGCAATTGCTGAACATTTGATTGATGCTAAAACTGGTCATTGGATCGAGATCCACGACCCGAAGGTTCTATCTACCGAATGTCATTACTACGCAAGAATGGTTCGGGAAGGATTGGAAAATAAAAAACATAGGTATATATTTCAACTACGACGCGATGACCACGATGTCAATAACCGAAAACTAACCAGTTTACAGTTATCGGCGTCGCGAAATCCTCTAATAAATAAATGTGTGCATAGCGCACTTAGTTTGGAGAAAATTGGTGATATGGTTAGTCTTGTGTGTAGTGTTAGTCACCGTGCAATTTTTGAATCACAAATGAGGGTAGATGGAGATTTCCTCTCATTTCATAATGAGAATATGGCGGGCATACGTACATTTATTTCCCCCACGTAAAAAAAGGAAAGGCAAAGCATTTGAGTTCGGAGAAGAATGTAACACTAGAAGAAAAGTAATTTAGATGTTTCCTTATGTGAAAACGTTCCTTTTATTTTTAACAATAATTAAATAAGACTGGCCTCGTGGCTTAGTTGGTAGTAGCTCTACCTGCGAAGCCGAGGGTCGTGGGTTCGATTCCCACCCAGTGCAAATATTTGTGTGATGAATTCAAATGTTTGCACTGTGTCTGGGTGTTTCTATGTATAATAAAAATGTATTTCAAACTATATAAGTATTATATCAGCTATCTGGCCGCCATCACACAAGCTTTGCTTAGTTTGGGGTCAGATGGTATTGTGTGTAAATTGTCCACCAGTATTTATTTATAAAAAAAATATCTCGTTCGAATTGTCCTCGTACTACCCAAAACTGATCATTACACTATGACGTAATATTCTGTAAACACATACAAAAGTTTCGATCAAAATAACACAAAATGTATGTCATTTTAGAGTGAAAACTATACATGCTTTTGATAGTAAACAGCGTAATGTGGAACACGTATTTAGAGGTTTGCGATTTTCTCTCAACTCGTTACGACACAAGAAACCTTTTTCTCGGAGTTCTTTAGTCATACTCTTACTCTTTTATTGATAACGAGTAGTTGCATGTCATATTCAAGGTATTCAAATATTACCAATACAAGTCAATAATTTAAAAAAAAGTAGACGTCAATTTAAAATCCCATTACAATAAAAATCAAATAATACATTATATTAAAATCAAATTACATTATAATTAAAAATTCTAAATTAATGACAAAAATAAATAGAGTAAAATTAATCCATACTGGAATATAATGGAAATGGGCATTTTCACAATATGGGCATGATGGGCAATGTGGGTATGTTAGAAAAATAGGCGCGTACTTAATAAGAATAATTTGATGAAAAGAAGTATAAATGTCTTGAATGCAACATTGAGAGTTTGAGAAACACAGATCAAATTGCTAGTACTTAAAATCATATTTCTATCATCCTACCATTACTTTATATAACTTTTAAAATAAGATAGTATAGAATTATTTGATCAATACAAATCTAAGTATATGGTATTTAAGATCGCAATAAAGTCGAATTCTATTTGTGAAAAATATTTTAAGGCTATTTCATAAAAATACTAAGATTAAACGATGTTTATGTTATGGTATCACCTTTGTTTTGGTTTGTTTTGGTTTTCTACACAGCTTATTGGAATGCACTATAAGGTGGGAAGTTTCTTGAGGCCTGGCCGACAAATATGATAAAGAAATTGAGCGATTGTCATGAAGTTACGGCTGGTCTATTCGGGAAACCGGCTTTTAAGGATGACACCACGGAGGAAACTTTAGTGGTTCTGACAAAATTGGCTCTAAAGTACGCCTACCTATTGTATACATTTGCGTATATCATCGGAACGCCATCGTTGTGCGTCCACACGCGTTCGACGTGGACTATCGCCGGATCTTTGTTGCTTTTCTCCGGTTGGACGTAGACGAAGTCTCCCTTCGCGTACTGGGGGTGTTGCGTGGGCGCGCCACTCGGAGGCATCGAGTCGTCTGTGCTCGATCTGTGGAATAATTATTTTTATATAACAAACGACATTAAAGATACAATATTAAACAACAAAGCCTCATTTTTTTGGCTAAAACGGTCAAGTGCGAGTTGGACTCGCACTCGGTGGGTTCCGTAACATTTTCCACAAAAACAGCAAAATATGTCTGTTGTGTAGAAAGCCCCCTGAAATATTTGTTTCAATTTAATTTCATCATCATTTATGTTTAAAGTGAATAATATACTCACATGTAGAATTAACCCACCTATATTTTTCGTCAATGCGACCTTTTCGACAAAAGCGGTTTTGTGGGGTTATTCTTAAAAACTAATTATGTTTTCAATTGTGTGGCTGGTTGGAAACAGGCGTCTGATGCAGATCCGGTCTCGTCTTCAGCACTCTTCTGCAGCAACTAATACCTGATCTGACCAGACCTGGCCCTAAAGTCTTAAGATCTTAGTCATTAAAGTGGTGGTTGAAGAAGTGGTGAAGGTGGTTGAAGTGGTGGTGGTGGAAAAGAAGGAGAATTCTCAGCTCAGGAGAATGCAAAGTGTTGGGAGGAGTAAAGTGATGGTTGGAACCAGGTTGATGCCGACCTGGTCTCGTCTTCCGCGTCATTCTCTTGGAGCAACCCATTACCGCTTGACCAGCGCAATTCTGGCGGAGATGGTGTCGCCGGTGAAGGATAGCCAGAGTGTGTTGGAAGGACGAAATAGCTAGTGTGTTGGAACTAGGCGTCTGATGCAGACCTGGTCTTAAAAGTCTTAAGGTCTTCAATTCAGTAAACTGGTGGTTGGAACCAGTTGTTTGATGCAAACCTGATTTTAAAGTTCTACGTCTATTTATTACTAAATTCAGTAAAGTGGTGGTTGGAACCGACCTGGTCTCGTCTTCCTCGTCGTTCTCCTGCAGCAGCTTGCACTGCTTCACCAGCTCTACGCTGGTGGAGATGGTGTCGCGAGAGAAGGACAGAGCGGGAGATTGTAGTGTGTTGGCGCACAGGAGGTCGCGTTGCTCGATGAAGTACGACTGGAGTTCGACGGAGTCTTCGAATATTTGACTGTCGGTGCGGGAGAGGCGACGGGCTCTGAATGAACAAAAAAGTTAAGTAAATAGGTTATTAAATTTAAAATTTAAATCATTTTGTGGTGGCGGCCATTTTGTATCTGAAATTTTCGGTGTATTGTATTCAACTAGTCAAGCTCTTTCGTTTGATAGCCATATTGAGCGCCAAAACTTATTTTCATAAATTAAATTCGCCATTTTGTGATGGCGGCCATATCAAACGTCTAAATCGGTCCATCCGCTTGGGAGCTATGATGTCAAAGACACACGCATCCGTCAAACTTATAACACTCCGTTTTAAAAACTAAAGTTGCAGTAGTATGGTCACATTTGCACAACTATTATCCATTAGGATAAATGGATGTAGCTGTGCTCCTCAAAAATAAACAGAAAATGTTTTGCTGAATGGATTCGGCTGATTTTGATGCAAACGTGCATCCAAATCAGCCGATATATTTTGGTAGACTGGTCATACCTCTCATAAACAGCGAACATAGCATGCTGCAACTGGCCATGCTCCTCAAAAAATTGGGAATATGTTTCTTTCTAAGGCTATGTTTTGGTAAATTGGTCGTACCTCTCGAAAACAGCGAACATATCCTGCTGGAAGTGATCGAGCCTCTTGTACAGGCCCTTGTCCAGCCTCCGTTTGACGAGGTCGAGCGAGATGGCCCGCACTTTCTCCCCGTTGTTAGCTTCGTCGTGCTCGGGCAGTTCCGCCATACTGTCCGAGTAGCACCTGAAATGAAACGATTTTGTAATAAAAAAACACTTTTATAAATAAACTTATTAGTTCGTCAGTTAGATTATAAAACAATATTGCACACATATTTTTTCTTGTGTTACACAAACAAAAGATGACGAAGAAATAGTGCTTAGAAGTGTCGAGTGACGTCACGTCTATATGTATGTATATATTTTATCCACTTTAACCTCGCCGGTCGTTCGTACACACCACTTAAAGTTAATGTGGGATGCGTGGAGATGGAGCAGACACGATAGACCGCATTTGTTGGGTTTGTACTCGACAAATCGTTGATGTGGGCATATCACATCATATAGATAGTTTGTGTCAAACTTGGGCGGGCATGTTTTGCGCTGCGGCGTATTTCCGCGGTATTACCCAGAAAAATGGTCCGACAGTGATATTACGCTTCCGTGCACTCGCTCATTCAATACGGTATCGAGCTTTGGGGACGTGCTGCCGATTGGGAGCGTGTCTTCATAATGCAAAAACGAGCTGTACGAGCAATAGTACGAGTGCCGGAGGAAACGTCTGCGTTTCGATTCTTCAAATCGTTGCGTATTCTTACCGTCCCGAGCCTGGTGTGCTACCAGGCGGCGCTGTATGGGACCACCTGGAGGAGTACGCGCGCTTTGGCACAGAATAAATATTAGTACAGAAGCCACACTTACCAAAAACAATTACATAAATAGCGACTCTTGCTGGGACACAACAAAGTTCAATTCAGCTCGCAATACCTGTCGCGATTTTCAAATAAACATTTGCGCTCTTTCTAACGCGTAACTCTGTCCCTGTCTAGCGCGGAGGGTTTACGACATATCTAATAACAATATGCGCGGGAAACGTTTTGCGCGAGCGCTCAGCTGTGCGTCCGACAACCGACTGTCACTTGTTTCCTGGAAGGAATGGTCTAGCGGTAGGCTAAAACCGCGCAACCTTGAGCGAGTGAGGGTGCACTGGCTTCGGAGAGTCGAGGCCGCAGCACGCGGCGCGGCACGCGGGCCGGCTGCACGCCGTGCCGTGCACGCTTACTCGGACCGGGAAGCTGGTTCACGCCACGGCCCCAATCATTTACAACAGTTTGCCACAGGACGTGCGCGATGCGCCCTCCAAAGGAGCATTTAAGCGCAAACTGAAAAATTGGCTTATCGAACAGGCATTGTATAGGTTCGATGAAATACTGAAGGACTGTTTAGCTTGAGTTATTTTTATTTCGTAATTCTGAATTTAATCCTAAATTGTTTTTATTAGTACCACTTTTTTATCTGACATGTCTACATCTGATTATTATTATAAATTTGTTTTATGTGACATGTTATATTATTATTTGTTTGGTATTATTATTTTATTTTATTCTGACATATATGTACATTTGTACATAGTACAAGTACATATTATGTTAAATGATAGTTAGTTTGTAGTAGTAGTAGATTGTTTTATGTAATTAATGCAATAATTAACTAATCCTCGCCTATATCGAGATACTTTTCGTATACCTACTGTATTTGTTTTGTAAGTTTGACATGTAACATAAATAGTTACGAATAAATACTATGACTATGCAATTTTCATGTACCTAGACATGATATCACAACTCTCCACTCAGGAAGTTTGATGATCTATATCTTTATCAATTTTTAATAATTTAAACAAAAATACGTCTTTCAAATTTTACATTTACCTGACGGACTAAATTAGTCATTTCAACCAATCATCATCTCAATTTTACGATGCATACGGAGGTTTTGGTCTGAAGCCCGCACCCCTGTTTAAACTCTGCACCAAGGATTTTTCATCTGTACAAATTTGTTATTACCACTGGCTTTAAGGTGGAAATAACGTGAGGAAACCAACATGTGACAAAAAATTGCTATTTTCGAGGATATCGGACATCTGCCAAATCGCACTTGACCTGATTGGCCACTCGAATTTGGCCTTGACTCTCCTCATTTGAGAGAAAACCCTGGGACTCTGGGTTTTCCCTCATATGAAGAGAGTCAAGGAAGCAGTGAGTAAGGAAGAAGAACAGTGCAAACACAAAGTAGGCAGTTTATTCTTATTATCAAATTAAATAGTGACGTGGTTTCATTTTCTTTACACAAGCAGTAACACCTATTATAGTAAGCGGTAAGGCTAAGAACTCACGAACTTTCACCCGCCGCCGTTACGGCACAGAATAAATATTAGTACAAGTACAGAAGACTCACTTAGCGAAAAAAATTATATAAATAGCGACTCTTGCTGGGACACAACAAAGTGCAATTCAGCTCGCATTAGCGCTCAATGTCTATCGCGATATTCACCTAAACATTTGCGCTCTCTTCTAACGCGTAACTCTGTCGCTGTCTGGCGCGGAATGATGCGCAAGGGTTGTCGACATATCTAATAAAAAATATGTGCGGGAATCGTGTTGCGCGAGCGCTCATCCGTGCGTCCGACAACCGACTGTCACTTGTTCCGTGGGAGTAACGGTCTAGCTGTAGGCTAATAACGCGCGACCTTGAGAGAGTGGTGATGCCCTAGTTACGGGCCCGCAGCTTCAATGGAATGCAGACACATTATGTAAAAAACAAAACTCAAGTCACGACGCGTTTTACGCTCGCGGCAGTCGCCCGTAGACTTGGCGGCGCGGCGGCTGCGGAACCGCCAAAATAAGCGGTTTCGAATAAAACCGTAGTTAAAAAACGCTCCATGAGTTCGTAGCCTAAATGAGATTGTGAAATATAGTATTTATACCTTTCCTCTTCGTCCTGATGGTTGTAGACAGTCGTGAACAGATTCAGCAGTAGCTCTTGAACCGCTGCTGGTACGTCGGGCACTGCGTCGTCGTCTTCCCGACTGTAACAATATGTTAGTTAATGAATCACTTCTTAAAAAATCACCTGTGATTGATATTCTGATTGTTAACTTCATTATTATTGCATTATCTCGCCGTTCTAGTCTTCTCGTGACTTTAAAACTAACGCCACAACTTGGCAGACTTATCGCTTCCAGGCAACCTTAGGATATCAAATAATGAGTGGACAATTCAGAAAACGCCCATAGCCAAAAGCTTGCAAAGAGTAGGCACAAAACAAAAAAATAACGATAAACACTAATACCAGTGCGACAAGTTAACTGCTTTATCGCTGTAATCGATCTCTTCCCAGCAACCTTCGGAAATGAATGTGAGATAAATTCAGAACACGTACGCCATTTCCGGTGCTGGTTCATAATAGAGTTTTACTGCATTAATTCTGGGTTTTTCTTATGAGTCACACATAGTAAAGACTTTTTATCTATATTCTATACCGAAAGGCTTACAAAGAGTACTCACCTTAGCATTTGCTTCGTCTGCAAACAGACTCGATGTAAAATCAAGGCATCCTTATAAATCTGCGAATCGGGCTCGTTGTATTTGCAGGCATTGTCAAACATCAGTATGAAGTCAGATGCTAGCTCGTTCACCGCCTGGTACGTATTGTTCTTCAGCTTCTGAGCTATCTTCTCCATGTCGATGGGATTCTTTATTAGTTCGTAGTAGTCCGGGTATTCTGTCTTGCTCGGTAGTTTCATGAAGATTAGAGCTAGTTGACGGTTTGCTGCAAGCAAAGACAGATAAATGACAATAATGATCAAACAGCACTGAAATAGACTGCTACTTAAAATGTGAGCGGTAAAAACATACGAGTAAGCCGCAACAATAGTTTAAAACAATATCCTCTAAGGAAATTGGAAACCTTGTGAAGGCAGTGAAATCCATTTTACTATTAACAACTAGTAATAGTAAAAGATTGGCAGTCATAAGGAGTGCTGGTAGAAATGAAAATGTATTTAAAATTTAGGATATTTGTATTCAACAACGTTAATGTTAGGGTACATAATATTTCCGTTTCAGATATTTCTGAGGAAAAAAAACACGTTTCAGAGACTAGCCAGAACTAAAAGACGCGACAGACCAAAATTTTCGAAACGGATTTTTTGAGTAAAAAATAATAATTTGGGAATCACAAATTGGCATTTCAATAGGCTACAACCCTAAAAAAACTAATTAGTCCGTTAGCTAGATTGCTAAAAAAAATGTACACCATTTTTTTCTTTTGTTTCACAAACAAAAGATAACGAAAATACAGTGCTTAGAAGTTTAGCGTGACGTCACTTGTGGGTACGATTTTTAACCACAAATAAATAAATATTGGTGGACAATTCACACACAACACCATCTGACCCCAAACTAAGCAAAGCTTGTACGATAGCGACCAAATAGGTGATATAATACTTATATAGTTTTAAATACATATTTATTATACACTAGCGGCCCGCTCCGGCTTCGCTCGAATAATAACCTAGATATCAACTGCAGCGCCATCTGCCGTAGCCTATGTTACTCGGGAATAATGTAGCTTTCCAAAGGTGAAAGAATTTTTGAAATCGGTCCAGTAGTTTCGGAGCCTATTCATTACAAACAAACAAACAAACAAATCTTTCCTCTTTATAATATTTATTATACATAGATACACCCAGACACAATGCAAACATTTGAATTCATCACACAAATATTTGCACTGGATGGGAATCAAACCCACGACCCTCGGCTTCGCAGGCAGAGGTACTACCCACTAAGCCACGAGGCCAGTCAAATGACGTCACGACCACGGGAGTCTGGAAGTTTGATGATCCTTGATGATCCATGATGATCTTTATCGGGTTTTAATACTTTGATAAATAAAAAAATAGTGTCCCATATTTTTCCATGATCTAGCTGATGGACTAATTAGAATGGTTTATTATTGACCCAGTCCAATACTCTATTGTATTTATATCCTTACTAATCCTTACTAATATTATAAATGCGAAAGTAACTCTGTCTGTCTGTCTGTAAGGATTTACCGTCTAAACCAGTGAATCGATTTTAATGAAATTTGGTATGAAGATAGAGTAGACTCCGAGAAAGGACATACTACTTTTTAGGGTTGGGGGTTGAACAATGTAACAAAAACGGGGAAAAATATTTATCTTTGAAAGCTTTAGCTGCGTGTACCATTCTCCTTGGCGTGGGTTGAAGTCTGTGACAGTACGTGTCATAGACTTTTGAAGTCACGTGTCACAGATTTGAAGGTTGCGTCATTTTAGGTAAATAAATTTGCAATAATGCATTGTTACATTTTTACATGTAAATTAAAAATCTCTTTAATCTTATATTGTTTAATGTTGTTTATATTAAATTTGTCCGGTCGTTTTTATGCCTCTACCAGCGAGCAACACGGAAGAGAGTAGGCATACACAGCGTTTCCCCTCTGTCAAAGTACAAGTCCGCGTGGACCATGGAGTTTGATAATATACTGTGGCGTGAGGGCGGGGCTAGATTTGTGAATGGTGCTTCATTTTTTATGTGTTAGTGATTTGGTTGTGTGAGTATGATCGGCAATGGATCGGTACAGGTATGTTTTGTATGTAATAGTGCGGCTTTGCGCTAGTGTGCAACTTCCCCTCCCGCAAGAAATGACAGAAAGATTTGAACAATATTTTTTAGCTAAGGCTACTTACTCCCTTCCGTGTTGCTCGCTGGCCTCTACACCAACACAACTATTCACATACAATAATTGTACATTAGAAGTACTTGAAGAAAGAACCACCCTACCTCGATTTTACACCAAAGGGGTTTTCGATAATCAAGCTCAAGATTATCTGAAGAAGACTGATCACCTGAATGAAGAATCATACTCCAATGAGTAACATATAGAACAAAGCTCTCAATGTTCAAACGCTGGACGTTGGCAAAATTGCGGTGATACGTACCTTCTATTACCGAATGGAAGCCATATGAAAAAAGAAGGAGAAGAATGAATGAATGCATTGTTGGCGGAGGTATTTTTATAAACATGATGTTAATATTTATCTGAACAAATACATTATTTATCACAAATATATCATTTTGAACAAAATTGCCCTTGATGTTATTTGATTTTAATGAATATTTTAGGAAATATCGTAGTTTTAAGCAACTCCGTAACAAAACAATAGACCACTTCATTGTGGGCACGTGGTCCAGTGTCCAGTGATGTTTCTTAGCGTTGTTTTCCAGCTGAGGTTCCTCGAGGCGATGTAGCCACTGAGGCGGAACCGCGGCCGCGGTCGTGAGGGTGAACCTCTCGCACTCGACGATCTTAGCCAAGACGCTCAACAGTGAGAGGTCGTGTGAGTTGGAGAAGCGAGAGAAGGCCACTACCTGTCACTCATCCAATGACGTGAAAGTGGACATGGGAGCGATCCTAAAGGCGCACTTGACTCGCGACCTGTTTCCACGGGAAGGTATGGGGTGTCGGACGCTTAGGGCGGTCCGGCACCATACCTATGATTTCTCGAGGTCGTGACGCGTCGCAGCTTTTTAATGCATCACTGGAACCAAACGTGTTGGTTCGGATGTCTCCCATGAGGTGTCCTCGCAAAAGGCGGCGGCATTGGCAGATCGAGTCCCGGTCGAATGCGATAGCGGTCCCGAGACTGCTGCCAACCCACGGTAGGAAAAACCTGTTGTAGGTATGGGTTTTGATCGGTAAGGGTACCATATCCGTATGTAATATCAATCCCGACATATCCCACTCTGTCAATGCATGACCATGGGCTCCAAACCTTGCGGTCCAAGCAATTCGGTCACGGGGGAGTTGCGCGGCGTAGACGGTGCCGGCGCGACTGAGACGTGCCGCGATGAACCGTGGCCGTAGACCCCGGTTGAAGAGGAATACCGGTATAACGGTGCGCCGCTCTCCCTACCCACTGCGGCCTTGCGTGGTCGCCAACGTATGACGGTCGATGCGGTGGGGCTGTAGGGGATGAAGAGTGCCGGTATATCGGTGAGCTGCTGTCCCCGTCCTCTTCAGCCGGATGATGGTAGGTGATGAGGCCGAGCATTTGGCCCGCCGCGGGATACAAAGGGTGTCTAGACGTGAGGATTGGCACCGACGAGGCGGTTGGTTACCGAGGTGATCACGGCGTGCATTATCCCGCGGCAGGTTCGCAGACGAGTGCGAGAGCATACCCGTGTTCGCGGCAAAGGTGTGGCAAAGGTCTTAGTCGATAGGGGCACCACTCATGTCGAATCTGACACAAATCGACCATTCCCTTCAAGCGGAATGGTATATTAATGCATCAACTCCACATAAAATGGCACCATTTGCTTTTTAATTTCAAAATAATACAATTTCCCGTTAAGGAGTCGTTTATTGTAACTATTACTAAAGCACAGGAATTTAAGCGCCTAGGAATTGATTCACGCCAAGACGGTTTTTCATCTGGACAACTACTTAGGTATCTGTTGCGTTATCAAGATCGTCAAATTGCATAGATAACCAATTTGTTCTTCTACCGTAAGGAATAAAACACTAAAAATATCGTTTACACAGAAGTACTTTAAAATACCTGTACTATAAAACACATTTTAGTATATCCCAGTACGTTTACCTAGCGATCATAGCTTTTTAAAGCAATGTATATTTTAGTAGGAATTTTCCTCAAATAGACGCGGGTGAAACCGCGGGTCTCAGCTAGTATATGTATATATGTACTTAATAGACAATTCTTACCTTTAGGATCCCTATAATCTCTTATAGCGTCATACAATGTCCTCAGCTTCTGTTCAAACGGCGATAGCTGGCGAGCCTTGTAAACCGTCTTGATGGACTTCAAGAGAGGTTTTTTGTCGCTCGAACTGTTGATTTCCTTGAGTTTCTCGTTCATTACGCGTTCTAGAAGGTTCGCGTCTTCGTATATCATGGAGCCCTCTTCGTTGAACTGTCTGCAGTTGGAGAACATTAGACGGAAGTCGGACACCATTTCGTCTACGGTGGAGTAGCGTTCGTTCTGAAATAAATAAAAAATGTTTTGTGAAATTCAGAAATTCCTACGCCAAACAGACGGGCTAAGCCGGGACGGACCTCTGGTATTAAATATTAATATTATACTATTACTAGCTGTTAAATAAATACTAAGGTAACTCAGATAGTACCTATTTGTATACTCGTACACATTTACGGTTACTAAAAACAGCTTATAATAAAACAATTACATCAATTTCGGTTCAGTTGTTTTTGTGTGAAAGCGTAAGAGACAAACAGAAAAAGTTACATTCAAACTAATTATATGTGTATGGATCGCTTCATGTCAAGTGTCAAGATATAAAGTTCCAGTACCTGGGTGACCGAGCTTTGCTCGGTTTAAATACTAAATATACTTATATACCTACAGATAAAAGACTCAAAGAAATAGATTTTCTTAAAAAAAACAATTGAAAAAAAGAGAACCCGTCTGGATTCGAACCCGGAGCTACTAATTCGTGACCATTTCTCGTCTGAGCTAATTATGCTGTCGGGTCACGCGGCGAAATTTACCTTCGCATTCTAATGTGACAGTTTTTCATTGTCTAAAAACGCGCATAATATGCGTTTTTTTTAAATAATAATACCTAGTTAGATCGATTTATCGTCCCCGAAATCCACTGCATACATAATTTCATGAAAATCCGTCAAGCCGTTTCCGAGATTCAGATTCTATATATTATCGTTTAAAGGTATAAGATAAGATAGTTTTATGTTCAACAATGACGAATTTCCATATTATGAAATGTAATCCCCTATTTTATTCTTGTATGGTTCGGAAATACAAAATTGCTAGAAAAATATTCGTTTCCCTAGTATTAAATACAGGGTTTCATGGTTTTATCTTCAACGGTTGGGAACTTCCGTATTGACATTCATCCCCCATTTCAACCCCAATTTCATCCCCGTACAGAATTTGATAGTTTGGAAAGTTACGAATAATCATACAACCGTTCATCCCTTGGTTCACTCTCTTAGGGGTTGGATTTCGCAAAACCCCGTCTTAGCGAGCGCCTACGTCACACCCCGGACACTCGGCCTAAAATCTATACAGACGGTGCAGTTGACATACCTACACTCACACATCTCGCATATGTCGTTCGAACGCATTTACGCATGTGTGCGTGTCATCTATGTCGTGTCGCTGAGTGCTTCTCGCGTTCTTGCGGGGTAGGAAGCTTGAAACTGGCGGGGGGTGGGGAGTGTCCGTTCTATCTGTATTATCTATTCTATGCCTACGTGCTAAAAGACACCTCCATGCAAAATTTCATACTCCTAGCATTTGTAGTTTCTGAGATTCCTTGATGAGTAACCTTTCGCTTTTATATGTATGTATACTAGCTGTTACCCGTGACTTCGTCCGCGCAAAATAAATACTAACAGTATCTACTTATTATACCCAGACACATTTACAGTTACTAAAAACAGCTTATAATAAAACAACTTTATACAATTTCATCCAAATCGGTTTAGTTGTTTAGGTGTGACGCTTTCACATTCGTCCCCCATTTCAACTCCAATTTCATCCCCATACAGTTCGAAATTACAAAATTGCCAGAACAAACATTTATTTGCTTTGTGTCAAGTGCCTATATGTTACTGAGTTTCATGGTTTTATCTTCAACGATTGGGAACTTCCCCCATTTCAACCCCAATTTCATCGCCGTACAGTTCGAAATTACAAATACATTACATTTAGTAAGTTCTATACTAGAACGAGTATCTAAAGCTGCACTAGTAGGATCATATCGGATTTGGCTGGGCAGGGAGAGAAATACGAGTAGTGAAGGTGAGTGTTGACGTACGTCACCAAAAGGGGCCCCTTTTAAACCTACGCCCGAGTCACAAGTCTTGGGGTCTATTCGAGATTTCTCTCTCTGCCACACGATGGACCCGGAACCCGCACGTTGAATCCATGGAATGCTAAGAAGTTCGTCTCATTGCTAGAACAAACATTCGTTTGCTTTGTACCTAGTATCTATATACAGAGTTTCATGGTTTTATTTTCAATAGTTGAAAACTTCCATATTGACATTCATTCCCCATTTCAACCCCGATTTCATCCCCGTTCCCCGTACAGTTCGAAATTACAAAATAGCTAGAACAAACATTTATTTACTTCGTGTCAAGTGCCTATATAATATAAAGTTTCATAGTTTTATCTTCAACGATTGGGACCTTCCATATTGACATTAATTCCCCATTTCAACCCCGATTTCATCCCCGTTCTCCATACAGTTCGAAATAACAAAATAACTAGAACTAACATTTATTTGTTTCGTGTCAAGTGCCTATATATAAAGTTTCATGGTTTTATCTTCAACGGTTGGCAAAATTTCAGATTCCTAGCATTTGTAGTTTCTGAGATTCCTTGATAAGTAACCTTTCGCTTTTATATGTATAGAAGATATACATTTATTAGGCTTATCCCGTGGTACATATAATATAACCTTTATCACTCTTGAGATCACGTACATATCTAACAGTAAAATAATTTTTGAAGTTGGTCCAGTAGTTCCCGAGATTAGTGCGGAAAAAACCGCAGGGTGCTACTAGTATATAGGTGTTTTCACAAAAATGTACATCCCTCTTCCCACATGTCACTTTCCAGAACATTCCATTTTGCGACCGGATTTTATACCAAAGTTTGTTTAAAATTTTATTTTAAACCAAATTTGGTTTAAATTCCGGCCACAAATGGAACGTTCCAGAAAGTGACTAGAGGGGTATACATTTTTGTGAAAATGCCCCTATAATAATTAGGAAGATTACCTTGATGTTGGTCTCGATGGTGATCATATCGATGGGTCTATCGATCACGTTGTAGTACTCCGGGTAGAGTTTCTTGCTGGGTTTCTCCATGAACAGCAGCATGGGCTGTCTCCCGTCGGAGCAGGTGAACTCCACCAGCTGCTTGGACACGTAGTGGAGCTTCTTCTTCAGGGGGAGGTTGGATTTGGCGGCGGGGGAAGCCGCGGGCGAGGGGCGGTCTGATGCCGGCAGGGGGTTGATGCGAGGACGACCTGTGCATGTTAATATAAATAGTATGTATCAGGGCGTTCAAGTATTGTTGAATGCAATTTGGAAGGATGGGGGTGTCTTATAAAACATGACAGTTATTATTATTATTATTTTTTAAACTAGGAAATTTAAAAGTTGGTAACTTCTGTGGTGACTTTTAGGTAAAAATGGTCACTAACACTGTAGTAAAATTTTAAAAGCTGATAACTTAACAATCAAAAGCATCACACGAAAAAAAATTGTCTGTACAGACCCACGTCTACTAGAAATAAGAGATTTATATGTAACTAGCTTTTACCCGTACAAAATAAATATTAAAAAAAATATTAAATAGTAACTGAGGCAAGAAAACAAAAGTACTTCCTCGTTACGGAATCTTCATAGAACCGTCCAGCCCCGCGGAACATAAATATTAAGGTAATTGAGGCAAGAAAACAAAAGTACTTTCTCGTTACGGAATCTCCATACAACCGTCCAACGGGAGCCTATTAATACGCATAACTTTTTGTTCCTAATTTACTTTGTCATAATTAATGTAGCATAATGTATAGTGTCATAATGCAACTTTCGCATAGTCATTTTTTGGCGTCATGTGTTTTAAGCATAACAATCTATTGTACATTTAATTCGACTATTGATGAGACGCATAATAGTTTTAAGGCATTTTTTATTTGTTCTATTTTTTTTTAAGGTGTCGTTTAAATTGCATAATTTTTTTCGCTAATTTACTTTGTCATAATGAATGTAGCGTAACATATAGTGTCATAATGTAACTTTTGCATAATCGTTTTTGCGTAATGTGTTTTAAGTTTTAATCATAAATATCTATTGTACTACATTCAATTCGGCTGTTGCTCAGACGCATTTAGGCATTTTTTTAATTATTTGTTGTGCTACGTAATATATAACCAGGTTATATAGGGTCCAGATCCGACTCGGAGCACCCCGATTCCACCTAGTCTTGTCGCTACTACCCCTAGAGTGTATTTAAAAAGTGTGGGAGCCAGCCCGCTCTGCGGTCAGCCCTGAGTGTCGCTTCTCCATACTCGGCCTGCGCTCCACTACGGAGGTCGCCGACTCGCTTCGCTCGCCACCTCCTCCCTTCGCTACGCTTGGCCTCGCATAGATCGCTCCACTCAGGACCTCCCTTGAGCTTCTGGCGGGAACCCACCCGGAGTCAAAAAGTGCACCATATGTCTTAGGTGTGTGTAGGTTTGTAAGTCGTAAAAACGTTATGCCTACATCAATTTGTACAAAACTTGTCATACTACTGCATAAAAACCTTTTATTGTACCTACCATAGAAACGCAAGGCATATTTAATATGAAAATAAAGTTCAATTGAAATATTCATATGCTGTTACTAATATAACTTTTTATATAACATGCAAAATGTAATATTCCAATTTAATATAAATTTCATAGCAACAGTATGATAACACGAATGCGACAATGACAGATACTATTGGCAATGATATTCCATTAAGTTAGTAGATAGCTACATTACGTATAATAAATATTGTTGTCAAAGTACCCACCCGCATTTCACACACCGCACGTATTTTATTTAAATAATGTTGCTACAGTCAGATCTTTGCACTTGTTTTTTTAGTTAGGCGTTTAAAGTTTATGCAGTTGATTATTATGGTTAAGTATTGTTATGCTTTTCTCAATGTGTACCTTTAAACATTATGCTATTTATGGTTATGCGTCGAAACATTATACTAAGTTATCTGTATGCTATATATGGCTGTGCGTTTAAACATTATGCTAAGTTATTGTTATGTCATATATGGTTATGCTAATTAACATTATGCGAAGACAGTTATGCGTTTAGTTGTTATGGTAAATTATCATTAGTCCTAAAAACGGTATGCCTACCTAAAATAGGACAAAAAATGTTATGCCACCCCATATATACCCCCGTCCAACCCTTGTTTCACCCTATTAAGAGTTGAATTCCGCAAAACCCCGTCTTAGCGAGCGTCTACGTGCTAAAAGACACCTCCATGCAAAATTTCAGACTCCTAGCATTGGTAGTTTCTGAGATTTCGTGATGAGTGACCTTTCCCTTTTATATATATGTATAAACGAATAAAATTCACGACCTCATATTTTTTTGGTTGTCCGCTTGGCGTAAAATGCTATAGAGTGTATAGAGGATCAAAGAACTAAAAGCATAAGCTCTTCATTCTTCGTATTCCCACTTCTTGTACTTAGGACCTACCCTCACAAGGAGAGAGTTGTGTGAGAGAGTTGTTGTTCTGAATAAGTTGTGAGTAAGAGTGTGAGTGAGTGAGTTTTTAGTGAGTGAGTGAGTGAGTGAGTGAGTGAGTGAGTGTACGGTTAAAGTGTAATTAATACCTCTAGGTCGCGGTGTCGGTGGCTGTGATTGATTCTTGACGGAAGACAGGCTCTCGTCATCGCTTGACGACTCTTGTACGATATCCAGAAGCTCCTGCACACGCTGCTGCATTAATCTAAAAAAATATTTTTCAGTTATTTATCTATTCTAGTACTAGCGGCCCGTTCTGGCTTCACTCGGCTATTGTCACACAAAGACTATTAATCAAAATAAAAACTATATCTTTAACGTTGGATCAAACTGCACATGGTGTGCAAATTTGATTAAAATCGGTCAAGTAGTTTAGGAGTCCATCGCGGACAAACAACGTGACGCGTAATTGGATTGGACAAACAAAGTGGTTCATTTTGTTATAATTCCAGTATGTTCGTACTCACCTTTGCAATTTGACAGCGTCCTTGTACAACTTAGAACTGAGCACGTTGAATTGCTTCGCGTTCTCAAACATGATGTTCATATCGCCCGCACCCTCATACAGAGTGCCATAGTTTCCGCGACGGATCTTGTTCCGTGCATTATGGACTCTATCCCAGTGAGATAAGGTCCCTACTACTTATGCTATCATCCCGAAATCTTCCTACTTACCTTTGCAGTTTGACAGCGTCCTTGTACAACTTAGAACTGGGCACGTTGAATTGTTTCGCGTTTTCGAACATAATGTTCATATCTCCCGCAACTTCTGACAGAGTGCCGTAGTTCCCTCGACGGATCTTGTTCCGGATCTGGTTGAGAGAGACCGGGTTCTTGATCTCCTTGTAGTAGTCGGGGTACATGCGGCGAGACGGGAGCTTCCAGAATGGTTCCGACATTGGTGTACCTGTGAAAATATGATTATATTCATGTGGAAATTTCTTTAGCACTTTTTTATAATATAGGGTCTAGGTAAACAATTCTGCCCATAACAGCCAAGTTTTAAATAACTATTTGAATATGAAGAGTCCAAATCACTGTCTAGCACAACTCAGCGATATCTAACTTTTTTGCTCAATATATTCATTACAGCCGTAGACGTCCTGCTCAATAAGCCAACACTTGAGTCTCGATTTGAAACTGTCCATAGTGGATGCACAATGTTTATGTATCACATCATTCGCTCTTAGAGTATCAAACATAAAGTGCATTCTAATATATTCTAATATAGATAACATACAGACGATTCTCGCATACACACCACAACTCTGAATGTAGCATTTAGGATGGCTATGAAAATTATTTTAGTTCAGAATAAAATGTGACGAAAATGGCGCCCCTAGCATGGTGTACTCCTCAAAACCTCAATATCAGTAGCAGAGGACAAAGACGAATGAAGGGGAATTCAGCTATTGTGTGTATGACCTATAGTTGTGGTGCATTACCATCAGTTCCTAGATGATTCCTGACGACTCCCAAGAGTTTCCATTGCGGAGAATCCTCGTTTTCAATCTTCTCTTCATCACTGTCACCACTGTCCTCAGAGTGCTGAAAATAGAATACTTCATTTAAGTGTGGATATTATACATAGATATTCTTTATTGTACACACCAAAAGAAAACAATACAAACTATACCTCATTCCAAATCTCTGTGAATAAAAGGTAAACAAACCAATGTCACTCTCAATATGACAGACCAGCATTTCTCAACCTTTGTTTTACAAGATAGTTTGTAGTACCTTTAATTGCTTGCCCTTTTAAATTTTCGTCGCAAAACAAGGCTAAATATATATGTATGGATATCATAAACACCCAAATATATGTTCCCACTGCTGGGACTTGGAACAATCAACACATTGTCGCTGTAAAAAATCGTAAGACACGAGAATCTGCAATTGCTGAACATCTGATTGATGCTAAAACTGGTCATTGGGTCGAGATCCACGACCCGAAGGTGCTATCTACCGAATGTCATTACTACGCAAAGCATTGGAAAATAAAAAACATAGGTATATATTTCAACTACGACGCGATGACCACGCTGCCAATAACCGAAAACTACCCGGTTTACGGTTATCGGCGTCGCGGAATCCTCTAATAAATAAATGTGTGCATAGCGCACTGAGTTTGGAGAAACCTGATATGGTTAGTGTTGTGTGTAGTGTTGGTCACCCTGCGATTTTTGAAGCCCAAATGAGGGTAGATGGAGATCTCCTCTCATTTCATAATGAGAGTATGGCGGGCATACTCTCATTTCATAATGAGAGTATGGCGGGCATACGTACATTTATTTCCCCCCACGTAAAAAAAGGAAAGGCAAAGCATTTGAGTTCGGAGAAGAATGTAACACTAGAACCAGTGACTTAAAAAAGTAATTTAGATGTTTCCTTATATGAAAACGTTCATTTTATTTTTAACAATAATTAAATCTCGTTCAAATTGTCCTCGTATTACCCAAAACTGATCATAACATAACATTTGATTAAAGGAGCATAAGAGAGACAGTCGGCGTCATAAGTCCCAGTTGTCCCACGCACCATCACTGACAAACACTGCACATCACATCCTCAGCAACAGAGTGGTTTACAACTGGAACAGGTTGCCTGAGGATGTTATTTCAGCAAAGTCATTAAACTCTTTCAAGAACAGATTGGACAAATGGATAGTTAAAGACAAAATCATTTTAACAGACAATTACCTATAATTTGTTACTTCAACACTGAGATATAGGCATATCAGCTAATGCTGCTCGCCTATTATTCAATAAATAAAAATAAATAAATAAATAACACTATGATGTAATATTTTGGAAACACATACAAAAGTTTCGATCAAAATAACACAAAATGTATGGCATTTTAGAGTGAAAATTATACAAGCTTTTGATAGTAAACAGCGTAATTTGGAACACGTATTTAGAGGTTTGCGATTTTCTCTCAACTCGTTACCACACAAGAAACCTTTTTCTCGGAGTTCTTTTGTCATACTCTTACTCTTTTATTGATAATGAGTAGTTACATGTCATAATATTCAAGATATTCAAATATTACCAATACAAGTCAATAATTTAAAAAAAAACAAACGTCAATTTAAGATCCCATTACAATAAAAATCAAATAATACATTACATTAAAATCAAACTACATTACAATTAAAAATTCCAAATTAATGACAAAAATAAATAGAGTAAAATTAATCCATACTTGAATATAATGGAAATGGGTATTTTTAAAATATGGGCAGGAGAGGGGTATTTTAGAAAAATAGGTGCGTCCTTAATAAGAATAATTTGATGAAAAGAAGTATAAATGTCTTGAATGCAACATTGAGAGTTTGAGAAACACAGATCAAATTGCTAGTACTTAAAATCATATTTCTATCATCCTACCATTACTTTCTATAACTTTTAAAATAAGATAGTATAGAATTATTCGATCAATACAAATCTAAGTATATGGTATTTAAAATCGCAATAAAGTCGAATCCTATATGTGAAAAATATTTTAAGGCAATTTCATAAAAGTACTAAGATTAAACGATGTTTATGTTATGGTATCACCTTTTTTTTGGTTTGTTTTGGTTTTCTACACAGCTTACTGGAACGCACTATAGTGTTACATCGGCCTTATCGCTAAAAGCGATCTCTTCCAAGCAAACTTCGGAAGGAAATGTTTTTAGGAGTAATAAAATATTAATAGATATTATGAATATTTGATATTAGTAGACATTCCGCACACAGCACTATGTAATCGACATAATCCATAATTTGGTGATTAAATCCATTAAATAACAATTACTCAGACAACATGTTTCATAACATGGATGTTCTTATTACGAAAGTAGATTTTACTCTTTGGCACATCAACCGTGAAACGATTTTGCTTTCTGACTGAGTGTAAACCTGTTTTTTAAACTGCCTTTAACTCGTGACTAATGCATGGAAGTTTTAAGACAAATTCTATTAATTTATTTCACTAGTTTATAGTTTTTTTTCTGGTGGCGCGAAATTTTTTAGTTGATAAACCGTCACTCATGATTTGTTTTGTCAAAACCTCAAAATTTTTGAGGGTAGATACAATTTTTTTTCACTTGATGAGTCATAACCGGCGCCGAACCGATATGGGTTCCGCGCCGCTTTTCGGGTATTTGTTAAACAAATATTTGTTAGTATAACAAAAAATAAGTTAATTTATTTATAGTTTAAATACCTTGACGGCCTCGGTGTCGGAGCCGGGCGGGTCCATGATGGCGAGCGCGCGGCTAGAGGGCACGGGCCCGACGCGCGACGTGCGCTTGCTCCGGATGCGCTCCGACGTTTTCGCGGGCCCGCGACCGTGGAGGTCCAACTCCTGCTTGCGGACTTGGATTATCTGAGGAAAGGAAAATGTTATTGAGTTTTAGGCGAGTTATAACTCTGGACCACTCAGGGCCGTGTGGAGGCCCCAGGGCTGATAATAATCTTGTCTTTAACCTCGTACGTTGAAATACCTTTCCGAGGCTAAGACTCTATTGTGGAGGCCCCCCATTTGTGGAGGCCCTGGCACCACTGTAGTGGGAGTGGAGGTCCAACCCGTGACGAGCGCAGTGCAGTGCTAGGTAATGATTTGGACTCTGCATGTTTCAAGAGCTGCGTGTCGCTGTGCTGTTATGTGGCAAGCATGTTGCTTACCATCAGACACATGTCCTGCTCGTTTCGTCACTCCTTATTAAAAAAAACACGGCAGTCATAGGAACTGCCGATAGAATTGAAAACTTAAAACTCAGAATTTGATAGCTTACCTTGGAAACTACGCGGGTGTAACCGGAGGGCGTGGCTTCGCCATATTGGCATGGCCATCTAGAAATGCGTCAGCGGCGGCACGGCGTCGCAACACGGGCTAGAATAGTTATCTACGTAGAGTCGAGGCGCAGGCAGCTATGCTTCCTTCACATTTTACGTAATTAATTCACCATGTCGTCGCCAGAAGACGAATACGTACTCGTTTAATTGAACAATTTCAACGAGTTTCACGGTGGTTTCAAAATCGTCACGCATGTTTGAAACGTCTAAAAACAGCTTCGCATGAAACGAAATGACAAAATGGCGGTGGAGTCGCGGCTCGGACACACTTTAGCGCCCCTCCTGCGCCTGCACCTCGCCTCCGCCCCGCCTTCACCTCGGCCGCGCCGCAACTCTTGTATATGAGCGCACTGGCATTCATTTGTAAATAAATCTTTGTTGCGGCGTGCCACTTATGCGCCCACGCCTCAACTCCGCCTCGACTGTTGATCGTGTGAGCGACGCGCCTTAGGGGTATAGCTGATAGAATGGTCAGGGGATATAGCTGATAGAATGAATTTAACTCTAAACGGAGGATTCACGAATAGTTAAGGAATAAAAGTCTTTCTTCTCAGTAACTCGGTACTATCACGCAACAAAAAAAAACAAAATACAATAAAATGTATCCAAAATACAATAATATGTATACGGAGTGGTGTGCGCGGGGTAACTGGCGTTGTCTGATACAAAACGCAACCTCACTCGAAACCCAACACCAGTACACCTACAGGCGAGTTTTATCTCTGGACCACTGGAGTGGTACAAGCGCGTTTGACGCTTTTTCAACCCCAATCAAAAAGACTCGTGTTATCAGTTTGACGCCGACGTATGTCTGAGTGTCTGTATATGTGTCTTGTCTGTTCCACCGTAGCTCACAAACCGGTGAGCCGATTGCGATGCGTTTATTTGGAGGCTAGTTTCCTTGCGGTTGTTCTTAGCTATGTTTGGTCAATACCGATTCAAGATGGCCGCCTCCACATAATGGCGGATAAAATATTTTTTCAGAATCTCCTTCAATATGGATGTCAAATGAAAGGGCTTGACTAGTAAACTATACACTATGACAAATTTCAAATCCAAGATGGCCGCGACAAGAGAATCAAGGCCCATAATTGTTTGTTTGTGTGTGTGTGTAACATGTTTCATTGATTGTATTTTTTTAATGTAATGTGATGAAATGAATTTATGACTGGTTATGTTATGAGTAAATGATACTTGAAATAAATAAAGTAATAAATAAAAAAAATCTACAATGTGGGGACTCAGGGCCTGCTTGCAAGGAAAGCCTTGTCAGTCAGTGGGAATACTTAGTGGGCTGCTTATCCTATACATACCTTCTTCATAGCCTTAGCATCTTTGTAAATCTGACTGCCCGGTTCATTGAAGAGGCACGCATTCCTAACCATCAGTAGCAAGTCTCGCTCCAGCTCCGTCAAGTTAGGGTACTCTCCTCCCTGTATCTTCTGGGCAATCGTCTTCAGGTCTATGGGGGCATCGATGACGCTGTAGTACTCTGGGTAGCGACGCTTTGATGGGAGGAACTGGAATGCTGAGTAGAGGGGGCGGCCGTCTATGTTTGCTGTCATTACCTGGGTAAGAAGTGGTGGTTATTAGTTACATTTTTGAGGGAAATTCAAACAGTACATTGTGCACTTGTCTATGTTCTTGAGATGAGTAACTAGCTAAGTAGCTTTGAAGTGGGATGGTATCACCAAGTGCTGGCGAAGCATGCATTAGATGTGGCCAGAGACCTTTCGGGTAGGTGGTTCACCTCAACATATCCTCTGACGTGGTGAAATAGCCCTTACCTTTTTTTATGTGCCTCTTTCTTACTAACAATATAATAAATTGTAATAAATGATGGAACTGCCACATGACAGGATTGAGAACTATGCAAGTAACAGTTCATTGGTATTGGTTTATGAAAAAGATAAAGAATATGGTGATTGGTTTAAGGATAGTAAACTAATACCAATCTGCATTATACTAAAACAACCACATAGCATCAAGAATTTTACACAACACACAGTATAAATATCTCACCGAACAGAACAACTCTTCGAAAATGTCTTCCTCAGTGTTAGTTGAAGTCTCTGACATGTCTTCAGCTATATCAGATCTTCTGCTGGAAGACCCATTCCGAGAATGCTTCGGTAGCTTTATTTCTTCACCTAGAAATAGTACACAATAAATAAGTATCACAAAACTATTGAAAATTTCTTACACAAAACCGTCTAGCCCCAAACGGGCGAAAGCTTGTACAGGGTTCGCCAGAGAAACTTACTTATTTGAAAAAATTCCCGCGCGGTGAGTTGGGCGGGTAGAGGGGCAAGAGGGGGCGCATCTGGAGGGGGAAGTTCCCAAGTTTGTTTCTCCCTCCAGTCAGTTGCCATCATGCTCTGGTCTAGAGAGCAGCGGGCCTTCGCAGTTCTTCTAAGAAGCAGAGCTTCTTTTCTAACGGTCGCTCACTTGTTGCTACGCAATGTGCCAAACGAACGCGCAGTTACCGTGAATGGAGCTCGTTACAGGAACATGATCGAGGAATTTTTTCTTCCAAGACTCGAAGAAATGAACGTTAGGAACGTGTGGTTTCAGCAAGATGGAGCCACAGCACACACAGCACGAGACTCAATGAATTTGTTGCGACAACATTTCCCCGACCGCCTCATCTCTCTCAGAGGCGATCTCCAATGGCCGGCACGCTCTCCAGATTTAACTCCATGCGATTTCTTTTTATGGGGTTATTTGAAATCCCTGGTTTATGTCGATCGACCACGGACCATAGCACACCTCAAGAACAACATTCGCGACGCCATTGCCAACATACCGATTGATATGCTGCGAAGAGTGGATACGAATTTCAAAAATCGACTTCATCAGTGTATGCGCAATGGGGGGTCGCCATTTATCCGATGTAATTTTTAAGACTGCATAAAAAAAATTGGGATATTGTATTCTCAAATAAAAAAAAATTTAAAACAATAACTGAAGTACTTTTTTTTTTATTGACCTTTCAAATAAGTAAGTTTCTCTGGCGCACCCTGTACTATGGGAAAGTTATGAGGTAACAAACATGACATATTGATTTATTTTCTACAAAAAAACAAAAACCAACTTCAATATAAAATTAAATTCCCACACTTGAAGCAATCACTTTGTCATCCAGATAGATGATAGTAAATTTTAGTTTTTTGTTCATATTTCATAAACCGGCACACCAATTTGGATAAAATTTATATGGACCAAAAATTACCCTCAAAATTGAGTCACAATAATTGGTTAGTGCTATCGGTACAGATATTCGATTATTTTATTGTATTAAAATTTATTCTAATATGTTATAAAGGAGACGGCCCATTTTCCATGGGCATTTGCCCCACAGCAAAAGTGCAGGAGACTCAAGCAAAGTTGGATCATTGTATAGGATTTTTAATATATATTGAGGAACTGTTAATGTTTTTATTCTGCATAGCGGGGTTTAAAAGATATCAACTAAAACGTTGAAAAAAATAACGCGATGTGTGAGTTTCGAACGAATCCAGCATATTTTACATTCTTTTTGGAATCGAGTTTCGAACGAATCGGATGATGTGTCAATTTTGTTCACTTTTTTTTTATTTTGGCGTCGCACGCTTTTTGTGTTTTTCCATATTACGTATTTCAAAATTTTCAAGTTTTACTAAAAATCATGAAAGAAGTACGTTCACGAACATCAAATACTTAGTAATTTGTAATAATCCGCCATTTATATTACACATTGACACTCGAAAATACACAAGATAAAGAAAATAATACTATGAGGCAACATGTTTTTTTCACGTTGGCGCCAAAACTACGATTTCGCAATCCGGGCAAAATGACACAAGCACATTCACTTTACGTAAACTTCAACAGAAGAAAAATAGAGAAAAAACATGGCTGGCTTTAGGTACAGTCATTAAAGTACTTTTAATCACACCAATTTGCAATCCCCGCTTGGCACGTTAGTTTTGAATGTACAGTTTGCATTATTTAGTTATATGTTACTTTAATTAAATAACTTTTTTAGGTCTCCGGGGATATTTAAGTACATAAACTTAAAACGACTTGGGGCAGAAATGAGCCGTCTCCTTTAATATTTTAAAATATAATTAACAAAAAAAACATAGGTACTACTGAATTGAGAACTATCCGGAGAAAAATCCGGTGATTGTGACATTAAACAAATTCAAGGAGATGTACCTAATTGAGGTTTAGCCAGATTTCGTACTACGGCAGTAGGTAAGTAAAATAAGGTCCAATATATAGACAAATGGGGAATGCAAGTCAGTTGAACTAGACGGCATTCCTAAATGGAACTAGCAGTCTTCAAAAACTCACCATTTTCGAGAGCTGTCCGTGCCTGAGTGTACAGCTTCCACAGTTCAACCGCATCCTTGTATTCCGTAGACCCAGACTTGTAGAATGCTTTAGCATTGCTGACCAGGAGGTCAATGTCAGCTGAAAGCTCTTCTATATCTTCATATGTATCTGTCTTTAGCTTCTGCTGTACCTATAAATAATTAAATTACAATATTATTATAAAAAATTAAGTCATAGGGATAGTAATAATGAAAGATAGAACAGACTACTGATGTAAATAGAGACAAACTTCTTAGCATTCTATGGATTCACCGTGCGGGTGCCGGGTCCCTCATGTGGCAGAGAGAGAAATCTCGAATAGACTCCAAGACTTGTGACTCGGGCGTAGGTTTAAAAGGGGTCCCTTTTGGTGACGTACGTCAACACTCACCAACTTCACTACTCGTATTTCTCTCCCTGCCCAGCCAAATCCGATATGATCCTACTAGTGCAGCTTTAGATACTCATTCTAGTATAGAACTTACTGCACTTCTGGACAAGCCAAGGTCTTTAAGCAGGTTAGGCAATACCTCTCGCTCCTACTTCTACAGCGTATAAATTAACTACATTGCCATTTTTTGTTAATTCATTTTGAAGGTCGTAATACTTATTTTGTTTCATCGCGTGGTCTTTAGGTATATTAGTTTCCCACGGTACAGTAAGTTCTACAAGGACTATGCGTTTCGTAGCCCTAGAAAAAAGGAAAATGTCCGGTCAGGATGACGAAACACCCACATCCTCTGGGATTTTGTAGTGCTTTTCATATGTTTATTTTATTAATTTATTTATTTATTGAATAATAGGCGAGCAGCATTAGCTGATTTGCCCATATCTCAGTGTTGAAATAACAAATTATAGGTAATTGTCTGTTAAAATGATTTTATCTTTAACTATCCATTTGTCCAATCTGTTCTTGAAAGAGTTTAATGACTTTGCTGAAATAACATCCTCAGGCAACCTGTTCCAGTTGTAAACCACTCTGTTGCTGAGGATGTGATGTGCAGTGTTTGTCAGTGATGGTGCGGGGGACAACTGGGACTTATGACGCCGACTGACTCTCTTATGCTCCTTTAATCTGTACAGGTTCTTTATGTGAGGGAGGTTATAAAATCAATTCAGTATTTTAAATGTTTCGATCAAGTCTCCTAGTAACCGTCTCTCTTCCAATGTAGTGAGGTGTAGGGCTTTTAATCTGTCCGTGTAGGATTTACGTCGAAGGGCATATGGCCATTTTGTCGCTTTTCTTTGCACACTTTCAAGTAAATCAATATCTTTTTTGAAGTAGGGGCTCCAGACTTGATAGCCATATTCTAGTAGCGGCCTCACGTAAGTTTTAATATATTTTGAGAAAAATCTCTACAGTTATAGATTGAAAGGATCCACGAATGACATAAAGAAACGAGTTTGCTTTCTTAACTATTGCCTCTTAACTTTGACTGGCCTCGTAGCTTAGTGGGTAGTAGCTCTGCCTGCGAAGCCGAGGGTCGTGGGTTCGATTCCCACCCAGTGCAAATATTTGTGTGATGAATTCAAATGTTTGCACTGTGTCTGGGTGTTTCTATGTATAACAAGTATGTATTTAAAAAACTATATAAGTATTATATCAGCTATCTGGCTGCCATAGTACAAGCTTTGCTTTGTTTGGGGCCAGATGGTGTTGTGTGAATTGTCCACCAATATTTATATATTTATATTTATATATTTATTGCAGAAATATGTTCTTCCCATTTGATTGATATAATTATTGATATAATTAATTCATGTTATTGTCACATAAAATTTGTTAAAGCAGTAAACAAGGAATACTCAAAACCACATAAATATAATGTAGGACTATTCCAAGGGTGCTGAACATAACATAATGTTGTCATTTGTTAAATGCTATATTTACTAACACAATCCTATGTATGCATTTTTAACCAAAAATCCACTTCATTTAGCTCACTCTCGTTAAGTAAATTTATGGCTTGAAAAACATGTACTTACCCTTAGTAAGTCAATCGGCTGGGACACAACTTCATAGTACTGTGGTTCTTGACGTCGCTTAGGAGCGCGAATGAAAGAGTCACAGAGTAATGTCCCATCTTCTTTCTTGAATGATCTGATTGTGTCATAAAGCTGCTGGCACATTTCACCCTGAAAATGAACAGTTCCAAATACAGCATAGTCCAATTTAGTTTCAGGTCATTTCATTATTTTTTAGGGTTCTGTACCCAAAGGATAAAATCGGGACCCCATTACTGATACTTCACTGTCTGTGCATCTGTTTGTCTATATTTAAGAGAGGCTCCCATACAACAAACTTGATTTTTTTACCATTTCTTGCTCAATACTAATAACGGTGACAGGTAGACACTTAAACTATTCACAGAACATTTAGTTTTATGTTCTCATTAAATATAAATAATGAAAATAAAATAAAACAAATAAAATTAAGGGGGCTCCCATACAATAAAAGAGAGAGAAAGACGTTTAGTTACTAATGGTACGGAACCCGTCATGCGCGTGTCCCACTCGCACTTGACCTGTTTTTTATAATAACAAGTGACAGGACGAGCATGACATGTGCCTGATGGTATGCAACACATTAGCCCATAACAGTACAGTGTCATGCAACAAAGTGTGTTGGAAGATGAAAAAGGAAAAATAATTCTAGCACTGCATCTCATCATTGTGAGATGAGAAAAGGATAAGAAAAGGAGTCAAGCTGATCCAGCTAATCTGAGGGTCTGCTCTGTCATGAATAATAATTTGTAAATGGTAAATGTTTGGTTCATTTTGAAAAGATTGCGGGGGACCCGGCATTTTCACAAGGTATATCCACATCATAGTTTAATTTAGGTTGTGCCATGTCGCACTATATCAACAATACGCTTTCGTAGGTATAATATACTTACAGGGTCTAACTTTTTTTTCTTTCGCGAAGGTGGCGGACCAGGATTATGGTCTATCCCATCATCGCTGTCATCCAAATCCGCGCCCCTGCTAGCCGCAGACGAAGCTCGGCGTCGCTTGCTCATTCTCACAGTTTTAACACGTAGTCCAATGAAAAGTGCGATAGACACTATTTACATTGTTTCGAGCTAAATCTTAAGAGAAATAGAACTGCTCGTTTTAGAGAAAACTAAACTAAAATAATATAGACACAACGACTAAACAAGTAGGTACCTCTTTGGTAGGTACAGAACAGAGAACCACAGACTAAGTAGAGAGATACTCAGAGAACACCACAAACCACAGACTAAGTAGCAGTGTGACCAGATATAGTTTAATACAAGTTTAATAGTTTGACAAATCTACTCACGGTAAGGCCGAAATCTACTGAATTCTACTAGCCAATATGCAGAAACCTACTGTCTACTCGTAACCAAACGTGTGTGGACGCGCTTATGTGTGAAATAAAAACACAATTTAGTACTATGCACTTACTTAGTGTAATAATTTACAGTATATACTAAATAAATATTGTAAATCTATATCTATACTAGTCTATATCTATACTAATATTATAAAGAGGAAAGATTTGTATTTTTACACCAATAAACTCAAAAACTACTGAACCGATTTCAAAAATTCTTTGGCCAAAAGAGAGCTACATTATCACTGAGTAACATAGGCTATTTTTATTACGAGAAAAAATTAGAATTACTTTGATTTCTTTACTAAAACCACCGCAAGGTTTAAAAAAACAGCCATAAAATGGCTTTCATCGCATACGCTGCGGAAAGTACCAATGATAGAACAAAATAATGTTTTACAATATTATAGAACGTATTAAAATCTACAAGAAACCTCACGAGACCATATGTCTAACTACTGTAATTACGTCGCTACAACTGCTTTTTTACATTTTAAAAGAAGATAAAAATGCCGATCAAATTCAGACCATGTTATCCATACATTAGTATTTATTCTTATCCAAATAAACTATTTCGTATTCAAGACTGCTTTAATACCTACTGATTCCTTTTCGAATTATTAAAATCGGACATTGCATTCAAAAGATATTACGAAGTTTAAAAATTCCATCCTGTCGAAATATACGACGCGACGGGCCGGCGCGGCGCGCCGACTGTAGCGCGGCGCGGCGCAACGTGGCGGTACATGCCATCGATACAAATCAATGGATGTGCCCTGAAAACTTTGAAATTGGTAATAAATTGCGTCTCTGTGTGTATCGTAAGTGGTTTACAAACAACCAATCTACTTGACCCCTATAATCGCTAGCGGCGAGATTTGCTGTGGTTCTACTTATTTTGGTTGTTGACAACGAATAATGATAGGTAAAAACATCCGGCGTCCACCGCGTCCTGCAACCGACTAGAACGGAAAGAGTGAGCTCACTCTTCCCAACTTTGACATGATTGCGTGCGCTCTGAAGTTTGGGAAGGCCAATCATGGGTTCTACGATCTATGGTAGATGCAGAATTAGGAAGAGTGTACAGCGTTCATCCTTCCCAGTCAGAGTGTTTTTATCTCAGAATACTTTTTTATCATGTACCACGTTGGTACATGGTTCCAAGACTTTAAAATCGTGTAAAAGAAACTTACCAAGCCGCATGCCGAGAAGGAGGTTTGTTACAAAATTATAGCCAGTGGGAAATCCCTTTGAGAGAAGCTTCAATTTCCCGGTGTCCGTTGAGGCTGAGAGTTGTTTGTGGTAATATTCATCGATACAAATCAATAGATGTGCCCAGAGCACCTTGAAATCGGTAATAAACTGCGTCTCTGTGTGTATCGTATCTGGTTTACATAAAACCAATCTACTTGACCCGTACAATCGCTAGCGGCGAGATTTGCTGTGGTTCTACTTATTTTGGTTGTTGACAACGAATAATGATAGGTAAAAACGTCCGGCGTTCACCGCGTCCTGCAACCGACTAGAACGGAAAGAGTGAGCTCGCTCTTCCCAACGTTGACATGATTGCGTGCGCCCTGAAGTTTGGGAGGGCCCATCTTAGGTTCTACGATCTATGGTAATAATATTATTTTGTTTCCGCCGTATTACATTACAGCTAGCCGTTTTGAAAAACAGGGCCTTTTTGTAATGCAGCGGTTCAACAATTAGCCGTATTGTCATTGCGATACGTTCTTCAATAAGGCGGCCCATGTTCAGCCGTTCCGGCAATTAGGAATCACAATGGAGACCTTGTTACCCAACCTTGTGAAATAGCTGATGCTTTCGCTGATGAATTTGTAAAAGCTTATTCAAATGAACCTACTCTTGGTCCTGGTATGACAGTTTTATCTATTCCACGTGTAAATGATAGCTTGTGTGACAAAACCTTTTCTGAATCAAATGTGTTAAAAACTCTTAAAAATTTTACACTCAGTCATCTCCAGGGCCAGCTAACTTTTGACATAGTACATCGTCTCATGTGGGAGTAGAAAGCTTTGTCACCCTTACTGAGGTTTTTTTGTATCACAACTGCTCCGTTGTTGTCTGGATAGTGCGACACATCTGTTGTTTACCTCCCTAAACCTGTGATAGTCATCTACATTCATAGAAGCTCTGTACTTGACCCACAATGCTTTTTTCTCAGCGATCAATTTAAGAACATTATTCTCAATCCATGGTTTGTTTTTTGGCTTGGATGTTACTTGACGCAATGGAGCATGGTTATCAGTGGTGATGTTGATTGCATTTAAAATACCACTCCACAGTTGCTCAGGATCATTGGATATAGATATCATTTCCAAATTGTTGCTAAGTTCAGTGTTAAACATGTCATAATCAATACAATTGTAATTCCTTCTTAGCCTAGGTATAGAATTTTCTTGACGTGTTAAGCATTGAATAGTAAAATGTAACACCGAGTGATCACTTTTTCCTATGGGAGGCAAGTGAGCGACATCATGTATATGAGTGTCCTCATTCACTAAGATAAGATCTAGCAGTCTAGCACTGATGGCTGCTGATTTACTTGGTGTCTAGTAGGACTTTTTAGTAATTGATGCAGATTACTGGATAAATTATACATGTCGACAAAAAGATCTTCAGGTTTGGACATCTGGTCACTTCTGCAATGTTGAGTTATAGTGATAGGCCATTTTAAGTGTCTATAGTTAAAGTCCCCAGCTATGACTACAGTGTTACGCTGAGAGGCAGATAAAAAATTCTGCATTCATTTGTTATCACGAATTTTCCAAGTCACTTCCTCTGTATCATCTGAGCGATAAACTCCAACCGCCAAAAAAATATTAGATCCGAATTGAATATCAATGTAAAGTGCTTCCACCTCCTCACACATGTATCTATGGTTATTTCTTGCTACAATAGGAACACCACTTAACTGATCCCTCACATAGGTACCTACACCACTACACCCCACACCCCTCGTTTTACCTTCAGATTTAGCCTTTTTGTGTTTACGGTCTAATCTAAACAAAGTGTAACTTGGTATATTATATGAGCTGTTCCGGTCTTTAGAATTAAGCCAAGTCTCAGTGATTACAACCACTGATGGTTGAAAAGAGTTAACATGGGCCATAAAAAGGTCAAATTTGGGGCGCAACGAGAAAAGGTTTGTGTACATTATAGTTTTATAGTATAGTCACTGTATGTATGGATTTTGATTGCTAAAAATTATTAGTTTTTTGGAACAATTTTGGGAGTGCCCTTTATGTATTTAATGGTTAGATTAGTTTCCTCATTCTCCGTTCTATGCTTAAGTGCATTGCATGCAAGTGCATTAAATGCTTAAGTCTATTCTGGTGTTTTGTCATCATAATATTATATTCTTACCTCCCGGCTGGCCTTGCCCTTATTTTTTAATATGGATATGGAAATGGACATATGGATTTATTTAAAAATATTTAGTTTACCCAAATGTCAACTGCTAGCTTTTACTTATAGAGGCTGGCAAGTATTTGGTAGGATTTAAGTTTTAATATTTTTTTTAAAGACGACGTATTGTTTCTGAAAAAAGACAAGTGTGATTACCAAATAACCGAGGTAGATACATAAGAACGGTCTACTAGTGCAAAGCGTCTTCAAACAGAGTATTTTGAAAAAGTACTTAAGTTACTCTTGCCCAGCGTCCCGTACCAATTATTTATTAAATGTGTTCAGAGTTATGAAGAAACGTAAGATTTAGAGATCCAAAAGTCTATGTATTTCGATATCAATGGACTGTATCTAGAATAAATTATGGCTGGTCTCACATGCCACACGCACAACTGTATTTTTGAAGCCATGTGTGTAATGCTACTAACATAAATATTTCGTGGCCATGTGTCATCCACCATCCCACACTGGGTCCGCGTGGTGGATTAATGTGCCTGGATTCTCCTTGCGAGATAAGGCCACAGGTCCAAACTCTGCGAAAATTTAGTGGGATGCATATACTATGTTTTGGTCTAGTCATAAGTGTTACGGCTAGTGAAGATAACGCCAACTGGTAATTCAGAACCCCTCGTTAAAATCCTACGCCCACCACTATCTTTCAAGTAACCGAGGTAGATACACAAGAACAGTCTACTGGTACAAAGCATGTGCGTACGGCTCGCCTAATCGTACACGCCACACGCACCACAGTAAAAAAAGGTGAAGGAAAACATCGCGAGGAAACTGACATGTGTCTAGAATCTTTCGAGGTCATCCACCAACCCGCACTGGGCCCGCGTGCTGTATTAAGGTGGATGGGCCAAGCCAATTTTCCATACAAACGTTCGGGAACCAATACAGGCGATAGAAATAGTATAATGTCTGTTTGTTATTTTTTTCTACATGTTTGATTAATTTTCCATCCGCGAATACGCTCATATATTTAAACAAACTTGTATTAATATCTATTTTTGCAAATGATAAGTTTTGAAAATTTGCCGGAGACTACGCATGTGTGAGTGGTTTTAAGTAAACATGGCGGTCACGCGTCAGCTGTTGCGCGCATTTCGGTGCAAGTTGCCGAGCGGGTCCGTAGAGGGCGCTACATGTCCGTACGAAGTTAATGCGACGTTGCCACACTGTGCAGTGAGTAATATTTTATGTTCTGTGCTGTGCATGCGGCGCGCGGCGTTGCCACACTGTGCATGCGGCGTTGCGATAGCGGCGAAACTTGGTTTACTCGCTGGCGACGAGAGACTTGTGTTGTGCTCTAATGCATCGATATAAATAATCGGATATGCCCTCTCAAAGTTCAAGCGCACGGAATTATGTCATCGTTGGGAAGAGTGAGCTCACTCTTTCCGTTCTAGTCGGTTGCAGGAAGCGGTGTACGCCTGATGTTTTTATTTATCATGATTCGTTGTTAACAACCAAAAAAAGTAGAACCACAGTATATCTCGCCGATAGCGATTCCAGGGGTCAAGTAAGTTGGTTATTTGTTAACCACTAACGATACACACAGAGACACAGTTTATTGCAAATTTCAGGTGCTTAGGGCACGTCCTTCGCTTTATATCGATGATCTAATGTATCTATATTGAAGCTTAGCAGTGTTGCCAACTTAAAGATTTCTCGCTATATCTAGCGAATTTTTGTGCGTTGATAACGGGAAAATAACTTTCTAACGGCTTACGGGATATTTAACGGAATTAAAAACTTTACATTATTATTCAGAAATTGCTATTGTTTTATTTAAACGGCAACGAATTATGTTATACGACAAATTACGGATTTTGACGAAAATTCACAAGTAACTTGGCGGATTTAAAAAAATCTTGTTAGCAACACTGATGTTTAGTCATAGTCAGTTGTAAATGTAATTTGTTATTGTTTGTGTTTCACAATTTCACATCATATTTGGAGTGTGTTAGTTTAGTAAATAAACTATCCGATTTTGCCTTTGAAATCGTTGAGTGTTGAGGTGGACTCTGAAGTGAATTGTGTGGTGAATTCTGCGTTAGTTTACACCAAAAATGCGACGGCAAAATTCAACCAATAAAGCCTTTACTTGAGAACAATATACGAGACACTGAAAACTCACATACTTATTGAATTTATGAATGAGCTTTACACAGGTTGCAGATACATACACAGTGAATTTATATTGAGATGCAGCATGTGCAGAAATACATGGAAGAAGACGAGCGACGACCCTACAATGCACTGTAAATGCAATCCTACAAAGCAATGGCTATCGCCACATTCAAATCTAAAAGGACAATTAGGATTTTACATGACTTGTGTTCTGCCTATGAGGATAATGTGTTCCATCCATACTAATTTTCATATAAATAAAATAATAATTATTATATCTGTTGTATTTTATTTGTACTTAGTATTGTAAATATTTTGACGGTAGCGGTTGGCTTTGCTATAGCTGTCTCTATAATTTCAAGATCAAAGCTAAGGCAGTTTTATTTATGCGGTAGACCCTTCGGTCTGGATGTTGTTTGTGTGTTGTATGTAGGTAGTCCCCGACACGAGTAATCTAAGTGGGGTATGGTATTAGTGCTTTTTTTTTTAATAAAGAGTGACGAGACGAACGGGACATGTGCCTGATGGTAAGCAACATGCCTGCCACATAACAGCACAGTGACACGCAGCTATTGGAACATGAAGAGTCCAAATCATTACATATAGCACTGCACTGCGCTCGTCACCCAGAGATCTAAGATGTTATATCTCTAAGCCCTCTAATTTCTCTGGAAACATTGCCCTTCAAACCGCAACAGTTATGTCACATTACTGCTTGGCGGTAGAATAACTGGCAAAGGTGTGGTACTTCTCCAGGCGGACTCTACTAAGAGTCCTATTACTACAAAATGTGTGTTTGCGTTTGGTTGTTTTATAAATGTGTAAGAGAACTGAAATTATTATTTTATTTATCACAATTACCTAAGCAAACCACACGTGGCATGTGTGGCTTGCTTAGGTATGTCTACCATAGGTATTCTTATTCCATAAAATCAATACTTACTCCATATTTGCGTATTACGTAAAAGCTGAGAAAAATATATTTTTTTTCATACAAAAAGAAAAGACCCCGGTGGGATTTGAACCATGTCTTATCGGATTATTCAACATATCTGTGACTTTGCTAAATGAGCTATCAAGCCTATGACGTAAGCGTCCAAAATAAGCATTACTTTCTGATGTGATTGTATAACATGCGTGTGTGCGTGTGTAAACGTGTAAAATGTATGACAGATCAGTAAATTGGCGAATATTAGCTATTGTCTTCGATTTATAATTGAAAATTAGGTCATTAGAAACATTGTATTGGTTTATATCCGCGAATTAACATTAAGTTCAAATTGGATTGCAAAATACGACGTAAAAAATATTTTTTCATAAATGACGACTCCAGCGCCATCTCTTGAGAACGTAGCGGGTTTAGCTCTCGGCCCATTCACCTTAAGACCTGGACTCTTTCTGTCAGAGGAGGCCCTGAGTCCCAATCGTGGGAAAATGTAGTGGATTGCATGAGAGTGTTACGGCTAGTCGGCATAACGGTAACTATTGATTCGGAGCCCCTCGTTCGAATCCAATGCGCACCACTGTCTTTACGGAGTCATGTGCGTAATGCCGTTAATTTAAAAACAAAAAAAATTGGCAGTCATAGGAACTGCCGATAGAAGTGAAAACTTATAACTCAGAATTTGATAGCTTACTTTGGAAACTACACGGGTGTACCGGAAGGCGTGGCCTGACCATCATGGTATGGCCATCTAGAAATGCGTTAGCATTTCCCATTGGCTCACGCATTTCTAGATGGTCATGCCGTCATTGGCTGACGCATTTCTAGATGGCCAATGGCCGTGGCCCCGAATTTACCCGAATATTTCTTATCGTACCCGAGCGTGACGCTAGAATTCAATTCACACCCCACGAAAAATCTGTCTAAAAGCGCGCCTGCGCGCCAAAAAAAGTTTTCAGTTCAAAACACTTGGGAGGTGTCTAGGGACATCCTGATGGAACGAAGTTGTACAAAATATTACAACTCTTTACTGTTTCTGTTACCCTGGTACCTACTGGTTCCTGAAACTCTTTACTGTTTCTGTTGCCCTGGTACCTACCTTTTATAGGTAGGTCATAACTATCAGGGAAACCCCACTCTGGCAACTCACTCCACAGCCTAGACGTTCTTATCACAAAAGTAGAGTCATATCTCTTAGTCCGTGTCTTTGGAACATCAACCATGAAACGGCACCGCTTCTTTGAGTTACGAGCAGTCCGTTCTTATCATTTCCAAGCGTGACGCTTGATGAATCCATTTCACAGCTCACGAAAATTTTGTCTATACCGCGCCTAAAGAAGTTTTCACTTCAAAAAAAAATTAGAATAGTAGATAAAATAGGTAGGTTAATGATGATTAACTGTTAACGTAATACGCTGACTCATGTGCGCGTTATTGATTTATGTAATAACTAGCTGTTACCCGCGACTTCGTCCGCGCGAAATAAATACTAAGGTAACTCTTCTTCTTCTTCTTCTTTTTTTTTTTCAGCCCGTTATCGCCCACTGCTGAGCATAGGCCTCTCTTCGTGTACGCCACTTGTCTCGATCCTTTGCTAGTCTCATCCATGTATGACCCGCGACAGTTCGAATGTCATCAACCCATCTAGCCGGTGGGCGCCCAACACTTCTCCTGCTCTCCATTGGCCACCAATCTGTAACCACTTGAGTCCATCTGCCATCACTCTGCCTGGCAATATGTCCAGCCCAATTCCATTTGAGAGAAGTGATTGCTTTTCCGATGTCTCGCACCTTCGTCCGACATCGAATTTCAGCATTCCTCACACGGTCCTGTAATTTGATGCCGAGCATGGCTCGCTCTATGGCTCTCTGTGCAACTTGCATTTTGTACACAGCCTCATTAGTCAGCGTCCATGTATCGGCACCATAGATCATGGTGGGCAGGACACATTGATTGTAGAGGCGGGTCTTCAGACATTGTGGAACGACAACAGATCTGAGGACGTCATCAAACTTATTGAAAGCCGCCCAACCTAGCTGAATCCTCCTAGCTCATGTAATAGAAGGTAACTCAGGCAGTACCTATTATAATACCCAGGCCCCTTTAGGGTTACTAAAAACAGCTTATAATAAAACAGTTTCATCAAAATCTGTTCAGTTGTTTAGGTGTGATATCGTAAGAGATATTCGTTCCCCATTTCAATCCCACTTTTATGGTTTTATCTTCAACGGTTGGGAACTTCCATATTGACATTCGTCCCTCATTTCAACCTCAATTTCACCCCCTAAAATCGAAATTACGAAATTGGTATCAAGTGTCTACATTCAGAGTTTTATGGTTTTATTTTCAACGGTTGGGATCTTCCATATTGACATTCGTCCCCCAGTTCAACCTCAATTTTACCCCCGTACAGTTCGAAATTACAAAATTGCTAGAACCAAGATTCGTTTGCTTCGTATCAAGTGTCTATATAGAGTTTCAAGGTTTATCTTCAACGGTTGGGAACTTTCATATTGACATTCTTCCCCCATTTCAACCCCAATTTCACCCCCTACAGTTCGCAATTACGAAATTGATAGAACAAACATTCGTTTGCTTCATGTCAAGTGTTTATATACAGAGTTTCATGGTTTTATCTTCAACGGTTGGGAACTTCCATATTAACTGACATTAATTCCCCATTTCAACCCCAATTTCACCCCCGTACAGTTCGAAATTACAAAATTGATAGAACAAACTCTTAATTGGTTCGTGTCAAGTGTCTAGATACAAAATTTGATAACTTTCAAAATCACGAATTTTCATACAACAGTTCATCCCTTGTTTCACCCTCTTAAGGGTTGAATTTCCCAAAACCCCGTCTTAGCGAGCGCCTACGTGCTAAAAGGAACCTGCATGCAAAATTTCAGATTCCTAGCATTTGTAGTTTCTGAGATTCCTTGATGAGTGACCTTTCGCTTTTATATATATAGATTTGATATTCTGTTACCTATAAGTTCTTAGATACCTATATAGATACTATTGACTATTGATAAGTATTCATAAATGGGGGATTCAACGGTACGTTTCTGTTGTCTTCACTGCCCAGCGTCTACACGGACCTTTACTGCTCTGGGCCTTAAAATTCACATCGGTCGGAAACACAAGGATGTGCGTCGTCTGGCTGCCGCGACACAGATACATGCGATTGGTGCAGATACTCCATCGGTAAGCCAGGTGCAACCTTCTCCTCCGCCTGACTCGTGCCCTTTGGCGGGGCTAGCTCGTTCGAGGGAATGTATACCGGTTCTCCGACATATCCCTAAGGGTGCGCGCAATCAAGCTGCTGGAAAACTGTGTCAGATTATAGATGCCTGCGTTGATAACAATGAGGTTAACGACTGGTGTTCTCTTCTTTATTTTGCATATGTGGCTTTAAACGTGCCGGCAAGGGATCAGTCCGGTAATATGACGACTAAAGTTAAAGCCAACATTTTGTCTGCTGGGTCGAATTATCGTGATGATCCTGACGGAACGACGTCGAGCCGTGTATTGCGCTCGACGAACAAACTCATCGAGTCGAAGGTTTTTGAGGGCGACCTGAGAGGGGCGGTTCGTCTTTTGTTATCCGATGATACGTATGCACGTCAGGACCCCGCAACGTTGGCAGCTCTGAGGCTGAAGCACCCAGCTCCATCCCGGCCCCTTAGCTTCCCACCAGAGCCAGACAAATCTCTCACTCCTTTATCCATCAGTTTAGCGGATGTGGAATCTGGGCTTGGTTCATTTTACAGTGGGGCCGCTGGGGGTTTGGATGGATTGCGCCCTGGTCACCTTAAAGAGTTAACGTCTGTATCCGCTGGGGAAAATGGGCGACGTCTTCTGGGGTGTTTAGTGAACCTCACAAATTTCTTGCTTAGTGGTCAACTAAACCCCCTCGTTACTCCCTATCTGTACGGTGCGTCGCTATGCGCATTGGAAAAAAAGGGCGGAGGTTTAAGACCTATTGCTGTTGGCAGCGTTTTTCGCCGTCTCGCTGCTAAGCTGGCATGTCGCGCTGTTAGGGACGAGATAGCAGGATATTTGGTACCACATCAATTAGGGTTTGGGACGCGTCTGGGTTGTGAAGCGGCTATTCACGCGACGCGTTCGTACGTCATGAATCCGAGCAATGCGGGTAATGTCGTGCTGAAAATTGATATTGCCAATGCCTTCAATACCTTGGAAAGGGATGTCCTGTTGAGGGAGGTAAAGGAAAAAGTTCCTTCTATCTACCCTTTCCTCCACCAAGTTTATAGAACTCCTTCCAAACTTTGTTTCAATGACCATTTCATGCTTTCACAAGTAGGAGCTCAGCAAGGAGATCCACTAGGACCACTTGTTTTTAGCTTGGCCATTCACAAGCTCATCGTTGAACTAAAATCCTCTCTTAACATATGGTATTTAGACGATGGCACTATTGGAGGTAAACCGGAAGAAGTATTTCAGGACCTTGGGATACTTATTCCACTCCTCAAGGATCTCGGCCTCGTGGTGAACCCTTCCAAATGCGAGTTTTTCCCCTGCAGTGTGGAAGCGCGCGGAAACTTTGCGCATTTCAGTTCTATGTTACCAGGACTTAAGGAAGTGTCGACTTCGGAGTTCACTTTATTGGGGTCCCCGATTTTTGCTGATGCTGTTCCCGAGGCCATTACCTCTCGTACGAGGCTTCTTCTCAGCACTCGTGAACGCCTTAAAAACATTTCCGCGCACGTGGCGATAGTGTTATTGCGAATGTGCTTCGCCGTTCCTAAAATAACATACTTGTTGCGGACGGCCCCCACCTGGAAATATCCGGCTGAAGTGTCTGCGTTTGACGAGGCTCTGAAATCGGCGGTTGAGTCTATTCTTAACGTTGCCCTTGATGAACGTCAATGGTCACAGGCAGCTCTTCCAATTCGGTTTGGGGGTCTAGGGGTGCGTTGTGCGCGAGATGTCGGCCTGCCTGCTTTCCTTGCGTCGGTGCATGGGGTTGCTGATCTTGCCGCTACTATTCTAAATTCAAATGGTAGCGAGGAAAGGTTGCCTTATGCTTCTGACGCTTTGATGGTCTGGAGTGCCCTCAACTCCGGGGAGTCGACTCCCGTAGAGTCTCAAAGCCAACGGGCGTGGGATGCTATTGGGGTCAAGCGGGTCCAAGCACAACTTTGGTCATGTGCCTCGGGAGCGGATATGGCCAGACTCCAAGCCGTCTCGCAGCCTGAATCTGGGTCTTGGTTGCAGGCGCTACCTTCTCCTCACCTAGGCACCTTATTGGATAACAACTCGTTGCGCGTTGCGTTGGCTCTTCGCCTGGGCTGCAAGGTGTGTGAACCCCACGTATGCACCTGCGGCTCCCTGGTAGAAGCCAATGGCCATCACGCTTTGAGTTGCCGACGGTGTGCAGGAAGGTTCTCGCGACACCATGCACCCAATGACATAGTTCGGAGAGCCTTAGTGTCGGCGGGAGTTCCATGCGTACTTGAGCCCCCGGGCCTATGCAGATCGGACGGCAAGAGACCAGACGGGTTGACTCTGGTGCCCTGGAAGAACGGGAAGTGCTTAATTTGGGACGCCACTTGCGTCAGCACTGTCGCCGCCAGCCACCTAGGTCGCACTATCCACTCACCATCGGCCGCGGCAAAGGAAGCCGCTGATAAGAAGAAGCGAAAGTATGGTATGTTGGTGTCGCAGTACGAATTTATACCTGTTGCCGTGGAGACCTTGGGTTGTTGGGGCGCAGAGGCTAAAGGGTTCCTCTCAGAATTGGGGCGCAGGCTCAGGGAGAATACGGGTGACTCCCGCTCTGGTGCGTTCCTGGAGCAAAGGTTGGCCATTGCCATTCAGCGTGGGAACGCGGCGAGCATCATGGGCACTTTTGCGCCGGGAGCAGTTAGAGGTGGGTTATTCGGAGATTAGTTTTTTAATTATGATTTTGTTGTCATTCTATTCTATTCTATTTATCAATTTAAATATGATAATAGTCGCAATGCTACATACATCACCACATTCGAGATTAGTATTAGCACGAAATTCTAGTTTATCTGCCGCGAAATCAGATTCTATTGCGTCCTTTCTAACCTACAGCGCGACCGCGTCGTGACTCGTGACGTCACACGGCGAACGCGCCGCGCGGCTTTTTGATGTTTAGTTAGTAATTTTAAAATGTTCACAGAAGAAATTCAGGACATTTCTTGAGATATTAAAGTAATTTTTTCAGTATGTATAATTTATTTCTATTATCTTTAAATCAATGTAATTATTTTTTGATTTTATGCAATTGTATGTATTCTATGTTTTTGTTTTTTCTATTTATTTTGGACATTTGTTTCTTTGTTATTTATTGATATTGTTAATATGGTTGTTTTTCTTATTTGACATTTCATTTTGTGCTATTTATTGATGTTGGGATTATTATTATTTTTTCCAATGACATTTAATTTTATTTTTTATATTATTTTTTAATGATTTCGTTTATTGCTACAAGTATTGTTTTTTTTTCTATTTGACATTTGATTTCCTTGTTATTAATTTTCCTATCTGACATTTTATTCTCTATCATTTATAGATTATGTTATTATTATTGATTTTTTGTTTGTCTCTTTTCGTTTAATCGTTGTACATAATGGTGTTATTAGTTGTTAATTGTATTTGACATATTATAATTAATTTTTGAGTTGATGACATTGATAATGTGAACAATTAAGATGTATAATTAATTAATGTAGCATTTATAGTGTATAGTTATTATTAATTAGACAATAAATAATGTAATGCATGTAACATAGTTATGACCTGTCGCATGTGTTGGCACGTCTGTAAGCGCGACAGGTAATTGATGATGAATAAATAAATAAATAAATTGGAAACTTCTTTATTCTACGGACGGACTCTAAAATCTATCGAAAAAGTAGAAATCTACTGAGTCTGGTCACACTGCTAAGTAGCGAGATACGGTGCTCGCAATATAACTTTGCGGCATGGCTCTGCGCGTAGCAAAATTTGGAACTAATTGACAGGCCGTCAACTTCTTGTTTACGTCAGTTGAGACAAAAGTTTGTTTACGTTTGGTGTATTTTTAATTTCCAAAGTAATTATTAGCTTTTATTATGCCGAAAGTGATTAAAAGTGCTGGCCGTGGCTGGTTCTTGAAAATCAATCGTAGTTGTGAAGAAGAACGATACAAAAACAGGCCAAAAGTGCAGTTTTCCAAACGCAGAGCTATTTGACAACTAATATGTAGGGATACCATAGCAATCAAATCTCCACCAATTATCGGCGTATTTTTAAGCTGAAGCTTTATTTTTGAGGTTTGATTGTTTTATCGCCAATGTCAATCAATAACCGTGGGAAAGAATGTGAGTGCTTAAGACCGAATGTGAGAAACAAGTTATATTTAATTATTTTTTTCATAACATACAAATCAAAATAGGAAACACAGTGACACAGCAGTAAAGATCAGCTGATTGTATCTTTCTCGCTCGGGTACACTCGGCGGTCCTACGTTCAACCGAATGATCTTTTCACCTAACAGCGTCAGCTTCATTTACCACCGAAGCGAAAATATGTGGGCGGTGCGCCAAAAGAAATTTCACTTATTTTTTTAGCTTGGATGCTCTGTAATCGTTTACTCCGTATTAATTACTGTATGTTTTATTATAGGCGTTTCAGAACGTACAATTACGTGGTAATGGACAACGCATCATACCACTGCACTCAGACTAAAGAGGCTACAATTTATCTAATAAAGAGGCACAAAGAAGACCCACAATACTAAGTAGAATTACTGTTAAAAGGACATGGACAAGAAGTTTTGCGGTTACCGCTGTGATCCATCGTGATCTAAACCCTATTGAAAAATAAGATGATCCTTCAAAGAGCATTCATACGCCAAATTTTCAAATAGTGTTATTTATGGTCTCAATAAAAGATTTCCAAGTTTAAATAAATTATCATTATTTCGTTGTTGGTGTAGGTTGAAAATGACAGATTTTTGACGTGATAACGTCTTATAATTCGATGAAGCCGGCTGCACGCCCACAAAACATGACGTCATTTACCGTTACCGTCGGTCGTTACCTCGCCGCGTGTTTGTTATTAATTATTTCGAACAGTAGTTCAAGCGGGGATGTAGCTCAGTGGTAGAGCGTTCGCTTTGCATGTGAAATGCCCCGGGTTCGATCCCCGGCATCTAAAAGTTTTTTTGCATTGTTTTGATTGAAAATTACTAAATTCTACTGATTACTTTTTACATACAAATCTATTAAACAAATTAAATTAAATTTTCTTTTGAAAAATGCTACCATTCCATCAGTATTTTCTTAAGACGTTGTCACGTTCTATCGTCAGTAAACCGACTTTACAGACAAACATTTTTTTTATTTTTTATAATGTAATTAACTAAAATAAAGTTCTCCTGGTGGTAAGAGACTCAGACAGTCATTAACCTGAACCAATGATACTTGGTCATACTGAACCAAACTGCACTGAACCAGCACTGTAACGGCGTTCATTATTTCGAGACATTCATTCTAATCTCAGTTGTCCTATAATTTATAAATAGTTAGTTATATTGCTTCCCTGAAAAATCCCTTCCCGTACCTGTTTTATGAAGTTGTAAGTTCCCAATGAACGGGAAGGGAACCTAGAACCTATTAGCTTGACCTGGCTACATTAAGTACGCCACCAGTCGCGCGCAGACTTATACTGCGAGCACTATATGTAGTTATCGACAGGCCGACAGGGTAGCGATTCTGAAACCATTCGGTTTCATCCGACACGGAATCTCATCTCTCGGTCTTTGTCATGCTAAACAGATTAGACAAAGACCGAGAGATGAGATTCCGTGTCGGATGCAACCGAATGGTTTCAGAATCGCTACCCAGGTCATAGTGCGTAAAACATAACGCTTACGTTCCGTTATCTGAAGAATAAGAAATTGAAACATGTCGCTGCATGTTTAAATTTCTCTATACAACAGGCTCGAACGTGCGTTATTTTTTGTTACCTATGCATATTATCTATTCTATGCCTATGCATCGTTCATTCATTCTCTGTATCACCAGAGTTGCCATATAACAAACATTCTGAAAGTAAGGAAATTTTTTAAATATATTACGTCAAAATATAAATATACTAAAATCAACGATCTCAATACATTGCTTTATATCGATGACTAAAATAGTGTTTTAGGTGGAGGTGAATTAGGAAATGATGGGACAACCACAGATTTTGGTCAATTGAAATAAAAGAAAATATTAAATATGATTACAAGTGATTTATTTCTTCTTGACAATAATTATTTCTTATGCTAATTACGACTATATTTAACACTAGCAGCGTCCCACGGTGTTACCCGCGTAGTTCCCGTTTTCGTCATTTTTCAAACAACGAGAACGGGAACTACGCGGTTAAAACCGCAGGGCGCTGACAGTGTAGAATAAAATGTGTTGGTATCATAGTTATGATACCAACACATTTTCTGTGTGGTGTGGCCCATAACATTCTATACACAGGCCAATGCCACAGTCAGGACAATATATGCCTGTGTCCTTCCTTTTTTTCTTTAGACTCCAACACCTAGAATACTTCCTTCACTTGAGGACCCCACCATCACCTCGTTCCAATTGCTTAGGCATATGAGTGGGGACCTGCGGAGAAACTGTTCTTGTTGTTGGAGGAAGCAGGCCAGACAAAACAGTATCCCTAAATGCTTGCAAAGCTACAGTTTTGCCTGTGCCTGCTTTATACATGAAATACGCGTTTAACAACATCATTTGGAATATATGGATGGAATTTTTTTTATACCATCTAATGGTCTTATGCTCACAGGGGTAGTATGCGAGCATTTGGTCGTGCCGATCTACGCCTTTCATATATTTATTGTATTGTAAAATTATGTTTGGCTTCGACACGACACGACCACGCCTGTTAGTCGTGTTCTTCAGCTCGGGTGTATATTCGGTGGAAAGAGTCAGCACATCTCTTTTGTCTTTCCACTTCATGACGCATACACCCTTGCTATTTTTTCTGTAAATAGTACCACCCCTGGTGAGTTTTTTGCTGGTCACTACTGTAGGATTACCTTTTCTATTGGAAAGTAAGGTGCCTGTGCAGTATGTCTTTTTGGTAAGTAAAATTTCCGCAAGATCCACACTATTATAAAAATTATCCATGTACAGTGAGTGACCAGCGTTTAAAAAATCATTGCTTAGTTTAAGGACGACTTTCTTTACGTGGTCAACACCTCCAACTTCATTATCGGCTGACCCTTTATACATATGTATTCTATGAACAACCCCTTTAGGGTCAGCCAGTACATAGAATTTTACTCCAAACTTATTATTTTTATTTTTTATATTTTGCCGTATCGAAAGCCGTCCTCTAAATAAAACCATGGACTCATCTATTGTGAGCTCCTTCTCGGGATATATAATTTGTTTCATAGTTTCATTAAAGTAATTAATTAATTCGTCCACCTTGTCATAACTTCTATTTAAATTAGTATGGTTTTTTACATATAACATTCTTAGAATCAACAAAAATCTATTTCTGTTCATGTACTGAGTTAAATTAAATTTTACTAGATGTGACTTGGCCCAATAATCATTAATTCGATTTACGCGAATAGACCCCATAAAAAATAGCACCCCCAAAAACTTATACATCTCGTCTGCCGTTGTATCCTTCCACCTTTTCAGTCGGCTTTCGGGCTTATATCCTTTTGCCAATATTTCGCTGGCATGACGGTTGGTGTATGTTGCCAGTTGTGTTACGAACTGTAAACTAAAAAATAATTTGAAATACTCCAGAGCCGTCATGCCAGCAGCATTTTGAATTAAAATTCCCGGCTGGCCCGTGAACGGGAAACTCGCCGGAGTTATATTTCTTTCGGTCCAGCCTTCTACTGGAGCCGCTTCAGCCATTGTCGTGGAGAAACTTTCGTTTGGCGACGAACCAGAGTCGCTTGATCTGTAAACATTGTTTTCTGATAAAACTCTCTTAAATATTACAAGAAACTTACTTTTTGTATAAAATACGATTGGTCCCCAAAATAATAAATATATTAATTTTTACCTGTCTAAAGAATCGGGATCAGAAATTTCCGACGCAAATAAAGTTGCATCCGAACAGGTGCTGACAGCCCGGTGCCTTCGTCCATCTCCCCGCCCGGTCCCAGCTTTTGCCAGCTGCCTTTCAAGACGATATTGCTGGACCTCCTCTTCTCCAAACATCGAGGCAATATTTGCTTTGATATCCATCTTTAAGAAGAACAGTTTTATTAGGACTTAAATAAAGGAACCTCATGGAAATTAATGACATGCCCATTCTTTAATATAAAATCAATATTTAACTTTTCCTTTCCATCATAAGAATCTTTTGTTATAAAATAAATACCAAACACACGTAAACCTCTTGTCCTTTGATGGATGAAAAATCTAAACTATGCGGTAAAATCTAAAATGGCGTTTCCGTAAAGACGATGTGTGATGTGAGTAATGGCTCAATGCCACGATACATTAAAAGATTGATATCACATTTTTTTGGTTTGTTGCTACAAATGTTTTGGTTAAATGAAAATTTGAGGAAACAAAACCTATTGGTATATTTATATTTACTCTTTATAACATCAATTCTCTATTACCAAGAAATATATTCATATTGGACATAAACAAATTATTTAACAGTGTAATTGTTTCCGAGCATAACTCATTCACTGCCACTATGATTTTTTAATTCCTTCTGAGGTGCCACCAATATTATTATGGACTCGCCAGGTGAGTCGCCGGCACTGCATACTAATTTAAATGGACTCGCTAGGCGAGTTCACTGGCAAAATATATATACGTAAACTTAATGATTTGTTATTATTGTGGACGTCGCAGTCTCTACAACGTTAATATTGGTATCAAAAATAGTTTGGCAAGTGTTTAGTGTATTTCCACGTATAAAAATGGCTGAAAACCCATCAAATAAAAAGTATTTTACGTAATTTATGCAGGGATTGAAGGGGGGCGGAAGATCTGTCCACCGGTTGATAATAACGACGACCCTGGCGCGAATACGGAATTGAGATGCCCTACGTGCGGGAAAATTTACAAGAGACGAGCCTGGTACCTAAAGCACTTAAAGACACATGATGGTGTTGAAGCACGACAGCCGTCGGTCAGTCCTTTGACAAACACTATGGATAGAGTTGACCCTCATATATCCCAAGGTGAACCATCGAGTGAAAACTACCAGGAGTCCATTGTCATCAGGACACGTCTTGGCATACCCAGCCTAAAAAATTCCACCTGGAAAGTTCATGACGAAAACTTGGCTATTTTGTTAGAACATCCTGGTACAAAACAAGACCCAAACAGCCAAGTAGAAACTTTTCAGGACACCATCTATACATACTTCTCTGAGCACTATCCACCATCAACTTATTATGCTCGAAATAACAAGGAAAATACGTTCAAAATGAAATTGCGGAGGAAGAAAAGAGAACTAATAAAACGTCTTCGTGTAGCTAAAACCATGGGCGACAACCATCTAAGTCACCAACTGTCCAGGGCTCTAAGATCAATCCTTAAATTAATACAAGGAATATCGCTACAAATCAGTAAAAATCGTGATAATCTTTACAGAGCTAAACACGAAGTAGACTTTGATAAAAACCCTTTTCAATACTCGAAAAATATTTTCAGAGAACAAAATGGAAAGCTTATCTTGACTAATGAGCAAATTTACGATCACTTTAAAAGCACATACGAAGTGCCTAAATGCGGGAGCTCGTACGTAGTACCAAACATCCAAAGACCTAATGATCCTCTAACAAACTTTCAAAGCACTCCACCTAGTGAAGAGGAAGTAAACTATCAAATTAAGAAGAAAACTACTAAATCAGCTCCAGGCCCTGATGGCATTCCTTACATAGTGTATAAAAAGTGTCCATCAGTTCGTAAACATATCTTAAATATATTCAGTAAGATCTGGTCAGGAAAGCAAATCCCAAAATCATTTGGAAGAGCAATTTTTGTCCTGATTCCTAAAATGAAAGAAGTAACTCATCCAAAAGACACCAGACCGATAGCCCTAACCAATACAATTTCAAAAATTTTTTTCAGTATATTGCAAACAAAAATGACCACATTTATGGCTAGCAATAGGTATTTCAGGCCCAACCACCAGAAAGGCTTCTTGCCTGGTATTTCTGGATGCCTGGAACACAATACATTACTAGCGGAAAGTTTGAAAGATGCCAGAACACATGAGAGACAAATAACAGTCTGCTGGATAGACCTAGAGAACGCATTTGGTTCCGTGCAGCATGAACTTATGTTATTTGCCCTAAAATGGTATAACTTTCCTGCTGTAATTATTGACATAATTAATTCATATTATAATCACTTAAAATTTGTTATAGCAGTAAACAAAGAATACTCAAAACCACTTAAATATAATGTGGGACTATTCCAAGGGTGCTGCTTATCACCAATAGTATTTAATATAGTTATAAATATTCTAGTAGATAAATTAATATCCCGTGAGAAGAAATGGGGCTACCGGTTTAAAATCAACAATAAGTACACTGAGTCAATTTTAGCCTTTGCGGACGACCTTGCAATACTTACACGAAATCCCAAACAGTGTCAACAATTGTTGAATGATGTTGATGAGTTCTGTACATGGACGGAGGGAATGAGGGCAAAACCAAGTAAATGTCATTGTTTATGTCTGGGTAGACGAGATACCAAATATACTTCTTACGATCCGGGACTCTCCATAAGTGGCCAAAGAGTTGCCACAATAGCAGAGGCAGTGCCTTTCAAATTTCTTGGTAGAAAGATAGACTACAAAGGACGTACACCATCATTAGAGGTAGTTGTTGGAAATTTCATGAATGACCTCAGTAAGGTAGACCAACAGCCTATCAGCAATATCAAAAAAGCATGGATATATGACAACTATCTCACATCACGTCTCACTTGGCCTTTCCTAGTATATGACATCGGTAAAACCCTCCTCGCAAAATTAGATGCTAATGTCATAAAGATATTGAAGTCATGGTTTGGATTGGCACATCCGGCTGATCCCTCTACTCTATTTAGGGATCACAATAGTTTTGGCCTGAAACTAAAAAAACCATCCGAACTCTACAAACACCTAAGAGTTACAAAAACGCATGTTTTGGGAAAGTCGAAAGACGAATTAATCGCATCTCTCCCAAAAGACAAAAGCGCTTCGGACCTTGAATCTAGACTTCAATTCCACAAACAATTTATGGCAGGTGCGCAAGTAAATACAGCTGGGTTGGGTGCGAGAAAGAAAAGGGAAGACCGAGACATGGTAAAAACCTTTCTACAACAAGACGAAAATGATAGTTACAAAGTGCACGCTATGAATTTAGAAATGCAAAGTGAGTGGTTAACCATAGGTGAGTTTTGTATCCCATTAGCTCTAAAGTGGCGCACCTTGCTATATGACTGGTCTCCTGCCTTATTAAAATTTTATCTGAACGCTTTCCAAATGACCCTCCCTGACCAGAGTAACTTGGTAAGGTGGGGAAAAGCCTCTGAAAAATGTTGCTATACTTGTGGTGAGGCGATATGTACAGCAAGGCACATATTGGTGGGATGCAAGGTGCTCCTTAATAGGGGTCATTACTCACAGCGCCATGACAGAGTACTTGAAATCATACGTGAAGCCGTAAGCCTTTCGGTAGCTAGAGCCCAAAAGGGATTGACGATGAACAAAAGACAAATTAACTTTGTAAAAGAGGGCTCAACTTCAAACTCCAAGAACAAGCCTTACTCAATCCTGGGTTCAGCACCTGATTGGACAATTTTAATGGACACGTATGAAAAGCACTACAAAATCCCAGAGGATGTGGGTGTTTCGTCATCCAGACCGGACATTTTCCTTTTTTCTAGGGCTACGAAACGCATAGTCCTGGTAGAACTTACCGTACCGTGGGAAACGAATATACCTAAAGACCACGTGTTGAAACAAAATAAGTATTACGACCTACAAAATGAATTAACAAAAAATGGCTATGTAGTTAATTTATACGCTGTAGAAGTAGGAGCGAGAGGTATACCAGCAAAATCTCTCTATAACCTGCTTAAAGACCTTGGATTGTCCAGAAGTGCAGTAAGTTCTATACTAGAACGAGTATCTAAAGCTGCACTAGTAGGATCATATCGGATTTGGCTGGGCAGAGAGAGAAATACGAGTAGTGAAGGTGAGTGTTGACGTACGTCAATGTAAGGGGCCCCTTTTAAACCTACAGCCCGAGTCACAAGTCTTGGGGTCTATTCGAGATTTCTCTCTCTGCCACACGATGGACCCGGCACCCGCACGGTGAATCCATGGAATGCTAAGAAGTACGTCTCTTTGGATATTTTTATATTTTTGAGGTTAAATTTTGTATTTTTATAGTTTAGTATATGAAATTGATTTAAAATTTAAGTCGTGCAACTTCTATTTCTATGAATCTATCTTGTGTTAAAGTGCAAAATTGTGAAAAATAACATTACTTACTGTTTAATGTAAGAAAAAACCCAGAAAATACCCAGACGAATAATGCAGATAATTCAAAATACATTGATATGGCTAACGACGCTTTTTGTATGTTTATTGGACGTGAACTGCAAAATGTACCGATGCTTATTTTATACAAATTAATCTTCATCCTCAGCCAGATATTTCCCTGCTTAATAAAGCATAGGCCTCTTTTCATTGACACCACATATCCATATACATAAACTAATTTAAATTCTAATAGGTACCTATTTTTTTCTTACTCTCTACTCTGAAACCGTTAATTTAACTCAAAAATAAAACACCTTTGCCCTGAATATTTCAGTTTTCAAGTGTTTCTATGTTCACGGTTTACGAATATCTTTTAACTTAATGTTATAAAAGGATAGTGCATAACCTGGTTTTAACATAAATGATCTGTCAAAACAATTGAGTTTATCGAATTGTAAGCATAAAAATATACCCAGAATCAAGAACTTAAGCTGTTAACCAGCATAATTAAATGCATAGATCTAAAAAAATGTGTTTTTCTTGAACCTCTGTGAATATTAAATGTACAATTACTAAAATATTTATTTATTTATGTACTGTATTGTGGACTCATCATATAACGAACACTAAAACCTTTATTGCTGTTTGTAGGTAAGATAAGATAACACAAAACATTATAAAACTTGACCCATGCAAACTGGACTTTTCGAAAGAGGCAATACAGTTCGTTTTAGGCATAATTTACATAAAAAAAACACAGTCAAGATTACATAGTAAATAAAACTCTTGACAAGTGTTATCCATCAACCTAGACAGAGTCCAAACGGTCTAGACTTAAACTAAAACTGCAACTGGGACAAATTCGAATAGATAGAAAGCGCATCCTTCATCATAAAGTCCCTCAGAGCACACAGACCTTTCAAGACCTTCGTATTTGGGTCCATCCTTCGTATGTCAGTTTCAGAGAGGCTTTTATCCCGAGCCAGGTACCCGTTAATGGCGTCTTCAGTCATCCAATGTGTAGGCAGTTTCTGCATGTTGAATTGGTTTGGATCCAGGTTGATCGGCATCGGGGTTAAGGACTTCTCCCATGGAGTGATGTATTTCTGTTCCGAGTGGAGACCTTCGATGTATCTGTGGGAACAAGAAAGTCTAATAAACAAGTATCATCATCAACATCATCAACAGCCCACTAAACGTTCCCACTGCTGGGACTCGGGGTCTTCTCTCGCAAGGAGAGAGTTTAGGCCATAATCCACCACGCTGGTCCAGTGCGGGTTGGCGGATGACACATGACTTCGAAAGATTCTAGGTACATGTCGGTTTCCTCACGATGTTTTCCTTCACCGTTTTAAGTTAGCGGCATTACGCACATGACTTCGAAAAGACAGTGGTGCGTGTGGGGGTTTGAACCCGGGGTCTCCGGACCGGTAGTCGCCGTTCTCCCGACTAGACCAGCCGTAACTTAACAAGTATAAACAAGTATGCATTGGTTAAAAATGTAATATCCCCAACGAAATTGTTTCAAATTTAGTCGTAAATATGTTTGCATGTAAAGCATACTCATTTACGAGGGTACAAAAGAGCTGACAAATACGGCCGAATCTATGTTTATGACAGATAATTACGAATCCCGACAAATTTAAATAAAAAAAAATGACAGTTATAGGGACTGCCGATAGAAGAGAAAACGAATAACTCAGAATTTTTTAACTCACTTTGGAAATCTTCAAAACATTGTCGTCTAAATACAATATAAGTCTCCTAAGCTTGCCTATCCAGACTGGATATGTAAGGATAACACGACACGGCCATCTGCTGACGCATTTCTAGATCAGCTATAGTCCCGAGTTCACTCGAAGATTTCTTTCATTCACGAGCATTATGCTTGATCTCAATTCACAGCCCACGGAAAATCAATGTGTGGTGAGCCAAACCAAGTTTTCACTTCACTTCAAAAACGGTTTATCTATTTGAGAGCTACGATGCTGCATTATACAGATACACAGAGAGAGATAGGTACATTAAACTTCTAACACTTGTCGTATTTTTTACGTTGAAGAATTACGTAACGAAATTTGGTGCTCCATGATGAGGTACTTTTTTAATTAAAAGAACAATATTAACAAATAATGTGAATACTGTACAAGACTTAGGTAATCACGATCAAAACTATCATTTAATAAGGTATCGGACTGGGTCACAAATACACCATTCTAATTAGTCCGATAGCCAGATCAGGAAAAAATATGGGACACATATTTTTTGCTTTTTTTTTCAAAATATTAAAAATCTACAGAGATATCAAACTTCAAGAGTGGGGTTCGCGATACTTCTAAGCACTATATCTTCGTGATTTTTGTTTGTGAAACAAAAGAAAAAATGCGTGTACACTATTTTTTAGCAATCTAACTGACGGACTAATTTGTTTTTTGAGGATTGCATCATATTACCTCGACGTTTCGGCAGCCTTACAATCGCCGTGGTCACGAGAAGACTGAAGAAATTGCGTGTCGTCTCATTGATAAATGAGGAGATCTCCATCTATCCGCATTTGGTCTTAAAAAATCTTATATTTTCAAACGAATAGTGGTAGTGTATGATGAATATGTTAATAGAATTGTGTATGGTGGGTAGTGTACACGTACCGTATGTACGCGTGCGAGTGCGTGAGTCGTTGCGCGCGCGGCGGCGCCGACACGAAGATGGGCTCGGGCGCGAGCCGCGGCGCGCCCGCCGGCGGCGCTTCCCCGCCCGGCGACGGCGTGTCGCGCGCTAGTGGAGACATCCCACTTAACGACGCTGGAAACGAAAAATAGCTATCTGTAAAGCCAAACAGCTAGGCATACGTTAACATCGCCTAGATCGACAATCTTCGAACAAACGCTTAGTCTTTAGTGAGGCAAAACTCAGTTTGATGTCGGCGTACTGAAGTTCGCTAAACATATAGTTATGTTTAGCGAACTTCAGTAAATTGGGTGAGTATCTATGTACAGTGAAGGACAAACCATCATAATGTTTTTAGTTGTCGGAGACGCATGCACTAGCGCTTGACCTTGACACCACTGATGGTAGTTTTTTTTTTTTTTTTTTTTTTTATTTAAATTTTACAGCTCCACAGACTCCGGGGTCCGTGACCTTTGTCAATGGTTTTCTTTTTTTGTTACATGAATCTTGGATTGGAGAAGAAAAGGAAATAGGGGAGAGTAGGGAACATTTTCTTGCTAATTCTAGGACTATTTTATTTTCTAAGTCGCCTCCTCCCGGCTCAGCGCCTCCACCACGACTGCATTTCTATCCTTGATGGCCATCTGCAAATTGAACTCTCGGATGGTCTTCGGTGTTGCAGACAACGCTCGCCGCACGAACCGGCCGATGGCGTCGTCGGTGTCGTCAGCGTAATATGTGAAGGTCCCCGTGTGCCGTGAGATTGCGACGACCGCATGAGGCACGCTCTCGTGCAGCTTCGTGTTTGCCTTAGTTTTTATTGCGATTACCGACTCGTATGTTAGTCCCTGAGCTTCATGGATGGTAAGGATGCGTGACCCGGTGCCTAAACCATAACCCTGGTTTGTCAGGGTCTCCTTCTCCTCTTGAGTGTGAACTAAAAAGAGGGTGTTTGGTTGGGTGTTGGGTATTTGCGCTCCCTTATACCTTCTCTGCTCTAGGGACTTTATGCGAGGCGCCGAGGAATACATACCCGAGTATATTTCCCTCAGCGCATATGCGACGTCCATTGGGTTTCGATGTGTGCAGAGCAACTCCTGGCTGATCTTTGTTACCAGGTTCGGGCGGTGATACCTCATTTCGAAGAGATTTTCCCTATCGATATAAGGCAGTTGATTGACATCTCCGATGAGGACAATTTCGCCAGCACCAGACAGGCGTGAGACCATTACAATGGCTCCGAAATGGTTCATGAGGGCTTCATCCACCATGAGGCGACTGAAACTCTCTTTTCCGAATCCATTTACGAGAGTAGAAGCCATAGTTCGCACCCTGGTTTTGACCAGGTTTCCAATGCGGTGCGATAGCTTTTCTCTTAGATCTTTTGCTGCCTCAGTTGTTGTGGTGATGATAGCGTCCTTGTCCACGTCGAAGTGTCTAATAACCCATGTTGTCTTTCCACATCCCGGAACACCATTGACCCATTGTATTCTTGGTACCTCCCAATTTGCCCAAGCCGCTGTGACACTTGAGTTCCCTTCGATAATTTTGGCCATCTCTAGGATCTTGTCGTCCAACATAATTTTGGTGCATCGGGCGGTAACTACAATAGGGTCGTTTGGTGGTGTCGCATATACAGGCATTCCCGCGCGCTCTGTCTCTTTCTCGTTCAGTGTCACGAAGCCATTTTCTGCACTGTAGGCTGCCATATACTGTCCTGTCATGGTTCCCTTGATGACCCGGGAAGTAACATTGTTGTAAATGGCTGCTTCGGCCTCCTCGAGTTTCGCCTTTAATAGGCTTTCACTTCCCAGCCTATAGAACTGCATGATGTTTTCGCAGGTCTTGAGGTTGACTTGTCTTGTCGCTCTCAGTGTGGCTGTGAATTCGATAAAGGCGTTACGTGCATGACTCCGCGGCTCCGAGGCCGTGACATAACGGGGCGGTTCCACCAGTCCCATGTCGGCTCTGGTTCGGCTAATTAGTTGCTGTGAAGCTGCTTTGAGGGTCTTTGACGTCAAGGGGTTTGATGATGATGAAGGGGATAAGATTCGGAGTACGCTCCTTGCTGCTGCGTTAAAGGCCGCCACGAAAGTCGTGTTGGTTCCTCGGCTGCTGCTTTGATTGGCTGCGGCTTTTTCCGCCGCCGCCCTCTGCTGTGCTCTTTCGGAGCCGGTTTGGGCGGTCGAACTTGGAACAGGATGTCCCCAGCTGTCAGTTGCATTAGTTAGGTCGTGCGAAGGGACTCTGAGGAAGCTCAGATTTTCTCCTCTATCTTCGTATACGACAACCTCGTGATGTTTAGAGGCCTCAATGCAACCCAGCCGGTCTGCGACCCTCGCTCTTGAGTATTCAATCGCCATCGCATCCACGCTTATCACCCGGGGTGTGTCACCCGCATTTCTGCTCAGATGTGCGAGCAGCGCACTTGCCTGTGTGAAAGGCGTCCGACCTTCCGAGTACTCTATTAGTGCAATCGTTTTGTTTTCGATCGCACCAACCGAAATCGGTGGCCGTCTACCTCGCACACTGGCATAGCATCGTAGGTTTTCCGCTTCATTGTGACTTTAGCGGTACTCCCATTGAGCAGGCACGACAATCCAGGTGACAAACGGGCGCGTTTCCGTTCCCAGGCGAAGCAAAAGCTCACTCCGAATCTTTCTTTGTTGCTGTCCATGAAGAGAGTCACTCCGCGGATACGAATCCCTGCCTCTCCTCGGTCTGCATTCTCCAGTAGCTGTTGGACGGAGATGCTTTTTGAGGGGTTATCTTGGGCGGGGACTGCATTCCGCGCGGCTTCCACGGACAGCGCGGTAGAATGTGGTGGCGAAGGGGGGCGTGTAGAATGTGGTGGCGAAGGGGGGCGTGTAGAATGTGGTGGTGAAGGGGGGCGTGTATTTGAGAGTGTGGAATTCCTATTGGTCGCTATGCGGAATGAGCTTTCCATGAAGGACAGGAGCCGTGGTCTGTTATCTGGATCTGCTAAGATATTTTGGAGATCCGAAACAACCAGCCTCCCGTCGATCATAGATTCGAGCTCATGTCTTGCGGCCATGAATCTGGGACAATCGACCAGCACATGCCAGACCGTTTCGGGTTGGTCAGGGTCACACTCGCATGCAGGACTGCTCTTGAGCTTAAATCTGTACAGATATTCAGCTATTCCTCCATGTCCCGTCAACGCTTGTACCTGGAAAGGAGTCAGTTTCGTGGTTCTCGTCAACCGATATGCGTTTGCTACATCGGGCAAGAACATCTGAGTGACTTTTCCGGTTTCCGAGGTCTCATATCGGTCCTGCCATTTCTTGACCGATTCTTCGCGTATTTTTCGTTTGACGTAAGACAAGGGGATCCCCTCGTAGTCTCTGGGTGATTTCATGACCGCCGCCGACTTCGCTAGTTCATCTGCTCTTTCGTTGCCGACGGTACCCACATGCGCTCTTATCCAGAAAAAACGAAGAGATCTCCCTTCTGCACGTATCTGTCCAATGTTTTCCTTTATACACTTTGCCAAGGGGTGACTCGTTTTCGGGTTACTTAGCAGTTCGAGTGAAGATCGGGAGTCACTCAGGACATTGACTTCTGGGTCCTTGCTTGTTAACACCATTTGAGTTGCCCGACAAAGAGCATAAAGTTCCGATTGAAAGACTGTGCATTCGGAGTGAAGCTTGAAGGTCGAGTTCTTGATTTCTCTTCCTTTTTCCCACCATGTGAGAGCAGCTCCAACTTTACCCTCAATCTTACTGCCATCAGTATAAATCTGAGGCCCTTCTGGTAGATTGGAGGTGTCTTCCAGAAGCTCGTACTCTACAGATGCCTGTGTGGACGGATGGGGTTGGTCCAAGTAGTTGACGTTCCGTTCGAGTTCCACTTCTGGTGGGAGGTAATCTTGGGAGAAGTTCTTTTTCACTCTGTACAAATTTGCCGCTTCCTGTATCCTCAGATCCAGGGGAAGCAGTCCAGAAAGGACGAGTGCTGACTTTAAGGAAACAGTACGGTACGACTTACAGATTTTCTGGGCAAAACCTCTTTGGATTGCGTTCAAGTGAGACTTGTTTTCCTCGAGGTCTGCCGCTTGCGCCCATACACTTGAGGCATACATGATGATAGGTTCCGCCACAGCGACGTAGATAGTTCTCGTGATTTCGCCATTTAATCCCCAGGTCACCTTCGCTGCACATGCTAGCTGTCTATAAATGTTCGCCACTTTTTTACATTGGGCGGTCACATGTGCTTTAAAGTTGAGCCGTCGGTCGATCAGTAGGCCTAGCAGTTTGACTTCCTCGACCAGATCGAGCCGGACGCCGGACATGACTATGTTTGGAGGTTCATACTTCAACTTTTTTGTGAAAATCATCGCGTTAGTTTTCTGCGCTGCAAAGTTGAGTTTGTTCGTGATTCCCCATTCCACTGTCATGCTCAGCGCCCTGCTCGACTGCTGTTCGATTATGTCTGAACTGCCTGTAAACACGAGAACGACGTCGTCTGCGAAAGCTTGACAGTATACTCCCTCTGCTTCTAGCATTCGCAGCAACGAGTCTAGGATTACATTCCAAAAGGTTGGTCCACCGATGCACCCTTGAACGCATCCTTTGGTTGTTTCCTTCTCATAGACTGCTCTTGCATAGTTGACCTTGATTTTGCGGTCGCTGAGGTATGAGTTTACCATGTCGTAGAGGTTTGTTGGGCACCTCTTCTTCGCTAGTTGGTTTTTCAGGGCAGGCCACCATGCATTGTCGAAGGCACCCTCTATATCCAGGGAGATTAAGAGTACGGTTTCTTTACTGTCTACTCCTTTCTTTATGTGTTCTACCAGGTCAAAGAGGGCGTCTTCGGTGCCTCTTTGGGGTATGAAGCCGTACTGTTTCCTACTAATGGTTGGGAGGAGATGCCATTGGAGTCGGTTTACCAGAAGCTTTTCGACGATTTTTCCGGGAACGGACAGAAGACCTATTGGGCGGTAAGATTTTGGGTGTGTGTAATCTGCCTTACCGGGTTTGCGTAATATGACCACGTGCGCCTCTTTCCATTGCTTGGGGAAGTATTTTAGCGATAGGCATTTATTTGCTATCGCCATGAAAATGGCGATGATGTTGTAGTTTTGAACGGAGTAACCCAATATGGCTCACTATGATTTGCCTCACTTTTGTTGCGCGGATCCGGTTGCGTATTTCTTTTCCCGTGTACATATAGGAGGCAGTATTGCGAACTCGAAACGGGTTTGGTAATCTAATACTCTTTGCAAACCCCTGTGCAATACAAGGCAAGCGTTCTCCAATTGTACAAGGGTTTGAGACGCAAACTGTGCTTTTAAATACGTGTTCAATAAGAGGCAAGGCGCTCGAGTTCGCGAATAAATGCACTGCTCACGTCTCGCTACTTTGTCCAGTAGCACTTTTGGCAGAACCCAGATCCGACTCAGATCACCCCGACTCCACCTAGTCTTGTCGCTATTCAGGTTGTATTCTATATATTACCTAATTTTAACCTGATCCGTTCATCAAACGTTACAATGTGATTGATTAAACAACATTCAAACTTTGTTAATATTAGTTGGATTTAATAGCGTCAAGCATAAGCATAAACAGCCCACTAAATGTTCCTACTGCTGAGAATCGGGGCCTTCTCTCGCAAAGAGAGAGTCAAGGCCATAATCCACCACACTGGCCTAGTGCTTGGTGGATGACACATGACCTCGAAAGATTCTAGTTACATGTCGGTTTCTTCGTGATGTTTCCCTTCACCTCTTTTACGCACATGACTTCGAAAAGGTAGTGGTGCGCGTGGGATTTGAACCCGGGTATCCGAATCGGCGATCGCCGTTCTCGCGACTAAACCAGTCGTAACTTGAATACAAGCATACAGCAATACAATAAAGAACCATCAATTAACCAGATCTGTAGCACGAGATAATTCAGCTCCAGGCGACGCCACCGCCAATATTAATTATCTTGAGCTTCTTTGTCGACGCGACGTAATTCCTGGAAAAACAACAGAAATAAATTACTAAACCTGACAAATCGTAAATATCTACTAATATAGTATTGTACTAATCATTAAAAGTTACTTTTAGACTAATTCTTTTCCTAGTTAGAGTTCCCCACAAACGCTACAAAATATACATTCATCTCTATTGTACATACAGTTTCTCGTACATATCTAATTCGTTCATACTGTTCGGTGCTTCGTCTTCCTAAGATACGTTGCTGGTCGTATACCTGTGCCATATATATTCGTCTCTGTCGCACCTGTAGCTGTTCGTATATACCTGATTCATTCATGCGGGTGCATCATTCCCCCGTTCCCTTAGTTCACGATGCAAGTCTCGCACGTGTCGCACTAGACGAGAAATACTGAATATGGCACCTGTATGTTGTCTCTATCACCTACACTTAATATACATGTCTCATAATATACGTTCCTCTCTGTCGCACCTATAGCTGTCCGTATATACCTAGTCCGTTCGTGCGGGTGCATGATCCTCCCGTTTCCCTTGTTCACGTGGAAGTCCCGCACGTGTCGCACTAGACGAGGCAGGTTGGGGAACGGCGCCCGACTGTTGTCCCTTTCACGTACATTCCTTGTTCTACACCTTACATACATGTCTCATAATATACGTTCCTTTCTGTCGCACCTGTAGCTGTCCATATATACCTGGTCCGTTCATGCGGGTGCATCATCCTCCCGTTTCTCTTGATCACGTGCAAGTCTCGCACGTGCCGTACGAGACGAGGCAGGTTGGGGAACGGCGCCTGTCCCTTTAGCACGCGCGAGCAATTCCGCCACACGCAGGGATACTCGGTGAACGTACCGCGGCAGTGGTTCTGAATGTGAGCTACGGATTTCCCGCCTGGAACGGAGGAATTCATTGTAAGTAATTGGCTTGTTTCCACTAAGAATGAATCGGATGGATTAGAGGTTCTTACTATTGATTAAGATATAGAGATCTCAAAAAATAAAACAGTTCATCAAAATAAGTAAAGATTATTAATATTTTTAGAAAAGAAAATCTTAAAAAATGGGCATTGAGTCACGTGACAGTGAACGCCAATCAGAAAATGTGAGGTCACGCCGTGCTAAACATCACTAATGTTGTTGACATTTTCATATATCAAATATTATAACTTTTTATTTATTCTTCGCCATGGATACTAGTTCTTCAGCCGCTTTACTGAACTAGTTTTTTATTGTTTTACCACTATTTTTGAGGAAAATTATCAGTTTTTTTTTACATTTTTACATTACTAAGATTATAAATGTATATATGTCAAATACTTTCATCAAAATGATCTTCACAAAAATATATTCTTGATTTAGTGGTCATCATTCCTCCTCGCAAGCGTTTGGTACTTTTTTCGTATTTGTGGATCGTTAAGAAGATAGATGAATAATTTGTTTGGCGTATTTATACTTGTGCTTGCACACTGAGGCACTATGCAGTTCTTGTAATACGAGGGATTCATTTTAAATTCAAAACATTGACAATGTCCTTACACAAACACATATGTTTGCCACGGCGTGACGTCATTCAAAACGCCATGACACGCTGGAGCGTTTTTGTGCAGAAATTTGTTTGATTTTTTTAAATGCAAAATATATCGTAAATGTGAGTTTTTTTCAAAAATATAGATGTATCGGAATAATATAAACATTGAGCTATATTATTAACCAATTTTTTTAATGTTGTACACAAGCCTATTAGATAGATAGATAGATAGATAAACTCTTTATTGCACTTAAATAATAAGACAAAATACAGAAACACCTTATAACAAAGTAACAATAGGCGACTTTATCGCTAAGAGCGATTCCTTCCAGGCAACCGTAGGATAGTGAAGAAGTTTTGAGTAATGGAAGACGGGGGTACAATTGGGAGTATTAAGATACTTATACTTATTTATAATAGCATACCAACAAATAGTTACATATCTAATTTAATTCTATACAATAATATACCAATATTACATATTAATAATTGTACATCCTAATACACAAATAAATATAAAATAAACTAATCTATAACGAAAAACAATATATGCATAAAGAAAAAAAAACAATTAATTACGACAATCAAATTAAACAAAAAGGAATATAATATAAATAATGAATTCAACTTGCTGATGACTGCAACAAATAGAACTGTTTGACTTACCTAATACTTTTATTACCTAATACTTAAAATATTATATATATGCCCATTAATCCCGACTCGCGACGCGGCCGGCGGCGGCGTCGTGACGTCACACAAAAAAATGAAACCAAATTTTGTGTGTCTGTAAACGACAATGTACAAATTAATATTATCGCCTATCTCTTAGGCATCAAAATAAACTAATAATCGATTATGTATATCATGAAAAAATAAAGTTTTAAAGTCCCAAAACCGGTTTTGCCCAAATTTGGCCTCTTGGGGCTTGACTACAGAAAACCCTTTATAGTTATAGTATTTATAGAAACCAACAGAGTTTGCATATACTACGTTTAGAGTTAGAACAAACGCTTTACACCGTAAACACGGGTCTGATAGCTCTTGTCTTGTCGCTGTTGTGGAAATGTCAAACTTACTTTTATCGCGGCACATCACAATATTTCCATAGCTAACATACACCTCGCCTGCTTACGATTGGTACAAAGGAACCGTGCGAAAAACCTGTTCTATTTACTTATTCTTTATCTAAGGCGTGATGGACCCACAAGGTAGAAACATTGAACTACATCACATAAAAATTGCATATTTTCAATTCTAAGTAACAAATATTAAACACGTCAATACATAAATAGACAAATTACTTAAAAACTACATATCCTACATACATAGCCTTCGCGTGACTACGGTCGATGTGAGGCCATCGAAATAGGCATAGTATAGTGGCCGGCAAACAAGTTGACCCAAAATTGACGTGAAAGGGGAAAGTTCGCGCATGTAACGCAGCTAACTTCACCTATTACTAAAAAATTCGTCAGTTAATATTTTTTTTAAATATATAGGATACGTAGTTTTTGTTATGTTTCACAAACAAAAAATAATGAAGATGTAGTGCTTAGAAGTTTGAAGTGACGTGACATCTATTTACGATGTTTATGAAGACGTGACGTCACGACCCGCCACTTCGGAAGTTTGGAAGTCTATATCTCTGTCGATTTTCAATAATTTGACAAACCAAAAAACGCGTCTCATATTTTTTCCATGATCTACCTAACTGAGAGCTGCCGCTTGTTCCCTCTGTCGGGCTCTCAAGAACATTAGGTATTTGCCAAACGGCTCGGGCTTCTCTGCGTTTGTGGCTACAGGCTCGTCCATCGCCTCACACCGGCACCCTCATGGATTCCACTACTTTTCATGTTGCCACTTCCCTCCGATTGGGCGCATCGTGTTGTGCACCACACCTTTGCTAGTGCGGTGTTACAGTCGACCGGACCAGGAGTGCTGGACGGATACCTCGCCACGCTAACCTAAACGACATCATCCGTCGGACTTTTACCACCGCTAATTGCGCAGCTGTTTTAGAGCCAAGCGGCCTAGCTCGGAACGATGGTAAAAGACCAGACGGAATGACTTTGATTCCGTGGAAGATGGGACGGCCCTTGGTCTGGGATGCCACTTGCGTCGATACTTTGGCGCCGTCTCATCTTTCTAGGACTGGCGCGGAAGCTGAGCAAGCTGAAAACCTCAAAAGGCGCAAATATAGCTGTATCGATAGCGGATACATGTTTGAGCCTTTTGGGGTCGAAACTTTCGACCGTGGGGACTGAGTGCCAAAAGCATTTACAAAGAGTTATGTAAGCGGCTTTGTGATGCAACTCGTGACCAAAATGCTGGCCTTTTTTTGCTCAACGCATAAGTATCGCCATTCAACGTGGCAATGGGGCCAGCATTTTGGGCACAATTCCCACTGGCACCAGTCTTTTAGATTCAGTTTATGTACAAATTGTAAATAAATTGTGTTAAGGTTATATATTCATAATTTGTCTGTATCACAATAAAAGATTTTCTCTTCGTTTAAACAAATACATATAACTGACTAATTAAAATTATATATTTTTGACCCAGTCCATCCCAATTTCTAGGTAAATTGTTCGGCTATTCCTATGCTGAATATTTTAATTGTTCGAAAAGGAATGCGTCATATCGATGTGTACAAAACGAAGTGTTGCGTCAAAAGAATTTGCAAACTAGCTGTAGAGCGCTCAAACTACAAGCTTTGCCTAGTTTAACGGTATTTTTTTTTTATTCAAAATTGCTACTCCACAGACTCCGGGGTCCGTGACTTTTGTCATTTCAAATCTTATTTATTTTTAGATATTTCTTGGATAATCAGAAGAAGAGGAAAATAAGGGGGTAGTTGGGAACATTTTAAACCCAATACTAGTTAGTGCTCGTCTGTTGTTGAGCCGATCACTACCGGTTGGGATTCCGCTAGTAATCGACTCGACATCGATTCTTTGCCTTATTGCCATTTGCCTAAGCCACCTCCTCCCGGCCGAGAGCCTCCACTACGGCTGCATTTCTGTCCCTGATGGCCATCTGTAGGTTGAACTCTCGGATGGTCTTCGGTGATGCAGCCAACGCTCGCCGCACAAACCGACCGATGGCGTAGTCGGTGTCGTCAGCGTAGTATGTGAAGGTCCCCGTGTGCCGTGAGATAGCAACAACCGCATGGGGCACGCTCTCGTGCAGCTTTATGTTTGCCTTGGTTTTTATTGCGATTACCGAATCATATGTCAGTCCCTGAGCTTCATGGATGGTGAGGATACGTGACC